>OZ026505.1:1388186-2005759 GCA_964019985.1 Aurelia sp. 4 Dawson et al 2005
GACTCAAGGGATAAAACTTGAAAATCATAAAAGGAGGATTATGAAGACTCGTGCCTCGCTCGTGCAGTGGTTTTATTCAGTACCATAAAAGCTCTGTTAGGACCTTGGGGGTTCACTTAATTTAGAGATTCAATAGGGGCTTAAAGAGAGGGAGGCTTATAAGAGAGGGATCCTATTTACAAAGTCAAATCACATAGATGTAAATGACAGCATTTTCGCTCTTTCGATCCATATTTTGTGGAATCAACAGAAGTTAATAGCGGAGTCTTTACGTCTAATTCGGCTTCCTATGTGGCTAACCTCTTCCCATCACAACAAACAGTGCTGCATCTTTGCAATCAAGAGATAGTAGCGGGGGTTTATCACTTACCTCTTCTTTCTTGCCCATCATCTGCATCAACTTCCTTCTCATTTTTCTTTTCATTTTTATTACCAGATTTCTCTTCTCTTGCCGCTTTATTTTTCTCATTACCTTCCTTTATTTTTTCTTTCAATTTTTGTTTACTTTCTGCAGCATTCACCTCCTTCACAGAAGATTTCTTTCGTGTTGACCCGGCTTCCGATGCAACAGAGCCTTTGCTCGATATCTCCTTCACAGAGGATTTGTTTCGAGTTGATCCTTCGGCTGTCACTTCTGATGCAACAGAACCTTTGCTAGAAGTCTCCTTCACAGAGGATTTCCTTTGAGTCAGCCCTCCAGCCGATGTATCAGAACCTTTACTTGATATCTCCTTAACAGAAGAATTATTCTGCGGTAGTTCATCTGCCTCGTTATCATGTTTTGTACTCTCCTTAGATGGTGTGTTTGGGAGCTCTTGTGTTTGACTTCGCTCTGGGCCAATTTCATTTTCGATTTGCACGAGAGTGTCTGATATTGTGTTTTCGAATGTTTTGACGTTTGGTGTTGTCTTGCTTTGCTTATTTGACGCAGTTTCTTCAGATTTTGGAGGTGATTTGACATTTCCTTGTGACTTAGGAGAAAAACACAGCAGATAAGCATAGGTTCCAAACCATAAAATCGGTATAAAAACTTGGGTGTAAAATTCTATTACCTATTCCTTTTCATGGAATGCCATGAAAGCAACTATTGTTTTGTCGGAAATTACTGCAAGTTTTGTCGAAAGGCTTAGAAATTGCGATTTTCTCGATCTTTGCTAAAAATTTATCCTGAAAGCTTTTGAAAGGAAGAAAAAACATTCTGACTCTGAAAATATTGAGGATTTCAGAAAAGGCCAACGTTAGAATCATTCTTCGAGGTAATACACCTTTTTATTCAAGCGGCCTTGCTTTGAAATTTTTCAAGATTTCTTTAGCTTGCGTCACATATCTGACCCCATATTCACATTCAGCACCCTATGTTTAGTCTAATTAAAAATTTTCATGATCTTCATTTCTGCGAATATAATTTTATGAGGATAACAGAAATTGTTTGCTTACAGAGGGGCTAGGGTCTGGAGTGACCTAGATAGTGTTGTCAAAGCATCCTCATCATTCTGCTCCTTTCGAAAAAATTATAAAGCCAAACTATGACTCGTCTCGTTTTCCTTTCCTTTTTTGTCTTAGATTATTTTAAATAGGGTTGAATATTTTAGTTATTATTAGGTTTTGTTTTAGCATGGCTCCCTGTAAAACAGTGTATTAACTGAGTGGATTACCATGGATAAAAAGTTGAAATGAAATGAAATGAAAATGAAATGAAATAACAAATTTGAAAAGTCATGAGGGATTTGACCGTGAATAATAATTGAGGGTGTAAAGTTACACCCCAGATCCAATATAAATTCTCAAATTTACTATCGCCATAAAATGCAAATTGTATACTCTAGGAATATGAAAATTGCAATTAGACTATAAACTTGAGGTGCTGAATCCAAATCCATGGTCAGAAATTTCGTATCAAGCCATGTTCAAAAATTTCCAAAAGGAGACCGTTATATGAAAAGGTGTATTCAGAGCGTATTCTTTTGGGCATCTTCTGACAACAGCACAGTTGGTAGAGCCTGAGATCCAATTCATTTGGTACAACTTTACCGAAAACGGTAGACTTCGCAGACTCCATATGACTTTTTAAGAAATCTCATCCTTTTCGTTATTCTGTTTTTCGTACTTCGAGTTTTAAGACCTCAAAAGCAGAGCAGGTATATGTTTTTCACTCTGTAAACTTAAAGTTCAATTTTTCCTGTATCCATGAACAGAAACATTCTAACTTTATCGATCACCAAACAATGAGAAAGCAAATTCGCTTACCAATGATTTTGGTACAGGCTTTGGTTTTTTCTGTAAGGAAAAGCAAAACCATTACTGTTGATAGACAAATGGAAGAGATCATTTTCCATCATAAGCAAAACATAGTTCCTACGTTATTCTTGGCTTTACCAGCGTAGATTCCAAATCTTTTACTCGGCATAAGAAGATGGGTGAAAAGTTCTATGACCTATTTCTTCCAACTGAATGATTTGATAGAAACTTTCCTACCTATCCATAATTTTACCGTTGGACTTTTCAGAAATTTTGAATATTTTTCGAAATCACAGCGTATTTCATATTTTAGCACATTTGAGGATGTGACGACATGAAATTTCTTAATCATAAACGGCAAAAGTGACAGATATTTGCTTGATGTCATGTTACAGACAGTTTTCTATGAAATCATTTCATTTCGCTTCAAACAGTTTAGAAATTACAAAGCTTTTCAAGTCTTTTGGAAAATTTTCCTTTAATTCACGTAAAAGACGGAAAACACTCTAATTCTGAAAATATGGAAAAATTCAGAAAAGTCCAAAGGCAGAACCATAGCAAAATGTCTCAATTTACTTTGAAGTCATTCAGTTCAAGGAAATAGGTCATTGAACTTTACACCTATATACCGTATTAACGATTTGAAACCTTACGCTGGCTTCACCATGGAATTGCTGGAGATGAAGTATAAAATGTTAAGCATCTAACCTGCCAAAATTCCGGCAGTACCAAGCTAAGCACCGCGCCTGTAGGCAACGTAAGCTTTAAATCAACCTCACCTTTCGATATGGAGGCTCTGATGACGTTGATTTGACTTTTGGCCCACCTCGTCTTGGTGTTAAACTCGTGGATCCATTTTCATTGTATGCTAATTTGATGAATTTTTGACCGTATCCAACGGCAACATATTTTTCCAGACTTTTTATTTGACTTGGTTCTGATATTTCGATGCCATCTAATGTGTAAAGGCTGAAAAGTAAGTTTAATGTTTCATTTCAAAATCAAGGAAAATATTGAGACGCAAACTGAAACCGCAATATGTCATTTTGCACATATGACTACCGGGTGACCCAGAAAAAAGTGACCTAAGGAAATCTGTTGAAAGAAAAGTAAGTGGCCGAGCGATTGAAATGCTTCAAACGTCGCTCTATCCATAAGGGTCTAGCTCACGTCATGAATATCATTCGCATATTTTTCGGCACGGTAGCTAAATTTCCCGAATAGTCCTTTTAGCTATTGTTATGCAAAGAGATTGGATCGAGCGTTATTTGTATATATTTTTATACACGACGTTCGATCGAATGGCGTAAGAGCTTCTATCACTATTGTGCAGATTCGAAATTTCGACAAAATGTAGCAAAATACCGTGCGATACTGATTCTTTTCAGAATAACTAAAAGGTCTATTGAGGATTTCGTGGAAACGGGCTTTGCTTGTGGGTTTCTATCAAGAGTATAAGAGTGCAAGAGGGGGTCTTTATAAAAGAAGGGGCCAAATAAAGCTTTCACGGTAATCGAGTTTTTCGATTCAGTTATTGACATAACAGTTTGTTGCGATGTTTCGTGTTGTACATCATTCTAATACAAAAAATTTTACGAAATTCATAATCTTGGAAAATTCAAGTTGTTTCTGTCCTAAACCATATATTTGACTTAGTTTTAATACTTACGTTCTGACAGCTCTTCCAGTTTGTAATCTGACCTTTTCAGTTATGAATTGAAGTATCTGCAAAAAATTGTGAACATATTATGCAACTCTCCTTCGTGGCATAAAGGTATCAGGTGAGTAAACAAACAAAATAGCCGTTTCAAAGGCCTATGACAAATGTATCATTTAAAGGGAATCGACATAGTTAAAGCTGGCCCAAGCCAGGTTAAAAATATAATCTATTGAATCTGATAACTTCGACACGTGCGGCTGCACTGTGGAGCCAAGGAAACAATGAATGCGTAGGAGGTTTCTATAGCCTATTTATAGCGACTACGAGATATAACTATGTCTATTCCCTTTAAAGACGGACCAAGGGCGAAAAGATGCAAAGTGTATAGCGGTTGTAAATCTATGCCAGTAGCCACGCTATCTTCAGATATTGTCTTTTTTTGTGTTTTGAACTTATTTTTACTTGGTTGTGAGCCACTTTGGTGCTGTTTTGTGATTTTGAACTTGTCAGTAGCTAGCGACCTTAAGTTCACATAGGTTGCAGTTAGGTGTATCTAAAATACGAGATAATACTGCTATGAATGGTGTATTATACTTATTTCTACTATTTTCGCCTTCTCTTTGTGATATTACGTATCCAAATCAGTGATCTGAGCGAAATGACGTTATATCACGCGGACGAGGAAAGGGCTATCCTGTTGTTTTCTTGCCTCTTAATCGTGGCTGGCCTCTTTATTGTGTGCTCGTGCAAGACAATGGCAACGCAGCAACTAGATTGGCCTGAATAGGCATTGACGGACGTCGGGAAGCCCAAAATGTGAAATGAAAGTAAGAATTTGCGTCAGCAGATGGCAAGTTTGCTTTGCAGCGTCATACATACTAACCCCGCACTCGTCCCTTAACACCTGTTTTGAAGGCTTCAGTAAAGTCGGCTAAGTCCGCAAGATATTTTATCATCCACGTGCCAGTATCTAACGGTTGTTTTCCAACATGTTGCAGCTATCTGGAGGATCTCACTGTGCCGAAATTCACTGATCAAGTCGGATGCTGTCTACCAAAATCAAATTATCGTGAAATTTCAAAACCTTCATGCTTTGCGTAACCCAATAACATGTCATAATTTAGCGTCTTAGAACCATAAATAATCCTCCTTGCTGTTCAGAGCTAAAACCTGCGTTCTATTACACATCAAACAACAGCGAACGTGAAATTTCCAACAAAAATTCCTTCTTGGCACATTAATAAAACATTGAAAAATAAACCGATTTTGAGAAACCCCCCAAATATTCACCAATAATGGCTGAATACCAAATTATGCTTTAAATGATACTATTTGACCTAAAAGAGAATCACAAAAATCAAATCTGGTTTTAACGAAGATTTTCCAAAAAGCGCGTTTTTCCTCTGTTCACTAATGCTTTTACCACAACATGACTCAATACCTTGACGAAATGTATGAAATATTCTCTTAGCGGCACATTTCTGAAAGCGATTTCAAACATGAAAGAATTTCAGTTGTACTTTTTCGAATATCTTGCAGACGTAGTAAAAAGATGAACATGTTCAGATCCATTTTAAGATATGTCTGAATGAAATCAGCCTCTCTGTTCTGAAATTATGACCACTTCTCTCAAGAAAGCCCCATCAAAAAGCTTGAAAAGCGGAATAAAATTGCTTTCATTTTACCTCAATATTTCTGCTGAACAACAATGGCTTATACATGCTTTAGTCCATGTTATCTCATTGCAAGGTCTCACCTAGACTCATGACGATGAGTCCCCACCATCTCTGTGGCAAACATTGCTCAACTGGGGCTCAACATGAAACAGTGAAAAAGCTGACCTTCTTTTTTGCCCTCATCATTCGAATTATGATGGACTCATGGCTTTGAATCTCGAATCCCGTGGGTATGTTATCAGTTCTTTAATCGAATCGAGAATTCTTTCACATTGTGCCGTGATCATAGCAATTCACAAATCCATAGGGTCAGGTTTTTCAGAGTAATATTATCAGTCTCTGTTGACCGAAGCGCCATCATCAAGTCAAAGTAGCACAGAGAAACAAGGGACTCTAGGTCACAAGTCCAAGTCTCATTTGGCTTTGTTTTTAGACTGCATGGTTTTGATCTCTTGAGAGCTCTGCTTGCGGATTCTCGTGGTCGCATCACCTAGACTGATGACGATGAGTCTCTTATTGCCCTGTGCTCTTTGACTTGATGATGGCGCTTCAGGCAATAGAGACTCATAGTATTACTCTGAAAAACTTGGCCCTATTTAGGCCCAAACTTCGCAATTCCTCCAGTACCAATCAGATTGCGAGATTTGTGAATTACTATTGTTAAGGTGTAAATGTGATAGAATGTTCGATTCGATTGAAGAATTGAAAACACTCCCACGGGATGGAGATTCGAAGCCGTGATTCTTTCATAATTCCATTGATGATTGAAGAAAATAGGGCCAAGTTTTTCACTTGTTCATTATGAGTCCCTCTTGAGCAAGGTTTACCGCAGGGATATAAGGGACTCATCATCATAAGTCTAGGCATCACCCTTGCTGCTCTACGCGATATAATTAACTCTGTCAAAACGTTGTGTGGCTCTGCCACGTTTTATTTCGTCTATGAATAGTACCATAGTCTCGTTATCTATGGAGCAGTACATTTTTTCAAACGGGATTGTTTTCTTTGCGCATCCGGTAGAAGTAAAAAAGAAATGAAAGATTAACGAACCGTATCCATTGCCGTGTGAAGAAGTCGCTTGTCAAGGAGAAGTTTGAAAGCAGGATGCTTATCGTCGCCATTTCGAAATACGCTGTCGAAAGAATACTCGTTATTGTAATATACAATAGTTAGCAAATTATATTTTCTTGCAAAATTGATTTACTGGGAATTTCAATCAATTGGATAAATGACTAATAGCAAACATTTTCACTGTAAAATTACGCATCAAATAATGTATGCGCGCTCTCTGTTATTCCGTCGAAGTTCGGTCGTAAAGGGGAAAAACAGAAATGGCTGCAGCGAGCCCAAGGAATAGTTTCTGATGTCTTGTCAAGCAATGATACGATAAGATGCCGTCTTTTCGAAACTAATTCAGCTGAGAATCCTCATTTCTTGCATAAACACCCTTGCTAGCACTACACGTATTGTTTTAAAAAAGACAAATGATAAATGCAACGAACGATTCAAATCCATTTTAACAATGCCACTTCCTGAACAACAATAACGGGTTGCAACTTAGTTTAATACGCACTATTTGTTTTCGTTAGATCGACTGGAAATCAAAATCTTAAATCTCTTAAATTGTCTCTTAAATCTTTCATAAAAGCCTACTTTCTGAAAGAAGATTTCCGGTATGACCTTTATGCGTAGAAGAGGTACATTTACGGATTTATCACGCACTCGTTGACCTTAAACACAAATGCATTTCTAATGCGTCATGTACCACAGATTGTATTCACAAGAATTCAATGTCTTGAACATCTATTGTAGCTAGCTGCTCATGCTTGTATTCTTGTTGAAAATTGTGGTTTGTCAAGAATATCTACAAACAACAAAAACAGCTTTATGCGTGCTTTGTTGTATTGATAGCAAAGGAGCTATTGCACCATATGTTTTAAATTCTCAAACTACAACAGCAGTATCATCATAAAAACACATTTCTGCTTAGCATTTCTCGTTACAAACCTTACTTTTACGTGAAATGCTAAATAAATATTTTCATCTGCTCTACTCTTATGCGTAAACAGACTTTCGAATAAGAACCTACTTAGACCCAACTCAAATCTCAGATAAGAAAAACTTCAATATACACTGAGAAAAATATTTAAAGAAACTATTTGACTTACTCAAGGAAATCCTTAACATATTTTTACTCTATTTCAACTCTGGATCATGTTACTAGGAAGGTATCTGATAAATATCCAACCATCAGAAGGACCTCAAAACCATTGTTTTGAAATATTCAAGAAGGAACATGAAGCAAACATATGAAACCCTGAATAATCAAAATCTGATGATTTTAAGAAACTTTCAGTATTGGGTCAAAGTCTCAATTTGTTAAGAAGATAGTGTGTGTACTATAATCATACGATTAGTATAAGAAAATATTTTTTCAACCATTTTGGTCTTACAGGATCTTACAACTCAGGAAGAGAAGGGGCCTAAAATTAAGTAATGCTTATTTTGAGCAGAAGGATTCATTCATTGGAAATTTCAAATATGCATCAATTGCTACACAGCTGCCTCATTGGTAAATAAAGGCCTTTTACAAAATAACATGGATTTAAAACCACAAAACACATCACAGTCAGATGAAAGTCTTTTGCTAAATCTCAAATACTTAATTCCAAGAAGCAATAACTTCAAAATTCAAGATTCCTATAATCCCTTCGTAAGGAGAGGTTTTGCAACTTCCTAAATTCTGGTGATTATGGCTGAGAAACAGCTGCCAGTGTTACCAAATTATTATTCACATTTTGACTATGTGTAATCCAAGTACTTACTGTCGTTTAGTTGTTGATAATACCTCAATGGGGCCAGTCTAAAGGGGTTTGAAGAGCCTCAAAATAAGAATTCAATATGTCCCTGCCAAGCAAATCATGAACCAGAATCAAAAGTGGACTCCTAATTCCCATAAAAGCCCTTACCAGAATTTTTCTTGGTCCAAAAGATCAATGATATTACCAAACAAGAATTTCACATTTTTGTTAGCATTTGCCTGACAGATCAATATTCTAGTTTTGGATATTAGCCACAGACTATTTATTCCACAGCCTTGTAAATCTTTGACTAAGTTTTGCGTCAACTGGTATGTACAGAGCAGGAACTGCACATATATGTGCAAAACCCCATAACTTTGAGGCCCCCTAGCTCGCTGCAACAGATCCAATCCAGAAATTTAGGCAGCACTTGATAAGTTGCTCCTTAGGCCTTGGACTCTTTATTCATCAATTCAAAAAGCTCATGTATCCAAACACCTCCTTAACTCAAGTTGCTTGATGATTTCAGAAATCATGATGATACTGCTCTGTCACCAGTACGTCAACAAGGAATAGTAGCACAAGCCAACAAGTAAATATAAATGTGAAATGTACTTACAAGATGGTTTTGTTGGCAGTGGTCTCTGCTGCTGCTACTTTTCTTGCCCTTCCAGAAACAATTACTCTGCTGTGCACAACTGGCTTGATTATCTGTCAATCAAATGGATCACCATTATATAAATACTTTGAATTTAATGTCAACATTCTTCAACTGCTGTGGCATAAAATACAGACGGTAACATGGGTAGGATGAAAATATAAGACACAGTTTGCTGAAATCTTTGTCCAGGGCTTTCCGATAGCTAGAAGTAATCAAAACCCTCCTGAATATCATGAATGTTGATTCATCAGTTCCTAGTATACTGTTTCCCAGCAATCAACATTTACCATTTTACTCCAGCCTACTCATTTTACCCCCAAAAGATACCCCAGTAGACCCTAATGGTTTTGCACACATAAACATATGCTTGCTTCCTAAGAAATTTTATTGTTAGTAAAATTCTTTTATATGACTTGTAACATCTAATCATAAATCATAATGTAAAGAGTCCTATGTCCAAAAGACCCTTGCCATGCAGGTTGTTGATGTAGTGGCATGAAAAAACCAGCTAGCAGTATTTTGAAAATCTTTTTGGATATGCTAAGGATGGGTCTGAGAGGATGAAAATATTTTTCAAACATCTACAGATTTTAGTTACTTCACTTGGCAACTAAAACAGAGGAAAAGTCAATGATTGATCATCAATGCCCCTTTCAAAAAAGTTCATAATGTTGAAAGAATGTTGCTAAACAATAAGAATGTTTTCATTTGACATACAGTGTTTAAACTTTGATCTTTAAATTTTCCAAGCTTTGATATTTGGCACAAGTGGGCAAACAGAAATTACAGATCCCATCAGATGAAAACTTTGAAGGTGACCGTGGATAAGCTATTACATGTAAAAGATTGATTGGTTGATACTAAAAACAAGGCCAAAGTTTACCCCCTTTCATTCTTACAATGCAACTAAACTTTTGTGTGATTAGATAGGAATTACTTAGAAGGTACAATGAACCAGGTTGCTCTCCTGCAAAAGAACTATCATCACCTTTCAACAATTTGTTTGTTGTTTTGAAGTAGCCTAGCAACTATCTAATGGTAATTATTAATTCAGCAGAGGAAACATTATCACTGGGTGTCATTCTTGTCTAAAAGAATTGCCACTTCTCACTCTAAATCTTGCTGGAAATAACAAGTTAATTTTTAATGATTTCCTTTTCTTGGCCTAATTAGTAGCAAAAAGTGATAGAAGTTAAAAGACTATTTCAAATTGAGGATCATACTATCTTGTTCCTCAAAAAAGAAATAAAACAAGTAATAGCTTTCAGTTTTCTTTTAAACAAATCTTAAATCAACTTATTTATCATTCTAACCACATTATTAACAATTTAGATGCAATTTCTGTTTTGAAGAGATTCTTTGTATTTACGTCAGATTCTTTGTATTTACATCAGCTTATTTGAGGATAAGATCCTTTGATTTAGAAGAAAAGATTAAGAAATGGAAACTGTGCTTCCCAAATGAAGCCATGAACAAAACATGCTTTGATAAATCATTAATCGGTAAGGGTGTAATCTGATTTAGGACTCTAATGGACAGTGGCAGCACCAGCTCTGAAAAATCGGAAGGAAGTAGGGAAGGGGGATTTCAACATAATTTTCAAATCTAAAGGTATACCCAACTAATTTCATGCCATTTTTCTTTGAAAATTTTTGCCAACTTTTTCAATTTGGGGGAGGGGACAAGTCCCCCAGTCCCAGTCCCCCATGACACCACCACTGCCTATGGATAATCTCAGTTTGATGGTTTGGTTAACACTTTCAATGACAACCACCTGCATCATGGACAGAGATAAAGGGAGGTCCAGGGGGGCCATGACCCCTTCAAAGATTTTCAGTAATCACTACAGTAAATCTTACTTCTTTTCTTATTTCAGGACTTGAGAATATCAGATAGGTACTCCATGTTCTTATGTATTATCTTGTCAATGTCTACCTTTCACTGGCCTAGGAAGCTCTACTGGGCAGTATTTACAAAGCTTGTCTCACACCAGAAAAATTGTGTTATTAGCTCTACTGTAGCCTTTGGGCAAATCAGGCTTTTTGCCTTTTTTGGGGGATGTGTATGTCCCAACATTGATTTACCTGTAAAGTCAATCTACAGTAAACTGAGGAACAAAAATTAGCATCATTTCTTAAGCCCATCCAAAGAGCACTGTCTCACATTGTTCCAGGGGAGTACTCCCAAAAATCCTTTAAGGTTTTGGGTCGTTTTCCTCATCATCCAGTTTGCCTATGGCCCCATCAAGTAAAAAATTGCATTTTGGGCTTTGCTATGCATTCATACTTTCATGGTATTATCATAAGAAAGATTGCAGAGAACTGGTAGGGTTTGTTTGACCTCAACGAGGCAATTGCGAACAACAATGAGCAATTTAGAGGGTCTTGAAATGGCCTAAACAGAATGTGGTATCAAGTGCTCCAGCACCATTAACAACAGTATGTAACAACCTTTCAACATCTTGTGGCCCAATAATCCTCTCATATTATAGCATGAAAAGTTTGGTGGATTGGGTTTCATCCAAGGTAGAGCCTCACCATTTGAGCCCAGGGGGAGCATTCAGCATATACGCAAATGAGTGGTCAGTCCTTGAAACTTTCAGGCAACCCAAAAATATCACTAAAGTTTCATTGCAACCCAAAAATATTACATTAGCCCAATTTTTTAGAAACCTGTACATGAAGTATCCTGAAACAATGCAAAAAGACATCAGGAATGCCTCAAGTCAACCCACAAATATCAGTGCAACAATGTTTGGAGTTCAAAATATCATCAACATAGTATCAGTTTCATTTGGCCAAAAAATATCACTTTTGGCAATATTCTGACCTAAAAACATCCATGTATGTGCATCTGCTGAGTGCCCCCCCCCTGGGCATTTGAGCATCATGGCAAAGCATTGGAGACTTGATTAGGTCTATTGGAGACTTAATTAGGTCTTTTCAAATAACACCAATCCTCTATGATCAGGCAAAAAAGTAAAGGCTAGCCTCAGCTGCAGCAGGTTGGTCAGCAATTAGCACACTTTCTTTGTGCATGTTGCTCTCTAGTAATAGATCATGTACATTTTACAGGAAGCCTATTGATATTTTACAATTTTACAGCAAAATGAGCATTTGCAAAGCCATCAGTTGATTTAACTAACTAAAAGGTAGCATAACAACAAATTTATTGGCAACTGTAACTATTTTTGGAGTTTCATATCTCCAGTACTATACAGGATCCTTACATTGAAGCCATGTGTAAGTTGTTGATAACAATTTGTTATGTGTTGCTGTTGAAAACAATTTCATCTTAACTAAACAACAAGTTGACAGCAAATTGATAGCAATTATTTTTGGTGACCATAGTGAGCAACACTCGCTGATTATTGTCACTGTGAGTCATACTGCTGTCATCCTGTTAAAGCTCACAACATCAATTCAGCTATATTTAGGAAGATGCTTTGATGAGAACTAAAACCATATGGTCTTAGCATGATTAACTTTAAGCATATGATTAACTGTGAGGTCTTCTGCCTCAGACTTTCCTTGTCATGACCTAAAAAACTTAATAAGATTCTTTCAATAGATATAAGTCTACACCAACCTGTTTCCAATGAACAATTTGTGAAAATATTTGAAGAAGACTGAATTTCATTTAATCTAAATGAAAAGTACAGGTACCTGTTCGGGTGGCTTCTGTTTGCTGAATGGCAGATTATTAATCTCTTTGTATCTGACACAAATAGAAATCAAAATATCAAATTGAAGCAATGCAAACATGTTATCAAAGTTAAACACTTGGTTTATTAATAAAGTAGACATCTTGCATCTCCAGATAAACAAAGAATTCTGATGGACAGAAAATGTAAAATAGTTGGATAGACTTTTTAGTTTCTATGGATCTGAGGTTGCTAATTCTTTACTATGAGCAATATATCATGTTTTAATTGAAATGTGAAAACTGAGCTGCAATCTGAGTAACTGAGATAAGTTTCCGTTTAAGCAAATGGATAGATTGTCAGTAAGTTTATGAATTAATGTCTTTAGGTCTTGGACTTCTCAGTTTTCAAAATCCAATTCATGCAGTAACACTGGGTGACTAAAAGAAGGAAATAAACAAGTTTGGCAGGCAGTAGAATAAAAGGTATGTGGCTTCTATTCAAAGTCGAAATGTTGGTCAACACTTAGCCTGCAGATGTGAGTGTCTTTGCTTTGGATGATAAAATGACTCCTCTCTAGGACCAAAAGATTTGGAGAAAGCAGCTTCTTAATTTCTGGGCCCAAAAAGATTGCCAAAGATGAATAATTTACCACACAAAATTTGACATCTAAGTTAGCCTGTGCTGATAGATTGACATTTCAGTTTGGAACATCGGCGGTGTATTTCATGACCAAGAGTGCATACGCATCACAAATACACAAAGAGATCGCGTGCCGTTCACTGCAAAAACCAGCCGTCAGCTTTTTTCTTCAGCTTTGATAAAAAAATCCACAAACTTACTCTAATTTCTTAAACCTCTCTGGACCAACAGCAACGTAAATTCCTCCATTTTCAAGTTTATCTAAATCAACAACTCGATGCCCATAACTTGGTGTTCTAATACTTCGCACTGCGACTTGCGATCGAGTGTGTTTCGTGACACGGTCCAAAAATGCATCAAAACTTCGGATTTCTTTGCGATTCAGCACCAAACGTTTGCCGCTCTGGAAGTTATCACCATTCTTGAATATGGTTATAACCGAAGAAGCCATGTTAAGCCATATGTAAGTGAGATATTGATAAAATTAGTAAGGATGTAATGACGGCGCCTTTTTCTCTCCAACTGTCCACTTGCTTTGACTCTCCACTGCGAACTTGAATCGAAGTCAAGTTCCTTTAAATGTCATACTTAATCAACCCGTTGCTATAGAAACCATAATCAAACGAGTCAATCGAGCCTCCTTGCAGATTATGACATTTAAGTGATGACTTTGTTCTAAACCAAGAGAACAATAGATGATGATGCATGCTGGGTAAACAATGGCAAATGATCAATGGTTGTCATAGTTGCATGGCTGTAAACAACAACAGGAATAGCAAACAGCAGTGGTCTTCTAATCCTTTTCAATTTGGCATTAAAATTTCATGATTTCGTACATGCTTCTTCAAAATTTCATTTTTAGCTGACGAAGTTCTCAAATTAGCGATTTTAAATGAATAGGCATTATTTTTACTCTAAGAGTTCGCCATGGAGGCTTTTCACAGGCAAGAAGACCAAAATGAGATAGCAAAATATTTGTGCTCTTGAGCTAATTCGAAAATTCTTCGAAATGTGAGACAGCATTATTCAATTCAGATTCTTTTAAAACAGCTGACCAGTACACATTTCCCTTCGACTGCGTCCGGTATATTTTGAAAACGGTGAAAAATGTGACGGATAGGCCTCCCGTTCATACTGAAACGGCGCATTTTTTGTCTTTTGCCAGCAGATTTTGAAAACAGTTAATTTAAAAAACGGAAGTCGAACCGGTACATTCTGAAACGGTATCGTGCGAGCAATCGAAAATGATGAAGACATAACATTTTTCTTCGTTTTTGGAACGAGACTGGTCGGTTCTTGGAATAGGTACATTTCTTTGGCATCAATGTCTTCAGTCTTCCAATGAGTTTTTACCATGAAATTTCTGCCGTTCTCAACTCGTGCCGGCAGCGTGTGAACGCTAGCTCAAATTTTGCTACCGTCACATTTTTCACCGTTTTCAAAATGATCTAGTCTAAGAAACTTGGATCAGGCCATAGAACTTAAAGTTTCTTAATTCAACATGACGGTTAGTTAACATTACCCAAGTACACAGGTTCAACGATATATGTACATATTTGTTATAATATCAATGCTTCTAACTTTTAAAAATTTCTAAATACGTCTCACAAATAGTACAATAGTTTCTCAAAATTTTCGCCATCTTTGCCCTAGTTTCTGTTGCTATTCTTTCATGGAGCTATCCCGGAGAAACTAACAAAAACAATCCAGTATCGTTTTTAAGAGCAACATCATATATTAAAATTAATATTCATGACCAAATCTCATACCTAAAAACTACAAATAACAATTAAAGCCGGTCCCTCACCAGATGTGAGGTGAAATTCGCGATTATGCAAAATCTCTCTGCAAAACGCATAATTGTTTTTATTTGCGGACATTTTCACCTGACATCAAATTCGAGACCAACTCGACTTCAGTGTCGACGAGAAGTCATTAAATAGAATATTAACTAGCCAAACATCATGTCTCGAATAAACCAGAAAAATCTTTACAAAATGCGTTCAATGTGAACTATATTTAGATTCATCGAATAAGTTGATACGAAGTTTGAATATATTTACATTTAGTGAGCAATGATTTCATAATTAATGCAGTACGCGGTACGTGTATGCTTGCTGAAGAATTTCTATCAGATGGCGACGAGGAATCTTTTACCGAGATGCACAGCGCTCTTTAATCGAATTCCTATAGAATCTTTAAAGATTTGCAATTCGAACGCAATGCATCTCGGTAAAAAATTCCTCGCCGCCCTCTTTAGCGCAATCCTCTATTAGGAGTCCCTGACCAAAAGGAGCCCCTAAAGAAGCCATACATTGGGTTAGCTATCCTGTTTCTACTACATGCAAGAGATATGCCAAGCATGATAAATTTTTCTGTAGGCTTTTACACTGGTCCAAAAATTTCTACTTAACAAAACGGTTCAAGAAAAACGAAATTTCCAGGCTTTCAGAGGCACAGTTATGTTGTAAACTACGGAAATAGTTTTGTTTCGACACCAAAAAGGAAAATACAGAGATCTGTATTGTCCTCACTTTTGAAGAGGGCCTGACAGCCGAATTTCAAACTGGATCAAAGATCTGATTGGTGAATATTCTAATATCCCAAGAACAACGCATAGTGTAAACAATGCGACAAACTGTTACAGTAGGCAAAATTATATAGTTTTCTAATGCTTCAACCTGCAAACCTACCCAAGATCAGGTACATAACATTTTGCTATAAGGAACTTGAATCAGGCCATAGTACTAAAAGTTTCTTAATTGGTTTCTCATTGTTCGAAAGCAAAATTGTCAATGTGGTCGTGAACAACGCTACAGATATGTTTCTTGACATTTTAAACATCATTTAGGAACAAACAGTGTTCTGTTTTGTTGAAAATACAAACGGTTAGTTGATATTGCTTAAGAATGAAGGTTTTACGATAATTTGCTATAATATCAATGCTTTTAACTTTTAAAAGTTTCTTCATGCTTCTCAGACATAGTACTCGAGTTTCTTAAAATTTTGGCCATCTCAGTACTAGTTTCTTATAAACCAGTTTCTTATAAAAAAACGTGTAATGATGCGGGGCAAGATTTTTCACTAGACTTACGAACGTCAGACCCATGTTTCCTTACATTCTTTGATTTGTTCACGTAGATGACATCAACAAATCAAAGGGAAACATAGGATCCAAGTTCATAAGTCTAATTTTGTGTGATGAGATTTCGATGAAGAATTTAGCTCTTCTGATTATTTTCACCTAACAACTTCAAAAAGATATCTGCAGGTGGCCTATTTAACTGTCTTGCGATTTGCTCAATGTTCCGTGCGAGAGCTGGCATCCTTGCAGCTAAACTCTGAATGTTCTGGTCTTGAGTATTTATCACCCCCATTTCTGCGAATGCTTGATCAATTTGGCTTCCTACTGTAGCTGTAGATTGCATCATCGTTAACTGCGACGTAACACTTGGTTGCTGCGTTGTCTGTGACTGCGATGCAGCAAACTGGCCTATATTGAGTGCACTGCCTGGCAAGGAAGCGCTTTGTGTGACTGATGGTAACATCTGAGACTCGCTTGACACGGGTAAAGTACCTCCTTCAGCACGAGCACTGGTGTTCATTCCTTGAAAAACATTACCCGGCAACAAGCTTAACGCAATAGCTGCACTCATTTCACTGCTCTGACCAGCAGTACTAGGAACTGCAAGCTCTTGCGTTGCATATGCTTGTGAAACGTTGGATAAACACGTCTCTACATCATGACTTGCTAATGTTGCAATAGGCCGTGTTTGGATATCATTTCCTTTCAAATACGCAGTGATTTCATTGAGAGTTTGGAATTCTCCCCCTTGTTGCCCTTGCAATAAGGCTGCGTATTGTCCATGGGACTGGGCTTCCTCTTGTAACTCAGCCCCCGTTTGTCCCTGAACCTGCTCGTCAAAGGCCATACGGTTCATGCCACGACTTAGTTCTGAAGTAAGGCCTTCGGACTGAAATCCCGTCAATTTCTGTTGTTTTTGTTTTTGCTGTTGTTGTTGTCCAAATATACAGTTTGTTACATCGACTTTGCCATTGGAAAATTGAGGCACTGATATACTGTTATATGCAGTATATGGAAGTGTTAAACATTCTTGGCGTTCAAGATCATCACACGGCTCATCTGCAATAATGAACCAAAAGTACAAGATTAGCTGGCTTTACTGCTAAACTACAAAAATTACTTTTTCTCAAAATCATTCTTACCGTTGCGGTAAAAAGTTTACGCGTTTGGTGAGTAGTGTAATAAAAAGTATGTGACCACATTCAAACCAGAATGTTAATCTATCAGTCCAAGGCTAACTTGGATGAGGTCAAAACTTCTATCACATTTACACCGCAATAATAGTAATTCACAAATCTCGCAATCTTATTGCTATGCAAGGAATCGCGGAGTTTGGGCCTAAATAGGGCCAGGTTTTTCAGAGTAATATCATGAGTTTCTGTTAACCAAAGCGCCATCATCAAGTCAAAGAGCACAAGGAAACAAGAGACTCTAGGTCTGAAGTCTAGGTTTGTTAAAAGCCAGACTTTGTATGTTAGTGCATTTTCAATCAAATTTGTATCTGTAATTGGTATAAATTAGCAATTATATTACTACTGTACAGATACAACATTTAAATAAAATCATTATCGTTATAACAAGATAACCAAAAATATCTGTACGTACCAGAATTCCCACGGGTTAAAGATGCTGAATCCAGCCTCCTTCCCCAAACATCCAATTCAAAACTATGATCTACGGAGGCATTGGAAGTAAACTGATGCTGAGCAGGAGCTGCTGGATCTTGCGATGTGTTTGCTACAGTGCCATCTTCAAATAGTCTCGGTTTCTTTCCCGGATGGCTTTGAACCCGCGGGAACGAGGTAAAAGGTTTTTTCGATGAATGAGCTTCGTCGCTGTGGGTCCGATCGAAACTAGGCTTTGGTGTCGTTGAAGTTTCCGGCTCTGGGTGGCTGTCTGCTGCTGCAGCTCCTTTAGGCCTTTTGGGCCGCCTTGTTTTCCGGTCTTTGCGGTTGCGGGTCATGAACCTTTGCATCTGAAAATATAGAGGGGAGAAGAAATAAATGGCTGCTTTAACTTCACCGACAATATTTTTAAAGAATAATTTACCAGTTGCTGATAAATTCCTTTTAGTTCTGATAGTGAGTCATGTTGAAATTCAGACGAAATAAATAAACTTCTTATGATTTGGTGCAGCCTCTGACCTGGATACTACGAAATGGAAAAATTCTACTTGTAGCAGGCTAGTGATAATATACCTCTTAGATACTCTCAAAAAAGAGTATGGATCAAGGGATGTATTTGCAGCTTCGCTACCCTTACGGAAAACAAACAATGGGCAGCGGGCTATTTTCTTTTGAGGACCTAAGCTTTGGAATCAACTTGAACCCGATGCCAAACAGGCACCTTTCAAACATTAACTATGATGACATTTCCTATTTCGTAGCATCTATCGTCCTATTTGTAAATGTCTTTTGCCACGGCCCCTGAAAAGCAATTCTAATGGGTTGACGGGGCTACCGTGCCTGAATAAGTACGAACGAATGAATGAAAGAAATGAATGTCCGCGCGTATCCGGATCTTTTTGAAAACGCATCTTTTTTTATCCGTTTTAGGTTCGTGTCCATACGGAGAAGGCGTTTTCGGTCACCGAAAACGAAGCTTTTCGAGAACGCTCTCCAGAGTAGACCTTTTGAAAACACGGTTCTCCTGTTCTCGTGTGGACGGGTGAAAACGGAGCTTTTCAAAAAGGATGACGCCACAGCATCGATTTGCTATATATCAAAGCATGTGCTCGATTCTTTGGGGATCACGTGAGGGCAATTTTCTTATTTGTTTTCTCTTATCGAAGTTCGAATGTCGAATACCGGTATAGAATATCGAATTTCATTATCGAATATCGAGTATCGAATGTCACAGTGTTTTCGTCTGGACGGGGATATTTTTGAAAACGTTCCTCGTGTGGACGCGGATCTTTTTATCCGGATAAAAAAGATGCATTTCAACAAGATCCGGATACGTGTGGACGAGGCGTTTGCAAATGGCATGACGGACGTAGCTCACATTCAGGAAAACATAAATAAAGATTACCACTGCTTTTAGGGCCCAAGTCTTTACCGAAATACCAACAAATCATCTTTGACGAATACCAAAATCCACATAGGGCTACCCCCTACCGCAGACTCTAATCTTCTCTTATGAGACGAGCATGAAGGAACTATTAGGATTAGCTGCAGCACATTCATTTGGCAAAATCCAAAAACCCGTTGAAGGACCACCTAGCATAGTCACCCAAGGTGATTTTGTTGGGCCATACTCTTTTTACAAAGCAAGGACGTTTTTATAACAAACCCTTTATGAGAAACGCAACGCTTCAAACTTGGATTGTTATCTTATCACCCAGCAAACAAGATTTTTAAGAAATTCTAAGCACAAAGTCAAAGCGTTTGCATCAAACTACAATTACAGAGGCAATAATTTAATGATATGCGGTGCGTACCGTTTTATCCGCAAGGTCATGTGGTGACTTCCCTTGTTCATTTTTAACATTTATATCTGCACCTTTTTCAAGTAGCAAAATGACGATGTGCCTTTGTTCAGCCTTTAGCAGGGAGTGAAGGGGGGTATTGCCATTGGTAGTTTGAGCATTGACATCTGCCCCCAATTCAAGCAACTTTTCCACCATCTCTTTATTTTCTTTTTCCACAGCAAAGTGCAGAGCAGTCTCCCCAGTCTTTTTATTCTGAAATGCAATGAGAATATCAAATCACATTTCTGAAGGATCATGGGAATGCTCCAATATTCATTGTCTAAGTTCAAGTTCATTTCAAATTAAATTCAAAAAACAAAAAAAATCCTTTTTCTAACAACAACAAATTAGTATCATATAGATTTACACAACATAAGGAGGTTAATACAAAAACAATTATATAATAGTACACAAAATTAAAGAGATTTGCATGTATAGAATTTCATAAAGGAGGAATGCTCTAAGAAGATTAACTAATCAAGAACACAGCATCTCTTATAGCAGTGCTGTGTTGTAAAGGTGAAAAAACTGATGAGCCAATTGCAACAGTGGCTCTATAGCATCATAAATCCTATGTTCTAATCTTCCTGCCATAAATTGCCCACTTTCAAATGACCATTTGATAAATTTGATTTAGTTGGTTAGCTTCTACAGCAATGCAATATTCATTTCACTCCATGGCCTCTTTAAGATACTAACTGGGTGGGCAATCACCCCCTTCCCTTCTTCAGATCTGTTTTGTTACCTTTCAAACAATAGGCCAATTGTTTCTTTTAATTCAGAATACAAATGATTGCCCCAAAGCCCTGGTCAAGTAAAAGCGCTTCTGATTCAGACTGCACATACACTGAATGCATATATTAACTAATGAATGCATATATTTAGTTTGAAAAAATAGCTGCTTTTTATAAAATTTACAGTCTTTCGTAAGACTGAAGAATTCTTATCATATGCAAAGAACTCTGCAAAGTCTTAAGAACTCTTGTGATGTTAATGTGCTCAAGACTAGTATGTATACACGAAACTTATGCAGCTTTGCGTGATAAAGTTTAATCTAATGTTGAAAATATAGATCAATTGCAAAACATACCTTCAAATTAACATCAGCACCTTTCTGAAGAAACAGCGCAAAAGCCTGATGATTTTCACTTGCAATTGCCAAATGTAATACTATTTCTCCTGCATCATTAGGAATGTTTAGTGTCTCCTTGTCAACTGCTTTGCAAAGAACCATCAGACAATTGATTTTGCCCAGTCTTGTGGCCAGATGAATTGATGTATCTCCATCATTGTTCCCTTGTTGCAAGAGTGCTCCAGATTGCAGTAATAAGTTCACAATATCACTGTGGCCTTCAATTGTGGCAATATGCAGTGCAGTCTACAAAAACAAGATCACATAGTTCTTAAATTATACTTTGATAGAAAATCAATCAAATATTTGTTCTAAAAAGTGAAAATATCCAAAAATTAATCATAATCAAAAAATTTTCTTTTGTACGCCCATGTGCCAAATAAAATGAGGGTCCTAATGATTGTTAGGGTGTAGTAAAAAGGTCAAAAACTTGGGGGGTCTTAACTTGTACGGCATTCTAAATGTGAGAGCAGACATCAAACCTAGTTTGTTCATGCTCCTTGAAAATTTGTGGATGAAATCTAAATGTTAATGACTCTTTGCAATTAAAATTCCTGACACAAATCCAAAAGGTCATTGTGTCACTGAGAAGAGATGCAAAGGGGTCTCTTTCATACAACAAAGGTCTTGTGTACATGACATAGTATTCCTGTCTTAGAATCTTTTGACAATGTTTTAGAGTTTTTAATATCAAAACAGATTTACAGTCTTTCATATGGCTCAAGAATTCTTGTGCAAATATGACAAAATTCTAAAATTGTGCAAATTCTTTAGCTTTCTTGTGATTTCTTGTAATGTTAAATGGAGTCAGCAAACTTAAAAGCTGGTCTAGGCCAAGTACAAATTTGATCTATCGCATTTAACACCTTTCAACATATGTGGCCTCACTGTGTAGCTAAATGACGGGTGCATATATCGTACTGTGGGTGTTTTCTCTAGCCTATTCACAGGGGCTATAAGATAAACAAAGTGTTTCAGAAAAAATGCAATGCACTCTCATTTGAGATTCTTCAGGAAATAATAAGATTTTAATCAATTTGATGCATACCATCTGAAAGTACAATCTATCTTATTTCCAATGATGGTGAAGGTGAAGGTGAAGTTGCGGTTTTCAGCGCCAAGCGCTGGGATCGCAGAAATAGAGCAGACCTAATCGAGTCCGCGACCCCTTGTCATGACGCTCAAGTGGTGGGGCTCTACCGGGGCTCGAACCCACTCCGCCTGACTATTCTGGCTGCAATGTCAGAGGATTACACCACGGCGCCACAACACCTTCATATCTAGGTTAAGAGGATTAATTGAATTTTTCATTGCTTAATTGACATTTTTGTAAGTATGGACTATTTTACTGTAGATGCGGAAAAGTGATAGGGCATTTTCATTTATGATAATCTACCTTTGTGAGTATATTATCATTATCTGTGAATGCATCTCATGAGAATAAAATTGTTTTTCCCTCCTCAAGGCATCACCTCAAGTCTTTCAAGGCCTGAAATATTTTGAGAAAAATTTTGTTTTCAATTTTTCACTGGAAAAAGGGGTTGATTTTGCTTTCTGCAGCATGCTGCACTTGAAAATGATCATACTTAAGAAAGTATCAATTCAATGATAAATGATTCCATTAATGTAACCAAACTGCATATCATTACATAGAAGAAAGATTGTTCTTTTAGATGGCATACAGTACATTACATATATATACTCAAATTTTGTCAATTTTATGAGATTTAAAATTATTGTTGGGTTGCATTTTGCTAAAACACCCCTCTTGTTCTGTCTATACCCTTGTGGACAATGCCTGAACTATATATAATTAGTAGTGATAGATCTATTTATAATGTATACTACTTACCTCACAATTATGGTTTTGTGCATTGATCAGTTCCTTTTTAGCCTCAGTTCTGAGTATTCCTGCAACCACAGCTACCTTATTCTTAGCTGTGGCAATATGAAGAATCCTTAGAAAGAAAATAAAGTAAACAATCTGAAGCATTTATTGATGAGATTACACAAAGGAAATGAAGACATAACAGAAATATATAACATATTTACTATTCGATATTGCAACTTGAAGTTTTCTACAATAAGAAAAGAAATAGGAAAATTTTTGGCCACTGTATCATGGTATGAATAAGAGATTTTTCTTTTTCCAACAATAGAGACATGCATAAAATGATAACTTTGGAAATAAGACTATTATGATAAGGAGTAATTTGGTACTTAAATGTTGGAAACTCTATTGCAAAAGTATGAAAAAGCTAGGCTGTGTAATAGTAATACCATGGCAGACTATGATGAAAACAAACTTTTTTGCCAAAAGCACAAGGGACCATGTTACTGGTCTGTTGGGAACCAATGACTTTGTGAGTTATTCCAGTGATTCAGTTATCACCTCCTCTCAGTTTCAGTTAAGTAGCTTTGAGCATTATGAGAACACATCCTGAATAGATTTATAATTCTTTTTCTAAATACAACAAAGATAAAAAATATATCAAATTTTGCAAACTTACGTGTCTCCTTCATTATCTCTTTTCAGCAAGTCTTGCTTTTCTGGTCCTTCTCCCATCAGTTTACCTAATTCAAACAAATTTAAAATAATCTTTATTCCAACTAAAAAGTAAAATAGTCCGTAACATAATGCACAAGTCTTTCAAAGGCTACCTGAAATTAAAAAATTGACCTCAAGCTTACAATTTTTTGTAAAACACAGTTTCTTTTCTCAAAAATTATTCCTGAATAATAAACCTTATCCTTCAATCAAAAAATTAAACTGATGAATAAAACTGTTCAGTTTCTTTTATATAAAGCTGAGGGAAATGCACTATGGCCATCTTGTAAATAAATTATTCATACATAAAAAAATTCCCTTGGCTTTACATGGCCTATGCAGCTGGAAGTCCCCATTGCCTTAGCACTGTCAATTCAATTCAATATGACTCATGTATAGTATCGCCACGCAACAAGTCTGAGCCAATTTCTGTCAAACTTTGACACAATAATGAAAGCTTCAAGACGCAGTCATGATTTCGGGGAATTTCTTTATCTCATCAGGCAATAATGATAACAAATTACGCAACAAAGGAAGAGGGAAGACCGCACGAATGGCGAACCGAACCTAAACTGTCGAAGGCTGGCCATTTTGGGCCTAAAAATAGGCCATCGAATTCGTAGTTCATCATGTTGGCAAAAGAATGATCTTTGCTTGTGAATAGAAGCGATATTCAATGTCCATGAATGTCTTCATATATTCCATGATATAACTGTATTGCATTATTGGCATATAGCATTCTTCATCTTGGGTTTTTCCATTCAATTCTCTTCCAACTTCAAACACAGCTACGTTGCCGCTTTTCCGCCATTGGGATTTCCCTCCTTAGTTTCGTCATCTCCTTCGCAGTACGCATGAAAAATTCCTGGAAGTTGTTGCCGTTGTTGCTTATCAGTGGCCCGTGAAATGCGTCAAATTCTGGTAAGCTTCAGTGCTTTTTGCAACCTGGTCCTACAAAGTGCTAAACATGCGTGATTTCTATCTTTTCGAGAATTTTAGAAAAGATTGTACATGACCAGATGGTTGAATTTCTTCAGCCTATATTCACGAAGAACCAGGCTGCTTTTCGTAGACTGTATTCCACAGTAACATCCTTGATAAACAGCACTGACTCCTGGTACTCCACCATAGACAGAAAAGAAGTGAACCTTGCTATCTTTCTCGACCTGAAAAAAGCATTTGATACGGTCGACCACACCATCTTGTTAGTAAAACTAGAGAAATACGGCATAAGAGGGATAACAGGCGACTGGTTTACTTCATACCTGCGAAATAGGAAACAGTTTTGCACAGTAGACGGGCACAAGTCATCGGCTAAAATGGTAACTTGTGGAATACCCCAGGGCTCTTGCCTCGGTCCACTCCTATTCATAATCTATCTGAATGATTTTGAAACATGCTTAGAATTATCGAAAGCCAGCATGTATGCAGATGACACACATGTTACAATAACATCCAACAACCTTGAAAATCTACTTGAGAATGCTCAAAGGGAGCTTCTCAACATTTCAGAGTGGATGAGAATTAATAAGCTGACTGCCAATCCTAAGAAAACTGAATACATGTTGATTGGCCACCCCCGTAAAGTTAACAAATTGGATGTCTCCGAACCGCTAATACTAAACAACTCAGAAATAAAACGCGCAAAGAAGACAAAATCACTTGGGGTCATCGTAGATGAAGGGTTGAACTGGGAACAACATTTCAAAGTTGTTAAAGGGAAAGTTCGTGGAGGTCTCTCATCTCTTAAAAAACTGAAAAACCTTGTGCCACAAAAACAACTAGACAATGTATATCGAGCCCTTATAGAAAGTCATTTGAGGTATGCAAATGTTATTTGGGGCAGTATTCCTAGTTCCAAAATAAAGATCTTACAATATTTACAGGATCGAGCCCGAACCATAATTGAGAGGGCTAGAATCAAAGACGATTGGTCATATAACTGGCTCAATGTTGAGCAATTAATCAAATTCGATCGATCAACCATGACCTACAAGATTATGAACAGGATGTGCCCAGAGAGCCTTTGGGATAAATTCCCCCAGATATCCTTGCATTCAAACTACAATACCAGAAACTGCAAGGACATCCAAATTCCAAGATATAACCTTGAATATGTGAAAAAAGGCTTTCATTATTCAGCTCTTACTGCATGGAACAGCATCCCCATCAGTATCAGAGAACTGCCAACCTTCCCGCAGTTCAAAAGAAATTTAAAAACTCATCTAAAGAGCTGAAACATGAAACACGACTCCCTGGAAGAGCAGCAAATAGGCCCCAACAGTTAGACTGTAATTTTAATTTTTATGACTTTTTTTCTTTTATGCTGAAGGGATTTTGTGTAAAAATAAGTTAATATGAATATAATATGAATATGAAATATATGCTGTCCTTAAAACCAGTCGCTGCAAGATCGGCAGGTGTCCAGGACGACAATTTGGTCCTTGATCTAGAAGTACATTTTTGGGGATAGCCGGTGGTATAAGCTCTATACAACGAGCGTAATGGCAAGGAAATTTTAATGAATTTACTTGTATCGAACTGAAGGTGCTGAAGAGGACAAGAATAGACAACTCATCATGATTAGCTTCTGAGTCATGTGACCTCGGTATAATGGTTTATGGAATGAGGGCTTCGTTTCTTCACTTTCTCTGCATGATATGGCACAGGAAGTGAAAGAAGGTGTTCTGGCGCCGTGGTGTGAAATCCTCTGAGTTTGCAGCCAGAACAGTTAGATGGAGAGGGTTCGATACCCCGCAGGACCCCACCAAGTGAGCGTCATGACAAGGGGTCGCGGAATCGATTGGTTTTGCTCTATTTCTGCCATCCCAGCGCTTGGCGCTATAAATCACGACTTCACTTTCATCACTACCCAGTTGAGGCTCTGGTACCCAGGGTATTTCATCACCTTCAATGCTTCTCAGCGTTCCAAAGTTAGTCAACACAGAAGATCTTCTTCTTATTCAAACATACTACATAGGGCTACACATTTTTGGGCACCTCTACGTACGTGCAATCCTCTATCATTGACTGTAATGGTACAGCAATGATCAGAATGATTCAACGCCTTGGATGACTTTCTACTGCATAAAAAAAATTGATCTAAAGATCAGTAAAGGCCGCAAAGCATCTTGTTTCCTTTGTGATCGTTAATTTAAAACACGTGACCAACTAGGGCAATCCTTTTCGTTAATAACATCATTACATCTTATCAAAGAAATTTTGAGCACCTTTTGATCTAGTAACACCAAAGAATACAAAATGCCAGACGGTTGGTTCTATGGGCAACTGGTATAAAGCTGTTTTCGCATGGTAAGCAGCACAGCAAAGCCTTGACTTCAAAGTGCACAAGGAGCTTTTCCTACAAAACGAAATCCGACAGTGCTCTTGAAAAACAAACAAACCATTTAACAGATGAAACATCCTCGTTGGAAGTGAAGGTGTGCAAAAATGAATTGCGCAATGGGAAATTCCCTAATCAATGACATTTCGTCTTGAGGCTAGAAAAGGTTAACTTTCAAGGCTAACTTGTAATAACCAACAAAGTATAAGAGGGTGATGAATGTTGGTAGTCGGAGGCAGGTGTAATAAAAACAAACTATGCGACGGGAAATTCCCTCACCAAGAAATCTCGTAACGGCTAGGAAAGGAAACCCGCTACTGTATTTGGACCATAAATCTTTCGCTTTTTACATCTCAAAATAGCCACATGTTTGGGCATGCTTTGAACAACAGATATTTTCTTTTGTAACAAAAACAAATTGGTTACACGTAACCGATGGTCATATCTAAAACTTGAAACACTGCTTGCCAAGGGATGGAGTTTGGAATTCCCCAATAGAATCCGTAATATTGACATCAATTCGAAGGCAGTATTTACTAATAAAAATTTCTCCACGTTTTCTATACTCCATAAGAAATAAAATCCTATCACACAATATAATCAGACTGACATGGCCTTGTTAAAGTTGAATTTCCAGTCAATGAGCACAAGTCTCTACTTTGGTAAACTCATGCTTTGAAGGAAAGATTGAACTTATTGGCTTGCGAAAACTAGCAAAACATGTGTTCGTTTACTGTTTGTTGCGGTTTCTACTCTCTAACATTTCTTGCCAGGTTTTAAAACTGCTTTTATCTCAGAAGTAGGGAAGTGTATCAGTTATTGATACTGGCTTCAAAACTATTAATGAAAGAAATTTTTCTTAAATCGGAGCTTCTAAAATAGATAAATAAATGAGGATGGTCGCAATTTTTGCAGATTCCCGGACTAGAAAGCACATTTCAGGTATTAAATTAGGCAAATCAGAATGTTTTGGTAGGTTGCTCCTTCTGAATTTTGAAAAATTGAAACCATCAAGAAGTATTCCATTTTAAATGCATTCACACAAAGTTGTGTCGCATTTACCATTATCTTAGCACTCCAAAACTGCTCTGAAACACAGAAGATCATTTCTTTTCATCGAATGTTCGAGAAGGTTGGCTTCTATGTGTTAATGCAATTTCAGAGTGTGAAACTAATTTTGGAGAAAGCACGATTGTTTTAGAAATTGCCGACGATGACATCATGCTTGCTTAATAAATAATGAATTAGGGACGAAACCGAATAAAAAGATCTTCAACCGAATATTGCGTGATATCGAATTAGGTAATTTCCCTCCTTGTCGACAAACGATTAGGCATGTTGGGACTAAGAGTAATTGCAAATTCACTTTTGTCTTTTCATCAACAAGGTCATATCCACTTATTTCGTCAACAGACCTTTTATTTATTCTGAAAAAGAATCTCAATCGAACGATACTTTGCTACATTTTGTAGAATTTTCGAATGTGCACAATAGTGATAGAAGCTCTAACGCCACTCGATCGAATCTCGTGTATAAAAATGTATAAAAATAACGCTCGATCCAGGCTCTTTTGTAGAATAGCTAAAAGGTCTATACTCATTTGAAACTTAGGCTGTCTCTCCAAGAAATTAAGAAAATCTGATACAAGTGATATCAAGTCATTTAGACGTTACGAAACTTTGACAATCTTTGGTTATGAGTTGCAAAGCAGTCAATGAGCACTAAAAAGTGCAATTCTTGTTTGTGATTTGGTTCTTTCTTGTAATTCTCTTAGCTCGAAAGGTTTATTAACGGTCCTTAAGTTTGAGTAATAACGATAAATTTTGAAGTTCATTTCAATTAAGAGCTACGAAACTCTGTAAGAAAAAAATTTTGTTACTTTTCGCAAAATCTGATTCAAAAAGTATTAAAAAAATGCTCTTTAATCGGGGACAAAACTCAAGGCACTCTGCCACATTTTAGATTACTTTTTCGGTTATCGAGCCCCCTTCCCCCCCCTTGTTCAATGTTGATGGGAGAAAATATGCATCACAGGACTCACGAATCACTGCTGAGCTCAGAAATTAGAAAAGTTTCAAAATATTGGGCGTGGTACCATTGAGTTTTGCCCCCGATTGTTGATCAATGGGCAGGGTAAACTTAAGAAACATTAGGTATAAAGTCCAGAGCAAAGTTTCTTTTGAGTGTGTAACTGTGTTCCCAGTATCAAGAAAGCCACACAATCTACGACCAAACAGCTTTTCTTTCAGTACTTGAAATGAGTTACTTAAAACATTTTACACTTCGTGATGAAGATTTGATAGGAAGGCTTGGCCAACGAATTAACCTTAGGGCTTCAAGTCAAGACTTGCTCGCTACATATAATTCACTCGTTTATTCCCTTTGAGGAAAATAATTATGGTTCACTCTAGGCTAATTACAATCTGCTTAGTTCATTGCTACTGAAATGGAAAATGGACATGGAGTTAACATCTTGCCATCGAGTTGATAATGTAATAATTACTTGGCGAGTTGCAATAAGTCTAAATTTAAGCAGTAAGCATGACGGTACATGTTAACTTAGAAAATGAAATCAGGAAGGGCTTCCCATTCTGGTTATTCCCCCTATGATTCCGGGCCTCTTCTGACAAGCTGAAATCACAAGTTCGAAAGTCAAACAAATCAAATTAATGCTTGTTAAATATAATATGAAACATATCTTAGCGTTACACTATATTTACAATTTTATCATTTCTCTATAATTTAATTCCGATTAATACAAGTCAATAACCTACAGTTCAACCAGTCAGTTCACTTTAAAAGTGTTTGCATGAATGGCGTCATAAATCAAAGGCCCATGATAAATCCTTGTGGAGCCTCAAAATGTAGGTTATGCATGAGTTGATCATTGTCTCGCAATGTAGTCAGTTAAGTTGGCTAAACTTCTTGTTACAAAGTTTCATATTTTCTAAGCCGTCATTCGAAAGCAAACGATTTAACCACGATGTAAATAAGCTGAGATCAACCGTCACACTTTAACTGACTGAACCCATTGCGAGAAATTAACCTCATCCTCCGCCGCTGCCACCTACGAAGAACAATGATATGAAGACTAAACCATCTTTCAACAAAACAGAAAATAAAACATAAAAAATAACACTGTTTTTAAAACTGACGTTTCGATTAAAAAATCTTCTTCGGAGTAAAACTTTACTGGGACAGCCGAGAATTTATACAAGTTGTTTACATATAAAAATATACATGACAAGTCTATTTACAAATTAAAATATGCCAATTTATGTAATCGCTTTGTCCCTGATCACTTGAGAACGGATTTGAAGCGTTTTAAAATGATATTAATAACAATGTTATTGACAATGATATTAATACAATGATACGCTTTTGTCTTTGAGACGATCAGATGTAAACCTTCAGGCTCCTACCACCCATATCACATCTCAGCTGACTTTTGCCAGCAGATTTTTCAAAACAACGGAGTTTGAAAATGCAACTCTAACTGGCACAATTACCCCCGTCTATCAAGAAAGAATGCTGTGCTTTTCAGGGGGCCGTGCCTGAAATCTTACAAATCATGTTACATAAAGTAATTCTATTCTAATTATACAATGAATAGATGATAAAATGGTATCAAAATAAATCATTTTTCGAGTGCTTTGAATGAGGATGCCTTCTTGACTTTCGGCTGAAACAGATTTTTAACTCCAGCACCACAATATGAGAAATCTTACTATCGAATGAACACAAGCTAAAATTGGCACGGTCACATTTCTTTTCAGTTTTCAAAATGCACCAGCATTGTGGGAGCGCCATCCAAGTTCCATGCAAAATAAACGAAAATAAAAGATCCCCTGAGACACAGCAATGACAGATGATACGGGTACAGGGACCCTGCAAATTATAGATTGAGGAAGGAAACAGAGCTTCTCGTCGTGAAAACACATCAAGCTGTCCAATAAACCCAAACTAAATGATGCGCTAGATTACATGATAATTACCTCTACGAGACGATGGTTTGTACCCAGAACTGTTCCCATGGCCCATGAGCGGGTTGTAATCTGGTATAGAAAAAGAGATATTTAACATATTATGGGGAAAGCGAGCGAGGCGAGCTTGGCCTGTTTTACGTTGGTACTGCAGGAAGAATGTAGCGCTATTTTGAAATGGCTATTTTGACATGGCTATGAATGATGTTATTTCCTAACTGCTTTTTTTCCATTGCATGTGCTCACACCAAAATAAATTCATAAATGAATTCATAGTTAATCTTGATTTCTTATGTTTAAATTTGAGCAACTTTCAAAGCCATGAAGAGGCTGACTTTGCAATTCTTTTTCTCCTACGACTATCACTATCACATTCAACTTTCCTCAGCACAAATCCAAGGACCTGCATCAATGGAAATGCAAGAATTAACGGGAATTGAAGAGAAATCAGCAAATCTGCATGCAGTTCCTAGGTGAAATGTCTTAATAAGTATGACCTCTGACTTTATTAAACTTGATACCTTCTCAGACGCTAAGTTCACAAGGATGTAGAATATTTTGAAATCGTAAAGCCTCGTGCCACTTTCGGAGAACATACAGGGTGTCCCAGAAAATTTGTGCCCCGTTTGCCTGAAGACCATGACAAAGCAGCAAAAGGTCATCACCATATTTTGGCATGATGTTGCTCGCAAGATGTTAAATTGAGGTTTGCTTCCATCCCCGTAAAAATCCGTTAAGAAATGATGGAGCTATGACGTTCAGAAGACCAAATTTCTCTGATGACTGAAACCAGCGGTCGGCCATTTTGTATAACTATTTTTGCAACGATAAGCAGCTTCATGGATGAGCTGAAACAGTAGCCTCCAATCTCATAGCTCTCGCGAAAGTTTCAATAATCATCAGAGACTTCAGCTATTTCTTACCCCACGATCCTTTATTGAATGTCAAAACGAAGATGAGGATCCCATGATAAAATAAACAATCGAAAGGCAATGACAAAAATATAGTCACATTTTGTTTGCAGGTGTGGTGAGTGCAGCAATTATTTAGTTTATCTATCAGTTCAAAATGAGACAATACAGCTCCAAAAATCTTTTGCCCTTCTCGTTTCTTTTGCCATTTTCGGAGAACATATGCATTTGAAGAAAATTTACAGAGACGAGAGGGGATTCCTAATTTGCGCACCATTTCGTCTGACTGGTTTCTTCGGTTTCATCTTTGGTTTTATTGTACCTTGGGAATCGTCTTCATCCTGTTGATGAAGTGGAAAATGGGTCAACACTGTTAAATTCGAAGCTGAGCAGAAAATGAAATCGAAAAAGTTCTGACTAAATTACATTCTGACGACCATGGAATACTGCGTGAGCCAGAAAAAACTTCCCATTTTTGAAAATTCATAACATCAAGTGTACGTCACAGATTTGAAAGATTCAAATTTAGTTCACAGCCAAAAGATCAAAGTTTCTTTGTGATTTCTCTCGCTGTCTCCCAAGCACAAAAAAAACACAAATTAAACTCTATAACAATTTCAAGGTTGCAAAATGGCTGAAAAAGGGCCTAAAATATTGATCAAATCATAAAGGACTCCGCGCAGGAATCAATAAAGAACATGCAATTGTTCATGGGTGAGAGATACAGTATCTACTGCATATTTATTACCAAGGGACTGTAAATCTTCAGTATTTGTTTGAAAATTGATGTCTCATTTGTCTTGAAAGAGGTTAAACGCCAGTTGCGTATTGTTATGTGTAAAGTAGACTCCTTACAATTTGATAAACGTTTTAGGCCCTTTTTCCAGTCATTTTGTAACCACGACATTTCTACAAAGTTCAGTTTACCGATACTTCTAGTGCTGATAAGGAAGCAAGAAAAATCACAAAAATTCTTCAATCTTTCCGCTATCAACTAGAATTTGAATCATTCAAATCTGTGAAGCACTCTTGGTGCTATGATTTTTTAACGGTGGTTACTTTTTTCTGGCTAACTCGGTCAATTTCATTGTGATATGTATAACTCGCTCTCTCTCTCTGCTGACAGACAAATGTGCTATTTGGAACAAAAATTTCGGAGATAAGGGTGGACAAACCAACATCAGAGGAAATTACTAATGTCCTTCTCGAAAAAAGTAGATTACACAGCTTTCCAATACTGTTAACTCATTTTGCTGCTCTATGAAAACACTAATCACCCCTTAATCACCAAACTTCAAATGTCCATTACCTTGAGACAAGAGCCCCGTGCTGTTGTAAAAACTGACAGAATAAAGCAAGAAAACTTCAAAATCATGGACCATGATTGCTACAATGACCATATTGCTGTGCAGAGGAGCATGCATGGTTGAATTTTGCTAATAGGCAGGGATCTTAATTACCCTCAGATGGTAGGATGTGATTGACAAATAGGCTCCTTTGGTAGCCAATTGGCAAAACATTTAAACCAACTGGACTACCTATTAGGCCATAATGGGAGTACCCCTCCCCCTAGACTAGAAACTTCAGAAAAACCCCCATGCAAGCTTCCTTGAACCAAATGGAGGTTTGAGTGCAGTGCAGTGGGTACCTTTCCAGTACCATTGGTGGATACATTTCCAGCACCATTTGCGCCAATGACCCCTGAGTTTGGAAATATTTATGCTGAATCAGAATGTGGTCCATGAAGACAAAAGAGGTCAAATACTAACCTGTGGCTTCTTCACTTTTGACCTGTAGCCTTGCCCTAACTGATGCCTTTCCCAGTCTTCAATTTTCTGTCTTCTTTTCTCTGCTTCGAGCTGAAAATTGTTGCAAATTTGATTGAAAGTTTACAAATATAATGTATCAATAATTACAATACCTAGTTAAAACTATGCTACAATGCAACAAAGATGATGCCATAGGGAGAAAACTACCCAGGAGGCACTCCTTATTAGCAGGTGATGGGGGGTCAGACACTTTTCAGGTTTGCAAAACATACCTCTGGGTACGCTATTTGAAGCAAGATCAGTATGTTTTTGGGGTTCCTGATGAGAAAATTTGACAAGGTGAGTGTCAGGCTAAGTTTTTCACCAAAATATTTCAGCACAGTTGTTGAAAAAGGTATGAAGCAATATTTTTGCTCTAGTTACTATGTACTATGAAGCAATGAGTATATTTTGGGGTATGGAAATGTCCAGAGTATATATAACATATCTTTGGATTTATTAAAATATGTTGTGTATGACTCCAGTCTCCCCCAATCATGTGTTGGTTTAAAGTTTAGAACCAAACATGAGAATTAAACATGGGGCAAGGAAATTTAGAAATATTCCTTGCATTCTCTATACCCAAAACCCAAGGCACACAGCTCCTGAATCCCTTATTTTTAGATGGTGAGCTTTTATCATTGAGGTTGCAAGAAAGTATGGTATCAGTTTGTTTCCAGTTGTGTTATTGCAATGCAATTAATTCATATGTGAAATAAATGTTTAAAGTGTAACGGAATTGGTTTATGAAAAAGCTTTTATTTGATAGAAGTCAAAAGGAGTGCAAACAAAATTACCTGTTCTTGTCTTTCTTTAAATTCTTGTGCATCTCTGTTGATTCTTTCTTGCAACTTCCTTCTTGCATTTTCCATTGACTCATGTTGAATGAAGATTCTGTTTGGATCTAAATCAAGACATATTCAAAATCATTTGGAAAATGTGCCATAAAACAACATATAATTATCTACACAATATACATCAGAACTTTGAACAATTTCAGAAGAGATGTTCGAAAGAGATTTTTCAGTCTGAGGATTACTGACATTTGGAACAAATTACCAAACAGCATAGTCAATGCAAATTCATTGTGTTTATTCAAAACAAAAATTGATAATTTATTTGGTGACACTAAGTACTTAATGGACACAGCAGATATGATCTCCAAAATCTGAGTACCAATGTGAATTAAGAGTAAGGGGGATGTTCTGGAAAAACAGCAAGTTACTGTTTTAAAAACATCAAACTCAACCTAGCTTTTGCTTTCTTTTTCATACCTCAGGGCATGCTGGGTTTCATCTAGCATGGCCTCCTATGTTTAAAAAACTTGCATGTTTTTCAGGAGCATCTCCTCACACAACAACAGTTTAGAACCGTGGTGATCTGTAACAGGCTTCTAGCCTACATTACAGTATTTTGTCATGTTATGTTATGTTATACTGAATGAGCCAGAAAAAAGTTTCCACTTTTTGATCAGGCATAAGTACAAGGGGACCCCAGTCCCCTTACTTCACTAATGGCCCCACATACCTCCACTATGCCACTGGCTGTAAGCATAAGAATGATGAAACATGAAGAAAGATGTACTCAAGATGCCAACCACTTACCATCAGTCTTTTTATTTGAATAATCTTCAAAATGATTCCACCATTTGTGGATTTGTGGTTTAAGTTTTTCATAAATGACAAGCACCACTAAAATTGCAAGCACAATAAACCATCCATATTTTTCAAGAAATCCAATGGCTGCAAAGAAAAATAAGAAAAGGTCTGTCTTTTCAGGGTTATTTTGGACAGAAGCAAAACAACATTTTCCACAACCAAGATTGTTTGTATCTTGCATGTGGAAGTTGAAATGACCATAAGATTACATAGAAATCTTGCAGCTGAAAACGTTAGATTAATACAATGGATTTTTTGTTTATTGCCAACTGTTCAGCTCCGATTGACAACCAGATACCTTTCTGCGCACGCAAGACAAATTTTTAAGTCTGCTTTTTCAGCCAATCAAATTAATTCTCTGTGTTGGTGTCATGATAAGGTGGGGGTGGTAGTAGGGCCTGACGGCTTACGGTTTCTAGCCCTTTTTAGGATGATTTACAGTTTTTGGCCATAAAAATGACAGATTTGCCAATTTCTTCACTAAACACTAAATAGTGATTTGAGAAGTCAGATCATTACAAAATTGAAAATGAAGCCATGAACAATAGACAATTGGGCTAAAGATGGCGGCGAGGAATTTTTTACTGAGATGCACTGCGATCTTTAATCGAATTCCTATAGAATTGTTAAAGATTTGTAATTCAAACGCAGTGCATCTCAATAAAAAATTCCTCACCGCCATCTTTAGCGAAATACTCTATTGCCTGATGCAACAGTCTTGGAGAAAATTCCACCAATTCTCACCGTAACCAGCGGATTTGAGGCACGTTTCTCTGGGCCGCAAAAATGATTATTGAGACAATTGTCAGTTACAAAGGACAGAGGTGAGATACGCAGGGCATAGGTGTTAAGATGGTTTTAGCTAAAGTTTGAGGCTGCATTACCGTTTTCCTGAAATATCTTCGCGGTTTTACAGTTTCTGATACTCCCTACTCCCACAATGCGGCCACAATGTCATTTGGTATTGTTTTAGATGGTTTAATTCACCAGTGCGAATGGGGAATATCTTGTAAAGTGCAAAAAATTCTCGTCTACATCATGCTCTAAAAATCTTGCAGTTTGATGGTATTATCACCTGATCCACAAACAAAAACTTCAGTTTCAGGTTCATATTTCAAAACTAATAAGATTCCATCTTGGAAACGAGTCATCTTTTGAAATTTGGCCGCGAACGCCAATAATGACCTGTCTGGGAGTAAGATAGTTTTACTTCATTTCAAGCCCTGCTGCTTTCTGATTGTCGCGTTGAGTACCCACCGGTATAAACAATCTGAAGTAACGTTTCTGGTGTTGCGTTTTCTAAATTGGGAGGATGAATTTGTTCTTCTGCGCCTTGCTTTGGTTCCTCCATCATTCTTTTTCAGTATCTTCCAAAACTGCAACGTCACCTCATTACATCACTTTATGCATCATCGAAGAAATATTGGATTTGCCTCTTTCTGAAAAAGAGGTTTGGTTGGATAAGAGGCTGATTCAATATTTATTCTTCAAACCAAAGTTCCAAACAAATGCAAATCAGAAATGGCGGGGTGTTGTGAAGGGTCCCGTTCGGTGCATGATACTCTTTGCATGTCTGATTCAAGTTGATCATTGACAAGTGAGATGGCAAAGAATACAGGTTATGTTGCAACATCACCAATATTAGCAAAGGTTTGTAGAAGCGTTGTTTATTCCAAACTTTACCTTCCATATTTTTTTATTCATCATCAAAAAGCCCAAGGCCAAAAAAGGCTATTTATTTTGTCATTATTTTGTAATCAACACTCTACACACACAACGGGAAAACGGAAAAGCAGCAATCCGTACCGATAATGTTTAATGCAATTACCCGATTCTTGGTACAGTTTTGGAAACATCGATAATTGCACCTTGTTGACAAATATCACAGCAGTGCGCTTCATGACCCGAGGATTGGGCGAGGTTGCATCGCCTTATTATATGACATGAACACACGTACATCCACTGCAAGCTTATCTTTATTCTTATCTATCTTGCTTACAAGTACCTGCCTTGGCCTTTCAATGTCCTGCAAACACACAGTAGTGTGAGCAGAAAAAACAATGAATTGCGTTGCAGGTCCCTTTGCCTAGCTGCATGCAGCAGATATGCCATTATCCAGCAAACCTGTCCATTGTTCTTCCAGGTGCTTGAAGAAAATCAGAGACTGATATTAACAGAAAAGGGTGATCATGATCCACAGGGGGAGGAAATGCCAAGAGATTATTCTCTAGGGATGGATGATGATTCACCATCAAGGCAAAGTAAAGACAAGGCAAGTTGACAGGTTCAAATCAAGCCACACTCCATGTGACCTTTGCTGGAGATCTCTCTTTGCCATGGATTTAAAATTTCCTATTCTCCTATTGTCTTTATGTAAATATCTGGTATGGATTTAACATCAGAGGTGGACAATTTACAAGCATTGCTCTTTTCTACTTTTTCGAACAAAAGATCTTTATTCTATTCAAAAGTCATTGTGTCAATTGCAAAAACTTTCCAAGATCAACAGTTTGTCCCAAATTGGAAGTCATGCAAGACTGCCAATGAAAAATAGCAATTAAAGTGTTTTGCTTGGGCTATTTTGCATCATCATAAAACTGCTGTAACATCTAATTTGAGATTTAAGTACCCTCCAGGAAATTCTTCATTCATGCTGAATGATCATTCTGATTTTTGAATGAAAGGGACCTTCTAGAATCACAGAGAAAGATCTAAGGATCATGGATAACATTTAACCCAGAAAGAATGACTAGGACATATCCCCCAAAGCCTGTTCAAGTGTTATAGGAATTTTTAATGTGTGTCTCAATGATGACATACAATAGAAAGTAAGGAGATTTTCGGTTACAGGGCCTGACCAACATCATTGTTGGTTTCTAAATAAAACCAGATTTGAAAGAGTAAGCCTTTGTTGCAGGAATGAAGATCTTGACCATAATTGTGAGGTTTTGACCACTAATTAGGATTCCACATCTTCAGACAATAAAAAAGAAAATTGTATTTCCTCAATAGTTACTCAGAATGTGATGCATTGTGTTTATTCTCCTCAGATGGAATATGCACCATCAACAGAAAGCCCTGGAAGGAATGGTTCATTTGATTTAAAAGAATTCATTGCAAAGCTGCAGACCAGTCCAAAGAAATCTGATAGCCCTAAGAAAGAAAGTAGCAAACTGCCTGGGTCAGCTTTGATTCAAGAAAATATGGAAAGAGATTTGGATAATTTTGAAAAGCAAGAGAAGAAAAGCATGAGTAAGTCTTTTTATTCACTTTCACTTTTGATTGTTCCTGATCAGGATTTGTTGAGGTATGTCTGGAACCATTCCAAAATTTGCAAAATAATTTCGTAGCAATTTTAGGCCTTGCTAAATAATACTGTTTTCATTTCAGATTGGAATGGTTTCATAATAGATTGGCCTTACGATACCATATTCATTTCATATCGGATTAGCATCCTGTTTACATGAGAATGCATCATTTTGATACACTTCATGCCTCTTTCACATTTTTGAATGAAAACGCTCTGAAAGTGGCATGAAACCAATCCAACGTTGTGTAAACAATTGAATCTGGCATGCTTGTCACCTCGATATGGAGCCTCATTATTAATTCTATGCACCTTGCAGTAGATGCAAAAGCATACAGTGAAACCATTGCAGTGCACAGCAAAACAGTGTCATGTAAACAGAACCCAATCCGATATGAAAATGGTATTGTGTAACCAGAATAAATATGCATATCGGACTGCCGTGCCCAATCCAGTATGAAATGAAAATGGTATTGTGTAAACTGGGCCTGATTTCTTATTTTCGATTAATGTTTCACTTGTTAAACAAAGCATAATCTCTACAGATTCATTCATTCAGTATATGATTTATATTCAGTGGGTGGAAGGATTTCTCACTATTTCTAGGCAAATTAAGTCCACTTTACAGACCGCTTCCCAACTTCCATTCCAAAGGATGACCAACCTCGTGAGAATGAGCAAATAAATGAAGAACCAGCAAATGACAGTGTGCTTGTCGACTAATCTAAGAGTTGGTGGTTTGAATCTCTGCCCTCTTGAATCCCTGCCCTCTTGAACCTGTTATGTAGAGTAAGGGACTGCTCATTATTTACAGAGGGGTGGTACTGTAGAGAAATGCTGCTAGTTTAAAATCTTCTCACCCAAATCAAAAGGCAACAGAAGAACATCTACCCTGCAATTCTCAGGTTGAAAAATGTTCACCTAACCCCTATCTAATTGAATTGAATACATAAAAGTGAATCTCTTGTTTCAAGTTTCTATTTAAAATTTGCATTTGTTTCTTGATGCAATCATCTTTAGATTGAAGCATGGGTAGTTAGATACTGCAGTTATGTTTCAAAGTATGCCGCTGAGGAGCAAAGTTTATAGGTTTTTGCAAAGGAGCTTTGCCGCTAACTCCTCCGTAGAAGCAAATAATTTCATCCTCTGCAAAAGAAGAAAGCAGCAATACATCACAACTGTGGTGTCTAGCCACCCATGATGTAAGAAAGTAATTTTATTTCTATTCCCCGTTTTAGTCAGTCAAAAAGAAAGAGAGGCAGTAACAGATGAACCCCACAATGCTAATGTGCCGTTGAAGGTTAGTCTATGATAAAATGGTTTATCCTTGCAATTCTAAGACTTTGCTCCTGCTCATAGCCTTTCATATTGACTTGAACTGACACAACATTTTTACTCATTTTTCAGCCCATAACAAATTCATATTTGTTTGGACTTTCAATTTCGATTGACGTAAAGAACCGAAGAGAAACACCAGTGCCGACAGGAATAGGGATTATTAAATTCAAAATTTACTTTTGAACTCAGCAGTTGACCTCATAACTCCTTTACCAATAGATCGACCACAGTTTTTGACCAAATATCGCCATTATTTTGAAAAAACATTGCCCCGAACATTGCAATCTTGGACGGAAATCCGTTTGTTGCATCGTTTCAACAAAATTAGTGCTACGATCAAATTTAACACAAAGAGGCACCTGTATGGTCATAATGAAACTGTTATCCATTCGAAATTACATTTCGTTTAATGATCAAATTTCTGGCGGTGTCGTAACACGTTGCTTAGCGATTAGATTAGATGTGTTTTGTCGACTTAGGCCTATTATTCAATTTTGGCTACGAAAATCTGAAAATCTTGGTTCTTTATTGGCAAAGGCAGAATTTAGAGGTAACGTTCTGATGCTCAGTTTCACGATTTTGTTTGCAGTTTTAGTTAGTTAGTTAGTTAGTTAGTTAGTTAGTTAGTTAGTTAGTTAGTTAGTTAGTTAGTTAGTTAGTTAGTTAGTCATGGGTTCGTTAGTTTATAGCAGCTTTAAAGGCGTTTAGTTCACATCCAGAGGTCGAAACTCATCGAAACAATCGATGTTGATACTCCTAAAGAGTTAGGTAGCTAATCGTTTCAAAATTTCCCTAAACCAGCATGTTTTACAATTATATAGCCGTTTGTCTGTTGTTTACACGCTTTTTCATAGGAAACTTGGATCAGCCCATAGTAAATTGAAATTTCTTGATAATATTTTGCTTCAGAAGACAGCACAAATTAATTTTAATTCTATGGGCTGGTCTTTACTTTCTTGTATAAATGGAAAGACGTGCAGCTTGTACCCGTGATATTGAATTAAAAATTTCGTAAAAATTGAATTTTGATAGCTTTCAGTAAATTTTCATTTCCATATCACCAGGTTTTGAAACCTTCACGTGACAAAGTAGCTGTTTCCTCGCAGGATGATATGGCCTGGAAAGCAGATCTTCATGGCTTTTACCAGTCTTCCAAAAACAGTACCTTCACAACGCTACAATTTAGTGATATTGATGTGTCAGATGACGGAGAAGAGAAATCAGATGAAGGGAGACTTTCGAAAGGAGATAGTGACGAAATTGCGGATCGACAGAAATTTGATGAAGGTTCTGGTAGCAGATATAAAAGAGATGTTACTGAATTTGATTTGCTGGATCTAGCTGATAAAGAGAAGGAGTTAAAAGGTAATAAAATAATTGTCGTATCTTCTTTTTCGGACCTTGCGGGACAATTTACGGTGACTTTTATTGGATGAAAAGATTCAGCAGCTGATTCCGCTTTTCGATGCATTTAAAAATATTTCACCACCCGAAAAGTTTTCGGTTCCCCCATTTCTACGTTTCTCTGTGAATCAAATATTGTTATGTTGATTTCCTGCATTGTTTAAAGGCAATGCTAATCTCAGTTTTGTAAAGTTGCTGGATAGTTTACGTTCGCTGACAGGTGTTAACTATAACATGATGTTTCCTTTGTCGTTTACATTTGAGCTGATATTTTTTGGTTTCAGAAGAGGGGAGCTGATATCTTACGTATGTGTATGTGCTGAGTGTCTCCCGTAAACTATATTGATAAATGAAAACGTTTGAGGCTCTAAGGATTTTAATTTGCTTTAGGAGCCTCATCCAAGAAGCTGATCGCCTCAAAAGATTGACCTAATTGCTACAAACACTACTATCTTAAAGTGTTTAGTGAAAATACTAAAACATGTCATGCTATAGCAATAATCTCAAGGCTTCAAATCGAAATATGAAAATGATCGAAAGACATTTTTTCATAGAAAAATGAATGGTTAAATTTGATCTTATTGGTCAACAAATACCCGACATTTATTTGTGAATTTTACTGTACCATCCAGTCTTGAACCAAAGAGTTCTCTTTGTTCACAGGTATCCCCATTGTTGTTGTCCAAGCGCCAACCCCATCGGATGTGTCCCGGGCCTCTTCAAGTGTTGGTTCATCAAGATCAGAGACACCGGAGACCGACATAAATAAAAGCATAGCATCCACAGCGAGGCGGTCTTCAAATAGTGAACATTCGTTATCAAAAGATTCTGTCCCAGAAGATAATCTAAGCTCGTGTTCTGAAACAGGGGATGATACAACTGCAAAGAAGCCGTGCTCAAATAACGATGTCCCGTCAACAAATTTTACAGTCGTCGAACATGGCCTAAGTTCGCAATCAAACAATACTGTCACAGAAGATGGGCTGAGTTCTCAGCCTAAGGTGACAGATAAGACTGATGAATTTTTTAGGGAAGAAGAAAAATATTTTCGAAGTGTCGATACAAAAGAACAACAAAAGCTATCTAACAACGATTTTTCTGAGTCGGTTATTGAGACACATGAAGCTAACTTAGACGACGAAACAACCAAGCTTGCACGCTCGGACTTAAGGGGTAGATTTTTAGACCCAGACTTCCAAGATGATATAACTGCATTATCAGATAATTCTGCAGATTTAGACGATACTTTCGAAACTACTGAAATGGCTAATAAAAGTTTAATGACGAGTTGGTCAGAGCTAGAAATTGTTCGAGCAATTTCAAAAACTGATTACTCGGACACTGTCGAGTTAAGCAGAACCATAGATTCCAGTCCTAAGATTACATGGGGATCAACAACCACTGCTCGTGAAGAAACTGCCATGAAGATGAGTGATAAAGAAACCAGCAACGATATTTTACAGACCAGTATAGGATCGGCTACTGAGTTACGAGCTATTCTTGAGAGGAATGACCCCGTGGGGCCTGATATTAGTATCGGGAGTGGGGTTCTGGGTGATCGTGGAAGCTTTGACTCGGATGATAGTTTTAGTCAAGCAGAAGATTTTAGTACTGCAGAGGCAGTTGGTGAACATACACAAAGAGAATATGCGCCACAGAATTACACCCAAGAAGAACCTACAGATAAAGAGAATGCCGGAGCGATTTCCAGCTGGGCAACACAGCCTGACACTGAAACTTTAGGTAAGGCAAATAGAAGGACAAGAGATAGGTTCAAGTTTAGGAAAGCGACAGAGGAAGACGCTGCAGAGAAAATAATCAATGAATTTTTATCGAGTTTCGATGAAGGTGATGTTTTAGGAGAAGATGGTCGTGATACAGAAACTATACCGGTGACACCAGTTCAAACTACTGAAACTCAGTCCATACAAAAATCAGTGAATGACCGATGTGAAAAGCCGCAGTTGGATAGGATCCCGGAATCTGAACCAGGTGATATTTACTGGGAGACTGGACAAGATGAGCTAGCGAACTCTTCGATTCTCACAAATGAAACTGTTGCCCAAAAATCAATTAATGACTGGTCTAGGAAACAGCAGTTTGATAGGATCGCAGATACTGGATTAGGTGATCTTAACCGGGAGAATGGTCCTGATGAGTTAACGAAATCTGGTTCGCTCATAGATAAAACTGCTAGAGAAAGATTAATAAGTGACAAGCATGGAAGACCGCATTATGATAAGGTTCTGGACAATGAACCAAATGATCTTGACCGGAGGAATGGACAAGGTGAATTAACGAGCGCTTCATCACTGAGAAATGAAACTACTACTACGGAAAGATTAGTAAGTAACCGTTATACAAGGTCTCATGCTTATGGAATTCCAGATTATAGATCGGGTAGTCTTGACTTGGAGAACAGACCAGATGACTTATCGAGCATTCTGGAAGATCTTGAAGCAATATCATTACTTAAATCAGTGGAGTTAGAGCGTGAAAGGTTACAGACAGTGAGGGGCATGCGAATTGAAATGGAAGCAACATTCTCAGGCCTACCGATAGAGAAGATTCCAGCATGTGTGTATGATAAATGGCAAGAATTGATTGGAGATATTATCGAGGAGCAGGATTTGCATTTTCAAGGGCTGGAAGAAGAACAGGAAAATCTGATAAGGGGAATGCGATTGGAAATTGAAAATTTGACGAAAGAAATGTTAGGCCTAAGGAAGATTGCGACGGATACGGAAAGCTGTAAACTTGAGAATGAGCTGCTTAGAAAACAATTAGATGGGCTTGAAGGTTATGTTTCATCATTAGAGGGAAGGATAAAATGCAAGACAACAGAGAATGTAAATTTAATGGAGGAGCTAGAGGATTTTCGGAAAGAAATGACATCGAAACAGGCTGAGGTTAAAAATCAAGTTAATGACAGCGAGAGAGAAATTATGAATTTGAGATCAGAGATTGGCTGCATGAAAGAAGAAAGACTAAAATTGATGAATGAAATTAAGATTAAAGATATCGAATATAAAAAATTGGTTAATGAAAAGGAAAAAGTGAAGGATGAACTACAATGTGATGTTGGAAAGATAAATGCAAATTCAATATCTTTGAGGAATAGAATCATGGAACTGCAGCAGGAAAACGAGACCCTGAAAACTGCAAATGAGGCCGATCAAACTATCATTAGGCATTTGGAAATTAAAGAGCAAAATGCGAGTGACGCTATGGAGGAGCTAAGGAAAGAAAAGAGTAAAGTTTTGAAAGACTTAGAAGAATCACGAATCAAGGAAGTAGATATGAGGAAAGAACAGGAAGTAATGAATTCCGAGAAAAATGAGCTGATGAAGCAGAACGATGTTTGGAAGGAGAAAGTTCGACAAATCGGAGTGGAGAAACAATCTGTTACACAAGAGCTGAACTCTAAGATGAACAGTGATTTGAAAAATATTGAAGCGATGTTGCAAGAATTAAAAAATCTCGAATCATCGTTAAATTCAGTTCGCAAGGAAAAATCTTTGATTGAGGATAAATACAATACTTTGAAATTTGAAAATGATCGTTTACATAAGATGCTTCTTATAAAGAAACGAAAACATGATAAACATGATGTGAATAAATCCATTAAAAACAATCATCAAGGAAACACTGATTTGTTGATCGACCTAGGCCCTGATATGAACAGCCATCACGGAAGAGATACTCCGCAGTCGGTAAACAGTGTAGGGCAGTCAAGTATTTTGAAAACCTTAGATACACACCGCTCGTCGAATGTCTCTCGTTCTACAGATTTTAGCGATGCTACTGCCTTATCGACTCCTCGTGAATTGATAGCACAGGAGAGTGCGGTAACTCCTTTGAAAGTGGCAAGACCTCAGAACTCGTTGAGTCAGCGGAAAGTAACGGAACCTCAAGAAACACAGCCTTCCAGAGAATATATTCCATCTCGGAATACAATCAGTCCTTCTACAAATCGACGAGACATGCCGACGCTATATGACTCGGAGAGCGAGAGTATTGATTCCTATGCCCCACTTCCGGTATCTTCAGTGGGATATTCCAGACCGATGCATTCTGGATTTTCTAATGGAACGCCAGTTCCAGACGTAATGGTTGTGAGAGTTGAATCGCCAACAAGGAAACATGCAAATGGTACGTTGCAAACACCAGTGAAGAGATCCACTGCTCCTGATCAGCGGCAAAGTCAGCATGTTGTTGGGAATGGGAAATCGAATTCGTACTCCGCAGAGGATACAAGGTTTGTGTAGGGATATCCTGGGGAAAACAAAACAAAACAAAACAAGTTTATTCGTTTATTCGTTTGGCGGCTTTAGAATCACTCAAAGGCTAACTAGATGTGAAAATTTTGTTTGGCACAATCACTCATCATTTGGACGCAAAAATAAGGAAAATACTTGCCTGGGAAGTAGAAGTCCAGGTTCGATTCTGGTCCCTGGTCCATGATTTACTTGCCATTGTAATATTAATCAATGTAGTTTTTATATGTTTGTTTCAGAAATAGAAGTAAACCATAGACCAGAATCGAACGTGCTATTCTTCTTCACGTACAAAACATTACCAGCCTTCTTCTAATTTCTTGGTCTAACAGATGAGTGATTTTGGCAGACGTGCTTTCAAATCTAAGTCAGCCTTTGACTGATAGATTGACACTTTAGCTTTAAATAACGGCCTCGTACATATTATCCCACAGTCTACCAAACCTGTCAACTTGTTTTTGGCTCACTTGGTGTGATTTAGGATCCTGGGTAATGTGGACACAACTTGTGTATCGATTGTGTCCTCAATACTTGGCCTAAATTTTCCTAAATAAATAAACTTCTTTCGTTACCTTGCTTGTTTTTAATTCATTGCTTGTCTTCTTTTTGCTTTGTGAGTGGCCGAAAGGCTTAAACGATTTTCGTCAGGTAACTGAAGTTATGCTCGGTCGAGTGAAGTCAAACTCACAACTCACCTTGTCGTCCGTCGGAAGGGACGTTAAACTAGGGGCCCCATGCCTGGATGCGGCATGCTGTCAGGAAACTTATGTGAAAGATTTTTGCAATCTCGTTCAAATCACATCTTGTGAACTTATTTTTTCTCTTCTTAGGTCATGGCTCAGAAGTATGGAAACAAAACTGGAACAAACTGATCAGATCTTGAAGTCAATGAAGAGAAACAATCAAGTTCAAGTCTGACACAACAAAAAGGAGGTTTGATGCAAAAATTCGAATTTTGCTTAGCTGATCGTTGTCACTTTGGACTGCATTCATCCGATACCTTTACAATTTGAAAATAGTCAAAGATGTAACGAAAAGGCCTCTCGTTCATACGAAGATGGTACGTTTTTGTCGGCAGATTTTGAAATGGTAGATTTTGTAGATGGAACTGTAACTGGTCCATTCAGAAGAAGTCATTTTGTGAACACTCACAAATGGTGAAAGCAGAACATTTTTCGACGCTTTTGAAAAGAGACTGGTCGATTCCTTGTAGGTACATTTCCTTGGTATCAAAGCCTTGGCAACGAGTTTTTACTGTCAAATTATCTAACTTTTTCAAATTTTTCCGGCATCGTGTGAACGCAACTCAAATTTTGTTACCGTCACATTTTCACCGTTTTCAAAATGTGCCGACATTGTAAGAACGTAATCTTATTCTTTAACTTTTTCACAGTATTTTTATGTGTACGATGCACCTGTGCTTTTTGGTAGATGTTATATATTTGATGTGATTTTATGGTTCACCTGTGGTTTTACAAAGACTCTCTTAGTTTTATATTTGGAGACTGTTAGATACTGGAAAAAGAAAGTATAACTTCTATCAATATTTAAGATAAGCTATAACTCATATATTCAAGTATTTTGCAATTTTTAGAGAAGCATTGGACTTGCCACAAGTCTATTCCTGCAGTCCGTCGGCTGTCCCGTTTTCGGTTGTTCATGGATCCGCCATGCATTCCAGCATTCCGTCAAGGTAAGCTACCGTAAATAGAACGGACTGAAGAAACCGACTTGAGGCAAGTCTAGAGAAGCAGTGCTTTATGATATTCGTTAGATGCAAATTTGGAATTTGAATCCTACTTCCAAATTTGAATTTGAATCCAAAAACCGGAACGAAGATGGAGCAGAACGATTGCGTTCCCGTGTGAACGTGGTCTCAATTTCCATGTTTATGTTTCGCATCGTGCAGTTACACGCTGGCATTATTTGTCATCTGAGGAAATCGATGTTTTCGTGCTGACTCAAAATGAGGAAATTACTGTTGAGGCACCTAAAGGGACTTATGCCACAAATAAGGATATAATTTATAGGAGATAATCAGAAAGTCTTTCAGCGAAATCCTTTTCATTATCGCGTAATCAAATCATGGAATTTGTGGCAGAATTTAAATATCTTTTTATCAAACCCTTTAGCAACCAAAGCCATAAATTTCATCCAATTTAGATTGTATTTCAGATGGAAATTGTTGCCACTCCAAATTCTTTATTGAGTGTTTGAAGAAAACCCATTCTGCTTTAAATTGTTTTTTGACTGAAAGGGCCGACAGTGTTGAAGTTTGCTGCTCAGTATTGACATGCTATAGAGCCCCCAAAAAAGTGACAACGTTTCAAAAATTTCTAAAATTTGATTTTACATTAAATGGAACAACTATCTCTGTATGTCCAGTGAGAACTTTGTATGTGTTTGATTGATACCAGTCCTGAGGGTGGTAAAGGGGGGTCAGGATTACAAATTACAGAAATAAGATGCTAAATTTCACGTCTCTCGTTAGAGAAAAATAGCAGTTTCATGTTTTACGAAAGTAAATGCTGGCTTTTCACGTTTCAGGAGAAAAAATGTGCCCAAAAATACGGCAAATCACGCCGCACAAAATGCCTTTTAGGGCCCTTTAGCACCGTCAATCTAGACTTGCTCCAAGTCTCGTTCGTTATCTTTTTCTAGCCGTCCAGGTCGGCGGTGAGCTGCGAAAGTGAAGTAGGCCCGAATAAGATAATGGACGAGACTTAGGGCAAGTCTACCGTCAATCATGGTTATAGTAGACTTCGTAGATTCGTAATTTTATTGACTCAAAAATTCTCAAAATGGAAGGATTGGATGTTTTGAAGGCCTGCTGAGCCTTCTGCTCCAAAAGACACAAGGTTAGGCAGACTTTGTAGAGATTATCATTTCCATTCATTGCCAGAGTAAATGCCAAGTCTGCTATTTTGAAGATTTTTGTATTTGATTGCAAACTCTACGGTATTTCCGTCTTTGCAAAGTCTACTGTTTTCAGGATTTTGTAGATTCGGAATTACCAGCCAAACATACACTCTTCTGAATGGTGAGGTTGAGTGTTTTTGCGTGTCTTTGAATAATTTATTTGTCAGACGCCTGCATGCAAGTTTAACTAGAAGTACATTGCAAAAGTAAACAAAGAAAGTAAAGCATACAAAAGTGCGAAAATCCCTCGAGGCTTTTGCCTTCAAGTCAGTTGATGTCATATTCAAGAAAATGATTCACTGTCTCTTTCGACATCGCCTAAAGGACCGGATTTGACAACCTTACGAATTTATCTATTTTGATCTCTTAATACAAACAAACAAACGACTATTGTCCACTTTTTCAGGCTGACAGAGCTGAAGCTGAACACTTTTTGACATAATTTATCTTTTACATCTCTGAGATTCACAACTCTCCCCAGAACTGCAAGGCTTTATCGAGGTCTACAATAACGCAAAATGGTTTGCTCAGCATCAATTTCGAAGTGCTGTTGCTCCCCTCCCCAGTTAGATTTGAAAATGGGAAGCGTGTTTCTGTTGTAGCCTTCTTAGGGCATTCTGCCCAAGGAACATGCCTTAACCACTCATACTGGGTGCGCCAGAAAAAGTTCCCCCTTTTGAAAACACATAGCATCAAGAATACTTTACAGATTTGAATGATTCAAATTCTGGTTCTAAAACGAAAGATTGAAGAATTTTCCAGATGTTTCTATCTGTCTCATGAGCACTACAATTATAGTTAAATTCAACTTCAGAAATATTTCATGGTTGCAAAATGGCTGAAAAGTGCTCCAAAACATTGATCAGATGATAAAGGACTCCTCGCACAGATGAATAAAGAAAATGCAATTGTTCATGGGTGAGAGGTATCCACTGCACATTTATTGCCATGGGACCGAAAATTTTTAGTATTCGTTTGAAAATTTATGTCATATGAATCTTGAAAGCGATGAAACAATCATTGCGTATTGTTCTGTGGAGGAGAGTCCTTACAATTTGATCAATGCTTTAGGCCTCTTTCCGTCATTTTGCAACCATAACATTTTTATAGATTTAAACTTACAAATACTTCTAGTGCTGGTAAGATAGCGAGAAAAATCACAAAAAACTTTGATCTTCCGGCTTGGAATTTGAATCATTTAAATCTGTGCAGTACTCTTCGTGCCATAAATTTTTTAAAGTGTGAACTTTTTTCTGGCTCACCCGGTAGAAAAGCTAAAATTATCCGAGCCCTGACGATTCCTCACGCTACGATTCCGAATATCTTGTTGTGACACACTTGCAAGTGCCATGTTATATTTTTCTTCTGCACAGCTGTATCTTGGAAAGTCTAACGAAGATGCTCTATGGTACTCTAACAAATTCTTTGTAGTTGCCTATGGTTTCCTGTTACTATACCTGAAAACATCGTCCATAATGCCAAAATTCACATACAGTCCCAACTTGACGTATCCCCGCAACTATTTTCGCGGTTGTTTTACCGCAGAAAACAAATCCCGACCAACCTCCAAAGTTGGAAGATCGCCAACGCCGTCTTTCAAAGCAAAACATTGTATTTTGCGCGGTACTTTGTTTTTGAAGAATTTCTAAATCTTGGCTTGAGCCTATACACTTGTGGCTTTTTGAAGCCCCACAGCATACATGCTTTTTGCTCCATAGGCTCCCTGTGATCTCATTCTTTACGGAGCTTAACAACCTTGTCCACGGTAACCCATAAGCCCCATCAAAAAAACCTCGAAAACAGGCCTAAAATCACGGCCAAATTGCCCACCTCGCTGCAATGACATTTACATGCCTTAACACGTGTTATTATTATCATTATCAATTTACAACTTACATTGCTACGTAGAAAAGCTAGTTCCAGCCAACTGTTCCTTTTGGGACGATATGTCATCCTCTAAGAGCATAAAGACATTATTCCGAGCGATCTAAGCGTCGCCGATAAACCAGGATTTAGGCCTGTTTTGAAGGCTTCTAAGATCAAGGCTCAAGATTCACACAACTAAATGATGTAGACATATTTTTCCTATTAGAAGCTAAGAATTTAGACCAGTACAGGAAGTTTCTTGAAATTATCAGATTTTGGGTGCTCGGTTCTTCATGTTCACTACCAGGTCCCTCAAGAACACTCCAAAACATGATTTTTTGAAGCCATTCCGATTCCTTCATAAAGATAAATAGTTTCTTAAGTTATCTTTTCCCAGTACTAGTGGTTTTTAAAGCTATTCAAATGTTCAGACATTATTGAAGTACTTTTTATATGACACAAGAAACAAGCGAAAACAAAATAGAAATATACAAGCGATTCCCTTTGTCAAAATAAATAGTTTCTTAATTCACATTCTTCCAGTAGTGGGGTTTTTATCAAAGAGATCACGTACGAAAGGAACCCTCGTGATAAATCTTCTTTGAGGCTGATGGGCAAAGGTCTTTGTTTTTCGTAGCCAAGCCGTCGTTTTAAGGATACTCCTTCGCAGTTGGCACATGCTGCGAGTTGTTGATGATTGAATGAAGTTATAATCATCAATAAAACATTTCCGGGTTAGGAAGAAACCCAACGATGCTCACGTGTTTTGGTCAAAATAATTGGCAACTGAAGTAGTTGGGTCAGATGACGGTGTAGTTTATTGTATCGAGTTATTATTTAAACTTGCAACCAGATATCTTTTGTGCTCCAAAGACCATTTGTATTTTGAGCTATTCTATTCTTTGTGCGTGGTGTTTTTTTTTTTTGGAACAACAGCCGAACACTGCAAACGAGCTACTGTTCTCAAATACAGAAAGAAGGTCACATTAACTTGCATTCTCTCATTTCCAAAACTTGCAACCAGATATCGGAGCTTGAAGAACCCTTGTGTTTCGAGTTATTCTTGCGTGGAGTTGTAGGAACAGAACAGAAGCCGACTGGTAAACAAGCTACTGAGTACACATAACAAGATTTATGCTGAGCCCTCGATAGTGGAACAGTGAACGGGCTTGATTAAAAGCTCACGCGGCTGCTTCTTGAGAACTGATTTGTAGAGTTTAGACACGGCTGATTTCTCTCCGAAGTTTCATGGAGCCAGCGGGAGGAATTCTTTGTAAATGATTCTGCCTTGGACCTTTTGCAGCTTTAGGACAACGAGAGAACTACAGATTTGATTCTGCAGGTTTTGGGTAAAGAAAGGAATACACGCATTGAGTTTAGAAGCGGAGGAAATTGCGTTAAATCATGATGAGGAAATTGTTGTTTACATGTACTGCGTTTTGGTTGTACGCATTTGGATGCAGTCCAATGTTTTTAACCGCTGCTAAACCTGGTCGTACGCCGATGTGTCGTGGGGCATTTGACCTCTACTTCGTATTAGACCGGTAAGCTATGTTCCTTTACTCGTGTTGCACGTATTTTTTATAAGAAACGAAGAATTTGAGCCAGTACTGAAAGTTTCTTTAAATTATCAAATTTTCAGTTATTGGAGTTTCTTGCGAGTTTCTCAAAAGGGTTCATAGCAGCCTTGAGAAAATAGGGATTTGAGACATCAGTTATGAAAGTTTCTTACATAAGATCAGTGCTTCTTACAAGTTTCTATAAACTTCCATTCCATAACAATCTTCGGGTTTACTTCAGACGAGCTATTCAATCTGTTCAATTCCATGTCACATCTGATCCTCCATTCAGACATTGCCTGTAATTGTAGCGTGACTGCAAAGGACGCTGGGTGGGGGTGGCTCTTTAACGTGTACGAATATCAGTAAAAGAGGAAATAAAGTGCTGTTGGTTATAAGAGAGCAGTATCATAAGGAGCAGATGTGGAAACGGAAGGTATTGAAGGGCGGGGGAAGGGCGGCCAAGAACTCAAGTTCCTTATAACAGGCAGTAGGTCAGAAAACGCTATGGTCTCAGGCAGCGCATGGAGTGTAATCAGATCTGTCTTGGGGCGATACATGTCCAATACAGAATTATTTCAAGGGTGCCCTTGAATGGTTGACCGCTAAATATTTTCACGTGGCATTGTAAGGTAAGCCGATATGCTTGTGCAGAAGCAAATCAAAATAAAACACTGATATTAAAGTCTTTAATGAAGGTCATTAGCAGCTATTTTTGACTTGAAAGGCACCGCAGGAACATGCCAATCAGCATTAAGCCGGCCGGCTTCCATTTGTAGCGAAGGAGGATCATCGCCAGGATTAGCGCGAGGGTAAGCAGGGGAATCAAAAGTAAGTTCAAATGTTTAAAAACTCTTTATGTGAAATATTCTTGAGATAAAAGAATTCATTAAGGTATGGTTGGTAGGAAAATTGCTGAAGTGTTTTTTGATTCATAATTCAGAAGATCCTTACCTTCTACATTCGTGAAAAGAGGCCTAAAACGATCGACCAAAACAAAGTCTTTGACCAAAAGTATAAGGCTGCATTCACATTGCACAAGCTTTTGAAAGCGCGTAAACGCTCGTGCAGAAATCCGCCATACTAATCCCTTACAGTGTTCAGTTGCAAAATATTTTTTGCAAAACGAAATAAAACCAGAATTTCAACGGGGAAATAACAAAAACAAGGTTGGGAAAGTATTTGAAATCAAACAGCGGGAAAACGAATTTTCGTGGCGGGCCATCCTTCAACCTTGACAGGGCAGTGTTTCAGCGGGGTCGTTACTGGGGGTGTTCTCGTGTAAAATAGAATTCACTGAGGGCCATACTGTTCCTTTCCTCGATTCATTACTCAAGTTAATGGGTTTGCAGGCGGTCGTTTTAAAGAAGACAAAGATAATAATCGTTTCAATTTTCAAATCTAACAAATAAACGAATTTTGAAAAGATCGATAGGTTCCCTGTTACGCGTCCTTCCTTCCCAAGCTGGGAGTCCTTCACAAGCCTGAAATGCAAAGATAATGTCATGTCGAAATTTCTAAAGAAAACAGGTTTGGCTCTCGTCTTTTCGAAAAGGATGTCTGTGGTACCAAAAATAATGTGAAGTAGAATACTGAGAACATAGATCCAAGCTTGGCACTTGTCATCTGCAATGGGACGTCTGCGGTGCAAAAATAATGTCGAATAAAGTAAACAGATGTTGATTAGAGGTGTGCCGGATAGGCCTTCTTTGTTTCCAAGTGCAAAATAACTCCAAATAGAATAGCAAATGAAATTTTTTCAGAAGTGTACATGCTAAGGTCCCTTCCTTCCCGAGAGGAGATCTTGCAAAGTCGGCAGTGCAAAGACAATACCAGATAAAATACCTGTGGTTTCTGTAATTAGCCGTCGGATAATCGTTGTCTTTGATATCTTAAGTTTTAGCTGCATGCTGGCCAAGTAATCGTTTTGACCCATAATTCTGGAAATTCATTCATTTCAATCTGCCGCTGAAAAGTCACGAGAGGGTTCAAATTTATGCACTTTACCTTAGGCTTTAAGACAGCAATGTGTTGTTGCTCACAGGACCAACTTCTTCCATGGTGTTCCTTCACCCGTGAAGACTTTTGGTTTTTATTTCTGCAGGGCACATGGATGCAAGGGATTAGGCTTCGCCTGGATCTAATTTTTTGTCAATTTTGCGCTGGTCACGCGCGAGGCATTTTTCCATTTACCGTAAAATTTACTCTCGTTTTCATGAGTTTTGAAAGTTATATTTCCATGTTTTTGCAGGTCAACAAGCGTCAGTAGAGTGAATTTCCAAATTCAAACAGTCAACTTTGTTCACAATATTTCGAAATTCTTTATCAGGTACGCAACGAAATATGAGGATATCTTTGCATGTGTTTTTCGCATATTTCCACGTATCTTCAGATAGCCTAACAGACGCTGGGTAGGTAAGTAGGTAAGCATATTTAACGTGGCTAGCCTGGAAAGTCTGTGAGAGATACTTATTTCCAGCAAGTTCCACAGATGTTTTACCATTAATCCGCCTCAGCTACCAGATTTCCCTCACATGGTTCTGGTCGACCCGGGCTAGAGTTACGGACAGCGACCAAACTGTCCAGCGTGGGAGTCGAACCTCGGCCGTTTTGAGACCTTTGGTATACGAGTCAGTTGCCTCAACCACTCGGCCACACGCTCGTTCAGGGAGAGGGCTTTTTGCCCTTTTGTATTTGGTCTCTATCAAATCAGTCTTTTTTGGTTTGTCAAGTTGCCAGGCTAGATAGAGCTGCTTTAAATATAAATAATGGTTACGCTCTCTGTTTGATAACAAAATTGGGTGAAGGTATCAATGCTGGTTTTTGGTTACTTTCCATTATTTTCAGGAGCATGCTCTTATTTCGACTGAATGATTTAAAGGTAAAATATTCTATGATCGAACTATCTGGCTAAAAGTCTCAATATTTGTATAGCTTCATTGGGACGTGGAAATTATTAGTTAAAATCTGTCAAAATCTTTTGGTTGTTGCCTTGCAATTTTTATTTCCAGGGCTAGTTATGTCACTTTTGGTGCTTATCCTTATGCCTTACATGGGACACCGTAGCTATACCGAATCGGTATAGTTATCTTTCTTTTTGCAGCCCAAAATTGAAGATTTCACTGATTTCCTTCGCTTCAACGGCCACAACTGATCTTGAGTTAACTGATGACAGGTAATTGCAATTCCATATCTTCATCCGTTGATTGATAATTTATTCTATAGTTTGCTTATCCCTTTATTCACTCATTCATTCATTCCTTCATTCATTCATTCCTCCATTCATTCATTCATTCATTCATTCCTTAATTCATTCATTCCTCCATTCATTCATTCCTTCATTCATTCATTCATTCATTCCTTCATCCATTCCTCCATTCCTCCATTCACTCAATCATTCATTCATTCATTCATTCATTCATTCATTCATTCATTCATTCATTCATTCATTCATTCATACGTACCATAGCGAGGGTGAATTTTGTAACCTAGCCTCATGTTTCCGAAGGACCAAGCAATTAGCCTCTCTGAAGAATGGATTTCACATCTCCGTCCGAGTGCATTCAATCAACGATCAAACCAAAATGAACGCAAAACTCATACGGTACATCAGCATCCTTGTTCAACGTCAACTATCAATTTATTGATTTTTATTGATACTTCTAGTTTCTTTTATTCCTTCGTTTCGCATTCATTCATTATTTTATTCACTCATTCATCGTCTTCTTAATTGGGCGTTTCCATAATTTCATTATTCCTTATTTCTGAAAATGAAATGCCCTACCAAAGAATAAACGAAGCACTTTATGTGATGCTGTTTGATTTCAGGTATTTGATAGAACAAGGACTGATCACCTTGAAGAGAAAGACACCGTATGGCAACACATATATGCATCTTGGTCTTGGCAAGGTGCGTGTCTTTAGCATGCATGATTTTATATCATTATTTTACCAGAAATTGTTGTCCGAACGAAATCAAATTATCATAGAGAATCATTAGTTTTCATAACAACAATACCATTTATATACTTTTAGGTCAAGATTTTTCTCGATCGAAAAAGATCATATAGTTTATCGAGAACAAGTGTGTTGCTACTTTCCAATTCTCTAAAACATCTAGATACAGACTAATTGCCTTTCAAGTAGAAAATGTTGAATTGCAGCGCTTGTTTAACTGTATTAACAGCTAGTTTTGCAGCATTGCTTTCATGAAAGGTTTACTATAACAGTGACTGCCAGATTTAAGCAATTTTAAAGAAAACGAAAGGGCGGTCGCCCCCTCCGGAATTCCCGAGCAAATACTAGTCATGGATGGTAAAGCTTGAGTGCTGCCTCGACTCCTCAATAGGAAAAGTTCTTTTGAGGAGTTGAGGCAGCGTACAGGCTATGGATAATAGAGTTCCCTTCTTTAAGGAGGCTATAACCTTGCCAAGACTCATTATTGTGTTACTTTTAAATGGTCCATGGTACTTATTCTAACACAGATAAGTTTCTTATCTTAGCGAGGTTTTTCGTATTTCTAGGCCATCGAGCAAATCAAGCGACAAGGTAAAGTTTCCTGCATTATTTTGTTTTGAAATTTGTCTCTTAAGTCATAAGACATAAGCCATGGAAACAGAAGTATATTTTTTGGTATAATGTATTAGCTGAATGGGTGTTTTGCCTAAATAACAGTAAATGATAAAAAAGTTATATTCGAATAATTGAGAGCGGTTAGGCCTAGAACCCCGTTCAATTGCAGACACGAGTTGACAAAACGAAGAAAACAAAGATAAAAGCCAAAAAAATCTGTGTCCTAACACCCTTGTCTGAATTTTGTTAAAAAACTAAGTGGAAAGCTGGCACTTTAGACACAGATTTTGATCCAAGGAAAACTTACCTCATTCGCAAAAAGAAAATATTCTTAGCTTATAACAGTGCATCAAAGTCAACAGTTGGAAATCTATCAAGATTAAAATAGTTTCCTGGAAAATCCCCTATCCCACGCAGTTGAAAATGGTTTTAAGAAGGTCATCTCTGTGGTTTGCTCGATATTTAAGAAGCATGATAAATGGCCTATGTTGATGAATTGTGGATGACCTTGGAGGCTAAGCAAGTTAATTTTTGGTTAATAGATTTTTAGAACTGAATCGAAATTGGATAAAAAGAGTTGATGAAAATTTATCAAAAACCTGTTGGAATCTTTCTCGACTATTTTGATGACAAATCAATGACAAACAAGTTTTCAGAAATCGTTCTGTGAATTGTGAAATTCCAGTAAGGTGCAAGTAAAGTTAGGAAATATCTAGAAAATAGGATGTATAGGCAGATACAGGGTGCATCAGAGAAAATTTAAGGAGCCATATTCACCCAGGGTCCTTTGGGGGAGGCATGCTGCAATTTCAGATTATCCAAAGATAAGTTTGGCTTAAGCAGAAAATGTGAAACCACAAAGCAGCAGCTGGACTGATGGAAAGTCAAATTTTTGTTATCGCTCCAAATACTTCAGTGTTGTGACTCCCATCCTTTTCACTTTTGCTAAATTCAATTTTCAGACTGTGTGACAGTGCAGCGTTCATAAAATTGACTCTGGGTGAAAAGTTGAAGTCGTTGTTTTTATTGCCAAGCTCTGGAAGCACAGAAGTAGCTAAGCGCTAATCGAATCCACGACTCCTTTTCATAACACTCTCGTGGCGTAGCTGGAGCTCAAAGACCGTCATTCTAAGATGTCCTGCCTGGAAAGTCAATAGACTCAGCTACATGTCATAGTTTCACCTTTTGCCTTTTACCTGGGCTTATAACGCTACAACTAGTAGCGACAACAACAGCAACAATAGTAGAGCGACTACAACAACAACGATAATTCAACTCAATGAGATGAGCGTAACTTAGGGTGCTCATGGAGTAAGGTTTCAAAGTCTGAAGATTAAAACATTGTGCCGTAACGCATTTTCTAAATTACAGAGAGTAGATGCAGCTTCTATGTTGAGTAATTCGATCTCCACATTCTCCCCTCTGCCCAATATTCTCCGCCCTTGATGATTCTTTTCGGGTTAGTAATTTGATTTCTTTATAATTCTAGTAATCACATAGGTGGTTAGACATCGCTACTATGGAGGATCAGACTTCCTCCGCAGAAGCATATAAATCTTCCTCCGCAACGGCATATGCACTGAAACATTACTGCGGTGCTTGTAGCTACCCCCATGGTCATTCTCTTTCGTAGGGCGAATGTCAGCAAGTGTTATTATCGTATTAACTGATGGAGAATTGACGCAGTACCGTCAGAAAGCAATTGAGTCCGTGAGTGATCTTCTTTTACTTTTAACATACTATTATCTACCATCACTTGAATATTTCATGTTGTTTTCAACATAGGGCTCAATTCATTACATCTTTCTTTGAATTAAAGTGCTTATGAAAGGAACTTTAGATAATTTGCTATCAATCTGCCTTGGCCACTTTTGATAACTTGAATAGTTTCAGAATGGTGGCATTTATTTTGTGAGACTGTGATGTCATCATCTTTCAATGATATTTACAAGAATAATCAGCATGCCGCCATTTTGAAAATAATAAAGATTTTGAAAAATTAGTTAACTAACCAAAATAGCAATCAGGTCTTCCGGTGGGCTCAAAGCTCCTTAGTTCCCCAATTATTTTGCAAAATTTTCCCTCCTTCTCATAGCCTTGAACATGTCTCCTTCTTCCTTGTGAGAAAAATCAGAAAATCAGCACTGCGTTCCCTGAAATATATTTTGCCACAAATTTGTTCCTTTGTTTCCAGACGGTATTTACTAATGTTCCTTTGTTCCCAGCTTCAAATTTCCGATTATCCCTTGTTCCATGTAGCCCATTGGAGTACCGAGTGAAGCTTTAAAACTACGAAAACCATGTTTTCTGGATGACTTTTAGTCGATCCCAGGAGAGTAATTGTCCACTAAGTGAGATATTTTATTTCTGTCGTAGGCAAATTCTGCAAGAAACCTTGGTGCGTCTATTTTTATTGTTGGAGTTGATGATTACAAAGCAGCTGATGTGAGTATTCCCTTGACGTTTAACTCTGTAAATAATTGAAAATCATGAATCAAGATTCAATTTACTGTTTATGAGGTTGTGGTGAGTTACATTGTTTTAAGCATGAGTTTCCCATACCCGAATTTTTTTAAGAAACTGCCTGTAAGAAACTTAGCTCTAAGATCGCCAAAAAATTAAGGAACTCCAGGATTGGCAAAACATATCTTAAGAAACGACACATTTTTACAAAGGAGACCGTAAAGATATTGTTACTTTATCTACACTTGCTGCTGTATCATTTGGATGGTACTAGAGTAATGTTTAAACATGTGAAAGGCTTCAAAAAATCTTGTTTTCAGATGTTTATGAGGGCACAGGCAGTTGACATGAAGTTGTTATTGAACCTTTAAGAAACTTGTAAGAAACTGCGAGTGCTGAAAATCTGATTTTATTAAGGAACTGTCAGTACGGGCCCAAATTCTTAGTTTGTCATGAAAAAGATAAGTGTAGTCAGTCTTCAACGTTAAAATGTATCTGCAATCAGCTTGTAGCAAACCGGTCTTGGCAGATGTTTCGTCGCCAAATTGTAAAAAAGTCTGTAAACGCCATTGTTTCAGGCACGTGTCTATTGTCTCTTGCAATTTGTTTGCTGGATTCACCCAATCTAACAAAAAGTGTCCTCCAAAAACTCCACATATATCCAAGTAATCTTAAGAGATCTTGAGTAATCTAAAGTAATCTTGAATAATCTAAAGTAATCTTGAGTAATCTAAAGTAACCTTGAGATTGTTATCTGATAAAGTAATGTATGTTGTTGTTACTCCTTTCAGCTAGAAGCAATCGCCGACAAGCCAGCAAAAGACTATGTTTTTACAGCAGACAACTACAACTCATTAAGGAATCTTGTTACATCGGTATGTTCTCACTTTACAACCAGCTTTACTGACTCAACCTGAAATAGAATGAAAACTTGGGGTCAAAAACCAGAGATTGGAAACCAATGCTGATCAGATTCAAGCTCGAAACGCAGAAAATTTGACCAAAAAACTGACCCAAATCTATTCAAAGGAGTAGAAATATCATTTTGACTCTCCAAAAATGCCATTACTTATTTTGAAAGGAAACTGACTTTGAGAAATTAGTAAGTGAGCTGCATGAAGCATTTATCAGAGGGGCAAATTTCTCCAAAAACAGTACACGAGGTTTTAGCATTTAAACATCTCTCAGATTTTTTTAAGAGCTTTGAGATTTTTTCTTAGACTCTAAAGATGTTAGAAGATTCCCTAGACTTTGTGAAGTTTTTAGATTTTTGAGATGCTGAAAGATTTTCTAGACTTTGCAAAATTCTTCAAGATTTTGCAAGATTTTCGGCATTTCAACGATTTTGAGATTTACAAGATATCAATGAAAGATTTTGTTGAGAATTTATATCATTTGTTGAGCGAGAAATCTTTTGCAGATATTCTTTGGGATTCTTAAAAAATTTCGTGAAGATCCTGGAGAATTTCAGGAGTTTGGAAAATGTCAGGGATTTCTGAGAAGTTTTTGAACATTTATGAGGATTTTGAAGAAATTGGGCGAAATTTCTGGAGCGATTTGCCCTTCACACTTGTCGTGGCCAGTTTAATTCATTATGTTTGCATTGTATCGTTTATTCCAACAGATTGTCAAGAAAACTTGCATCGAGATTATTTCAGCTGAACCAGCACAAATTTGTTCAGGAGGTATAAGCGTTTATCAATTCCACAGTGTATCAGAATAGATGCAACATTTTGGAGAGGAACACCCTGCTACTGTAGGGTTGAAGGGTGATAGAGGCTGAGAACACGGGCTAGGGGGGGGCTATTTGGAAAAATTTATCGCATTTTAGGCTCCATGCTGTGACTTTTAAACGCTTTATTTTGAATTCCTATGTTGTATATTTAAAATTGTTAGCACGTAGAAGTACTGCTGATGATAAAATTTTGAGGTTTTGAATAATTTGGCATTCTTATCGTTCGTAATCTTTCTGCTTGTTTTGTTTATAGCAAAATTCAAAGTTTCCCTTACCGGAAATGGTTTCACAAAAACTGATAATATTAGCAAAGTGTTTTGCCGATTCCAGCTCAACGATACCCACTATTATGGTAAGTTTGGTTCCTATGCTTTGTGTTGATTCACTATTTGATTGATTCACTGACTTGGAAGTAAGATCATTTTTATCCATATAAAAAATACAATACATGCTACATCTACATTCTATTATACTTTCTAATAACAACACTACAAGGACAGGACCACAAGGAGCAAGAGACATTCAGGGCAGCAGCATAGGTGCATGATGCCGAACGATAGGAACCTCGGACGGGAGAACAAAAACAGCAGCAACTGCTGCTGCCATTCATCCACTCCTCCCCTCCCCCCAAAAAGAAGTCCTCACCGCTCTTCATATTGCACGTATGCTGTCAAGTCAAGGTCGATTCACGATATCGCTGGTCAGAAATGCTGTCGATTTGTGGATGAATGTTCGTTGACTATTATGTGCCTAACATCAAATGTGAAACATACTTACGAAGGAAACGGGGAAAAACGTACATAGTGGCTGTGTGGCGTAAAGTGAAAGTACGAAGTCATCCAAGCCGGCCTTCTTCGTGAAAAAAATTTAGTGTCAATTCGAGTAACTTATTTACGTCATCAGAAAGTTCTTTATTACCATACAATAAGAATTGTACCAGAACGTTGTTTGGAAAGGTATTGATTTGGACAAATGGTTGTAACAATTCCGAACCTCTAGCAGAGAAGATCTTTAGAAGTTCAAGTAAGATTATTAGTGATATGCAGAATAAATTCTACTATGAATGATAAACTTTTGATTTGTTGAATTTTCTTGTTTCTTTGTTTTGTTATTTTCACTTCATTACTCAGTTTTGTAAGATCCGTGAATGATATTCATGCTTTGTTTTTATTTTGCAGTGACCAAGCCTTCAAAAGTAACAGCCAAGCATTTATCTTGTCCAGCTCCCGTTCTAGAAATACCAGATAGGTAATCTAAAAAAGATGATCATTCAGTTCTTTGTAACCTACTTTCTATTTTGTAAGCTCTGACCATTTTGAAAGCCAAATTCATTTTTCATCTTTTCTGCAGTAAATCCTTTCTTGTTGACTTAGACTGCATTCAAACGATGCCGCCAGCACATTTTTAAAACGATGAAAAATGCGACGGTAGCACAAATTTGAGCTAGCGTTCAACGATACCGAAGCAATTTGAGACAGCAGGAAATTTGACGGTTACATACTCGTTCCAGCTTCCCCAATAACTTGATGCTTTTTGCTTTTTGCGTTCCAGCTTCATGCTTAACAACTTTTTGTTGCATTATCAATCCCATAGAATTTGAAGCTCTTATGGTATAAAATAATTTTTTTCAAAAAAGTGAATTTTGATTCGCATAATGACGTCCTCCACATGTAGAGTAAACTGATAAAGTTATGTGCCATTCTGTTTTCTTGCTCAAGTTTATTAAGGAGAAATGTAATGAAGTATAGTGCTTTTTGTCTCCACAGTTCTGTTACTCTTCAAGTATCTGTGAATGGAAAAACTTTCGTTTCCAGCAACGTGACAGTGACAGCTTTGGATTGTAAGGTAGGTTTAGACATCTTCGTTGTCTCTATCTTCTCGATAAGTTAACAGCATTTCTCATTATAACAATAATAATAATATATGGCGTTAAGGGTATGCATGGCTAAATAACCTATGTAGCCCTATTTAAGTTTATCATACTATTCAACTGACTATGAATGTGTTGTCACTCATCATGTGTCTGTCGTATTCTTTCTCGAACTCAAGAACCGATGTCGAATTAATAATAGACGCTGGAAGGTCATTCCATTGATTGATAACTCTTTGCGAAAAGAAATTTTTTGAATATAAAAGTTGAAATTCATGCATCATGAAAGTTCTAGCATTTATGTGAAGCTTCACAGAATTTCCAGTTGGGCTTTTATTATTCAAGGCTTTCTTTATATCTCGTAGATTACAACTGTCACCAAGCCAGTGTCTAATCATGGCAAAGCAGTTCTCATATTTTTCCTGATCTTGTTGATTTTAACTTTGATATCACTTTGGTGGTTCTGGAAACTTTTACCTTGTGTGGTAAGTATAGTTTTAGACTGCATTCACACGATGCTGGCACATTTTTTGCCGGCAGCTTTCGAAAACGGTAGATTTTGAAAACGGAACCCTAACTGGCATAAATTTGGGACAGCATCATGTGATTACGCGACAATGATGTAAAGGGAACATTTTTCGACGCTTTTGGATCGAGACTGGTCGATTCTTAGGGTGTAGGTACTTTTCTTTGGCATCAAAGTCCTGCAACGACTTTTGACCATCAAATTTCCTACTGTTTTCGAATGGTGCCGGTGTCGTGTGAACGCAGTCTTAGTTCTTGAAGTAATTGAACGGAGATGTAGCTATCAGATAATAGAACAAGAGAAGGCCACTAGCCATTTATGCTCCTGTTGTTGTCATCAAATCAAAGTTGATTTACTTTCACTCTGACAAAAAGGTGGAGCATATTTGCTGATTGCAGTAATCCAGAATTTCTGGGTGTCAAAAAAGGTACTCCCGTTCGAAATTTTTCACCAAAAGTTTATTTCAGGGCCGATTTTCTAATTTCTTCATTTGATTAGTAACTTGAGGACCAAATTATTTTTCCTGACATAGCTTATCTCGTAATTGGTTTAATAATGAGCAAATTTAGCTCTCTTTAAGGCTGCCTGGTTTTGACTCATACTGCAAAAGAGCGCTACTGATTATCACATTGTTTGTATCTTCGTGCATGTTAAGTTTCTAGTTTGGTCATAAATGACAGAAAGAAGCGTGCAGTATCATAAGAGACCTCAAGGATAATGACATATCTGAAGATTTTGGCATTCAGGCAAGATTTACTATTTTGCTTACAAAGGATAGCTCAAAATAAGGTTTTTCAAAGTGTAAATTTTCTACCTTGTAGCAACAAAAGCAATTATCATCTACACAAAACGAGTCAAAGAGGAAATGTTAGTTAAAGTTTTGAAATCAATTTTTGGTGATTTTCAACAGGAGTACTTTTCTGGAACACTCGGTACCTTACATATTTTGCATTATCTGAAGCGCTGATTTTCTAAGTTTTGGCTTCGTTGATTAATTCTATGACGATCTTAGAGTCCTGGAAATTAACTGTTCTTAAATTTGCAGAAACCTGAAAAAGATGCACCCATTGTTGCAGATGATTTGCCTGAGGTATGTTGATTTCAAATATGTGTGAAATTCTGTTTTGTTTATGATGACATTACTCTAAATAGGCGCTTGGCTTGGCAGTATGATTTTAAGCACTAGATTAAGATGCAGTTTTTAATTCGCCAAAACAGTTGGTCTTTTTGCAAGGAGGCTAAAGTGAATCGATTCCTTTGCACTAATTGTTCTTTGGTTGCATATTCTCGAATCTTAATTCTTTCCAGCCGAAGAAGAAGAAATGGGCCACAGTTGATGCTTCGTTTTATGGCGGAGGAGGAATTGGTGGAGTAAAACCTGTCAGGGTAAGTATCATTTTTGCTTATGGAATTCAAGATACATATCCTGTCAGGGTAAGCATAAATAGTTTAGACCCTCAGATAAATAGTTTGCTTACAATGAAGACAAAACCAAGGAGCGATCAAATAAAATGGGACTCGTAGGGGGTACCAAGAACCTTAAAACCGCCAAGATATTTCAGAAAAACCGTAAAAATGCTTCTAAATTGAGCTAAAAAACCGTTACAACATTTTTTTCTTTTTTATGCATATATCATCTCGGTTCTATGCTGCAGCCGACTGCCTCCTTGTCATTTTGTGACCCAAACAAGAGAAAGCTAGTTCTGATGTCTTAAATCTAGTGAAAAAGGTGAAAAATCGTAGAATTTTCCCGAGATCGTATCATATTGGACAAATATTCGTAGCTTTATCTCCAACTTTGTGTTAATTTGACTTCTCGAACCATATTTATCGAATAATATCTGCAAACCATTCAGAAAGAAAGGAACCGTAGCACCGTCATTTTTAAGACCAAGAACCATAAAAACGTTTCAGGAAAGGCCAGAAACCGCAAACCATTTGCCCTTATGACCCCTACAATAAGCTAATTATGCTAAAGCTGCGTAGCAGAAGCATCAATTTTTGCTCGTAGTTTGTAGTCACTGATTACCTGATCATACCTTATTTATAGCAAAGAACCATAGTACCAAAAAGCTAGGACCAGGATTGAACCTTTATTGAACCATTCTGTGATGATGATGATAATGTTGATTCTTTCAGGTGAATTGGGGCGATAAAGGAGCAACCGAAGCTGGAAACAAGTTATCTACACCTGGGGTATGCAATTAAGGATCTTTTTGTAGCAATTTCTAGGATCTTCATCGCCTTGTAAAACATGAATTTTCAATATGGAATACCGTCAAACATTTTTCTTGGCATTTTCATTGATGATTTTCCAGACTTTGAATATCTATCTTTGTCATGTATTTTTATTTCGTTAAAATGCAAGCCTGAGGGAGGGGGAGGGGGAGGGTTTGGGGTTACTCCCATGCTTGACTTGACGGGATGTGCCGCTCAACTGGGTGTCCTTTTACGGTAAAAATTATGCGACAGGGGGTCCTTTGCTGATAAAAATTATGCGACAGGATACTGCAATTGGTAAAAAAATTATGCGAGTGGGTATCAAGTGGAGGGATAATTTTTAGAGTTCTCTTGAAACAATGGAAAATGTATACTTTTGACAAAATTTTTATGCAACAGGGTATAATTTTGGGATATTTCTTATGTGACAAGGTACAGGGTGTGGAAAGATTTGCCACACACCCACATCACTTCCCCAGTCAAGTATCCTCCCCGGGAATGCAAGTGTCTGACTTGCTCTATTCTAGAATTCATGTATCGTGGTTTCAGTAACTTTCATAATGAGGATATTAAGCTTTATTTCTCAAGTGGCTTATCAAATTATTGATGCTGAGACTCTGATGGTAGCTTTTTCAGTATTCAGTGCTAAATTCCAGTTTTTGATCAATTTACAGGATGCTAAAGTGATAGTCGATTCTACATCAGAATATGGTGATGTTGAGCCAAAGCCGAGCTGTTCAACAATAGCGAAGGTATTTATTCATTCTTCGTAAAGTTCATGCTGGAATATCTGATAGTGTAAGGCATTTATTGCACGCCCCCTCCCCCTCCCCCCTCTCTCTTTGCTTTCCATTTTCCAACTGGATGCATCTACTTGTGCTAACTTATGGAAGCACCCTTTTCAGACGATTCACAGGAAGTAATTAACTGCTGATAATTTAATTTGCCTCAGAGTACTAGCGCGCCCTTAGTAGGGGAATATTTTCTTGCAGCGAGGATAGAAAGGAAGCAGACCTTCCCAAAGGCAGATTTCGCCAATGTTTTCTTGAAACATAATCATTGAAATTTTGGAAAATTCCGTGCTAATGAGTTCGAGCCGAGAACTAATGCCAGTGAAATCATTTGTTTCATCACAGGGGGATGTAGTGAAATATCCAAGAAGAGACTGTCTAAGGCCCCGTCCACACGTATCCGGATCTTTTGGAAAACGCATCTTTTTTTATCCGTTTTGGGTTCGCGTCCACACGGAGACGGCGTTTTCGGTCACCGAAAACGAAGCTTTTCGAAAATGCTCTCCAGAGTGGATCTTTTTGAAAACACGGTTTTCCTGTTCTCGTGTGGACGGGTGAAAACGGAGCTTTTCAAAAAGGATGACGCCACAGCATCGATTTGCTATATATCAAAGCATGTGCTCGATTCTTTGGGAATCATGCGAGAGCAATTTTCTTATTTGTTTTCTCTTATCGAAGTTCGAATGTCGAATATCGTTATCGAATATCGAATTTTACTTTCGAATAGCAAATTTCGAATGTCATAGCGTTTTCGTGTGGACAGGGATATTTTTGAAAGCGGTCCTCGTGTGGACGCGGATCTTTTTTTATACGGATAAAAAAGATGCGTTTTCAAAAAGATCCGGATGCGTGTGGACGGGGCCTAAGTCATAGCTGTTTAATTTCTTTCTAAAAAGAAAATAATAGATGCATTTTTTATCACAGCTCAAGCTGGTGGCCGTAGGATTCTGGTTGAAAGGATTATATCAACAAGTCGCTTCTCGTAGGCCAAAGAAAGGAGGACAACATGTAAGTGGCTCTGAAAATTCACTTGTCCAACTTTTTTCTTGAAAATCTTATTGTTTCACATTCTTGATACTACAGATAAAGGTCCAAGTTTACGTTTATTTCCAGTGATTGGAGCTGACAGCAAATTAGGTCCTTAACTCTCGACAGGTTTCAAGTTGTGAACAGTTGTGAGCAGGATTGTTTAGCGAAATGGATATTTGATGGCAAATTACGTTCAATCGATAATGTAATAGTTTCCTTGCTTATATTTCAATTAATTGCTCTTTTCTATGATTCTCCCTTGATTGCTAAGAATTCATGCTAGTTGTATGATTTTTGAAGATAAACCACAGAAATGAGGGCGTTATGCAGATGCAGTAAGCTCTTTCTCTTCACAATCACACATCAAGATATTGAGAAACTTGTGAATTCATTAAAGGGAAGCAGTTAACTACTAAATACTTCATTTTATTTCAGAAACTTTACACACCTAAGTCAGAAAATTATGAAAGAGCTAGAAGTGCTTTGAGCTCAACCTCAAGTCAGAATGCGTAAGAATTTGAATGTGACGACGACAAAGAACTAATGAAAAACTTGGCGACGAAAGAGAACATGCAAAGAAATGGCACGGTGAAGCTGCTTCACTTTGAGGGAAGAAACCCAGAGGACAAAAACACGGGAAAAAAGCAGCAGTAAGTTGATGAAAGAAAAAGTAGAAGACAAAGTGTATCTGTTAGAACTTGATAAATATAGGTTTTCGTGGATTTTGAAAATCCAGTTCGTTCTTTTGATATTTGAAAGTGAATGTGATGGTAAGTTTCTTTGAAGAAATGTTTCGTAAGAGGTTCACTTTGATATGACTTTACTCTGCAGTAAACACCCATGTACAAAAATACAGAATTTGCAAGTTGGCCTTGGTTCTTGTACAATAGGTGTAGTGGATTTGTTTCTTTAAAGCGGGAATCTAGTTCGACGATTTGAGGTTCTGATATGTTGGTGTTTACTTTATTTCGTGGTCATGCTCATAGTTAGTTAGAAAATATACTAAAATTTGTAAGAGATTGGAGACAAAAAACACGACTTACATTTTTTTCAGCACACTTAGGCCTTTCGAGCTTGTGTTCTTTTCAAAGTATGATTGAAATTTTCTTAACATTTTGTGGACCAATTTTAGTCGCATTCTGAAGAGCACGTAAGATCGAGGGCCTAAGTTTTCTGAAATATAAGTCGTGTTTTTTTACCTACAGTCTCTTATTACAAATTTGTGGTTATGCTAGGTTCTCATCTCTTTACTAAAAATTTTCCTTGTTCTCTGCATTATCGATATTTGACGAAATTTAGGAATATTATGCAAGTTGAGGACTTCTGAATGATTTTTTCTCGAAAATTGTGCCGGATAAGTCAAAAGAATGTACAGACGCTTTCGAGAAGCGTCCAGTCAAGAAAAATCATTTTAACTCGACACACTACGGCCTATTCTAAAGCAGAAAGACTGACTTTAATATAGAAATTTATTTCACTTGAATCATTCCTACTGTCTGGAGTTAGTGATGCTTTCGCTTTGAAACTATTTGCAGAACAGCCCTGGAACAGCTTGATATTTGCTAATAACTCCTTAACAAAATTACTAATAACCGTAGAGCGAAATGAGCTGTTTTAGCGATATGAATTTTGACAGGTTATTTAGTCTTAGTTGTACGAAACTGCATATAGTGCCGAGCAGCACTTACTTAACTTCGTTAACAGCTAGCTCTTATGTGTATAGCTTGTCAAACGCCGTTACTTTTGACTCACCCTGTCGAAGGTATCAGCCGAGGGATGAGAAACTTTTGCGAGTCATTTGTAAATAAGTAGTTTGCGGAAGCAACAGTCTTCCTGTTCTGTCGTTTCATTGAACTGTAGTTGTTGTTGTTCAGATAATCCACAATTTTGCAAGCAAAACATTCTTCAGTTTGATTGCTGCATTTTAGTGTCCTTCAAGAAAACTCCTTGTTAGCAGCTTTTGAGTCAATTGTTGGAAAGAGAGAGACGCTACCAATCTTTGTACATAAGTATTTTTCAGACGAACATTCTTAGATAGATTTATTTACTAGGATCTCTTTATCATATGCATGTATTTTTATAAGAAACTAAGATTTAGGCCAACAGTTTCTTGAATTATCAGATTTTCAGTACTCGGAGTTTCTTACGAGTTTCTTAAGGGTTCCATAACATTCTCTAGTTCCATTACCTGTTCCCTTCTGGAGATTCCAAAGCAAAGTTGTTTGAAGCTTTGCCGATGTTTGACTTTATTCAAGTAGCTTCCAAGTAATGTGATACGGGAAAGAAGTGAAATAGATTAAAATTGCAAGGGATTCCCTTTGTGAAAATGAATAGCTTCTTAATTTATATTTTCCCAGTTCTGGAGTTTCTTAATTTTTTGGCGATCTGAGAGTGAAGTGTCTTAAAAGCAGTTTCTTATGAAAAAAATACGTGTATAAAACTTGTAAATTACAGACCAATAGATGCTGACTCTAGTTTTGCTTCTTATTGTTATTTTCATTAAAAGTTTGTGTTTTCATTCTGGTGTTTTCATTCAAAGCTCGTGTGCCTCTGGCATCTGCATTGGTGATCAGATTCTTGCTAAAATTTTTTGGTTTCAAGGATGTGTTTCCCTTTGAAACAACTGAATAAACAATGCATTACAAACAATAATCTGTTCAGTAAATACTTTATTTGCTCACTAAATGCAGCATACTGTTGATATTTCATGGACCAAGAAAAACTTCTAGGATGTTAACGTGATGTAGAGTATGAAACGAGCTCAAGTATTTTTCCGTTAATCGTTTATGATATGTAGCATTTCATAGTGGTATTTTAGTTGATTTCAGTTGTATGTCCTTCATGTGTGGGCTAGCGGGTTGTCATGGTCTTTGCTCCCCTGGACTATGCCCATAGTGAAAGTAGTTGGTTCAATACATAGGTAATTCATTATTGTAAGCTTTTTGCATTGCACAGAAACTTTGGGACCAAAGACGGTCTGTAGCGACCAGTTTTCAGGTTTTCAATTCTCAAATGCTTTAAGGTTAGGTTTTATGAATATGTGAAAGGGAAGGGTCAACAAATTAACCGAAATATTTCGAAACTTGCAAGCAATAATTCTCCCAAAGTTTATGTCGTTGTCAACAAGGTATTTTGAGCTTTGAAAAAAATTTGGTCGGTGTAAAGTTGTCGTAGTTTTCTGCAGTTTCAAGAGAGCATTTAGATTCGGCAACTACAGTGTACATTTGCCCTATATTTATCACAAATTTTTCTTCTGTTGGGAGTAAACTCGAAAAGGCTTTCTGGTGCTTCAAGACTGAAGTTTTTTTACTATTTACCTATTCTCACAAAATCTGGACCGAGTGATATATTTATTACCGTTCGCACTTCGCGTAGAAAGATGTGTATGAATATCACTCGATCCAAACTCTTTTGTAGAATTCAATTGGGTTTTTGGTCAGTACAGTTTAAAGGAAGATAAAGAAATTGCCTTGAAGCTTTTCAGGATGTTGAAATTCCAGAATGGCTAAATTTGAGATTTACTCTTGAAACACTATTGAATTATCCCTGTTCGGCTGTCCCTTGCAGTGTGGGAATAAAACATGTTGTTATTGTAAGTTATCAATCACATCAACCCAACAGCATCGGATTTTGATTCTTAACGAGTGAATTCTATAACCGCAGTTTTAACATCGTTTTAGCTTTTATGGTTTAGGATGAATCGAAGTCATGTGAGGCCCAACGCCTATCTCTAAGATTTCCGCTTTTTTACTTAGCAACAGTTTCATGTTTAGTTTGCAGCTATGACTGACATCCGCAACCCGCGGTGACGCAAGTTTCCTGGAAGATTTAAAGTGCTGACGTTACATGTAAGAAAGACTCTGGAAAAGATGCACTTTTTGATAAGATCCTCTCTCTTGGCCGAACTACTAATTACTTGAATTCTGACGAATTTTCGAATGTGGGCAACATTGATAAACACCAGCCCTGCCTATCTTGCCCATTCTAAAACAACTTAAATATCCCAGTTTTATGATTTTTGCACGTTACAAAAGTTGTTTGACATGCAATTTGCATTTGAATATTTCTGCATGTCTGTACCAAGTACCAACGTTGGGGGCAAAGCTTGGACATATTTTGTGACTTTGTGATAATTTTCCTACCCTGGGTATCAGAGTAAGATTTTCAAGATCGCAATAAAATTTTCGCAAGAATTGAGGTCCAGCGCTCATCTACTGAAAGTGAATACTCATAAATAAGGATGGAATGAAATCTTGCCTTAGTAGCCCCCAGACATGCTGCTAGATTGTCTTAAAGTTTCAGGCATTGCATAAATGAAAATCAACATTATTGAAGGGCCCGTGGATAATAGAACAAGAATCAGGTTTGTGTCATGAGTCTCTGCGAAGGATTATGATCCGATGATTGTCGGTCCGGATTTTATGTATGGATGATACGACATCTGATCATCTGATGTGAGCCATTGAAGAAAGAAGACGTATGAAGTTGATAGTAACGAAGAAAACAAATTTATTCCACCGGCTATCGCTACAAAACGACCAAGAAACGAACAGCCTATCGCTCAAGATACCTAATGAATCACTCCAATGCTAAAAGAAGGTAGCAGGTAATCTCTGTATTCGAAAAAATGACTTGTACTCTTTGGTAATACCTGCGGGCCTAATTGCTGCACACAGGCCTACCTCGGTGCCGGATGCCTGGTCATTATTGGAGTGGAGTGCCACTGAAGAAAGCCAAAGTACCTCAAGAATAAGAGGCTTGGGTGTCAAATAAAGCTAAGATGAATTACTTCAAAGGTCTGGTCTCTAATGTAAAGGGTTTTTACGATGGAATAAACCCAGCAACGCTAACAGGAGCCATTGATGTTATCGTTGTACGGCAGGAAGATGGGACCCTGGTTGGTAGCCCCTTTCATGTCCGGTTTGGGAAGCTTGGCGTGCTTCGAGCAAGAGAAAAAGTGGTAAGATATTGTTCAACCTATTGTGAGTTTGTGTGATGTCTTCGTTAGTTTCTGGTTTGAGAAATTGGCTGTTATTTTTGTTTGAAACAAAGTCATGCAAAATAGCAATCCATGAAAGCAAGGTATTCTTTTGCCACCAGAAAACAATAACAAAACATGAATGAAAGCATTCAAACAATAGGACAGTTAAATCAATGCATTCTTACTGATATTGCTATGATACTGGCAGAATACAGGTCTTTTGCACATTAAACATGCTTTTCCTAAGGATTCTTCAAGAATTTTTTTGATTTCTTGAGAATTTTTTGTTCAGGAAAATTTACAGTCTTTCACATTGCTCAAGAATTCTTGTCAAAGTGTTGAAGAATTCTTGCATGTTCTTAATAAGGAGTCTAGAGATTTTGTAGTGTTAATGGCCACAACACAAAGCTGTATCTGCAGCTGAGCCAAAGTTCTAGCAAGTTTGTAAAGAATTTGAAAATTTTTTCATAAAAATGTGTAAAATGAGGATATAATCACAGTGTACCCTCCAGGGTGCATTCCATGTAAGACCTACACCGAAGGTACGCCGATCCATAAGCTTTCGTACACCAAGTACTTTCAGGGAAAGAGAGCTGCTAAGAATCTGAGTACTGATGATTTTAAGAAACTTCGAGTTCTGGCTCAAATACATAGTTTCTTGTAAAAGAAATACATGTATTATCAAAAGAAAACTGCTAAAAGATCAAGGGCAACTTCACATTCACGTTAAGGTAAGCAAATTTTGAAATGCCGTCATGCCAAAAAACCGATTTTACAAAAAAAAATGACGCCGCTACGCCAACAAAAAGTCAGGTCTACGCCGAAGATCTTCGGGCCTAAGTGCATGAAATGCACCCTGGTGTACCCTGCATTAATGGATACCACTATACAACTGACACTTCTGAACAACAGACAAATATTTTGATCCCAAATGGAGTATGACAAAGGATAACCCTCCATACAATGAAAACCTCTCTACGATGAACAATAACATGAGTCCCACAAGTGTCAGTTAGACAGAGGTTCCATTGCAACAGGATGTTCCCAAGTACCATCAGCAACTTTTATTGCCATACTTACAATAGATTTATCAGCTAATTTACAACTCATTTAGGAATTTTAAGGTGTCCTAAGAACCTTTGGTTTTTGTATTCTTGAAAGAATGAGAACAAAATAGGGGAAGTTAATTTCAAGCTGTTTATCATAAGTCAGTACAAGGCAATTTTTCAATCAGATTTTATAGCTTTTTACTGTAGGAGTACCATACAGTAAGACAATTTTAAAATTCCTGAATACTTTTTGGATGAAGAATTCTGTCTTCTTTGAAATAGTCTGAAACAATGAGATTAACTGTACTCTTTCCAAGAACTCTTTCACATCTGCACAACGTGTGCAAAGGGCGTCTTTGAAAACTATTAACTTTTTCAGAGGTCTTTAGAATTGTTAGTTACATTGTAAGAATGTTTGAATAAGGACAAATGTCAGACCTGTATCAAACCAGAGTCACAAGCAATTTACTTGTTGTGCTACAAATAAGATTTTTTGTTCTGAATATGATATGTTTGCTCTAAAATGACCCCTAACATTTTCACATTGATTTTTATTCCACAGGTTGATATCTCAGTTAATGGTGAAGATGTAGACCTACACATGAAGTTAGGAGATGCAGGAGAAGCCTTCTTTGTTGAAGAGTGTCAGGGAGAAAGCCTTCCAACAGAGTTAGCAACATCACCAATTCCTTCATTTGTTGCTCTTATGGATGAAGGAGTAAGAAAGCTTCATGAAGCTAATAATGAGGTAAAACGTTTATCAAAGTCTAAATACAGAATGTTCCAAATGTCTTATTGGGATGAAACAAGGTTTAATGCTGTGCTGGCAAAACAAATTATAATGAGAGTGATGATCGATCACGTGGCGTTAGAGCTTCTGTCACTATTGTGAACATTCAAAAATTCTACAAATTGTAGCAAAATATCATTTGATTCTGATTCATTTCAGAATAGCTAAAAGGTGTAGTTGGCTTTTGGGCCACTTACGATCAAGGCCATCACACTGTACATTGACAAAAAACCAAAAAGAATAAATGAGCACAATAGGGTATCTGCAATGTTTACTTGAATTGCGAATTCATTTCTGGTTCTTCTCTGACAGATTTCTTTCCATGCCTGATAGAATGTTTTTCTGGCAACTGAATTTCCAACAAACATGTAAATATATATATCAAAGAAAGTCAATAACTTGCATTTCAGTATTTTACTTTTTTCTTAATTCTTCAGGATGTCATCTCTAGTTTGAAAACATTGATTTTGAGTTGTCAATTGCTATCAGATATATTTCCTAAATCCCCCTAAATCAAAAAGAGTTTATTTGTATTACATATATCCTCAAGGATTCAGAAAAGTAGAAAGGAAATTGATTCTGAAAGTTTTTTATATATTTCCAAAATTAGAAATTCTTTAAACTTGCTGAACATTCCTAAAAGCATATAATATCTTAAAAATTCATAAGAGGCCCTAAACATTGCCAAGAACCCTCAGAATTTCTTAAGTATTGTAAAAAATTGGGAAAAACTCTAGAGGTCCTACATTGTTAATTTACAAAGTTCATGACATTAAATTGTCCCTTCTTATTAAAAGGTCAAGGTGGAAGTCCAAGAAATAACGTCATGTCCAGATTTATCCTATGCAAACAAAGATGATGCTATGCAGGAGTCGCCAGAGGCAAGATCTTGCAATAGCGAAGGCCTCTTGATACCAGTTCCTGGTGCAGAGAGAACCATTGACAGAAAATTAAGCACAGGCACAAATGAAAGTTGCCCACCAAGTCCAAAGAAAATGAAGGATCCTTTACAGAGAAATGTATCTGACGTAAGTTTTTAATATTTCTAAAGGAAAAAGCATTTTGTGAATTTTTAGATGTTTCTTTGATAATTGTCTGGAGCTGAAACGGAGATCTTGGAAGCTTTGAAAAATCTTGAAAAATTGATTTGTTTTGAATTCCCTGTCTGCAAATTGCTTGAACAAAATAAACATGTTTTGTTTGCAATGGTACTGACATCTGAAGAAGGAAAATTGCTTTGTAGAATACATACAATAAGGCATACATTGAGATGGTTTTCTTCACCAAGAATTTTTTAGTATGCGTCTACACATGTTGGATTCCTAAAGGTGTGGATACAGCAGATGGTTAAGGAGCAAATATTCTTCTTTGCATTGAAAGGATTCTAAATGAAACAGAGGAAATTTTTGCTTGCTATGAAAGAAGTCACACACAAATGATTCTTCACAATTCTTCTATGAATAGGAGCCCAATCTTTTAAAAATAATCAATGCATTGAAGGATATTCACGGAAGCAACACTTGATTTCATATCATGAATTAAAGTTTATCGTTTGAATCCCATTTGTTTTCTCTTGACAGATTAATTTGTGTATCATCTCTTATTTGTTTCATCCTGTTCAATTGCTCATTAAGTGAAAATGATTTATATATTTGTCATTTTCTCACACTTTCTAGAGCCCTGTAAGATCTCCAAGTGGCCATGCTGCATCTGCGAGTATCCCAATACCCATGTCTTCTAGAGATAGAAACTGGCCATTGTCTGACAGTGATGACCAGGTATTTATTTGTTGCTGGAAAATTTTAAGATTGCACAAACTTGAGATGGAACATAAATGTGCTTTTCTGGGACATGGTGAGTCAAAAATGTGAAGATCTTCCAAAGTGTATAGCTCTCAAACAAGACTTGTGAAAAGGCTTGGCTTGTCAAGCAACCTTTTCAAGTCAAGAGGTGTGAAAAGTGAAGTGTTTTGTTGTTTGGGATTTTGCCGTTTTGAGCCTAAGACCTTTAGTCCTTTTCATGAGAAAAATGGTACTTGTGCAGCATTTTGCACATCGCACAAGCTAGACAAGGATGAAAAGTATTATTAACGTCTCATATCTTTCATAACATAAACAGGCATAATGTAAGCATTCTTAACAGATCAATGTGTTGAGAGTATCAAATTTGTGTCACAGAATCAAGCTCTTTGAAACTTGAAGACACTAGGGTAAGCACTAAATGATAGCTTTGCGTGTGCAACCAGATGCAGATGTACCTCAATCTATGTGTGTCCCTGCATGTGCAAGTGTGATTGCACATGTCAAATGAAAAGGCCTGGACCTTGCTTGACATACGGAGTTCTGTAAAGACCCTGATTTTCACATTTATATCTCAACCTTCATTTAGAAATTATGGTGATATAAAGAATTGACAGTTATTGGGACTTTGACCATGAAATCAAATCGCGTTCTAAGTTAGCTCCTAAATGAAGAAATGTATTGATATCATGTTATGAAGTTTTTCAAATTATTCTTATCTTTACAGCTGTCAATTCCATGTTCTCCTGAGAGCCCAGAATATCTCACTAGAGATATGAATGAGTATCCGTTGTCAGATATGGATATCCCAACAATTAATGCATCCAAAAGTAACATCAAGTAAGATATTTCATTATCTGATTCTAAAGTTTCAATGTACTTGGGTTGTTTATTCAAGCTCTTCAGAGATTGCTGATGCCATTGCAAATAGACAGTTATGCTAAAGATGGCTGCAAGGAACTTTTTACCTAGATGCATTGTGTTCTCTAATCAAATTCCTTTTGAATCATTCAAGATTATAATTTGAGCGCAATGCATCCGGGTAAAAAGTTCCTTGCTTCCATCTTAAGCATAATCGTCTAATATCCATGCTGAAAATGAAATGAAATTTGAATCTTAGCATTTCTAAAACATTCGAGTGCAACGCATCTTGGTAAAAAGTTCCTTGCTGCCATTATATGCATAATTGTCTAACATCCATGCTGAAAATGAAATGGAATTTGAATCTTAGCATTTCTAAAACATTCAAGTGCAACGCATCTTGGTAAAAAGTTCCTTGCTGCCATTATATGCATAATTGTCTAACATCCATGCTGAAAATGAAATGAAATTTGAATCTTAGCATTTCTAAAACATTCAAGTGCAACGCATCTTGGTAAAAAGTTCCTTGCTGCCATTATATGCATAATTGTCTAACATCCATGCTGAAAATGAAATGGAATTTTTGTTATAGCATTTATAAGATTTTACAAAATATAGTACCAAGTGAAATAGTGTGGAAGACTAGAGCTAATGTCTTGGGGTTTGATAAGCAGCACAATAGTGAATTATGCACCTATTTAAATGAAACACCTATGATCTTAAAGCAAAAAGGTTAACTTTGATACGCAAAGTCATTTTGTGAACATTGATCATATATATAGCTCTACTGTACATGACTGATCTTCACAAAATGAATTTCTGTATCAAAGTTAACCTTAAGATCAAGGTGTTTCATTTAATTAAGTGCATAATTCACTATTTTGCTGCTTATCAAACCCCAAGAAATTATTTTGGGCCACCTGGTATTCAAAATTTTTTTTCACTGCAGCACGCAAGAGCACATGACAGATCCCAGGATGGTTCTAAGTGACACCGAGGCAGAAATCAAGGGAACACAACATCTTGATAGAGAAAAGGCAGATGATGTGACATGGGAATGGGGAGAGCTGCCTCAGGTATTTGATTAATATTTGCTTGAATTTGCTTTCTTTCAGATAACATCCATAGGAAATTTAAAAAATTGGTGAGGAAGTTTCAAACTCATGAAATTTGAAAAAGAGAACAAATTTCAATTTAGTTTACTGAAATACACTTCAGGATGAGGGTGAGGACAGTAATTTTATTCAAAATTGAAGTATCTGCAGGAAGCTGTAACATATCAAAGAATCAAGATTGCGACGACTATCATTTTGAATTTCATTTTCAGTCCTTTCCGATCATGATTGATAAAATCCAGAAAGCAGAGACAGAGACAAATTCAGGTCGACATTTCAGTGCGATGTTGAGTTGACAAATAAAAAATATTCGTTATTCGACAAAATCATTTCATAAATGATTATTGGCCTTAAGGCCTTGACAAATCTGAAACCTTATGCACGAGAAATTCACAAGATTTATATTACTTAAATATAATTAGAGCAATTAGATTTTCATTGCAAAATGAAGACAAGAAGAATCAGAAAGAGCTATGAGGAAAGTTTCAAACTGAAAACGTAGGTTTTCATTTGTCGATGGTTGAACACCTTTTTTTAAATCCGTTGCAAAAGATTAATGCACTGGATGAATATGAAGAAAGGACTGGCTGGCGTTGAAACGGGAGCAGCAATTTGTAAAATGCCGAGCCCTTTTATTGACTCACCCGGCAGTAATGTGCAATCTAATACGCTATAGTATAAAAGTCATCGGATATTTCGTTCTGATCCACAGGGTCATAGTAAGATTATACATGGAAAAGTAGACAGAGGAACTCAGCATGAGTCAGGTACAGCTTGTTTTCTTTCTACGATCTATTGTATTATACATTCCGCTCTACAACTATAGGGTTTGTGCTGTATTGTGTCTTTGTGTTTCGTTTGAGATAAAACCCGTTAAATAATTCATTTGGCTTTTAACTCTTTTTGGATAAAATCCCATACGATCAAAAGGAGAACATTCACATATCATTTTACACATAAATAACATATAATTTTTTTGCACATCTTGAACTTTCGTATTATCTTACGTCAAATATGAACAAAATTTTGAACATTTGCTCGTTATTGTTTGTTCGTTTGATCATTTGTTCGTTGCACTAAAAGTTTCAGGCATGTAAACATTCCTATTACATTGTAACACGTGGAGCGAATTTTGTATGATAACTCAGAGACCAAAATGGTTTGCACAATTTTTCCGGTATCTTTGTAACATTGACAATACAGTTAGATTCGAATTTAAGAACAACTTCTCGTTGCAAAATATGTAAACAAATGATTTGTGGTACAAAATTTTGAAATAGCTTAATATAGTGGACTCATCATAATTAACACTTGGACGTACAATAAACTTGTAACATGTAGGGAAACACTGTCTGTAAAAGAACAATAATCAACATATAAGATAAATCTGTAATTGGAGAGAAAACCTTTAAACCTGCAAGGAAATCAAGTAATCACTTACCAACAATGTTATCATACGACATTGTCACACCAAATACGCGTTCGTCGCACACTCATCAGTTTGGTTCATGCGTAGAACAGATAAGTGACACGATCGGACAGTTTTATACCGAACACAACAAAAGCCATTTAAGTATCGCGTGATCATGTTGCAAAATACGTGAAAAGGGCTTATAAAACAAGGCCGCCCAGGTTTGTTATGATCAATGCTAAAAAACAAACTTGTCAATTGCTGCCGCGAATCATGAACTTCTTTCCTTATATTGACATTCATAACAGCTGTGAATCAGTTAAGCATTCTGCCAATTTAGGCCAAATATCGTCTCCATTTATCATCAAAACACCATAATGGCGCTAGCAGCGATTAAGAGAGGATAGAAGCAAGAAAACAATAGGGTGGCCGCTTTTCCGTTGAGCGTATCGTCAAAAAAGCACATAGTCTTTGCCGTTATGGCATCATGATCCTCTGGTCTCTTTTTTTATACGTGATTTCGCAGAGAGACGACGAAAAATGGATAGGTGGGAAAAACTAAGAAACACCATTCATAACTATTCAATCTTGAGAAATCTGAACTTGAGAAATATTGCCAAAATCCTTTAAACTTCCTGTTATAATCTTGCTATCAAAGCTATCAAGAAGAATTGGATTCATTCCCATGCATTCTGTATACACTTAAAAATGCGAAGACTTTTTATTAACGCCGTTTTTTTTAAAGTACATTCACCCATTAATGAATTTGAATATATTGTGATCTTTCTGCAGGAAGGAAAAAACGTTCTGAAAAAGCATCAAAGAACAGGTCTAAGGTAAATCTGAGGTTTTTTCAGCAAATGTACTCTTGTAAGGAAAAGAAAGGCAAGAAATCTGCTAGGAAACAGTACTTCAAATCCATGATTTATTTAGTTTTATCATTCTTGAAGCTTTCCGTCTTTTCTTGCACAGTCAACACTACGAAAGACAAACGTTGGACTCCACTAATCTAATAATTTCTGTTTTGGGCGAAAATTTCATGATTTTGTGTAAGTAAATGTAGGCTATTGAATATCTTTAAGGATTCATTTCGTCAACACTTTATTTAATACTTTTCATTGTATTAAACCCGTTTCCTTTAACTCTGGCACGTTTCCCCTGAAGTAGCAGGAGGAAGTAGCCGCAGATTTCAAGAAGTTATTTGTAAGATTTAAATGGTCTAAGCCTTTTTAAAATTGTTCAATATTTTATGGATTTTGCAGTCTCATTCCGAAGGACTTTATCTCGATGATGTCTTGCAAGCTGATCAAGAAGTTGCTGCCCTCTACTTAAACAGGTATGTTGACCATGATATTTCGCATTTTTAAACTTTGAAGAATGAAATGATCTGTAAGCACAAATTTTTGCCTATTCATTATGAATTAAGACCAACTAATGTGAATGCATAAATAGCTACAAAATGATAGACTGATGATTAATTACTTACTGACAAATGCTAGAATCTATTTCACATTTGATGTCAGGCCAGCATAGGAGAATGATGCTGAATAACATGCAACCCCGAACGAGTGACCCCCCCCCCCAGAGTCCCCACCGCTAGACGCACATATGCTGTCACGTTAGAGTTTTTGATTCGCGATATCAGTTATATTAAATGGTTTCAGTTTATCAATAAATATTTCATTTTATTATTCAAATGTCGACATTCCTACTGTGAGATGTGTCTGGTATCAGTTATCCCACCAGATATCGAAACAATTCATTTATCTTCATTTCAGTCTATTTCAATCATGAAATGTGTTCATAAGAATCCGGATCTGCTCTTCATTGAGGAGCTAACTTGCACTGCTTGCCAATAATTCTCCAAGCCTAAAATAAATCGTGAAATTTGTATACAATATTCTTTTCTTCCAGGCAATCGTCACTCACAACTGAGGTAGACTTTGATTCTGGAATTGGCCAAGACTCAAAACCTGTCTCTCCTGTTGATCATTATAACAAAATCCAGACAACAGAACACTATACTGAAACAGAAAACGGGTAAGTTGTATGTGCCAAAGTTTTTTTGCACAATCCCTGGGGAAGGGTACTTAGTTTATTTTTCTGACGGAGACCTGCCCTTTTGCAGGGTATCGTTTTCATCTATTTTTTCTTCACCGGGTATCACAGAAGGCAATTTTTATAGAGCTGGTTGTCAGAGCATGTGAAGAGGGGTATATTTTTAGATCGGGTTGTTTTTGGTCAAGTTTTTATATTTTGGCGTGTACTTTTTACCGATTTATTCTAGTGACGGGTAGGAAGGAAAATTCTGGAGCCGGGAGAAAAGATTTCATGATCACACCCCTGTACGACTTTCGATCCAGTGCCCCTTTGTCTTGAGTATCGGATAGATCTCCCGCAGGAAGCGTTCTTGGATCTTATTAGATTGAAATTCTCTTTTCAAAATGAAACATTTTGCTTTATTAAATGGAATCTTCATGAAGAACTTGTTACTTTTGCAAACTTAGAATTGATTACATCTTTAAGACCATAGGAAAAACGTATTGTCATGGAGGATGATGTTTAAGGTCACCGATACAGAATTATTGCATCGTTGCACTCCCCATTTTGGAAATTAAGTGTTCATCTTGTTTAAATAAGCGATATCTGAAACTCATCGTAGTGAGTAGGCACCACCCATGGAGAGTATCAAAGTAGACGGGTACAGGGAGGGGAACTTATTCATAAATCTTAGTGAGCTTTTTTGGTCATTTACATTGTATTGTGTGAAATCAACTTTCATTTTTGTGAGTAAAGTTACGTACTCAGACTCAATGCTGTTTTAATCTAAAACTACGTGGAAATTGATTTTTGGATGCTAAGATTTACCCTTCTCAATAAGACGATAGCTTTAGTAAGTAAATTCAAGATAAAGTTCTCGGTATTCTGCACAGGCTGCAGACCCTTAATTGCCATCAGGCTCAGAGACCTACTATAGCTGGACATTCAGAAATTTCAAGGGATTTGTAATTCTGATACATACGGAAAGGAAGAGAAAAGAGCAAGTCAATTTCCTTCAAGTCTTGAGCTAATTCATTAATTAATTACGAAGAGCTTTTAGGGGTATAATTCTCACAGAAATATTTTTATTCAGTTTTTCAGGTAATATCTCATTGTCACTATGTGGTGATCTGAAACGTGGCAAGGTTGACTCAGGTACGAATTCGATTTCATTTTGGGGTTTAGTAACTTGGTACCGAACTTTTCTTTGCTTGATTTGCTTCTCATGTTTTCAATCTGGTTTTGAGTAGATTTTATTTGGCTGCACCTTTCAGTTGCCTGAGAAACCTGCCATACAACTGCAACCAAAATCGATGGAGCTTGTTTATAAAATAAGAAAGACTTGCCGACACTTTCATCAAGAAATTTTTCACAGCCATCTCAAATTAAACTTGAAGATTAAAATTACTGATTTTAACTTCCAGATGTCTTAAATTTGATTTTGCTTTTTGATTATATCTATCGGATCACTGCTCAGTTATTTGCAAACCTTGTTCCTGATTTTGTTATTTTTTGAAACACGAGGGTGTTTGAAATTTGTTGTCAAGACCGTTTTCTCGTGCCATTTCATTCTGGTATAGCAATCCAGATTTCTTTCTTGCATAGGAATTCAGACATAAAAGTTTGTCTGCTTCACTCGGTATACTGGACACTCGGTACTCGGTATACTGTGCTGTATCGGTCACTCGGTATACTGTTCACTCGGTAAACAGTTTTAACTCTTCCTTTCTTTTTCAGAGAAGTTTAGAGACTCAATGGTCTCATTTGATGAGTTTTGTAGAAATCCAAGTATCCTGAATGATCCAAAATTAGTCATCAAAATGGACAAGAAGTAAGTACTCAAATATTCTGCTTACCTTCGCTTTTGCGATCGCATTTTAATACTAATTCACTGAGCATCTAATTAAAGATAATTGCAATGAAAGGCACATTTCATGATACAGGGTGTGGCACGCCCCCAGTTCCATTTTGTGCACCTTTCACAACAGCAGCAACTAACGGTTCTATGGGACTCGTTGTGAATGGAGCTATTCTCAAATAACCTACTTCTGATTTGGAAGCGATAACTCAGTAAAAACACATTTCGAAGTTGCTTACAAAATTCTTTGTCCCAAATTTTGACTCAATTTTACTGCAGAGCATGCAAAAGCATTTTTTTTCATGCGACCGGATAAAACTCATGCTTAAATTTCCTGCATGAAGAGCCTGGTACTATGCCGTTCAACGAAAATCTGGCTTCACCCCGCACTCATTACCTTCCCAAGCATAACCATTAATATACTGCAGAGCTACTGATGTTTTATGGCATACAATTAGTGATGTATTGCAGCTATAGCTTGTAAACACCCCCATGCGTCTATGAGATGCCAAATATTAGATACGGATGAAGTTGGAACTTGATACAAGAAACAATGTGAGTTGGGAATGAAGGCAACAAGAACTATCAAGTTATTTAGCGATCTAATGATTTGTTTCATTATTGAAAATAGATTTTGCATGAAATTCAACTAGATATGGTTCTGTTGTTGGACTTGCGATATTTTGCAAAATAGTATAGATATTTTGAATATAACCTGCAGGATGTGACAAATAGGGAATTTTCCTGCAACCCCCGGTCACATGGTCAGATGTGGTTTCATGTCCTGTTTTACTTATATGTGAACCAAGAAATAGGAAGTCACTTAAAGAACCATTGGCACCCAAAGTCGTTTGCAGGCATGAATCATTTTTTAGACGGTCTGAAAATAAATCAAATTTGGCTTGAACGGATTTATGGCTTCATACTGCAGTAATTGAACTGATAGGACCAGTCATTGATCATGCCAGGTGGGGAAAGAAAATATTCAGAGGGGCCACCAAAGTTGTTGTGCAATGAAAAGGGCGCCACTGAAAACCTTAAGTGCATAAACGGAGGCCATGAAAACTTAACAAAGCTGCTTTGAACTATCTGAAACGCAAGCGTCATTCTTCTATGATCTCTATTAAGTCTCGTTTTTCTTTTGAAAGTAACATTAATGAATATTTTCTATGAATTTATAGGAGCCACTGTTTTCTCTTGAAAGCATTTATGTGCCCTTTTGCATCACTTGCCATCAGCAAATATGATTTGTCACACTTGGGAATATGTCATCAAATTTGATTCAGAGAGGAGCCAACCAAAATTGCAGCATATAAGGGGTGGTTGAAAATCTTAGTGGGAAAACGAAGGGGTTTCAAAAAATTTTTATTATGAATGAAAATATCTTCCTGCTCCCTACCAAGCATTAATAATGACTGATCCCATAGAAGAGTCAGTTTTCTCATCAGATCAACTGTAATTAGTGTTGATTCGTGATTTTCAGTTTGACCAAATTTGATTTTCAGGCTGTTTGAAATTGCACCAAGCCCACCAAGGACTTTGGGTGTCAACGGCTCTTTGCGTCTCTCTTTCACTAAGTGCATTATTGATAACAGAAGTTGGGAAATACCTTATTTTACAAAATGATTTAGCAAAATAATGTAGTAAAATAATTAGGAAACCTCGATGATGATAACTACTAAATCTAATTTCCCTTGAAATTACGATGGAAGCTCGCTTGGTTACTCTAGAACTAAACTTCATTTGGTCTTCATTGTTTTTGAGATCAATTACCTAATGCCTGAAAATGCCTGCATGCCAGAAACTTGATTTTTAAGGAGCAGACGTCCTTGCTTCCATTGAAGTTGAAAGTTGCCTGCTCGGGGGGGGGGGTATCTCGACCTATTTTCTGACGGGGACGTGCCATTTTGCCCGAAAAATTGGTACCCATAATTCCGTAAATCCTGGTGGATTTTAGGGTCATAATTCCGTAAATCGAATGAAAATATGGGCCATACTTCCGGAAATTACGAAAAATCCCCTGAAAAGGACACCCATAATTCCGTTAAATGTCCAAAAATTGTGAAAATGCTACCCATAATTCCGTAACGGTTTGAAAAAAGTACCCCTAAAAAATGGCACGTCCCCGTACCATGAAAAGTACTAAGTTACCCCCCCCCCCGAGGTTGCCTGCTCCATTGACAGCGTCATACCCCATAGACAGCGTCATGCCCCATAGACAGCGTCATGCCCTATATGCAACGTCGTGCCCCATATGCAGCGTCATGCCCCATATGCAACGTCATACGGTAGAGCATGGGTTGTGAGATGCCGCTGTAACATCCCAGCCCGTACGCTGCTACGGGGAACTATATTTATTTCTGCGGAGGAGGTATCTCTCATGCACTGGCTCCTCTGTGGTAGTAAATAATGTTTTTCATCGCAAAAGAACAAAGCTTTGGCAATCAAGTACGACTGTTGCGTCAAACCACCCGAAACGACCCGAAACGAACGATAACTTGATACATTTTGTAACAATAGTGTTAGAAGCTCCAACGCCACTTAACCGAAACCTTTCGTAGAACAGTTAATAGGTTTCAGCACGGAGCTTTACCGTTTCTTACAATCTGGTTTTCAAACATTAATCATCGCGTAAAGTGACCGTGCAGCTTTTTAAGAGAAAGCCAAGTCTTTCAGCGAAACGGCGAAGCAAAATATTTGTCGAAAGCTCTTGAATTCAGGGAACCAGTTATAATATAGCTTGTGAATCTTTTGGGCACTTGGTATTATTAGTAGGTTTTAATGATGAAGATTCTAAATTTGATTTCAGGTATTACAATTGGCAAGTTGCTGCACCATATATTATGTCCTTAGTAGCTTATCACAAACCACTATGCAGGGTAAGTGAAATGCCTTAAAGAGCCATGTTCAAGGGGGGGGGGGACTCTTCGATAGTAAAGGTACCTGGAGGTGTGCCGCCCGCAAGGGTATACTTTTTCGGGCTTCTAGTCTAGCCAATGGTATACTTTTTGGCAATTTCAGTCGATTTTACTCAGGACAAGGGTATGATTTTTGGTAATTTTGGTCAAAGAAATATCAAACTTAGGTAATTCCTGTGAAGAACCTCATTTTGTTTTTTTCATTTTGCTCCAGAGAATGCGAAAATTTGGCAAGTTTCGTCTAGATAACGTCAACTCAGAGCATTCTTGGTGTAGAAGTTAGTCTAGCCAAGGGTATCATTTTCACAGAAACTTATATATTCACTAAAATCATTGCCACTTGATGTTTTTTATAATTCATTTCATTTCATTTAATCTTATTTAAGCACAACATCCATTCAGTTAAATACGATACCAAAGAAAAATAAATTACAATTAATAGTTTACAATATAAGCTCAAACTATGTTTCCCCCGCTCCCTCCCCCCGTATACTGTTCTTCCATGGATTCGTGCAAAATTCCCCCTCTCTAATAAGCCCCCGCTCTATTAAGTCCCCCTCTGGAAGGTCCGAAACTGAATAAGCCCCCCGGGGGCTTAATACAGCTTATGGTAGTTACAATTTTTTATTCATGTACTTGACCTGGGCGTTTTCAAACACTCAATGCTGGGGGGCGCCCCTTGTGTATCTCAGTTGTTGCTTGAGGGATAGGAACCTAATTTGACACGAAGGTTGTTCATTATAGAAACAATGAATCTTTTAAGCGATCATTATAACTTAACTTTTCGTGGAAAATGAAATATATAGATCCAAATATATATAGAGGTTCATAGTTTAGTCTTAATTGGACCAGTTAAACAGGATTAAGAGAGATGCAAAGTATGTTGTTCAAAGAGTGTGAATGTGGCATAGCAACTTGGATACCATGGACACAAGGCTAAAACTATAACGCCAAAATTGTTACAGTTTCATTGCTGTATGATAGATAGTTAAAGTTACTAAATCTATGAATATTTTTGCCATGCAGCAGTAACCTGAAGCAGCGGTATTTCACCCATTCGAAAGCCGAGGCTTTCGAGACTCTTCAGAACAAATGGATCTTTACCGATTTTGTGTGGATTTCTTGAAAACATAATGATTTTTGCCAAAGATGTACGAGATTTATTGGAAAAGAATTTCCCCCGGGGGGTACATAACATGTTGAGGGTATGGGTATGTGCCGCCCATATGGGAGGGTTTTTGGACCAAAATTCTCTGAACAAGGGTCCCTTTTTCGGCAGATTTTCCATAAACATGGGTGAGTTGTCCAGAAATTGGCGTTAAATAGCCAAAAATGGGCTGTTTTCCACCAAAATTCAACATAAAAGTGGGTATGAAAGGTAGTTTCGGTAATTAGAAGAGGGTACCTTTCTGAAAACCTGGCGGCAGACCCCCGTTTATCCGCAAGTCATGTAACCCCCCCCCCCCGGGGGAATTTCCCCACGAACCTGAACGTGCTGCAGCAGGTGTGATAGTCTTGGAAGGGTGAAGAAGTCTTCCCCCTCCTATGAAGAACTTAATCAGGGGATTCCATTTTCCCAACTATGGAAGGGTTAATTACTATGCAATGAAACAAGAACTTTTCAATGTTGTTGCGTTGATATTTAGAGAGCAGGATTTTTTCAAACGCCGGACGCTTTTTTACTCACCCCGGTTGGTACTATGAATGTTTGAACGCCGGAACCTTTTCTGGCGCACCCAGTCGCTCGATTTCAAGGGGATATGGCTTGAGATCGCGTGTTTCTCGAATTTTTTCTCAGCATCAATTTCAAAATGTTTGCCTAACAATTTCACAAGAATATAAGAATTAATATCAGACATGTTTGAAAAGATTTATTTAAGAGTTAAAATAATCTCCAGATTCTTGCACGCGAGCAGTTTTGTAGTCAATTTTCAGTTAGAAATCAGTCAGAAATTGAATTTATTCCCTATTTGGAACAAGCTCACCATCACCCATCGCAACTTGAAATTTCCACTGAATCTAAGATGTAATCTACATTGAATCTAAGCCAAGTTGTTAGATACTAAATAGGTTTATTTCAATCTAATTATTCCTAACTGCTGTCTCATTTGTAAACGAGACAGCACGGTTTATCGAAATTTCATCGACGCAGTATCCCAACTGTCTAGACGGTGTTGTTTATATTTCAACTGCTGAGATAGACTTTGCATTTTCATGGCAACACAGAAGGAAGACAAGGAGCGGCTGTCCCAGGATGTGCAAAAAGAGATGATTTCCATAAATGCTTTATTTGGCCCCCTCTTCTATTCAGCCCCCTCTGTAATGAAACCCCTCCCTTCAGTCTAAAGTTTGAATGATTAATATTTCAGTTTTAGATAACCCCCCCCCTCCACTTATATTAAATGCTAAAGTTAAAGATAAATTCTCCACTTTTTGATAAACAAGCTTACATTTTAATTCTGACATGGTTTGGGATAGGGACAGTAGCTGGGTGAATATGTGTATTTAAGTCGTAAAACTTCATGTGATTTATGCAAAATATGGGCTACAAGAAATGTGATAAAAACCTGTCATGCATGCCTCTACTCTTTGACTTTGAGCCCCCTATGGAGTCTCCAAAATGAGGTAGACCGCTTGGGGCTTATTAGGGGACTCAAAAGAGTTTAAGCTGTACTTTACGTTCCGGGTGGAAAAGTTAGGTAGGATGAAGTATTTCGAATGTCTAGACATATTCGTATCCGTCTGTTTCAAAGTCCATGAGCTGGTTCTATATTTAGCTACAGAAATATACTTTAACAGCAAATGCCAGCTGAGAGAGGATTTGTTCGTGTTGCAAGTTTGGTGTTACAGGATTAAGAAAGGAATTATCAAGAGTGATTTTTGATATAGGCTAATAAAGATCTTGTGTTATCGTCGTCAAATGAAATCGTGATATTTCAGTGGCACTGCACATTGGTTCAGTAAGCATGCATTTTTGCAATTTTGCTTACAATTGAATTTTGCTTAATATTTTCCCATTATGTATTTCCCAAATCATAGCTTTTCTGTTTGAAAAAATCATAAAGAAAAAGCTATGCAGTCAGGTTGTGAATTTTTATTCCACTATTTTACTCACGCTTCAACTTATTTTTGAGATTTTTCTTTTTGTGTTATGAATTATGAAAAATTCTCAAAAATAAATCAAACTTTCAGCCAAGCAACGGAATTGTAATCCTACAAATCAGTTGTATATTTTTGTAGTAGGATTTTTGAGACAATTTATACATTTTTTCTGACCCACCCGGTATATTTCATATGTATCGTACGTTTCCTTTCCTCTTCGTCCTGAAAATGATAGGTACAGTAAAAAAACCCCGGACGAGAGCCTAGCAATTAAGAAGAACCCACAGGCTAAGATTTTGAACAAAAGAACCCAATCAGCCTGAAATTTGAATCAGGTGCTTATTAGTAGAGATCGTCAAATTGAATGAAAACTTCAGTTGCTTTGTCATGGAACATACAGGCGGGTGTGCAGAGTAGGGCAACTGCACACCGGAGATATCAATAGGGTATTCAAAAAGACAATAGAAAGCAAAGGAAATTTCTCCTTGCACACCGAGGATTTCGTTGAAAAGTGCCATAGGCTGCAAACTGGCATACAGTGTGTCTAAAAAAAATCGTTCGAAATTTGATTAAATACTAAAATATAACGATACGCTGAATGGACACTTGTTCAAGTGACCCTTTTCCTATATTTCAGGCTATTTTCTAAAGATGAAAATTAATTCATAAATCTTTAAAATTAATCGAGGTACGATTTAACATGGGATGCTAACAGCGGATGGTTTTTTTTGGTGCACCCAGTATTTTTAGAGAGAAAGATATCAAAAGTTAGTTTCTTATTGAGTTCATTCGTCTTTTTAACAAGTTATCGCTTACAGTTTTTCTAAATATCTTTCATTTTGTGAATATCTTTTATTTTGCTTTTCAGGAGACAGTAAAATCTTTGAAGCAACAGTATATGCCGAGAAAGGTAAAATTCTTTTCATCACTTGTGATATTTCTCATTTTTGTCATTCACTTTTTCATTTATATTCTTTATTCATTATAGTCAAAGCAAGAGTAGAGTGACCAGTATAATCCTAGAATATTTGATTTTTCCAAATCATGAATGGATTATTATTCGAATAATAATTCGAATTATGATGTGACATGTGATGTCTTGTTTTGTCTTCCTCAAGCGCGCATATCCGCTGAACTATTGTCCAACTTACACAGTGCATGGGTGGTCAGTCGAATGAAAACATTATCATTATTTGATTCGTGAAAATCAAGATTTGATTATTATATGATTAATATTCGCATAATCTATTTCAATCGGTCACACTACTCTTTCCTTGACTGTAATAGTCAGTTATTTTAGGTGGAGATCGGAAAGTTCCCGTGTGCCCTGCATTATTGATATCGAAGGTGCTTGTGAGAATTCACTGGCAATATTCCTCAGTCTTTTTATTACAGATGTGTGTACATTGAGCAGTTTAGCAGTTCTTTAAAGTGCCTAGCCTGCGTGCAGTCTTTCTTTTGTGTAAATTGACTTCTATCAATTTTCCAAAAGAAAGACTGCACGCAGGCTAGAAAGTGCCACAAGTGAACGATAATTTTAACGCCGCCTTTCGTCGCATTTCATCGTATTCCATCGCATTTCATCGGAATTCTGAGTCAAATTAGGATTATTTCCGACGAGATTTCCGACAAATGTAGGCCAATGAAACTAAGGTATCCTAATTCAGCGCTATTCGTCGCAACTGATCCTGGCGAATCGAAAAATTTGTTTTCTGAGATAAAATAGGTTGAATTCCGATGAATTAAGATCCTCAATTTTCTTTTTATTTGACAATCGCAATTATTTTGACCGGATAAATTACGACAAAATACGATGAATGGGATGAAGTGCGAAATATGAAAACCAGCCTTAAAGATTTCTCTTGAAGGTAAGGCTTGATTTGGAGTAGAAATACTGAAGTCCTATGAGAAGCAAAGTTACTCTGTGCTTTGCAATTTTAGAAAAATGCTAGATCTTGGCAGTAGAATTGATATTGCTTTATTTCAGTATGAGTTTCAGATATTTTTGCGATGATGCCAGTTGGAAACATTTTGGGACTTGGAAGAGATTGTCACCAACATTCAAGAGCGGCTCTTGCGTTGTTTTTTGCCACCCAAGAGCCATGTTGTGTATGATAGGGAAACACTGTTCCAGTAGAAGTTTTAATTTGGGAGCAATTCATTCTTTCTAATTAGTTTTTAAGTTTTCTTTGCTTTCGTTTTTTTTATTTAACACTATAATAATACGATTTTGTAGGGCACGAAGACACCTATGCAACTGTCACTTTCTTTGAGCTTGTGAAAGAATTTTCATTGTTTTGCATCATGAAGTGAAAGCTTAAACCACATTCATATCTGCCATGTAACTTGTTCTGACAACTATTTTTTAAACCTGTGCGTTATAACGATATATTTTGGTCCATGCCTAAATTTGACAGGTGAATAGATAGTGTTGTGAACGCAAGAAAGACGAAGCCTTAGCTTTCCTTCACAATCATAGATTTCGAAGAGCAAGAATGGCGACGATGATCATGATTACCATCGCAATTCTTGCTCTTCGCTTTCTAATCAAGCTCTGTTTTCCCAACACTCCGATTTCAACTATAGATTTACTTTCTTCTTGCAGAGAAAAGGATGGTTTACTTGGCGATCTAGCAACGATGATCAGGTACGTGATTCGCTTTCAAGATGACTTTTCGTTCTTTTAGGCCTACATAAGATCAAACAAGAAAACCACCAAGACAGAATTTTGACGGAATGAAAAACTGTCTAATTGTCAAACACTTATCAGCCGTGGATATGAATTGATGTTTTGTCGACTGGATCGATATTTATTAGAGCTCCGTCTCTTTCAAATGTGAATTTAATCAGAATTAGTTCCACGATTACCATTTTCAAAGGGAAACTGAAGGAATTCCTGCAAAACTAGCATCCTTCCCGAAGCACGATCCCTAGGATGACAAGCAAATTTCTAAGATTTTATATATATGTAAATAGATATTGGTATAGTTTTCTTCTATGTTCTTTTTTAGCTGATAGGGTTTTGTGTTAAAATATGATAAAATGGAAATGAATCTTCACAACAGAATTAATTCTAAGTTTCTTTACAAGATCTTTTAGCGAAATCCCCCCGGTGGGGGGGGGAGCGAGTTTGCATAATATGCTAAGGGTACCGGTATGTACCTTTAAGAACCAAAATTGATTTTAAACAGGTCAATTTTGACAGATTTTCCTTAGTTGCTGGAATCGTTTGAAATATTTCAAAATGGGTAGTTTTCCGCCAAAATTTGTCATAATGATGGGTACGACGGCAAAATTTTTCTAGGTTTGATTAATTGGGGGGGGGGGAGTCTGTGTAACACCTGAGAGTAATTTAGAGGAAACGATTAAGGAGCGACAACTGCAACTATTAACTGATTTTTACTTTTATCAAACAGGAATCCTCTGACGAAGACGAAAGCTCAGCAAAGAAGCCTGAAAGACATCACCGAGTGAGGTCTCAAAGGACAGAAGTCAGCCTGGACACAGAAGATACAATTCATTCAGATCAAAGAAACAGGACAAAAGACAGATTTAAGAAAGTCACAAGATTATCCTCGAGTCAGTGGGCTTCACTTGGACTTCGGGAAGGAGAAAATGATATTACATTTTCTGTTACAACACAGTATCAGGTTTGTTGTTCAAGGGCTTGTTTCAGCCAGCATGCCATGTGCGTACATCTCTCGGTCTGTTTTGTTATCGCCATTTTTAACGAGCCATTCAAGAGGCAACAACAAAGGCCAACTAAAAACAGATAGGATATGCTAGGGTTAGGGTAAGGGCTAGGGTTAGGGTTAGGGTTAGGTAGGGTTTTATGTATCAAGAGACCCTTTGATTCATGAAATGTTCTTGACTGCGCCAGAAATTGTATAAAGAGCTGCGTTAGGCCTCGAAGCTCTTAAAGAGACTGTATAAGCTATACCGGCAAAAATGCAAAACTCCCTCCTCCCCCCCCCCAATATTGGCAGAATTTGTCAGGGCAGTCAGATATTTCATTCATCAACAGTTATGAAGATGAAACTGGATTTTGAGCCACAAATTTTCGATGTGTTTGGGTAAACACACGAAAGGGAACTAGCAGTCTAAAGAAATTGTACGCCACGTGCCAATCAGAAAGGAATTTCTCATTGAATTTTGTGATATTGGCTAGCTGATCTTTACCTTTGTTTACAAAAGTCTTGTGCAGCCCCTTTAAAGTTCGTAGAAATGATGAAACAAACATAACCAAGAGCGAAACTAGGTTCTACAGGCTGAGTCAGTAAAAAATATCCCTGTTTGAAAGGTCACAATTCCCTGGGTATCAAGATGATGTTTTTGGCAAATATATCTTTTTATGTTGGACATCCATTGTGAAATTTACCTGACAGAAATCTGCCACTCCGTTCTGAAATTATGAGGAAGTTTCTCGAGAGAGCCCTTCAAGGGACCTTGAAAATAGGCCTGAAATTGCGACCAAGCCTTGCTGATAGTCCTACCTGAACGCTGATTTCCATTCAGTCAAATTTCCGATTGGACTGGGAATCTTCTATTTACGAACGAAAATGTCCCTTTGAATTGGAAAAGAATGTTACACTTGTCAAACATTTCATTCTGTGAAATTCCACCCGCTTGGAAAATTCTCCTACGTGGAAATCGGCCTGCATAGCAGTGACTTCGATAAATCTTGGTGCGTGTTTTCCTCTGCGGAGGACCAAATGGCTCGTAATAATGTTGACTTAAGTCATGCTCCTAGCGATGGCGTTTTCATCTCCCTGAAGAAATACCCGTTATAAGCATATGAAAGTCATGGCTGTAGCGCAGGAAATGTGGTCGTAATTTTAGGTCTGTTATGAAGGTTCCTTGAAACCGCTTTCTTGAGACATCCACCAAAATCTCATGGCTAAGCTGCATTTTTTTAGTCAGTTATATCTTATAAGGATCTAATGCACAACTTTTGACGATTGAAATAATTCAACCGTTGTTTTCTTTTCTTTTACATGAACTACGCTGATTAACAAGTAATTAAAGATTGTCTCAAAAAGCAAGCGAAAGTAGAGCGCTGATTAATGGACATAATTCCAGGGATTTTACCTTTATCTCTAGAAATTTGCCCGAAGAGTTTGACCTGGCAGTTTTCCATACATGTTAATGCTTGCACTGATCGCACGATACAGCACATGCAGTACTGCTTAATAATAATAAATAATAATTTCGAATATTTAAACTGGATAGACACGTCAACTTACGAGAAGCTGTTATCAATGTGTGTCCAGTATCAATGTGTGTCTTGTTGGCATTATTGTTCGGATTTTGCATCTAGACTATAATATTCTGGATGCTATTTCGGAAAAGCTTTTGCATTGGGGCGATATTAAGTTGATAATGAAAGCGGTAGCATCTGTTTATGAATCGAGATCAGAGAACCTAAAATCACCTTAAGCGCCTGTGTTATTTTCTCTGTGATCTGAAGAAAACCTAAATTTCAATGCTTCCAAAAACTTAAGTATCCAAATTCTCAGGCTGCTGCAAATCTCTGTTTTGTCCCCTCTCCATCAGGACCACTCCATACGAAGCCTATCCCCTCAAAGCCAAAGTTTGAAATGAACCCCCCCCCTCTTTGAGTGCCAGATGTCTCTGAAGTCATCTAAGCCCTCATTAGGTTTTAGTAGAGCCTTTACGGCATATGTCGTGTGAATAAGTAGCTTTAAATGTTTCCTAGAAGCTATGTACGCTCATGCTGAGACTGTACATTGTGCATCTTTAGTCAACATTATATTTTGTGTTCTATTTGCTTAATTAGGGAACAGCGTCTTGCACAGCAAAAATATTTCTCTGGAATTACTATGACAACATTGTCATATCAGACATCGATGGCACGATAACGAGGTCAGATGTTTTTGGACAGATCCTGCCTCTTGTTGGGAAAGACTGGTCTCAAAATGGCGTCACTGCCTTCTTTACGAATATTGCAAGAAATGGTTATCGATTCATCTATTTATCAGCAAGAGCAATCGGACAGGTGAGATGTTAAAAGTCATAGTTCATATGTTATGATTCAAATGTCACAAATTACCGGTAATCGGTCATACGACACACTGAGTGTTGAATATGCGTGCCTTGGACATACCACAGCATTGCCTCTCAGGCTTTCTTTGTGGATACAGAAATTGCTTTGTAGACTTAACCCGAGCAATCGCCAAAGAGGCAACAGAGATGACCGCACGCTAAACCCTGAAGACCTGGCAATTAATGGGGATTTTCAACCACGAGCAACCTTCGAGAAATAGGGAATACAAAGCTGAAGCACAGTTGCTATGTGGCACAAATGGGAAGTGGATTAATGAATGAATGAATAAATGAATGAATTAATGAATGAATAAATGAATGGATGGACGGATGGATGGATGGATGATGGGTGGATGGATGACTGAATAGTTCCCAGCACGATAAAACCCGTAATCCCAAATTTGCTGATAAATCTCCCAAATCTCGCTTGGCTTCCACTTTAAGGCCAACCTGTCCATCTGTATGAGGTCTGTGGGAATTACTCTGCCAGCGATAAAGATAGATCGCAGTCAAATCATGTGTCAGGCCTTTTAATTGTGATTTGGAAAAGGACTTATAACGGACAAACACTAGCATTTGAACACTGAATCTAATCTCGTTCTTGTTATTTATTTTAGGCGGAGATAACAAGAAATTTTATCAAAAATGTTCGCCAAGGTGAAGAGAAATTACCTGATGGGCCAGTGCTGTTATCACCCACTTCTCTTGTAAAGGCATTTCAAAAGTAAGTGAATATTTGAACAATCAAAGTTTTATCTTGTATGCAATACTCGAGCTTTTGGAGAACTGTTACTAGAAAAGTACTAGTTTTATCATTATTCTTCTCATGTATTGTCATCTCGTCGTTGTATGTAGGCTGCTATAAATTTTCTCCATCCTTCTTGATCTTCAGCTTTTCTCATACGCCATCCATGGTGTTCTCTTTACACCTTGTCTCTGCTGTCACGTGACACCTTGTCCATTCATATAGTTGTTGGTCTCGCTCTTGTTCTTCGTCTCGTTCCTGGTTTTTTTTGTCTGTAAATTGGGGCTGTCCTTATTATGTGACCACGGAAGGTACACTTTTTTTATAAGAAACTAGGATCAGGCCATAGTACTAAAAGTTTCTTAATTTCACCTGAAATTTTGTCCATTTTAATACTAAAAGTTTCTTAATTGGTTTCTTATTTTTTGAATGCGGAATTACCAATGTGGTCGCTAACTCTGCGGCAGATATGATTCTTGACATTTAAAACATCATAAAGGAATAAACAGTGTTCTGTTATGTCGAAAACACAAATGTTTAGATGATATTGCTCAAGAATAAATGTTCAACAATCTATTTGCTATAATATCCATGCTTTTTAATTTTGAAAAGTTTGTTAGTACTTCTCAGACATAGTACTAGAGTTTCTTAAAATTTTGGCCATCTTAGCACTAGTTTCTTATAAACCGAAGAATGAGGACGACGATAAGAAAAGACATTTTGTTGCTTCGGTTACTTTGACAATCCAGTTACGTTAAAGAAAAATTTTTTGACAATCCAGTTGAAATCCATTAAAGAGATATTTGACAATCCATGATTAGAGAAAGTTCGACAGTCCAGTTGAAAAAAAACTGGACTGTCGAACTTTCTCTAATCATGGATTGTCAAATATCTCTTTAATGGATTTCAACTGGATTGTCAAAAAATTTTTCTTTAACGTAACTGGATTGTCAAAGTAACCGAAGCAACAAAATGTCTTTTCTTATCGTCGTCCTCATTCTTCGATTTATAACAAAGCTGCGTTTCCCAGAATCATCATCAATTTCTTATAAACCAGTTTCTTATAAAAACAAACGTGTAATTTTAGTAATTTCACGAAATTAGTTTTATATTTTGCATTAACATGCAAACAAATGCATATATTCTCCATTCCAAAGGTGTTTCCAAATGTGCAGCTGGTTTACCTAAGTAGTGTTCCGGAAGGCTTGCCTTCTAATGTTTGGTGCCATGCCCTCGTAAAACACAGCGTTTAAAGGCGTCTGAAATGTTTAAGAATATGCATGTAGAAAAGATGAAAGTAGCAGTATCTTTGTTAGATAACTTGAAGTGTGGCTGGAAATTTCGAAATTTCTACAGCGTTCGCTATTTTACTAGTGTCAATAAAACACGACGATATTATTTGTGGGTCTTTCCCTAAATGCTCCAATGTAAGTTTGCCATCAAAGTTACGATCAAAACAGATTCCAAAACGCAACGGAGTATATGTACATGACTAAATATCCTGGAATTTTGCTGCAAGGTGCTAGCATTTGTAGGCATTTGTATTTGTTTTCAGGGAAATGATTGAGAAGAAACCAGAAGAATTTAAAATTGCTTGTTTACGAGATATTAAGAAGATATTTCCTGTGACACGGAGTCCATTTTATTCTGGATTTGGAAATCGAGTCAATGTAAGTAATCAATGAATCTTGTAATGTGAATCTATTATAAGAATATACCGTGATTGGGGGGAGGGCTGGTGGGGGGTCCCCCAGAAAGTCTCGTGAAAGTCAATGATCTAAGTAAATTAAAAGATGGCAAGATTTTCCTTTTACGTTATTTTCAAAGGATTTTGAGGAAAGATTGATAGAGATTCAGGGCATCCCAAAAAATTGTGCCCAGTTGCTGCTGTGGAGGAGCCGTAGGCTCAGTTGTTTCGGTTTTTCACATTTGCATTGATCAGGCTTTATTTAACTAAGAGCTTGAGACACCTGGTATGGGTCAATGAGACACGTGGTTGCTGATTTATGTTAGAGCATTGGCAAAATAAGTAGTTGCTTCAAAAACAGCACATCTATCGTTCTCCAGCAGTGTTAAACTCAAGCAAGTTTCCAAAGAAATGGTTCTGGCATCATATTAAGATGTTTGCTGATTATTTCTACGGGTTAGCAGTGTTTTATGTTCATAAGAAAGCACTTTCTACCTGTTAAAAATGTGGTGAAATTTTAATACGATGCCAGAGCAGAGTCCTTTCTTTGGAAACTTACTTTACTTTGACATGATGCAACCACTTATTTTGCCTTTTCTCTGCCATAATTCAGCAACCACGTGTGTGATTGACTCAAGCAAGATCTCAAACTCTAAGTTGGAGCCTGTCCTATGCAGCTGTGTAAAAACTGAGATGATTGAATCTACAGCTCCTCCACAGCAGCTGCACAAACGGGGCACAATCTTTTTGGGACAACCTTTACATATATATAAGTAAAGGCTGCTCTCCATAGCCAGCGTTTTGAGCGCGCGGGCGCTGCGACCAAATAGGAGCATGCGCAGTTGATAAAATTTAGCGATCAATCTGATCGCAAGCGATCGATTTTTGGGCGCTTTAGAAGTAGGAACAAGTTTATCTCCCATCGCGGGCGTTTGCGATCGCTACCAAAGGAATCAATCTTGGTCGCAGCGCCCGCGCGCTCAAAACGCTGGATATGGAGAGCAGCCTTTAGACTATGGTGAGAGATCTCTGTTTTATAATGGAATAATCTCCTTTTTCCCTCCAGGATGTATGGGCCTACAGGGCACTCGGGATTCCTATTTCAAGAATATTTACAATTAATTATAAGGTAAGATCCTATAATTCTGGACCTATATACATCTTATCTTCCTTTCGTTCTGAGTTCCATTCAGTCATATTTTCCGAGCAAAACGAATTTTACACAATAAAAGGTTAGTCACGTGTAACTTTCTATTGTATTTTAAAGCGATATTTCATCTCGTAAACAATATATTTCCATTCCGATCGGAGAATTCGACCGAGTGAAAATTAGCCGTTTAGCTTAATGGATGATTGCTCTGATCAGGACAGACGGCAATGTTCTACCGCGATGCTTTTGCGTCGAGTTGAATTTACCGCAAAGGATCTTAGTAGAAAATTCCTGGACGCCATCTTTAGGGCGATCGTCTGCTCACCCTTCATGCTTTGTGCAATGTGAGGCAGCGCCACAGAAGCTCGATCAGTTCAAGTTTGTCACATCGTCACAACGTCGGCCCACTTCATTCTTACTCGAATTGCGACAAGAATGATAATGCAATTGTGAATTCGGCTTTGCTAGTTCTCAGGAAGCCCCATGTTTGACAGTAGCGTCTTCATGGTTTTCTGCAGATCTGTTTTCTGCATTGCTGGGGTGTTTGCTTAACCATTTTGGTCTTGCCAGGCATCGAACTTATAAAGGAACAAAGGGTGCAGAACAGAACTATATTTGGTAGCTTGAAGAGATTATGCAGAGCATAGCTAAATGACGTTCTCTATTCATGATTTCTTGGATAGCCAGTCGGAGCAATATTACTTGTCCTTACCACGTAAGCCGTCTTGGGTACTCATGCGGCTTGCTGCAGGCGTTGCATGCGATGAAGTTGAACGGATATACGGCATCGTCTTGCTAGGCCATGTCTACTGTCTCATATACTTTGAACGTCCTACGTAAACCCGCACGCGTCGTATGCGCTGAAAGTTGAACCAGACTCTGGTTGAACAGATATAATGATACCGTCTTGCTTGAACGCTGCTGTCCTCTTTTATTCTCATGCGAGGGACGCATCACTCTATAAAAATCTCATAATACACCTTTGGCAAAAATCCTTTTGTTTTCAAGAAAAGTCCACGGAAAAAGTCCCTAAAAATCTGGTTGTTTTGAAAATATCATACGCCTTTTCGGAAGAGTGACGCATCCTTTTTCCCATACGGCAAGCAAGCTGCATATGTCGTAAGCGATGAAAGTTGAATGCATAGGTCTTGGTCCGTACAACCAGTTATCCGACAAGCTTTTCTTCAAGACAGCAGTGGCTTTAGGACAGCGGCTTATATCTTTATTCGCACTTGTGGATCCAAGTTTTGTTTCCTGTCCGTTGTTTCCGATGTGAACATATTATTTGAGATTTCCGAGAGCAACGCTTTGGAAAACTTTGATGTCATTTGAACAGTCATCGTTTGGCAGAAAATACAGCACTCAAAGATCGCGTTTTGTAACGGAACAATTTGTAAATGTCGGTTCCGTTGATTCCACACCATTAGCGGGAAACGATAGGTCGGATCTTCACATTCAGCGAAAGGGTGCGTTAAAGTTTTGCAAGGTCTCTGGGACCTTGTCCGGACTTGCTTATGGATTGGATTGATGCTTTCACTGCATCCAAACAATATTTATTGGCAGCCAAACAAACAAGAGGCGTGCCCAAACACCACGTGCTACGAACTTCATTCATAAATTTTTCTTGGAAAAACCATTTGCCTCGAACTGAAGCCCAAGGAATCACCACAACGGTTTCGTGATCATGCGTAATTGACACCATGGGAATAACGCTTGACGTCAGATCGAACGAAAAATGAATGGGCGCGGTTGTTGAGGTCTTACGCAATGCTGGCAATAGAACAACCGAAAAGCAAGAGTTGACTTTTCAGAGTTAAAGTTAGTCATCTATTTTGAACCATCAATACTTATTATAGCATGAGTCAAGTTGTTATATCGTATTGAAAGATTACAGACGTAATAGGAAATGTTGTTGGATGCCAGCCAGAATGACCGTTTACAAAACCTATTGTTCTGCCCAGTCTTACGATGCCGACTTGCCTTTAGGCCCTTCAAATTTTTTTGGTAAGCAGTTTTACTTTCTGGAAGTATGGAGTCCGAAAAAGCCAAGATTCTTGGTTGCCTGATTGACCTTGGCAAGAAGATGCTACTGGGAATGTGTCATAGAGACAGCTGTGTTAGATAGGTATGCGAATATTCTTAACGAAGACTTTTTCCTGTTTAGGAGAGCAACAGGGAGAAGCTGGAGGCGTGTACTTTTGTTGGCCTAATCCAAAGCAGTCATGTGTCAGTTGTGTTGTGCTGCTCTGCACTCGTACGATCGTGCTTGAAACCACATTATTTTCTACAGCGTATCATCTGCAGCCAAAGGTTCAACAACAACTATATTCTTGATGTATAGAGACATCAGGGGGATAATGGTAGAGTTAGGAATGATCAGAATAGAGATGTACATCACTGCGCCAAACACGTGTTGATAAAATCCTAGGGCCATTGTTCTCATTGTGCTCGAGAATAAAATTAATAAGACCTCCCTGGTCGTCAGTTATTTCAAAGTAATTCCTGTTTTCATTTATTTTGTGATGTGACTTCCAGTTAAGGAAAGATTTTGCTTCGATTTAATAAGTTACAATTTCACTGCACCTCTTACCTGCTTACGAAACCAAACTGCAAAGCCAGATGAATTTCGCAATACCCATGGAAATGTTTATTAGCTTTGCCACTCTAAATGCTGCAGGTCGTATTCGAAGATAAACCCAAGGTTCAAACTCGATGGAGTTTAAGAATGTGTACAAAAATTTCTTCTGAATAGCTTTGAGCTGAGGTGAAGTATTTCAAGCCATTTGGTTGTTTGGTTGTTTTTAGAATGGACGAAGAAAGCAGGTTTTCGAGTTGAAATAACGCCCCAAGTGTTGCTTAGATGTAAACATTACTTGGAACGAAGAGATAACAAGTTAATGGAAGAAATTAATTTAAAGAAACCTCTAAAAAATTAGCTAAATAATGCCTTGTCAATAATGCGTAGAGAGACTCTACATAATTCCACTCCACCTTGCATCAACTGTCTTGCTCTGTCTTGAGCCTAAGTGAGATCATTCCTAATGATTTGTATTCTTGCACCCAGAAAAGGGGCTTCTCAAAATGGATGTGGCTAGGTTTTATTACATTTCCTATATATAATGATAAAGGTACCGATATTTAGGCCATACTCACTTGAGAGTGCTTTTCGGGAGGGTTTTCCATCTAACAAACTGTATTAGTTCACAGAATTATATGAGAAACAAAATCACCATCAAAAATTAACAGAAAAGAAAATGAAATTTACAAAATTATATTTACATGTAATCCAAAGGGTAAAAGAATTTTTTGATGTATTTCTGTCATAAAAATGGTCATAAAAATAGTATAAAGTCAGTTCATCGTTTCCAAAACCTTTGTTTACAAAATGTTAATAGAGTTTCCTGCCTATGTAATGTCAATGTCCAGGTTTTTCAAGACATCAATAATAATGAACTGATAGAATGACACTTGCTTCCCCAAATTTGTTGTCATATGGTGGCCTGTATTTATTCATTTTGAATTTTTATTTGCTCCCACAATGTGATCAAATTGTTGTTTCTCCCAAGAGTTTCATAGAAATGTGAATCCTCAAACTTCTCAATTCTCTTAGGATGAAGACCTATTCAAGCTTTACTTTGTTGTGTAAAGGTGCAACAATCGTTCTGGTGGCTAGGGAATTATGTGTGGCTTCTTTTATCTGAGTGATGTAAAAGGTGTGAAACTTTTCACGAAGAGGCAGGCAGGAACAACAGAATCAAAACAAACCAGCAAATGTCTTGTGAACAAGCCACTAAAAGGATCTTTTGAGCTCAGTTGTAAAGTATAAAACTTGAGCCGTGTTGTCGTGAAGTTTCTGTAGCGAGAGAAGTTTAAAAATTGTTGTTGAATTCCATGGATCGAGAATAAATAAGGAGAATTCTGACCATAGATAGTGAACTCGAGATGAAACTTTATCTGACAGTCTTCATGGGCTGCTACTTGATAATGTCTGTCGGTACGAGGCTCAAAGATATGTTTTCTAGAGGTTTTATGTGACAGATTTTTTGGAAATCAACTGCAAACTCCCAAATGCAGCAACGATGAACCAACGAAAGTTGTGGACAAATGACAAACTGTTCCTGGCTAGAAAAGAAAGCCGCTTGCTGCACTCTCCTCACTAGCTCAGTAACCAAAGCCGTCACAAATTTCAGCGACCAAAGAGAATTCTCTCTGGTATCCACCAAGAATTAAACAGTAATCAGTTTGCAAGGAAACCAGACTTTTGGCCTAGGAAGCTTGCCCAAGTTTATCCCAACCTGACACGGTATCATGGCGAGTTTTTAGTACCTTTTGCATCTCTGACAAGAAGCCGCAAATATGAGCAGCAAGTTGTTTTTTACTGTAGAAAATAAAGATATTCAGACTTTTCTAATACAACATTGGGGAGAAAATACCAGACAGAGAGAGATCAACCCAGTTATGAAAGCGGTATTTTTGTTTTGTTTGTGGCGTTTAGGCAAACAGTGAAACCGCCAAAATATCTCAACAGCGATCAGGACTTCGCTGTTGTGTGGTATTTTCGTGGAAACTTAGACTGTTTTTTCCTGAGAGAGTTGTGGCATGCTTTTGGATCACTTTAGAATAAGATTTGCCAGTTTTTATCCAAGTTTTACGGGCAGTGTGCTCCTCTTGTTCCTCGCCACGTCTGGTGGTGCCGTTTAGGCCCAACCGTCAGAAGTGTGCAGTTCAGCCGCTAGTCTCATGCGTCTGTTCAAGCAGAAACTTTGCTTTTGCTGTTGCACTCTGTCCTTTGCTGAAAGCTTATTTTTCGCTGGTACAGCTATCTAGAAAAGTTTGCGGTGTTGCAAAGTTACAAAGCTTCGGTCAAAACAATTTTAGCCATAGACTTCTATTCTTTGATCATTTGGCAGGCGGAGGCCAGCGCGAATTAAAATAAAGTGCAGCACAAGTCACAAACAGTCCGTATTTTGATGTCGAAAAATAGTTTCTAACGAAGAAAGAACTTTCTTCAATTCAGTACAATTTCTTATATATCTTTATTTATTTTTCAGGGAGAAATAAAGCACGAACTAACGAATGTATTTTCATCATCGTGAGTACTTTAATTATGTTCTTTATTTTGAGATATTTACTCTCATAAAAAGTTGAACTTGCACTTTCGTTCCCTTAGAGAGCTGTTCCTCTTGACGGTCTTGGTGCAAATTACAGCAGTTTTGCTATCTAAGTTGACAACTTAGTATTTGTCGGTCACATTTTATTTACATAAACAATAGTTGCAAATTTTAGGAGATCAAGAAGGAAAATGCCTGAACATTGGAACTCTGATGGATTTTAATGGCAGGCCTGGCACAGCATGTTTCTCCAAAATGCAGTCTGTTCCCGGTTTACGAGGATTCCACAGGCATGAGAAATGCGTCGTTGCGTGATGAAATGTACTAAATTGACCTTCAATTATGAGATCTTCTGGGGGTAATTTCTGTGGAAGTCATCCGCGACCTTTTAGGTTCTCTTTGGAAGGTTTTTTGACTTCCTAGCTACATTGAGCCATCGCCGAAGCTTCGTGTCAAGTTGTGCTTGTGCGAAAGTAAACAGAAATGAACGACCTAAAGGTTTTAACTTGTTTGCTGTCAATATATATGCAGACATATAATACAAAATGTTCTTTTTGACGATATAATTTTGATTTTCTGACGATTCACCAACATTGACTGAAATGTTACAGGAATTTGTGAGTTTTGATGTTCGATTGCGCGTGAGTTTTGATGTTCGATTGCGCGTGTGTTGCTGCTAAATGATTAGGCCCAAACATCCAGCGAGACGTCCCGCAATTCACTCGTTGTATTCAAGAAGTTCGTGACCGTGGAAAGTGAAGGAACATCAACAAGAATCATTTTGATTTCGTAAAATTCCAAGGAGACTTTGTGTTAATGTAAACACAGCTAAAATTGCATTTGTACCTCCATTTTGGCAGCAGATATTTTTGGAAGAAAGTTTCAATAATTGGCACAAACATTGACGACAAAAATAACTTTGTTTGCATATCAAGAAGGCCTAAAACTGTTCATTGTGCAGGAGAAACTTGAATTATTCAACACAGAGTACAAACCTATCAAATCTACAGTTTCCATAAAAGTTTCTCGGAATTCCGTAATTATCAAAAATCGAAACGAAATATTTTCTGTCACAAAGATTGACAAGTTGAAATCAGTGCAAATGGATAAATTAAAATGTTTTATTGCAATTCCTTTATTGTTTGCAGGAAATTTCTTCTCGTTTGCCCCAACTAATTCCGTTCATCAAATAAGTAAATCTAGGAATATTTATAAGAAATAAATGACTGTAGTAGTATTGTAAGATAAACATTTTAATTTCCACTCCAAAGGTGGAATTAACTAAGCCTTAGGACTGTGTAGGACAATAATTATTTTTGAAGAGAAACTCACAGACGTAGATCACGAGGTATTACGAATGTGAAGTTTGTATCAACTTGAATATTCCTTTTCTTCATGGGGTGTTTTTTCGTGATTTAATTGCTGGTAAGATTTTTCTCGTTTTCAAATTTTTAGGACAAAGAATTTGACTAAGGTTAAACGGATCTTAAAATGCTGGCAAAATTTCCTTCAACAATTTTTGGGGGTAATCTAGCGATTTTTAATGTTCAAAATTCCAGCACAAAGGCTTCATAAGCTCATTCCACTTTTGCTGTTTAATTTCTTGTAATTGTTTTACAGGCAAATTGAAATTTTGTTTTTTTTTCTTTTATTGTGAGATAATTTGCACTTTATAGACTTGTGTTATTAATCAGGAGAAAAAGGTACATTTTTGCAGCGAAATATTTCCTATTATTTTTTTCGGTTAACATTTAAATGTGATCTAAAGTGAGGATATTTATTGATGCCAGTGAATAACACAATTGACTGATGCAAAGTTGTATTAAACTCTTTTTTGATACCTATTTTCCGTTTTCGAGCTATCCACGATTTTCTAGGATCGACTGATGATGCCATTTTGTTAGCATGCAATCAAGAAAGTATGCAAAGTTGTCTAGGCTTCCAAACTTGTTTCAGTTAGCATGCCTTTCTAAAACATCGTATAAATTTACGAGACAACTCATATTTAATTTCTGCAGCTAAGCTGCAAAGTTCTTGGCATCTGTTACTTTTCTAAAACAAGATACACCTATATTTTCAAAAAATATTCTAGTAGTTTGCAAACAACATGACATCACCAGTCGCTTCCTGAAATTAGTGAATAACTTAAAAACAAAATAAGATATCAAAAATTATAAACGGGATCTTTCATCACTCAACAGTGACATTCATTTGGAACTTTACAAATTTGCGCTTCAGGCCACCGTTAACCATAGTTTAATTCATACTTTCCTAATTTTTGTTGATTCTTTTCATCAATTAACTTCTCCAGGTTCTTGGTTGCTTTTCTTTAATCATATTCAGTGATCGCTGTTCAAACTGAAAGACGGGCTTTCGAATGTGCAAAGATAGCAAATTTGTAACACATTGAAACACTTCATGATGCAAGTTTTTAAATTGTCAACTTTCCAAAATTCCTGTCAAGTTGGATTTAACAACTTCTATCCTTTCTAAAGATCTGTTGAATCTAAGAAATTATTTTACCATACTAATATTACAGCAATGTTTACAGATATAATTTTTGAAGAAGAGATTTGATACAAAGCCCAGCATTACTCTCTGTAATATTTCATAAATGTATGTAATGTGTTATTTTGACAAGAGAAGATCCATGATTTATCAAAAAATTACATAAACATTTCCTGTTGTTGTCTTGTATTCCAAGTTATGAATATGGAGTATTCGCTCCACATTTTCTTGTAAACTATTAACACAAATGATTATGACTTTTTAAAAGGTTTCCTGTTTGAGAAATGATGGCAGCCAAAGTATTCACTGTTTTCATCAAATTTGTTTCATTTAGCAGTTGAAAAACTGACATACTTCGTGTGTTTACTTGTGCTGGCCTTGGTAAGGGAGATACCACAACCCGTTTTAATTTTTTTGCAATCGTTGTAACGGTGCATTTTTTGGGTGGGGGGGGGAGCAGATTTTCATTTCTTCATAAACAGGCGAAACTTTCCAAAACAGCTTTATTTGTTCTGCAATATTCTTGTTTAGTACATGTTCATTAAGCACTGTTGTTTGTAGATCTTGGAGAGGAAGATACTTTGTGTCTCGAAAAATGTTTATCGTTTGAGGGGCCTAAATTTAAAACATTCAAATTGGACTTTTCCCTTGAAACAAGATGTTCAACTTGAATTTAGATGCTCTTTCTTTGAAACTGGTACAATATTCCCTGAAATATAGTTAGTCAAAGTAAAAATTGATTTATTACTGCATATGGCAGAGCACGCTCTTGAGTTATTGAAAACAGGTTCTTTTTCATTGGGCGTTAAGATTTGTGCTATTTTTTAATTACACCGTTGTGTTTAGGCCATATTTTCTGAGTACTTGTAAAAGGTCTTTAAATTTCTTGATAGAAAAACTGCCTATTCATTTGTTAATGATGAAAAGCAATTTCAGAAATCATTTCCAGTGGATAGCACATAATTTTTATAGAGAATTTTGCCACGCTTTTTTAAACACGGACATTTGGCAAGAAATCGAATAGCATAATATCTTGAGATTACAGTAAATCGAATAGCATAATATCTTGAGATTACAGAAAATCGAATAGCATAATATCTTGAGATTACTAAAAAGAAAGACTGTTTAAAATCAAACTTTTTTCCATCATAAAATCTTCGTCAGTTTTTACATTTCCAGGACAGCCAAGTATTTATAGGATAAGAGTTACAGATAACTTAACAGAGATAACTTAACAGTAAATTTTTAGGATTCTGTACTTAACAAAATTTTCAGATTATTTTCTATCAATACACTTTTGCAAAAAAAGAATCTTACAAAACATGAAAACTGGAATAAATCTACTCAAAAAATTTTGTGGCAGTGTTGTGTCAAGTTTTACAGAAATTTTTGGTGCAAGCCTGACCACGGGGCTCTAAAAAACGCAGTAGCTAGGTAGCGGTGCCACCAGGAAGGTAGATGAAAAGCTCAAATTTCTCAGGAAGGAGGAAAGGAAAAGGGAAAGGAAACGGGAGAAAAGGGAAAAGAAGGGAAAGAAATGAAAGAAAGAAGAAGAGCAAGGAGAAGGGGTAGAATGGGGAGGAGAAACGAAAGTGCTTGGCTGGCTACTAGGGCGGAAAATTTTTTTAAGCCCTGCCACATAATCTGAAGTAAAATATTACAGCTACCATAAATAGATTTTCTTTACAAGGATTTATAAATATTTTTGCCTATAATCATTTACGTGGTTCCAAATAATGTTCTTTTGCGACAAGCTGTCTGCCAAGGCAACCTGGAGACCCACAGATATTTTTTGTTTCTACAATGCTATTATCCAAATATCATTCAATGAAATTCTGATACCCCCTTGGTGCTCCCTGTTTGCAGATCGACAACTTTTCAGTATTCCTATCAATATGCACAGCTAGCAGTATTCTTTTTCTGGAAACAGCCGTGCTTTGTCTTAGCGTCTTCCAATTTGATCATCATCATCATCATTAATTTATTTAAAGTAGGCTAAAAAGGTGAAAAACAAATAGCTAACAAACAGCTAATTAAGGCCTACTGTACATAATTTTTACAATATCTAAAATAGCTAAATTAGGAAAAAAAATTTTTTTTACAATGTATATATATATATAATATGTTACAAGATAAAAACGACTATCCTGTTAGGAACCCAACTTGCGGAATATATCTTTTGCAAAGTCTGCAGTTGCATTCACCACCTTTCCAACATTTAATTCGTTTTTTGAAAATAGGAAGGGTATTTTATTGTTTTATTTCTTGCGGCAATAGTTGCCACAATCTGTTCCCAAGATAGGCTATGGTCTCAATCCCAAAGGACGTGGTTCGCACCTTTGGAAGTTGAGCATCATTGCCATGTCTTAGATTATAGTTCATACTTCGTTCCTGAAAAATGTCCTTCATGAAAGGTGGATTTAGATGGGATTTTGTTTTGAAGATTTCCGTCATTAGCAACTGCAGGTTCCGTATATGGATGGGCACCGAATTGCTCTGCTCCAGGAGATAACCAAAATCATTTCCATGATCTTTATACGCAATGCGCAATGCCCTTTCATGAACATGATTTATTCTATGATTTATGGTTCTATCATAAAGCATCCACACAAGTGGGCAGTAGCTGAAGTGAGATAAAACAAACGCTCTCATTAGAAGCTGCAATTTTTCAGTGTCCATGTAGCAGGAGACACGGGCAAGAGCATGTAGTTTTTGGCCGGCTTTTCTACACAAGGTCTTGACATGTTCTTTGAAAGAAAGTGATTGATCGAAAGTGATACCAAGAAGATTTTCTTCTGTACTTTCCTTCACGCAAGCCCCACCTTTTTTGATTGTGATTCCGTTACCCCCCCCCCGCACCAAAAACCATTAAATGGCATTTGTCTTCATTTAGTTTCATAAAATTATTTGGGAACCACTCAGTTATTTTAAGGGCATCATGTTCTAAATGCGCAATGACAGTTTCGATCTTAGGACCACACGCATAGATAGTCGTATCGTCCGCATAGTTGCAGACTTTGGTTTCCTCCAGGAACATGAAAAGGTCATTCAGATAATGAACTCTATGTTTGACCGATCTCCTCTCCGCAGTTCCTCGATCCGCAGTTCCTACATCCACAGCCGATTCCTTGCTCCATAGTCCCCCATTGGAAATAATGGACTGCGGATCCAGGAACCGCAAAGGAAGAATCGGTCAGACAAACTTCACCAATCACATTTGGGAAAGTCTACTAACATTAGAAATTGAGATAAGAAATTGGAAAGAGATTTAAGTTGAACTCTACTTGGGTATTCCTTGTGTCCACGCAAAACCAATTTGTTCAATTTCAAGCCTGATCTCCCTGCTTAACCTACCGGGTGCTCAACCCGCCCCCCCCTCCGTTAAAGAGTAATCTAAAACTGTACTGTTATGCCTATCCACAAAATAGCTTTTCATCCATTTTGTCAATGATATAGTCGCCTTGAAGTATTGAGCCGTATTTTGAGCCATACTTATTGAGCGATTTTGTAAATCTTGCCTAAACATCTAAATTTTGAGATTTCGTCATATCTTTCAAGTGTTCAACCATATTGTGCATTTTCCTCTGATTTATGACAACGTCATGAGGCTTAAGATAGGTACACAAAGAAATTAATCTGGTGATATCTATGCTTCTCCTTTGCAGTATGTTTCAAGACTAGGCAGCTTCAAAGAGCAAAATTGTCTAACTTTTAAATTATTCAACACAATGCATCATATTTAGGACAATAATTTTGTTCCATGTTCTTCGTGACTGAAAAGAAAGTTGAAGATTCGCCATGCAATTAAAATTTTGGGGGATATTTTCCAAATTTCCACTGTTTTAGATCGCCTGAAACTTAGCAAGCTGTCCTGGAAACTAACCTAGTGTTTGAGCTGGGGTTATTCGAGCTCTGTTAAGGCCTTAAATCTCTTTCCAATTTCTTATCTCAATTTCTAATGTTAGTAGACTTTCCCAAATGTGATTGGTGAAGTTTGTCTGACCGATTCTTCCTTTGCGGTTCCTGGATCGGCAGTCCATTATTTCCAATGGGGGACTATGGAGCAAGGAATCGGCTGTGGAGCTAGGAACTGCGGATCGAGGAACTGCGGAGAGGAGATCGGTCAAACATTCAAAGACGTTCCCAAATAGACTTTCTATGAATCTGTTATTCATTTGGGTATGACACTGTGTGTTTATGTCAGTTGACTGATTGTGATTTAACTAACGTAAAGGCCCTTAGGCAGCCAGCATTCATTGGAGCCCAATTTGTTCACAGATACAGCCATGTTTCTCCATACTTGTGTTAACCGTATTTTGGCTGGACGGCAAATCCCCCTCAGTAGACTTTTTAACAACTAAGTACAAATAAAATGACCATGAAACTTCTTGACTTTTTGCTACTTCCTATTGTGCAGCTTGTCAGGAAGTTTCATTAAAATTTTCCAAGAAATGAGGAGGATGGAGGTAATTTTCTTGGACTGGTCGCGGAAAAATCGCAAGCTCAATGTTCGCGACAAAAGTAGCAAACTTCGGATATTTTTGCAAATGTCTTTTATTTGATGAATTCTATCATAATCATCGTTTTTGGATGGAAATTGTGCTCCATATTAATTTTTATCATGGTTTTCTGATTTATGCCTCGCATTTTGCCGCTTTTTTTGACCACGCAAAGGATGATGGTGATGTGAGCATAAATGATGGGAATTATAGGTTAATTTTCATATTTTCAGAAAATACATGCCTGAGGCTATTATCTCACCAAATTTGGTTGCTCTACATATTACCAGTCAATAGGTAGATTTGGGAGGGGGGGGGCTTTTTTGTCCCCTTACCAAGCAAGACACGACGTATCAGATAGCCCAACCACGATAGGGCTAAATATTGGACTGGAGTTGAATGAGATCCACGCGATTCATGAACACATGAACGATTGCAATGCATACTGGTTGCATTAGGTCCTGTTTATATGAGGCGGGCTGGCCCGTTAGCGAGCTGGCTCACCTTCAGGTGAGATCCTGCTAACCTGGTCATAACTTTGTAAACATCAGTTTACGTTTATATGCATGCCGGGCTGGCCCGCCTTGCCGAGACCTCGGTTATCGACTACCGGGATCCCGCCTCAAGCGGGCTGACTTTTCTCATATATACAGAAGGAACGGGCCAGCCCGCCTGTTACGCACGCGCAGTATTACATTTGGCGCCGTGAGTCAGAAAATATTTCCTTGTTCTTTCAATTTTACACAAAAGAATGACGGAACGTGGCTACTAATAGCCGGGCTGGCTCGAGGCTGGCTCACTTTCGAATCTCTCATATAAAACCGGGCTGGCTTGTTCGCGAGCCAGCTCCCTAGCGGGCCAGCCCGCCTCATATAAACAGGCCCTTAGAACCAATGATATAGTTTTATCATGAGTATGAGAGCGTTTTGGGAACATTACTCTCGTCAAACTCCAATTCATGAACAAAGCGTTGTTTGAAAACTCCGAAATGAACCGTACGCCTGCGAAGAGCGATTAAGACAATCTTTGACCAATTTCTTTCACAGCACAATTGTGGAAGGCTTGATGAGCACAATTTTTCGCATTTTTTTGCGTATATTATAGGCTTGATTTCCTTTTGAAAATTTTGCGAATGAAGCCATTTATAAAATCTCCAACATGAATTTTCCGCCCACGATTATAGATTAAAACAATTTTGTCTTATTTTGCAAATATAAAACGATCAATTCCAGATAAAAACAATTCTGCCCTCGATTCTGTCCGATTTCTTTCACAGAGTTTTGACCAATTTCTGGCAGATATGGAGAGCTTAAACTCCAGCACGATTCTTCCGCCTACGATCGTAGATTAAAACACTTTTTCTTCTTTTTTCAGATATGAAACGATTGATTACAGATTAAAAAATTTGTGCTATTTCTTTTGCAGATACAAGAAGCTTGACAGTCTCGTCGATCAGATATTTCCGCCTACGATTCCCCAAGATCCACTAGATGAGATTTCATCAGATTTTTCTTCGTTCAATTATTGGAAAACGCCTTTCCCCGATGTTCTTGATAGTATTTCGCTATCTGATGACGATAATATTGGCTTGCTGTAAATTTAGTAAGTGTCCTGTATGACTGATTCATTTCTTTCCTGCGATGCTTACGGAGGAGCGTTTCCTAGACAGCTCTGATTACTCTACAGTACAGACTAGTTACGATTTAATGTAACTCTACTTTCCGCTCCAGTGAGCAGCGAGTTGTCATTTTGCAAAAGCTCTCTCCTCAGAAAAACGTTAATTTCTCCAAACTATTCGGCCTGTCGAAAACTGGTGAAAAGGACGCTGTTCTGCATAGTCTTGCCGATCGAAAGATATCTAAATTGCACTGTTTCAGTAAAGGCTGACTTTGCAAATGTTTTTTCAAATATGTTTGTTGGTTTCAAAAAAGTGGATTTATCTCCAAAACTACTCGAAAAATTTTGGTTTTCTTTCGCTATATCTCTAGCTAGGTTGTTGTTTGCCCTTCTTCTTTAGTCTTAAGCACATAACTTCTTTTAAAAACGTCCCTTCGCCCGCACCAAGCGAGAGTTTGCCATACTGGTTTAAGGGCAACTTTGCGGCTATGTTTGTTTTGAATTACTGGTTGAGAGAATTTCTTTTGTCTGCATCAAACAACTGATGCTATTGTATTACAAAATTTGCCCTTGTTTGCGAGAGGAGCTTTCCTTCAAAGCAGACTGTGATTCGTTTTAATTGTGGTTTGTGGCAACTACCTAACTGCAAACTTTGTCAAGCATTCAAATCGAATTATATTCTTGAATGTCGTACCCGTCAAGAATACCTGTTCAAGTGACCGGAGAAATTTTGAATTATTCACGGCAAACTTTTGTTTATAATTTGTTAAAAGCAATCCCAAATCAAATAGAATGCAATTTAAATCAACACAGGCCCCCACTGAAATTCATCCGAGGTCCCCAGCGGGTATCTTTGTCGTGCATTCAATCAGGGCCGCGGAGAGAATTTTTGGGCCCCGGGTCAGAATGCTGCATGGGCCCCTTGTCAAATGAGTTCCGAAAGGTACGCCGAAGGCGTACCCGTGCGCCAGAGGCACACCCACCTAGAGGGGTCCGGGGGCATGCTCCCCCGGGAAAAGTTTTAAAAGTAAGGTTGCTATAATCGCTCTGGTCACTATTTCCGCTTCTGGATACAATCGTAAAATCATATAACAAGCTAGTCATCATGCATAAGAATCATTATATTATAACAATTAACAGGCAGTAAACAGCCATCTGTATGGGCATCTTTTTTGGTTTACAAGATGTATTTAACTTTTACTGCTTATAAGAAAACTTTGGAACTATTGTTTTCAATCTCTTCTTGATTTTTGAAGCATTATGGCAATCGAGAATTTATTGATGGATGGGCCCAGTTATTAGCACTGGCCGTGGTCTAGACACCCGCATTTGAGCCTTATTTCGAAAAAACTCACTTACTACTTATGGGCCCCTTATGGCTATGGGCCCCAGGTTTCTGACCCCCCTAACCCCCCCTCTCCTCGGCCCTGCATTCAATTGATCTCTGAGACGATCTATTTAAATGGACTCCCAGGAGAGAAAACGAAAGGAAATAAAAAGAAGAAAGTATGATTTTATGTGATGTTTTTGAAAACAATTCTTGAATGAACCGAGACTTATTACCTGAAGTCCCCATGTTTCCCTGTAGTCCTTTGACTTGATGATGGCGCTTCGGTCAACAGAGACTCATAAAATTACTCTGAAAAACCTGACTCTATGTAGGCCCGACCTCTGAGCTTCCTAGAGTACCAATAACATTGCCAGATTTGTGACTTACCATTGTTACGGTAAGTGTAATTGAATTTTCGATTCGAATGAAGAACTGATAACATTCCCAAGGGATTCGAGATGTGAGTTAAGCCGTTACTCCATCATAATTCCATAGATGACTGCAGGAATTAGGATCAGCTGTTTCACGATTTCATTGGCAGTCCCTGTTGAGTAAGGTTTAGCACAGGGATGCAAGGCATTCATCGTCAAAAGTCTAGAATGAACCGTGACTCCTTACCACGTTTGGACATTTTGCAGCGCATGCAGCGCAAAAGTTCTCCAGCTGAGCCGGCTGGGGAGAGGTGGATTCATCTCAGTGCCTGAGATAACTTTAAGCAAGGTCATTAAGCACTTGACAGGTGCAACAGGACTTTACAGACTTGAATGATTCAAATGCTACCAAAAAGCGAAAAGATCAAAACAGCTTTATGATTTTGCTTGTTGTCTTATAAGCACCAAAAGTAAAGCTGAATTCAACTTTATAAAAATTTCATGGTTGCGAAATGACTGAAAAAGGGCCTAAAGCATTGATCAAGTCATAAGGACTCACTTTTACACAGAACAGTACGCAATGGGCATTTCACCTCTCAAAACAGTTAAAAGAAGTCGATTTTCAAACAACTAGCAAAGATCTTCAATCCCACTGCTGGCAACAAATGCGCAGTAAATATTGCTCACCCATGAAAAATTGCATTTCGTTTATTGTTCTGGGCGTGGAGGCCTTTATGATTTGATCAATTATTTAGGCCCTTTGCAGTCATTTTGCAGCCATGAAATTTTTGCAATTTTTTCCCATATTTTAAGTGCTTGTAAAGCTGGATCTCCACTAGGCGGAAAAATGTCGAGGCGGAAAATTTCTGGCAATCTAATTGGCTAATCGAATTGTCGCCGCGGAAAAATGTCGAGCCGCGCATTGTAGGACTACGTTCTACTTTTCGCGGTTTGACATTTGTCCACCTAGTGGAGATCTGGCTTAACCCTAATCCATATGGGCTTTTTTCGAGCTACCATTTATGGGGGGGGGGGTTCTTTCCACCCCCCTCTGTAAACTGCCTTAGCCTGGTCAGAATTCAATGCAACTTGGCACCGTTATAGATCAGGTAACTCCTAGCATGTAGCTTACTTTGGGTGTGGCTGCCACGCCTTATGACGTCATAGTGACGTCATGAAGTTTAAAATCAGTGAAAATCAGGTTTCCAAGTTAAATTTGAATTCAAAGAAGGTTTTCCATGAAAATTTGGTAGTTTTTGGTTCCACTTAGCAACAAATTTGATATGAAGATATCATTTCATTGAAATTAATGAACTTGGGGTGATATTTTGGCAGAAATTAGCCAATCTGAATGATGTCATTAATGCATTGAATTTGTTCTCTGTAGAAATAGACAAAAGAAGCTGCAAAGTGGTAATACTCCATCACAAACGCATCATTGGAGTGTTTTCAATTGAAAAATTTCGAAAATATTCAAAAATCTTGCTAATTAGCCCAAAATGGCGGCCAAAATGACGTCATCATCAAAAAATGCTGACATCATCAAATTCCAGAAATTGCTGTATCAAATTAAAGCTCTTCGTTTACTGATTCATTTGGTGTATAATACTTCATAATTTGACCCAATCTTTCCATTCAAATCATCAAAAACAATGATTTTTCTGCTACCTGCTTCCAAATATGGGCATGTCACGTGACCTGTGAGCTCTATTGTTTAAAAATTTTTTGATCAAAATGTGGCGAACAGATAATTAGTAAAAGTCAGAGGGGTTTGGGGGACATAGATGATGTCTTTCAAACACTCGGCAAGAAAAACCTCGAGGGGGGGTGGAAAACACCCCCCCCCATGCGGATTAGGGTTAAAGAGGCAGGGTCACGTAGCCGTAAACAAACCTTTTATCTCTATAATCTATATTGTTGCCCACATGTGGCCATTGTGTTCTGCACAGATTTTGGTGGATGGGGTGAATCCACAAGAAAGTTACTTCTAAGTATCCACCAATATCTCTGCAATCGTGCAACAAACGAGTGTTTCGTTTGTTTCTCTACGAAGCTCAAGAGTCCATCTTCAAAATAACACCTTCATTTTGAGAAAATTAGTGGAAAATCTCTGTGATATGGCCTATCAAAACTACTGCAAAATGGTCATTTTGAAAGACGTTTGTTTACATTATGTGACCTAGCCCCTTTAAGTCAACAAGAAAAATGTCAACAATACTACGATGTGTCGGCTTTTTACTAGAATTTGAATCATTCAAATCGGTAAAGCACTCTTGATGCTATGGATTTTCGAAAATGGGAAGTTTTTTCTGGTTCACCCGGTATGCTCTACGAAAGGTCGGCAATATGATATCTCCGACATTTCTCAGTTCCGACTTAACAAACTCTGGTTTTCTTGAAAATTGTTTTATGTTTCAACAAAGCGTTCAGAAATTACGATGGTTTAAGATTTTTCTGAAAATTTTCTTGTATTGTCAAAGAAGAAGCAAAACATTCTTATTCAGAAAATATTACAGATTTCAGAGAAGTTCAACGATAGAATCATTGGGAAATAGTTCACGTGTTTTTGAAGATATACAGTTTAAGAAATAGGCAATGGGATTTGACATTACACTTTACAGTTATTTGTAACCTTTGTTGTGAGATATGATCCCCAAATCCACAAATTTTTCAAGATGCTTTTGGTGTATTATTGCATCAAAACATTCGTATTTGTGCGCAAGTCAGTTAAGTTTTACTTCATGCCTGAAGTCCTTTCAACTTCTTACTTCTCCCCCTGACTTCTACGTTTTTGATTCGCGAAGCGGAATCAATGAGGTTGTGTTGGGGAAAATTTCCTGTACGCAAAGTTAACCTCGTTTTCCACCAACCATAATGCTTTGCGCAGCGGCAATATTCGAAAATAGCCAATCATTATCATGAATCAATGTCAGCTGACGTGATGGTGTCTGTTCCCTGTGGTGGCCTGCTGCTCTGCTGTCAAGAAGATTCACAACCGATTCGTAGTGCTGAAGTTCTGAAGTGTCTGTGCGAAGTGAGTATATTTTATTCAGTTATTCTACATCTACGCTTTATTTTGAGGTAAAAGAGACTGTGCTATTTCTCCAATAACCAAAATACACATTTTGATTTGGTAGGCCCTGTAATACATGATATAGGTACAGCCCAACCGCGTTCACTGTGGCCAAGCTACCTGCGTGGAACAGGAAGCAAAGACAAAGTGGGCGCGTAGGTAGAATCTATTTCACAGCATTTCGGTGAATGTTGAAGAGTATAGGCCTATTTTGTTTAGATTTTCTTTTTGAACCTGAAATGATCATATCGAAAGTCATTTGTGCCCTCTATACGGAATTTATGTTCACTATTTATAGGTTTTCCCAGTTGGTTCAACGTGATAGTTAACTTGATACAACGTTTGTTATATCAACACGACGGTTAGGCCTTGTCTGCTTTAACCAAAACAAAACACTCACAGTATTTTGGATGACAAAGCCAGGGCCAAGTGGGTGTTAAGAGAGGGGCTTTACTCGGTAGGAAAACAACGTTTTGTAGCTCACCAAATTTTCACAGGAGAACTTTCTCAGTTACGTACTTGGAAACTAAAGATTACACTCTAAATTTTCTTGTTTGTTCACATAACAGCCAAATTGTTTGACCCTTCAAGTATTTGACATTTTTCTTGGTCTCTGCCTTGCATCACTGCGAGATTTTTCCAAGTTACGTATAAATTGACTATCTTTCTTTGTGGAACACCACGTGGTATTTTGAGATTGTTTACATTTTTGTCCCTTGTTTTTTATTTTTATGCCCTATTGTGGCATTCTGAGATATTTCTCAGTTACTTCTGGGTGCGTTATTTGCCTCCTGTGGCATTTATCTTCAAATTGTTTGCCCCTTGCGGCATTCATAAATTCTTTCAACCACAACTATGCTTTGATGCCCCTTGTGGCATTCTGAGATTGCTCTCAGTTACGTAAAATACTTTGATGCCCCTTGTGGCATTCTGATATTGCTCTCATTTACCTACAATACTTGTTACGCCCCTTGTGGCATTCTGAGATTGCTCTCAGCTACCCACAATACAGCCCCTTGTGGCATTCTAAGGTTCTTCTCAGTGACATTCAAATGTGTTTTTGGCTCTGAAGAGGCATTCTTAGATTCTCTTCACTTGCTTGAGGACTGTTTAATTCAGAAATTTTCTTGGATGAAGATAACTTATCACGCCCCTTGCAACAGTCTGAAGTAGATAACAACTATCTGAAATACTTAAATACTGTTCCTGTTCTGTGATCTTTCCCAGTTATTTATCATCTGTTTGCTCCTTTACTCTGCTTTCACCCAATAACATTAGTTGTGAAATCTGTGTTCCCTTGTTTCCATCTGAAATGTTCTGATAAAAATGTTTGTATACAAATTAAGGAACTTCTCATTAGAAAAATGGAATTCTGGTAACTTGAAGGTAAAACGAAGTTTAGCCATGAAACCTAGACTAGTATACATACTTATATTTGTCCTTTTGATGTTTGTTAAATGCAGATATCTGACGTGTGTGTTGACACAGAGTACATTCTCAAAAGTAGATTTACTATTTGTCACCATCAGAGTTCAGTATCAGGAATGGAATGGTTGAAGCAGCGCAGACAACAGTACAGTACAAAGCAGTACAACAGTTGTAAAATTTTGGCATCCAAATGCCAACGTACATAACACTACACACACATCACCCAATTGATCTTCATTGTCATCAGTCATCAAAATCTGAAACTATCCTCAACTATGGACACCCTTTCATTATATAAGAAACTACTTTTCAACATAAAGAATCATTGCTGCCCAAAAAATGTTGTTATTGAAAGAGCGTACTAAAAATTGCTGATCAATACTGTATGTTTATGATAGAGATAATTTTCTAGAAAATTGCAATTTGTCCTTTTCAAGATCTCTCTTTGGAACACCATGGTCCTATTTATGATGCAAGAAAATAAGAAATTCCATAATTTGAATACCTGTGGCACTTACAGTAAAATTTTTATTGCTCCACACCCTAATTTGTGAGCAGACTTCACACCTAACCCAGAAGAGTACAAAAGTGCAACAATTGAGAAAGCATGAAATATTCTTCCTTTTCACATCAAGTAACTGCTATATGAAAAGACTTCTTAATTTTTTTCCTATTCTGTACAAACACAAAGTTTGTTTTCAAATCCGTGATATAGCATTACGGTAAATTTCAACTCTGGATTCCTAACATTTCTGGTAAGTCTCTCTTTCATTTTTTTATGTCTTATAACAATTTTAGTAATACTAACCACATCTCTCTGTTACTCGCCGTAGGTTCGAAAGATTAGCTAACACTTGAGACATGCACTCTGTTTGGGAAATATCTTACACACTGATCTTATATTCTATTCCAGATTTGGAAGCATTACAAAAGTGACAAAGCAAACATTTTTCGTCGTTGGCCACTGATCTTATGAAAGTATGAAAGGAAAACTGAAACCCAAAAGACCTAATATTTGGTCCAAGTTGCTGACAGCTCAACCACTCAACTCCGTGCAAAGAGCCATTGACACAGTGTACATTCAAAACTTCTTGGAGTGAACATATCCTGAAAATATGACAGATGGCAAGAAAATTCATGCTTATAAACACTGACAACATATCCAAGATCAAGAACCCATCAATACCAGGAAAGAGTGTGATTTATTCTACCTGCTCGTGACTTTAGCTCAAAATGTAAATATGTCACAATACAGAGACATCATCATTCAGTAAATTTGCTGGTCCCGAAATTTCACAACAAAAGCACCAGAATGGAGTCACATGTAAAATGTACAGTATGCACTACATATTCACTTGGCGGTGCACCAGAAAAATTGTGGCTCCCCTTCAAATATGTGTGCTGAAAGTACACGAATATCTTTGGTACTACATGAAGATAAATCATCATGTAATGATATCCTAGAAAATTGCCATGAAGAACATGCACAGGAACTTTATCACAAAGAAATCATAATTCAACTTCATAGTGAAGAAACTGAACAAATGCAAATTTATCACTGAACACAGAGTGTAGGTTTGATCCTAAAACTGTTGACGAATTGGTTTAAATTGAAGATCAAGCTACTTGATATTGACTGTTGTGTCTTGCTCTCTCAAGTTTCAATTTTTATGAATAAACCTCCATACAGCCTATCTTCGCGAATCATTGGTAGGTTTACCTATTTTCTTTTATTTCTTTTTTCTATTCCCCTTCTGTTTCTACGGCACCCCCTGTTTTGATCAAAGACGGACACCTGACGCAAATCTTGCCTCGGGCGAAATTGATAAAATGAGCAGACAGGCCTTTTATTTTTCATCCTGTGGTATTTTGAATACAATAAACTTAGACAGTTCGGCAGTATCTCACATGTATGCTGCTTACACCATAAGTAAGGGATTAAACTTGTCAACTCCTTGCTGAAAACTCGAACTAAAAAGGATCCGTGACAACTTCCCGTCCCCTAGTTCTTTCTGTTCCTGTAAACCTTGTTAATTCAGCGAGACAACTATTTCTTTCTGTCTGTTTATCATTTGTCTGCAAATCATTTTTGCCTTGTTTTGATAATTTATCTAACAGCGTAGACAATATAACCAGACAGTTTTCTGTTTGTGAAATTTTCCAAGAAAGCTGTGCCAATATTTATAAAGCTGTCTGGAATAGCATGCTTTGCTTCTTTTCACTTTTTGATATACTGAAATTGGGAATTACATGGGATAACTGTCTTATTGTTTTGTTCTCGCAAACTGGCAAGGGGCCTGAATTTATGCCCCCAAAAAGGGTGATCAGGAAGGAGGGGTAATCGTTTGTGGATAATTTGGTAACCGTTTGCTATGAAATTCTATTGGATAGACTATTTGGCATATGCGAAAGGGGTTGTGCCCGTTGCATCCCCAAACAAGATTGCATTGACGTTGGTATTGAAGCTTCCATACCATCCCATGATGCACAGCGTTGAGCGCCTGCACATTCGGCTGCAGAATGGTCTATCCAGTGATCTTGGGTCTATTAGAAGGAAGTCCAAGCAAAGTGCCAAAAAGCAGTGTTTCGGTTATGCTCTGGAGATGTTTTGGTCCTTGCTTCGAGTCTGTTAACTTTCCTTTGTAGAAAACCTTGCGGCCGTTTTTTTCAAGATGATGAACCTCGTTGCCTATAAGAATCAGAAGTTTTTTGGTGAATCAGAGGATGCTCAAAATCCTTTGCTCATGGCCTGGCCTTTGGTCCTTTGAATTATGGCCTTAGCCCCTTGATAGAACCGGTAATATAAAGAGTGCTCAGTGGAAAGATCCTACACAAGATCATGTGCTTTTCCATGCTGCACTTAGGCCCAGGGCGGGCAATAAAATGATGTCCTACAATACGAGTGATACCAACAACAATGTTTGAGCTTCATGATAATCATTATCAGAATAGCAAAACAACGCCAGCTTTGTCAATGATTCTCTCACTCAGTTTTGACCTTGCTGATATGAAGTCCAAGGACCACAAACTCTTGCTTCATTTGGGTGCACTTGTTAGGCCCATGGTGAGGAAAGGAAATGCTACTAAGTTGTGTGCAATAAGCAGTGCAAGTCATTAAAGTATTGAATTCATCATTATCATCATCATCATCATCATCATCATCATCATCATCATCATCATCATCATCATCATCATCATCATCAAAATATCTTCTGAACTAAACTGGTTGAAAGACCTGTAGTCAACCATGATCTTGTGTGGCCTCAAAGTCGACTTTCGTACGATTTTAAAGTCACTTGTGGCCCATGTTCTGTTTGTCACCCACCGTACTTTCCCGGCACACTGAAATTTCAGCCTGTCCGAAAAATTAATTTTGGCCAAAGCAGAATTGCTGGATCCACACTGCATCCCGGGCACTGCATTAGTTGAACTGATACTAAAATTCATTCTTACTACAACTGTTCTGTCAGTTGAACCACTGAACTGTGGATCAAAATTTTCTGATTAGCCCAAATTGATTAGAGATTTCAGCGTGCCTGCTAACTTTGGCAAAGTACTGTGGGTGTTACATGGGATCGTTAACTAAATAGTTGAGACATGACTGGATGATACGATTTCCGCATCGAATCGAACGTTGGAAGTATGGGATTGCATGATAAAGAGACCACACTCCAGCCAGTAATAATCCTTTCCCTAGACAGTAAATGCCACTCTTGTTTTCAGACTTGTCGTGCTAATACTTCGCGACCTTTGTCCTATTTTTGACCCATTTTATTTAGCAGATAACTTCACTTTATTGACGTCAATAACAAATTCTCACATTATGAAATCTTTCATCGTTGCAAATAATCGGGCATAAACGTGTTTTGTTGTACCCCTGTCTGGCAAAGAGTTGTGCAATAGGGCATTAATTAGATGTACCTCGTCAATATTTTCTCGTCAGGCCAGTTTCTTCTCTGTATTGCCTTGTCTCAAAATCAGTAATTGAAAGGAAACATCTTTCTGTTGAGTGAGGTTGAGAATTGTTCTTTCATATCTCAATTGACCGTGGATGAAATGTGGAGAAAAAACAATTGCTAAAGCGTCGTTCACACTTTTACCATGCCTATTTTCTTGTTCGAAAAGTAGGAAAGTTCTACCTTAATCATAGGAGTTTTGTACCAAGGTGCATTAAGTCTGTTCTTCGAATTCCCATAGCATCATTAGAGCTATTATTCCCGCTTAGGTCAAGTGTGACTCTTCAGACAGTGTGAAACTTCAATGTGCTAGTAAAGGAGCCGGGGTGAAGATTTAAATTAGAACGCAATGCATCTTGGTAGAAGCGGAGAGGCTCCCTTTCACCAGGTTTAGCGTTATCGTTTATTTGTCAACGGTTGAAAATAGGGCCTAGCCAAAGATCCATTTATGAATGCACAAAAAAGGCCCACTTCCAAACCGCTTCTTGCGAGCCCCCATACACAGTTAGCACAAGGAAGCAAGGCAAGAAAATCCATTGATCAACTTGCATCGGAGTAACAGAATACTCGCGACGCAAGTCTCGCCCTCCAAAGTCGCTCATTGAATTGCATTGATGATTCTCGTTGTTGCTGCAGAGAGGTACTTATTTTCAAACTCTTCTGAAACTCTTGAAAAACTCTAGTAGTTGTAGCAACCCATGAGTTGGATCAGCATGGGAGCGAAACAATCCGAAAATTATGAATCTAGAGTCACTGTTGCTGTCGTGGTTTGAATGTTCTTGTTGCTGTTATTGTTGTTGTTGTTGTTGTTGTTTTGTTGCTTCGTCGGTGTTTTTGTTGTTATGTCCATGATTCGCCCTTTAAGATAGTAATGATTCTCTGTTCTCTTTTAGATTATCTGCCCATCTCGTCAATCGCAATCGAATTTGATGCAAAACGAAGACCAGTTTTTTAGCAATCACACAGTAATCACCATCCAAAAAGATAGCAATCACAACGCTTTTCACAATCGCTGTTGATAGATCAAGCCAAATCACCCAATCATGTTCATGAAATGCCTTGTTTGATGGTATGAACTATTATTTAGATGATTTATTTGCAAATTTTGATACTGTGATTGCTCCTTCACTTCCTATGACGAGGAGAAGTTGAAGCTGTGCCCAGGCTACTACTGGTCTGGTTCCAAGAAGTTTCTTTCATCAGAAGCCTGGACTTGTTGGGAAGACAAGAAAGGCTTTGTCTGAGGAAACTTGTGTGTCCCTCCCCCCCCCCGTACAGTGGGTTAAAGCTCATTGGCTGTAGCGTTTTGGGGTTGGAGTTCTCAGAGCTTCAATCCAAAAGCGCTACTGCGCATAAGCTTTGGCCCACTACAAGGGGGGACACACAAGTTTCTTTGGGTACAGTCTATCTCGTCTCCCCAACAAGGACTCCGTGGAATTTTTTACCAAGATGCATTGCGTTCTAATTACGAATCCTTAACGATTCTGAAGGGATTCGATTAACGAATGTAATGCATGGTAAAATATTCCTTGCCGTAAAAAATCTTCAGCTTAATTGTCTGTTGAGCTCCCTCCTATAGTTTCAAGGTATCTAACGTGGATAGATCTTATATCTTCTTGGAAAAAGAATACGAATCGAACGATATCATTATACGAATGAAGAATTTTCGAATCTGCATAATAGTGATAGAGGCACCTGCGCTACTAAGGTTGAACCTCTTGTAGCAAAATGTTTCGAATATTGATGTTGTGGCGCAGTGGTGTAATCCTCTAATTTTGCAGCCAGAACAGTCAGGCAGGGTGTGTTCGAAATCTGGTAGGGCCTACCCCAACACTTGGGCGTCATGGCAAGGGGTCGCGGACTCGATTAGCGCTAAGCTATTTCTGCGATCCCAGTGCTTGGCGCTAAAAACCGCAACTTCACCTTCAGTATCCTTTCATTTACAGTTAATCGTTTCGTATTGTGGTCTCGAGAAATCAACGAGTGACTCCCTGTTGTATTTATTCATAGATCAACTGTATTACATCAGTGCGTGAGTGTATAAGGTAGGCGCTGTGAAGGAGCAAGCACCCAATGCATTTAGCTGTATATACATTCGCATACACGCAATAACATATTACTTGAGTTTTACACAGTTATTCTGCGTTTTGTTATGCTTTGCTGCGTTTTGTGACGTGCTTCGCTGTTGTTTTTTTTATTTTAGCAGGTATTACCGTTTGTTAGATTACTTGAAATTGGTTTATATGACTGGATGCGTCAGTCTGTCCCTAGACATTGGAATTGCACAGAGGCGGTTGTTACTTGCTGCAGTAATGGAATAAGGGATGCTTAGAACACTAAGCATTTACTTTTAGGCCATTTTGTTCCATTATGTATTGATGTTATGCTCCAATCCTCTTGAGGCATCTTTTTAAGAATTTTTTACTGATGGAGAATCAATTAAAGAGACACTTTCAAAAATCCTTGTTAGGTATGATCGGGCATTATCTGGCTTAATTTCTAAGACGGAATAGCCAATTTTGGTCAATAAACATTCACATGACAGTTAACTATTCTCGTTATTCTTGATGGCACGTTTTGGCAAACACAAGATTTTTTCTGATGTACTTCTTGTCACACTGTACAAAAATGTAATGGCACATCATTTGTATAAAGCAACAGCAGCATACCTAAACAAGATTCTTGTGGAGCACCACAGTTGATGCTTCCAATTTGAGATTCCGGTGCGATACGATTGGAACCATTGAAGTTCAAGACCTTGAATTCTGTACTTAGATAAGTTGATAACATTTGAGTAAGTATGGCATTATCGCCAGTATAAAAAGCTTTTCAAAGTCAGTGGAAGTATCTATTTGCTGTAAATTTGGTGAGTTGAAGATGGTTCTGTTTACTGTGATGTATCTGGAGCGGATTAAGATTCCAAGGAAACTTTCAAAGATATTTTCAAATGTTGCTTCATGGTTGGCCTATGATTGATAGTAGGTCATAATGCCTTAAAATGGTATACCAAGGGACAAATTTAAATGGAATCGAATTGGATTTGAATACATTAATTCTTGAACATTTAACGTAATTCAACGTAACTCCGGGGCAAAATAAGGATAACATGCAGCTAGGTCAAAGATATAGTTGTTGTTGTTTGGGTCGTAGGCCCTACAGTTCGTACTTGTCAGCATGTTTGAGAGAAGGCTGTGCTTGGTGACGAAAAGCTTACAGTGTGTCCAAGCGATCCTAAGGTTAGGTGCCAGGAATGTCACCTTCACCTTCACAAGATGTAGTATTGCTCGAAGGGCTCCTTCTCTGCAGTAATGTGTGGTTTGGTACACGAGTTGAAATTGACCAAAATATATGTATCAAAGATAGTCTTATTGTATCATATTAACGCATTTATGTCAATGATTAGCGATCAAATTGAATTGAATTACAAAGCTCAGCTGATGCACAATTTGTTTCATGAAACTTTTCTCCATTTGCTTAGACTTACTCCAGTGTCTGTTTCCTCAGTCCGTTTAAGCGTTCCCTTTGGGTTGTTACTTGCTCCTCCAACAGCAGATCCAGGAAATGTTGAAAAGGGATCGGTCAGGCGGGATTGAGGGGACAGACATGGGCAAATCTACCATTTGTCCGACATTGACAGTTATTGTTGGAACAATACTAAGTGAGTGAAAAAATGTATGCACCTTTGAAAGCCGATACCTCTCAAGCCATGAATCAGAATCGTCTAAACTGTTGATAATTGTGAAGCTAACTTATCAAGTTAGGGAAAAAAATTAGTCTTTCAGAATCGCTAACATCGTTCTTGAATTACATATGATTTTAAGAATGCTTCATCTCAGAATCTTGCAAAACCGAACTAAAATCTTCAGTCGAGTTTGTTGATAACTTTAGCCCCACAGCCATCATGATGAAATTCCATCGGTCTATTTTACTGCTGAAGATTTGATCAAGAGGCTGCTGCCAACTCGTTTGATATTTTTTTGACATCAAATATTGTTGAATCGATGTTTCTGGGTTCGTAAGAAGCAATCCTGACCTCTACTTGCATTGTTTCACGATATTTTATGTTCATATTCAGGTTTTTAAGAAAAAGTGAGCTGATATTTTTTTGGGTTTTAATGAAGCAGTAGTTATATTTTTGGGTTGCATCAAAGGTTCTTGGACTGCCCCCATGCGTATGTGCTGAGTGCCCCCCTGGGACTGGAATGCTTGCAAATTTTATCCAGGACCCAAGGATTTTAGGTTTGTGTTGAAGGATTTGGAGAATACGCATTTTTTGTAAAGTCTTTTGCAATTTGAAGAAGAAACAACAGATTTTTGACAAGTTAAATTTCTTTCTTATCTAAGTTGACACATTGGCAACACATGTATATGGTTTAAGGTTCAGAGGCTTCAAACGTTCAAACATTTTTTGAACCCATCTGAAGTGAAATTTCCAAATCCTTCCGTAAAAAATTCAAGGTTGCAAAGTTTTTAGTTGAAATATGAAAACTGAAAACAATAAAATTACGATGTAGAAACCCCATCACCATCATCCTTAAATAATTTGCTCGTTTAAATGAAACACGGTGATCTTGCTTCACGGAAAGTTTATGATTTGTAGTTCTATGTATAATTGGAATTAACCAATAAGAGAGCGCCTTTAAGCTGCAACATTACTCAAGTGAAGTGTCCAAGCCGATTGGCTTCCAAAATTCAAATTTCGAGTTGGTAGTGATATAATGTGACCAGTGTTCAGGTAAATATTTTTACTGGGAAAACCCAGCTTTACAGAAGCTGCGGAGGAGCGATGTTTTGGCTGTAATCCCCTGCTTGTGACTAAAGAGAGGCTGCTTATTATCAAAAGATAGCAATAGATCAAAGACAAGCATGCGTTGAGATTCAATGAGTTTTCACGAGCAATAAGCGATCACTGACCTCGGCCCTTAGCCGTGTGACCCTTGGCCCCGACTCTAGAACAGAATATTGACGAAGACCCTGGACGAAACAGAAGACGAAGACGGAATCAGTATGGCAGACGGTTATGTTAGAACATTAACGAGAGATTGTTAGCATTTTGAGGATTTTTATCGCATCTAGTGAATCAGTTCTTTTTAAAGGGAATCGACATAGTAAAAAGCTGGCCCGGGCCAGGTCAAAAATATAATCTTTTGTACTTGACGGCTTCGACGCATCCGGTTTCGTTGTGGAGCTAAAGAAACACAGGATTTGTGTGCATTTCTTTAGCCTATATCTAGCGGCTATGAGATATAGCTATGTCTATTCCCTTTGAATTCCAATAAAAATTTACAATACAAATTTACTAGTTACATTACTTACGGAGTGCTTAAAAATGCAACTTGCATATGCAAAGTTTATCAGTTGGGGCATATGGCAAGAAAGCTCTACTAAAGCTCATTCCATTTGTTTTCTTCAGCGTTATTGGTTTATATTCATTTTCCGCAATATTTTAGCACCACATTGTATTAGTTTATGACGTAGCTTTAGCTGTACCCATGGTACCAAAGCCAAAAAAGCGTAATGGAAGGAAAAATTATTTTAAAGGCTCTGGTACTCGGAGTACTTGCATATTCACGAAAATGAACACTGAGATTTAGGACAAGATCAGAAAATTTAGGAGCCATAGGGCTGGGGTTGCTGATGTCTAACAGCCTCTTTCACGATTGACTGGTCCTAAACCAATTAAACTTTTGTATACATATTCAGTATGAATGCACACAGCATGACATCGAAATATTCGCTGTTTTCGACGAAAGCTTATTGACATCATGAGCGTCAGAAAACAATACGATTGTACTTTTGAAAATGATGCGGTCGAAGGCTGCGGTTTTTAATATTAAAACGGCCGCGATGGCCTCGTCGGGGCTTACTTTGTTAGCCACTGGACCACTGACCCAGCAGACACAACAACCAATCAGAACAACCAACCAACAACCAATCAGAACACATCTTTCTATTTTAGTCAATCAGCAATTTAGCGTCTGCCGGGTCAGGGGTCAAGTGGCCAGTCAATGAAATGAAGCCGCTATGAAGATATCGTGACAGTTTCTGAAATTTGGAACCGAAGCCTTGACATTCCTCATGCATTCCTTTATTTTCACTTTCGATTTTGGTTATTTTTAGACGAGAGGGCCACTGTCGGAAATTTGGTAAAGCCTTTGCTGGAGGACTGGTTTTCATCACTGTCCTAAGCAGAAAAATCTGTCAAAAATCTGAATGAATTTTATAAACAATTTTGTGAATTGAAGAACTTTTATTGACACAAATTCAAGCTGATTTTCACAAGTGTCTTTGCAGTTTGATTGAGCCTTTGTTGGAAAAATATAAATGCAGTCAATGCCGAAGAAACGAGACCAAAGTGAAATGTTTCATAAGCAAAAAAAATCAAATTCAAAGAGTTTTGTGTTCACAAATTCAAGCTTGTTTTCACCACTATTTTGATTTTTGATTTAGCCTTAATTTGGATATATCCATGCAGTCAACGCAGAAAAGGCCAGGCAAAAATCGAAATAGATTTGATGAAGTATAAACGGAATTAATGAAATTTACAGCAGTGCTGTTTTCAAATTTTCAGGCTGGTGTTCACTACTGTCTTTGCAATTTTAGACATTTATTGGAAATGTTTTCAGTACAGGATGAATCAGGGAAAAATCGAATTTCTTTGATAAACAAAATAAATGAAATTCAAGCGGTATTGTTTTCACAAATTCCAGCTGTTTCTCACATTGCAGTTAGCTTCTAAAATTCAAAAGATATCCTGATGCGACGGGAAACGCTAAAGACACCTACTGAAGTGTATAGAGGACGGGGGCTATCACTTTTATAACCTATTTTATGTACGGATGACGGGTGCATATCCTCAGGATTTTAGCTCCTGGCTATTTGTGATGAATTTTAAACTTGAGGCATTTTCTGAATAGACCATTACGCAAAAGATGGCGGGAAGAACCGCTGAGAAGGAACTTTTTACCAAGATGCATTGCGCTCTTTAATCGAATGCGTAATGAAATGCATTTGGTGTTAAAAGTTCCTCGCCATTGTCCTTAACATAACTCAACCCGGGCTGAAACTCCAACCGGGTTGACTTAACCCATTGGCGGTTTTCTTCCACTTTACCGATCTTGCCAAATATTTTTTTATTTGCGAAAGTCAAATTTTATATTCCTAATTGTCGGGAATCGAATCAAACTGAAATTTAGGAACTTCAAGAAGCCAAAGACAGTTACATTTGGAATGGGAGAGCCGGACCGACCAATGGACCAGCCGGCCGGTTTGCAAAAAAATGCTCTTTTGACAGGCGTCCAAAGATTCCAACCCTAAATTCTCTACGTTAAAAAGTTGTTTATGGAATTTTTGGCAATAACATTGCAATTATGAATTTTAGAGGCCAAATCGAGTGATTTCCTGTAATGACTTAATTAGGAGATTGATAATTGCGTCATTATTCTTACTTTTGAGATCACTTTCCTCCAAGCCTACATTTTTACAGAGAACATTTTCTGACCCTATCTTGCTCTTATAAGCTTTTTAGCGTGAAACACATCATGCCTCGCTATCAGCGAACGTGATCTTTTCCCGGATCAAGCTCTGCTCAGTTATGTTCCCAGGGACTTAATTTTGGAGAATCCAGAAGGGGGTGGCTCAAAAGAGAAGGGACTCGTAAAGGGATCGCCATTCACAAAGTCAACGGACGAGGATGTAAATGATAGCTTCAGTAAATAACATATTTGGCAAATTTTATCCAAAACCAAATTTATATAGGCCTAGTAATGTGCAAACTCGTTTTGACTAAATGATTGGAAATCTGTTCTACTAGGCATACCCTCCAGGAGGGGACTTGGTAGTTCAAGGTGACGTACCCATTGCGAAAATTTAGGGTCTCAAATTCAGCCATTTACTACCTCTTAGGGTCAAAAATTTTCAAATTTGCTACCGTTTAGGGTTGTGAAAATTGATAAAACTCATTTGTAGAGATTTAAGAAAGTTTGATGAGCTGAATTGTTGTTAATAAGATTCTGTAATGACAGAAATCAGCCAGTTATTCAGCCTCCTAACGTTTTGCAAACCAGTCAAAACAAATTGCAATTAATTTCTGATCAACGATTGACTATTGAGCATACTGTCATATGCTTCATTTGGAGAGGCTGAGAGATTTCAGGTTTGGAGAGATTTCTCCCATTCCAGTCCTGCCATTACTTCTGCACCTGTACTATTTTCAAAGCACATGGAACTCATTTTCTTGCTCATGTCTGCTATACAATATCACCATTGTTTCTAGAAGATTGACCTATTGTTATATTATTGCAGCTTACGGAACCACTCAGGCAACGAGTTACCACCACCTACGCGAAAAAGTGCTACCGCTCAGGCCAAAAGCTACAACCGCTAAGGGTTTAAGGTTTTCCAACATTTTGCAACGGATACGTCACCTTAAACTACTAGGTCCCCCCCCCTTGGGCATACCCTTGAACCAATGAAATTCAAGTGACCTCCTCCTCCCGAGAGCCTGACCCCAAACGTTAACTTTTTCCACCTTTCATGATTTCGATGAAGTGAGATTGCTTTGCTGCTACTGCAGGCTTTTAAGTTCGGTACGGCAACCAAATTACAATCATTTGCAATGCGATTAAATGGATCGCGGTTGTTTTGAACTTTCTTGCATCATGTGATCAAAATTAGAGATTACCTGTCAGCCAATCAAATTCAGCTCACGTGCTTTTCAACTCTAAAAATAGGAGCAAGTGGCGGGTTTGAACAAACAACGTTTCTTTCAAAATATTTTTGATTGAAAACTTCAATGATATCATCAAGAATCTGACCGGGTTTGGAATGAGAAGGCCTAATGAAAAGTAAGACAAAGAGACATTAAATCTTTACATAAAGGACATTTGCAACTGTTCCAAGTATTAGGGATCTTGCATTGAATCGCATTACGCCATAATTTACACCTAGACTGAGGTATTTCGTCATAAATATGGCCTACTCGCGAGCACAAAGGCGAGAAGACACAGGCCAATTTCATAGGTTGCAGTGTCCTTTGAGATTAGCACAATAGCAAACCTCAGAAACTATAGACAAAAGTTTTGATAATTGAAGGCCAGGCCTCATTGGCACGTTTACGTAAACAATAAGGAAAACAGACAACAAAGTGATCACGTGATGCGTAGAAAACAACGGGTGACCGCTAATCGCTTTTGTTTTGTAAGGGGACATCACCATTTTTGTTCTCGACACTCCTTCCCAGACAGAGAACCGGTTGTAGCTCACAGAACAAACACCTCTGAATGTCGTCTGCCTGCCTGCCCTTCTGTGAGCGAGTAAGATGAACTGAACTGCGTTGTCCATAAACTATATCTAAACAGTTAACAAAATATTAAAGTTCAACTGTTTGCCTTAGGAGCAAAGGACATAGGACAGTAATAGAGTATTCTTTGGATGTTGTCTATGGCTTTTAATCGTAATTTTCGACAAAGGACGCTGTTTGCGAGACATGAGAACCGGCTATTTTACCCGGTCGTTTTCTGCGATGGGCCTAAAGTTACACCGGCCGGCGAGATCTTCTATACCGTTTCTTTCAGCGATGGATGGTGCAAGAACGTAGCAGCGTATGATATCATTGGACCAGACTTCTCATCAATCGATGCAGGAACTCAACTTTATTTAGGCCAAAGAGTTTTCGCTTACTACAAGGGGCAAGAGCACAGAGGATCAGTCATTGATCAATCTGGCGAGAACTTACGCATTCGACTAGATCTTGTCAATGAATTGCTCATCTTTAAAATCAACCAACTTAGGCTATCAGGAGACATCGCAAGACCTCATTTTGGTTCGTTGGATTCGTTTCAGAATGTCATCAAGCCCAGACCAATAATTGCTGATATTCACATTCCCAAAGGGTAAGACTATCTTCTTGTATTTCTTCTCGTCGTGTTTTTTCCTCATCAATTCGTACTTCGATTCGTAAAAGTCAAAAAAACATCTGTAAAATTTCCTCCACGTGTTTCCGTCGATGATTTGAGAATTTGTCAATTTTGCATTTCAAAAATAGATGCACTTCTTTCTATTCATGAAACGTTACACGTACCTCCGCATTACGCAAAAGCCAGCATTCATTGCGTTGCCCGTTTCGAACTGTGCCAACCAAGGTTTTTTAATTCTGGCTGTCGATGGAGATTAGAAGGCCGGTTTAGTTAGCTCGAAAAAAGCCTGATTTTGTTGGTAATGGCAAGAGATTTGCCGTTAAAAGGCGTTTATCCATGTAGGACCAATAGAAGATTTTACCATCGGAAATGGACCATGCGCCGATCCGATCCGTTTTGCAAATTGGAAATTTGTTAAGTTGCCGGCGAGCTTATAGATAAACATTAAAAAATGCTGCAAAAAGAACTCAAACCATGTCCCAGTAATGCTAGCTCATCAAGAGCTAGTAGATCACATCGGAAATTCTGTGGAATCCCAGAGCCCCAGAGTTTTTAAGTCTCGTTTGGCGCTGAAGGAAACATCACTTGATTCCTTTTACCGAGGAGGCAGGCTTGCATCAGAACTTACTAAATATGCTGTTACTGTTAAAAGCGAAAGCAAATCTATCCATCCATCGTTCCTTAACCGGTAATCTAAGAAATGATGTATTCGTTATGTACAAGTGAGCCAACTTTAGTAGCAGATTCCTAACGGCTACAAACAAGAGCTTCGATTAGTAGCAAGGCCTGAACGCATCTGAGCTTGAGAGGATGCCCATGTTTAGCGACGGTTAGATTTGCTCGGTTTTGCCAGAAATGGCCTCATAGCAGATATTCATTGAGGTCTTATTATTTATTCTCATTGACCTTTATTGAGATAGATTTGCAGCCTTTCAAAAACTGTATTTCCAGGGCCATCGGACTGACTCATGCAGCAATTGTATGTAGTGCCAAATTGCACCCTCCCACTAGATTTTGGCAAAGGTCCAAGAAATTCAAAAGAGCTGGGCCCAACTACGGATATTCATTTCTCAGTACACGATGGCTGGATCGATATATAGATGGATGGATGCCTGGGTCATTTGCAACCAACCAATGGACACTGCTTAATTTAGTTGCAGCGTATAGTTGCAGCATGTCGCTAACTATTAGTGCCAGTTGTTTCCTGCCAGTTTTCCAAAGAGTCAAAGCTTTCAAGTAAGATTTCGGTATTGGTCTTACCGTCTTTTCTTTAGCCTTTAAACAGATGAAACCTTTTCGCTACACAGTTAAGTTGAATTTTGAGAGTACCAAATTTTGTTTTTCTTCATGATAAGCTGTCTTCCACCTAGCCTTTTCGATAAAACAATACGAGCAGGGCTAGCCTTTTTTCTGAAGTTTTGACATCTGCAGAAAATGTCACACTGAGTTTAACCAACTTTCTATGATCTCGAAGACCATGTGTCTAAAAAATTGGCCACAAAATCTTTAGACAGAATACCATATGTCCAAACTAAGTCTATTTCTATTAGTCAGATTTTCAATCATAGTTGTGGCACGAGTTACAAGCATGGCATGACTTGCGAGAGTTTGAACAAATAAATAAGAAGGATTTAACATTGACCGAAGCGTTAGTTACGAGAAAGAAGAGAGCCAGGTCCTGTGTCACTATTATTTTCTACTTCCCTGAAAGAATTTCAAGATATACCAAGTCTCACCAAAAATACCACATTTGGAAATACACTGAATTCGAAAGATGAAGCTACATTTATAGGACTTATATTTTTGCAAGTTTTGAGGTACTCTTCGTGAGAAGTTAGTCAGTGTACAGTAAAGAGCTTTGCATTTCTGTAATTAGAAACTTCGATACCATCATAAACTTAGTTGCACTGGAAAAGCGAAGCAGTAATATTTGAAATATGTTCATTCGAAGAAGGCTAAGAGGTTAAGTTATTACGATAAAGTGATGTAAATATATTGTCAAGAACTTAAACTGCTTTGGAAAACTAGGCAAAAAATAGCTGAAATGAAATATGTGCATTTGAGAAAAGCAAGGGCATAGGAAGCTGCGCTGATTAGGGGGCAATTGTTCTTAAAACTATAGAGAGCAATGCACTTAATTGATGCTTGTAACGTAGCACCATTGTTTCCAAAATCATTTGGGGCGCGTGAACCCTATCTGTCCCCCCAGTCTACGGGCCTGGAAAAGTAAGAGCTGAAGTTATTACAAAGAAGAGATAAAATTTGTTCAAGTTTGGAGGCACGTTCTGTATCCAACGTTCTGTATCCAACATTAACGAAGCTGCAAGCCCTCAACTAGTTTCGAACATTATTCAGAAATAAAGCTTTTAACTAAGCTACAAACCGTGAATTCAACGTCTTACGATTGTTATGATTTAGTGTTGTTTCAACAGTCTTCTTATAGCATACCAACAGTAGCAACTTGATTGAAGAATTATGTAGAGACCTAACGCACCCATGGGAAGTAGAATTTTGAAATCGGTCCCAAGGTTTTTGGAAAGTTATTTTTCAAACGGTAGAAATGTTTGCCTCGTCTTGTGTAATAAGGTTTTACAGTTTTTAATGGAAAATTGTTCAAGAGCTCAGATATATTTGACTCCATCTGGATAAAGTCATGGAGAAAAATTCTTGGAAAACTCACATTAAGTTTCAACTTTGACGTCATTGTGTAGCGAAGTTACACAGTCTCTTCTAGCGTCCACATTTTGTTTGTAAGTGATGCAAAATTTCACTACAAAATCGAGTTCAGAATCTGGGCCAACTAAGATGCAATTGGTAACGGAGCAAAGTTCAAGACTAGAAACCGCCTTTAGGTATCGTATCTCTTTTTTTCAAGGTTAAAGTTGGCTCCTAATTTCAACGGTAGTCTCTCTTCTACAAAGGCAGTAAATAGACGAGCTTTTTCTTTTCAGCAGTTTCAAATATAGCAAAAGATAAAGTAAAGAAATTCAAGAAGTCATTAAAAAATAGTTAAAGATAGTTATTTACTTTAAATATAAGATAATAAGTGAATAACTGAACTTTCCTTGGAAAAATCATCGATAAATCAAGTACATCATCATGGTTAAACTTAAGAAAATCCACGCAGAAACTTATATAGAATGAGAATTTGTAACAAATAGTTAGCAGTTTCAAGGAAGATGCTCAATTGATTTTAACGGTAGTCTTTATACTTAGTTTTTATAATAGTCTTTATAGCCTGTATAATCTTCACTGCACTAGCTGATTCAAGTCTTCTCCTGTTTCTGCTGTCTGAGTCACAGCTCCGAGATATGTTTCACATCCATTTAAAAACTGATAGCTCCGAGATCATATCTTAAGTCTAGAAAATCGTAGATTGTGTTCCATGAATTCATCAATTTAAATCTAAGTAATTTCTTTGAAATTTTGATTTTTGAACATATCGTTAAAAGTGTCATGTAGCGCAAGGTCAGAAAGTAGTCAAATGAAGTGAAAAAAATAATAGGCTTAAAATAGGATAAAGTTTTGACGAAGTTCATGACAATTATGTCGTGTTTTGATGGTTTGTAGAATTTCTTTATATGCCAAAACTTAGGAAACTGCGAACTCTCACAAGGTGGTAAAGTTTTTTTACTCGGTTTGTGCAACCAATTTTATCGTGAACGTAGAGGATGTGAGTGAAACATTCTTCGAAATATTTGAAGTTGTTAAACAGAATTTGAGGAAAGCATTTTCTAGAAATAAAAGCGACTTATTTTCAAGATTTTATTCCCATTTTCAACCGTTGTTGCCAATATATGCTTTTTTCAATGCCCAGAATTATTTCTGGTTTTATTTCTAGTTAACCAGACAATTTATCAAAACTACCGCACGGCAAAGCAGAGTAAGGCGTAAACCTTCAAACTTTCAAAATAAAATTATTTTCAATAAGCGATAAATAGTGGATGCATTTGCAATCGAAAGGTCAGGTTTTCCATCCAGCGCTTTCAGATAAGGTCCAGGCGTCTTTTCGTACCAAATTTAAGTTTGTCATGCACCAAAGATAGCATCACAAAAATGGCCTAAAACTGCAGAAACTAGATTCTGATGAAACTGAGCGAAAATTTGAATTCCCAAAGTTCAATCAAAGTCCAGTAGAAACTTGAATTTACTCAGCATTTCGGAAAGAGTAAAAACACAACTGAACCAAATTTAGGAGATAAAAGTTTAGCGAATGGTCGCTGGATGACGAGCAAATTTTAGCTGCAGAGAATATCTGCTATAACTGCTTCATTACCCCTTGAACCCGATTTGTGAAGATGTACAAATCTTTCCAATACAGTTGAAAACTTAATAAACTGAGATGCAATTCATGCGTAGCAAATTTAAAGAAGAATTTTCTACCAACTTGAAGCAAAATTCCCAATTTGTAATAGCATTTAATTAATTTCCTTTGTTGTGAAATTTGCAACGGAAAAGGTAAATAAAAGTTGATAAAATCTTGAGAGAAAAAAGGCGAAGTGCATAGTGCGCCAGTTAGAAATAGGTCCTAGAAGAGGAATTTGTAGCTTTTCAGTTTTTTATTTAATCCCCAAATGTCCAGACGTATTTTCTACTTTTTTGTGCCCAGTTTCTATTCACTCAGCTTCTTGCATGATTTTCTAAACTCTAAATGCAAAGTGAGTTACTTTTAACAGAAAATGAAGGAACGATTGGCGAAAAAAGAGGCGGCAAAAAGGCATTGATTCAAAGAAACATCTTAAAACATTAGAGATGTGTACAGTTGACATTCGACAGTTTATTCCCTTCCTCATCTTTCAAACCTCGTCATCTAGGCTTCATGGATTTTCCTGAACTACTATGCCACTATCAAGATGTAATCTCTACTATTCTTTGGCATATTTCCAGCTTCAACTAAAGATTTTTCGCAGATATCCAATCACTATGAAAATACAATATTTCTTCGAGGGTAAGGTTCGATTGGGCACGTTCATAAAGCTTCAAATCATTGCTCCTTTCGAGTGCAAAGCTGGTAGAACTGCAAGTATACAAAGACTATTATCTCCAGTTTAACTGGGACAGATACTTGGAAATCTCTAATGGCCTATGGAAATACTATTCCTTTTCGAGGCTGATACATTCTTAAGACTCATATATAAGGGCTAAAATCAGTGCCACTTTTTGGTTCTAAATGTCGAAGAAGCAGTCACAGCTAGCAGTGGAAGTACAGAGGCTATTTATCTCTAGTTTAATTGCCACAGATACTTGGCAAATCTCCAATGGATACAGAAATACTTTTTCGATAATACACTTTTAAGGCTCATTTATGAGGGCTGGAATCAGTGCTCCGTTAAGGATCTCAGTTTTGAAGAAGGAAAATCGTGCCGAAAACTAGAGATGCAGAGTATTTATCGGCTTTTCTTTGGCACATGTCTAGCTTCTACGACAGATCTTTGGCAAATCTACAGTTATTATGAAAATACGATTCTCCTTAGGATAAGGTCCTTTTAGGGCACATTCATAAGGCTTAGAGCAATGCCAGTTTCTGGGATCTACACTTCGAAGAAGCAGTCATTGTTTGAACCGGCAATACAGCAGACTGTTTAATATCTCTGGTTTTACAGGGACAGATACTTGGAAAATCTTCAATGACTATAACAATACTGTTTCTCTTCCAGGATGATATACTTTTAAGGCTTATCAATAAGGGGATAGAATCTGTGCTACTTTTGGGACCTAAGTTTCGAAGAGGTTTTGAAGGAAGTTTCGAAGTAGCTTTCATTCATGAATTTAGAGATGCAGACGGCGACTTATCCACCATACTTTGGCATATGTCCAACTTCTACAGCAGTTACTTGGCAAATCTCTAGTGAGTATGGAAATACTATACCTCTTCGACGAGCATATACCTTTAGGGCTCATTTATCAGGGCTAGGATCAGTGCTAAGTTTAGGATCTAAGCTTCGAGGAAGTAATTATTCGAAAAAACTAGACATAAAAAAGAAAATTTGTCCACTATACTTTGGCAAATGTTCACCATCTACGACAGATACTTGGCAAATCTCCAGTGAGTATGGAATTAATATACCTCTTCGAGGAGCATATACTTTTAGGGCTCATTCATCAGGGCTACGATCAGTGCTAAGTTTAGGATCTAAGCTTCAAGGAAGTAATCATTCGAAAAAACTAGACATAAAAAAGAAAATTTGTCCACTATACTTCGGCAAATTTCCATCTTCTACTTAGTAAATCTCTAACGTCCATTTGGAGCTCATTCATAAGGGTCTGAATTACTTTTGGGACCTCAGTTTTGAAGAAGCAGTCATTCCTAAACCTAGAAAAAAAGAAGAATATTCATGTCCTGTTTAACTGCTACAGATAGCAAATCTCCAGTGACTAGGCCTATGGTAATACTATACTTCTTCGAGGGTAATGTGCTAACGTTCAAGGCAAGTCCATAAGGGCCTAAATCAATGCCACTGGCATCCCAGTTTTAAAGAAGGAAGCATGCCTAGAACTGCTAATGCATGAGACTGTTTATCTTTAGTTCATTTACTACAGATCCTTGGCAAATCTCCAATGATTATGGAATTACTCGACGTTCACTTCGTCGAAAGAAATGTTCTTTAAGGGCACATTCATAAGGGCCAGCCAGTTTCGTAGAAGCAATCATAAGACTATTTGTCCACTATACATGTTTTTGCATGTCTCCAGTTCAACTACTGAAGATGGATACTTCGCATAGTTCTGATGGTGATGACTAGTGTCCTACTATAACCAGAGAAAGACTAATACGTTCAAGAGAAAGGGTGTCGTAGGATACATATTTTCAAAGCCTGACATCAACCTAGGTTTATTGCCAAGGGAATCAACAGATGGATCAGGTCCTAAAATACAAAGCATGCAGATTTTAGCCTGGATCCAAAAGGAAAAAAGATGGATCTGCTCACTTCTAAAAGAGAAGTTTCCCTGTGGTTCATGGGTGCATGATCTGAATATTATCAATATTTTGGGCTCTTTTTGGACATCGTAAGAAATTTTGACTGTAGCATCCAAGGCTACATTTGACTTAGATTTGTCATTTCGATGACAAATTTGGGTCAAATGTAGCCTTGGTGGAACCCAACTTAACTTTGGGTTGTTGCTACAATAAAGTAGTTGAATTATGCAAGGTTTTAAGGAAGAAAGTCAATTCAAAGGACGGAGAATTTTCAACAAAGTTATGGAACTGATACATGGAAGTTTATCTGAGAGACCAGCTGACCCTCTTGAGGCAACTCTATTACCAGAGACCGGAATGGTGCCAAAATTGGTCTCAGTCCCCGCGCTTTTGTTCAGAAGTCTGCAAAGTTTTATCTCTCTGTGGTTTTCTCCAATGCAAATTCAGGATCTTTTGAAAGTCGTTTCTGTTGTTGTTTCAAAGTTTCCATGGTCTTAGGCACTATACGTCGAGAAATTTGGAGCCTTAACTTCGTTTGGAAATTGGTTGTTTGCCGGCTCGGCAGAAGTTGTTGAGTTGACAGAATTTGCTCGTTTTTTGCTACAGAGCTTCAGAAAAACGCTCAAACGTGAAGGGGAACACATCTAAAGATGTTCAAAGCTTTCTGCTCGACTCTCTTAGCTCATTCCTCCGGCCATGATGTTACAGCGGCGAGATAACGGTGACCATCCTAACTAGTCCCCCATTGTCTCCACATTCATCAAGATTCTTCGAGACATGATAGATATACGGCTTGGTGGGGGCTGGTTTGTCTTTTCTGTCACCCAGACGGTAAATCTGTAAGTTTTCGCGACGTTCCTACGACGAATTTCTGTTAAGAAATTCACGACGCCGGGCTCAGGTGCCGACACCTCGAGTTGCGCGGGAAATCTCCATTTTACAAGCGCCACGTAAGCGGTCGGCGATGAAATTCCAGGCAATAACATGGCGGCGGCCGTCGGCTAAAGCATGGCCGAATTCTTGAGTTTCAATCAACTCTGGTAGATTTCTGAGCTTTATTCTTGATACTTTTAAGCTCTTTGTTATCGTAGCAAGGCTGACAAACTCGAGTAGCTGAGTCTTTGCAAAGTTGTTTACATTTTATCGTTTTTACCGAGTTGCGCATGTAATTATAGCTTGGGACCGGCTGGAATTCGTTGGCTTGGCCTACCCGGTATGACAACATGTAAACAAAACGAACTGCAGGGAGTTTCCCGGTATTTTTGTTTTGAATAAAAGTTACGCCATAATGAACTTATCAATGCAAGCTATTTGCTAGGTTTTGGGGCAATTTGGGGAATTTTTTGGACAAAGTGCTCCGTAACCGTTGTCAGAGAGAGAAGAATCGTTACCGATCATTACTGATACGTCTCTGTTATTTCATTTTACCCCGAAATTTGGAGTCGTTGTCTCAAAACGCCACACAATTTGCCGTATGGTCTTCTGCCCCCAGTTATTCATCTTCCCCATGATGCCACCCCACTCCTTTCTCCTGTTGGTCATTTGCTAATCTTCAGTTCAACATGCTTTGGTTGTTCGCATGAAACAACCAAATCAGAGTGGAATGTTTGCATCTTCAGCTTTGTCTGGACTTTTCCAGAAGTTGTAACAAGCCCGTTGTTTTTCTAGACTCACTGATGTGGCTAGGCCATTGACGAAAGAAGCTAATTATAAGAAAATTAAAGGACAGAGGTGAAAGGCCTAGTGCAACACTGTATCAAGATGCTAGGCTAATGCAAATTCCATCGTTGTGATTATAAATCTCGATCTTGTTCAAATATTTCTTTCTTGCTTTTGACTTGAATTAAGTGACCAACATTGTGACATTGTTGTGGTTATTTTTGGAGGAATCTTTGGAACGTCCAAGCTTTCAGCACAAGATGCAAAGTCTTTTAAAGCTGAAAATTTCAAACACCGCTGAGGCAAACTGTGCCACATATTTTGTTCCTTATTCAATTCTCACACACTAGTGTTTTTACTAACTTCACAAATGATACTGTGGACGGCCGTAGGCCTTCGTAGCTTACATCGTATCAAACCCCCCTTCATTCAACTCCCTTGCCTTTGGTATTTCATATAAAGCAGGGCCTATCTACAATCGTGGTGTTCAGAAGTTTCAGGACGATAGATCAAAACCTAGGTTTGTCGAAGATAAAGTACTTTCCCAGAGATCAATCAATGTTCCTTGGAAAGGCTGACAGGAAAATACGTTCAAATGCCCTTTTTTGGAGAAATACGACATCAACTCCGGGGGAGGGGGATTTCGATACCAAGAGAGGGCTAGAAATTTGAAGGCACACCATTTAGGCCCTTCTTTGACGACTGTCCAAGAACGACTATGATTGTAGGCCGCTCTGTTGGTTTTGATAAAAATAAGTCAAATGCTTCTCCACAAGTTCGTGTCTTAGGGCTATGACACAACACCAGACCAAAAAAGAGGAATATCTTCTTGAAATAAAGTTAAAAATTTAAGGGTATGCTTTTTTGAAGACTGAAAAAATGTTGGGATCTTTCAGCTGTATTTTGGCGGGAAATTTGAATCAGCCAATCAGAAGAAGAAAATTTTTCAACACCGAGTTCTAGATTTTTGTCAAAGAAATAAAAGAAGAAGACTACAAGCAGCAATGCCTGAAGACAAATAGCTGAGGTTTTGTTTGTAATTAGGCCAGCATTCTAATGTTCCCTGTACGAAGTCTAAGAAATGGACTTACCTTGTGCCTTGTTTACAAAGCTCGCCAAAAACCGATTTTTGTCCGATTATGGCCGACTTTGCATGTTTTTACCAAAATTGCAAATCAAGTTCTTACAATCTCTCCTCAACGCTTGCCTGATCAGACGTTTGCGTGCTCAAGGAATCTCCTCGAAAAATTTCCAGAAATTTCGTACATACGTGCTAACGTGATTTCTCGTTGGCTTTTGGCCAACTTTGATTGTGTGCGAGAGTAGACCGAAATCAATTTCTTGGAATTGAATAGCATTAGTCAGGACATATCCACCAATCCAGTGCTTGATGGAGCAGATAGAAGCAATCAATCCCATGGTCCTTTAAGACATCGGGGAAAGATGGGGAAAGTAGGTCAAATGAACAGGATTTGTTCCAAAACGGAAAGTCTTTCTTCTTCGGTTCAAGATTCAGATTTTGATTCTTGTGGCATCTCGAGTTTCGATGTTTACGCAGCTCGAGATATCAGAACTTTTAAATCACAAAATGTCTTCCTTTATTTTGCTGAGAAAAGTAGGGCTCTGGAAATCAGACAACAAAATTCTCATCATTGCTTTCAACCAAGAAAGTGTTTTGAAAGAGGCTGCAGTGTGCCAGAAATCTGTCTCTGTCTGTTGCGCCAAACCCCTTAGGTCCTTGATCAGTTTAAAAGCAAGAAACATTGTTAATGATGTAAAAGCGCCTTCAGACAAATCTTTTGGCAAGCAGTATTTTCTTTTCAGGTACAGTAAATCACGAAACAGTAATATATTTCATTCTCCATTTTAAAGGAATAATTCTTTAACCCCCCCCCCCCCCCGTAACAATGGTTTGCTTCAATTAATAATGAATTCAAGGGTACAGGTATTGTGCTGTCCAGTTTAAAAATGCTAAATTTTCTCTGTGTTCTTTATAAAGGAGAAGTCAGACAGCAAGTCCAAGTTGCGAACAGAACAGGAAAGAAATTGCACAAGATGCAAAGGATATAAAAGCAGCAGCATTGGCTCTCACTTCACTGTCCCTGTCTCCAGCTGTTACAACTCAATCTGAGGGTAAGTGTGATTCTTCTTCGTTAAGTTTCAATGGATCTTATATTCCAGTACTTGTATCAGTGTGATGATGCATAATTCCCAAAATGATGTATCAGCAGTGTTTACAGAGCTGTCCAATTATGAATTATGCACCGATCTCAATGAGTGACCTCTCATTTTGAAGCCCAAAGGCTAAATTAGATGTAGAAATCTATGTTTCTAAAATTAGTCATATTTATCTAGGAACCTGGAATATTTTGCATGGGAGCTATTTTGATAAGTCACGAGAAACACTAAAAAGTTATAAGCAAATTTCATCCGATTTTCATCTCTGATAAGATGAAAATTGTATGGATCATCGTAAGAAACTTAACTAAGCAACCCATGTACCTTGAAATGTACAAAATATATATCTACCATAACATTATGCTCCTTGGAAGAACTCATTCTCTACCAGAGCTATTTCATTTCGTATCCATTTCGTAAGTTAGACGTCTTTTTTTTTCGTTTATCATGTGTAGTGTACCGTTGAAGAGGGCCTAACTACGTGGAGAAAACAGGCATCTGTTTGGTTGAGCATTGAGAGAGAAATCATCAAACACCTCACAAGTCATGCTACAGACCAGTTTCGTCTTTCTTACAGACTAGTTTAGCCTATGCTACAGGCTGGATCTATTTGGTTCTTTGCGTTGTTTCTCTTCTCTTTCAATGTTGGCTGGTTTCGCCCATTAGGGAATCTTCATTGCCACTGATTTCATTTTTTTCATTTTTATTTATTTAGGCACGGTAGCCCCGTCAGTCCATGAGAACTGCTCTTCACGGGGCCGTGGAAAATCAATCAATTTTGAATATCAGCCCCCATTTGTAGCAAAATTCATTATCATGCAGTTTTTGCTGATAATACTTATAATATTGAAAATGAAATTGAGTTTCTATGCACAATTTAGTCCGAATGATAATCATAATGCAAGAAAAAGGATACTTGAAGCACTTTCAAACCTGTACACCGTTTGGCCTGCTTCTACTTTTCTAAGATCAGGTGATTCCTGGGTCTGGTTTTGCAAATATATGCACCACATCTTGGTCCAGAACCTCTGAAAAGGGTATTTTGTTTCTCAAGAAAGACTTATGCGGCAAGAAGTCTTGCCTGGTAAAGCATGTTTTTGATCGGTGTTGGCTAGGCCCATTGAAAGTGTTACTAGTTTCACGGCCTAGATTTCTTGAATTGATTCTTTCACTTGGACGTCATTCAAACTGTAGATTTTGTTGTTCATGTTAGGCCAGCAATCAGAGACAGGAAAAGCAACTTGAAAGTGGAAGGAAAACGTTTTTGTCCGGCTTTGCTATGCTGTGAAGCTTTGGTGATGTCGTCGGAAGAAGTCTCGTAATGAAAACGAGACACGGCGTTTATTACCTACCGACCGGTATCGAACGCATTGCTAATTGAGATAACGCTATTTGTGGGAAGGATTTTCCAGTTTTCAGTTCTTTTGCAGCAACATTTTGAAAGGTTGTTTACATTTAGATGAAATATCATAGTCAAAGCTGAATCGTCGAATAAACAGCGATTCCCTTATACAAATCGAATTTATTAAGACATATTGTTTATTCCAATCCTGGGATAATATTTACAGCTCGATTGACGTCATTGCCATCAGGCCTATTTATAGGATGTTGTTTTTCAATGTTTTTCTCGTTACTCATTATTAAACCTGGTTGCTGCAAGCTGCAGGCTCATTTTGGTAATCCTCTTTGCAGACGTGATAAGTGGCTTTGATAGAGTCATCTGAGGCACTTCAGGGCACTGTATGGGACATTTTTGGTGCACTTTGGCGCACTTGTGCTCAAATCAAGATATCATGTGCCTTTACTACTTTTTCTAGCATCTTCTGGCTGTTTTTAGCTTTAGAAACTTGTTTTCATGGCTATGCGCGTTCATTGCAAGGCTTTACCCCCGGCGAAACTAGCCTTCTGTCATCTTACACTTGGAACCAGTATGTGGGACACTTTTGGCGTACTCCTGTTTTAGCTGAGCCCTCGTATGCTTTAGGACTTGATCTAGTACCTTCTGACCATTTCTAGGGCTTGAAACGTGACTTTTAATTGTTCTGGATTTCCTTGCAGGACTTGACCCTCTCGGGAAAATAAACCTTCATTCATCTCTCCTTCTGCAATAGTTTTGCCAAAATATGGCATAGGTTACCCTGGGTACCAGAGCCTAGGCATTAGGGGGGGGGCAGGCAGTCCCCCCAGCCAGTAAGCTGATGATCTTCTGCTCGAAATCTATGTGCGTGGCCTTTTCTAAATCTTCGTATCTTGAAGAAACGTGGAGGCACAGCACAGGCTTAAAATGGGGATATGCGTGGTGGCAATGTAGTTTAGACTAAAGACTAAAGGGTATTCCTTTGCTACAGGTCCAATTTGCTTTTAAAGAGAAGTCTAGGTGTCTGGTTTTAATTAGGAAAGTTTCATGGACGTGCTTCAATCCCTAATTTTGCAGAGGTACCTTCAAGCGAAACAATTATTTTTCACAGCAGGTTACCCATGGTCTAGTGAGAATACACCCACCAGTCTTGTGGAATAGCTCAAGCACAATTAAGGAAGGTGAAATGTAGAAATTCAAAATTGAGAACTGCCGTGAATTTTGTTGAAAATTCATCGCTAACCATGATCATTTGCGACCCTCAAAGAACTACTGTTTGATGATATGAAATCATATCTTGCGTAGGTTCTTTTTGTGTGGTTTTCTTTCAACACGCAAAGGATTATGGTTAGTAATATGTTTTAGCGAGGCGGAAGGCCAAAGTAGCAGAAGAGAGCGACGCCCTAAGTGATGCTTTTAGCTTCAATATGAAAGTGATTATCATAAAACTGTTTTAGGAGAAGTGAAGATGGATTTTGTAGTACGAGGTGGACCAAAACAAACATCGTTTGTTTGAAAATTTATGATGTGGGGAGTGCACAATGATTCAACGTTTGATTGATAGCAAAATTCTAAAATATTTTTCGTGATTTTTTCTTTGTTTCTGAGCATTGTTAAACTTATAAAATTGGATTGATAAAACTTCCTTAACTTCAAACTGCATTCAAAGAGGATAAGTAATCTAGAGCAACATGCAAACATTCTTAATTTCCTTCAGCGCTTAAAAACCGTTATTTGACAAAGTTTCAGAAATCATATATGCTATTGCCTTGGTGATTCTTAACTCTTGATAGGAACAACATATCTTTGATTGAGGAGCTTGTTTATAATTCTGATCAAGGGTTTTAGGACAATTCTCGTGATTTCAAAGTTACGGATTTTCGTATACTAAGTTTTATATACATTGTGCTCTGTAGTTTCTTGTGCTTAGTTTGTGTGGCTTCTGTGGAGGAGCTTTGGTTTTTACATTGTTGCATAGATCTAGACTTATCACGATGATTCCCCTGTTTCCCTGTGCTCTTGACATGATGATGGCGCTTCGGTCAATAGAGACTCATAGTATTACTCTGCAAAACCTTGCCCTATTTAGGCCCAAACTTCGCAATTCCTCCAGAGCCAATCAGATTGCGAGATTTGTGAATTACTATTGTTAAGGTGTAAATGTGATAGAATTTTCGATTCGATTGAAGAATTGAAAACACTCCCACGGGATTGAGATTCAAAGCCGTGATTCCATCATAATTCCATTGATGATTGAAGAGAATAGGACCAGGTTTTTCACTGTTTCATTATGAGTCCCTCTTGAGCAAGGTTTACCGCAGGGATACAAGGGACTCATCGTCATAAGCGTAGATTAGGCTTCAACTGAAAGTTTGAGACCTGGTGTGAGTCTATCGGATATGCGGTTACTGATTTATTGAAGAAGAAAGGCAAAAGCACACATTGATTGCTTCGAAAACTAATACTTCTAGTATTCTCCAGCAATGACAAAAGCAAGAGGGTTTCTACACTTCCTACTGGCCTACTGCTCGGAAGAGTTCTCGTGAAATATTTCATGTGAAGTGCTCTGGTCAATAATTGGGAAGGGTGCGCTCCACATTCTTTCAAAATTGCTCATTTTAGAGGAAGGGGGCGTTTAATTCAAAAAGAAATTTATTAGGCCGAGAAAGAGAAGAATCGGATATCATTAGTTATCGACTTGCATTTCGGTTTTCCGTAAAAATGTTTGATTGATAAATTGGTTACAATTAGAGAACGGTCTTCAATTATGGGGCACATCCACGCGGTATTATGCTTGAGTTAAGGCTAATTGAGAAACCATATAGATATAACATAACATCATAGGTTGTTTGGGAAGTGGAAAAAATTTCGTTACTTTGATTGGTTTTGTGAAAAATTGACTTACACAAGTTTTGCTGCTTTCGTCAGCAACTGCGTCAGCACATGCGCAATCGCATCACTGAATTTTTTGTTGCTGTTAAGAGCCAATGTTACCCTAGCCTACGAGTAGACGCGTTATTCAAAAGAAGAAAGGGTAACAATGACTCTTTAATGAACCTCACTTTCGATGTTTTCTTTATCTCACTCGTCAGACTTAGGCCCTATGAGTTATTTGGCCACGTGTTTGGCGTACAAGGCCGTTGCTAGTTTTCTGTAAGGGCCTTACCAGTTTGAGTGGCTTTGCTTCTTGGCCGACACGGTTGCCTTGGGTAAAATTTGTGCATGAACGAATGAATTAATGAATGAAGTTAATACCAAAATTATTCTTCGACGTATTAATCTCTTATGGGCAGGAGGCGGGGTCTGGGGACGACATCCCTCAACGATATAAAACTTTACAAAATCGGCTATACTCTGGAAAAGTCCAACTGAAGTCGGGTTCAGTTTTCATAAACAAAAATTGTTTATCCGGCAGCCCCCCTCCCCTAGATGTATCTCCCTATAAGCATCATTTGTTCTCTATTTGTGTTGAAGTGCCTGTACAACCTTGTCCAGAATACTTAGAGTAAGTAAACAATTGCCCTACTTCGGTTTTTCATTACTTGGCCCCCCGCCCAGTTCGCCCTGCTACAATGTTCCTTCAATAAAGCACCATTTGACCTTCTCAGCTATGAGTTAAGGGGAAGGTACCAATGTCGTAGCTTGTTTTGACCAGGATTATAAGTTCACATATTTTCTTGCAGACTTCTTATTTCCGAATTTAGTGTGCTGAACTGAGAGAGGCTGGAAACCTCGTTTTGACTTTATCCGGGACTTTAATCCTCGTGTTTTTTATTGCTGTCGTTCTTGTTGATTTAAGATGGAGATTTGGCATGTTTTAGAGTTTTGATCGTGGTGTTTGGTTATTCGTTATTCGTTCTACAAATCCGTCCACAAGAGTATTCGTAATTTCACTACATGGCGCCCAACGTGGGGCTTGAGGATTGATTTGTTAGCAGGAGTCGTAAAGAAAATCGTAAAGAAATTCGTGATGCCAAATCAACAAGCTGAGGCTGACGAAGGCCTAGACAGGCTGAAGACCATCCGAGGGGGAAATCGTGCTGTGGTTACACGATTGATAAAAGAGTCAGATGACATTTTGGACCAAGGAGGAATAGATGACAGTCGTAACGATCGTTTGCAAGTTATTTTGAGTTCGTTGGAAAATAAAATGAAGATTTTAGACGTGATGGACGGGAACATTTTGAATAAGGTTCCTTTGGATCAAATTAACATGGAGATTGATGCTTCCACAGAAATAAGCACAAAGATCATCGCATCCAAGAATAAAATTGCCAGAAAACTGGAGCAAGTTTCATTGAATACTGTTGGCAGGGGGGCTAGTCCAGTGCCAAATCATACATCATCAGGGGGTATACAGAATGTTGTTAAGTTGCCAGAGTTGAAAATCAAATCATTCAAAGGGGATATTAAATTATGGAGACCATTTTGGGATGCATTTAAGGCTGCAATTCATTCAAGGGAGGACATTGCAGAAGTTGATAAATTTAGATATTTATTGCAATATTTGGAGGGAGATGCAGAAAGATCAATACAGGGTCTTCCAGTTACAGCACTGAATTATCAGGAAGCAGTTGAAACATTACATGAAAGGTTTGGAAAACCTCAAGAAATCGTAGCAGCACACATGCATGCATTGTTGAAAATTCCTCCATGCACCTCAATAAAGGAAGTGAAACAGCTGCGTGCTATCTTGGATAAATTGAACATTAACGTTAGGGGGCTGCAATCATTAGGGATTAATTCAGAGATGTATGGAGCATTACTTATACCTGTGATTATGAGTAAAGTGCCAGATGAGATTCATTTATTAATTGCAAGAAGTTGCACGGGTGCTATATGGGACATTGATAAGGTTCTAAAGATTTTCAAACAGGAAGTAGAAGCCAGAGAGTCAGCAGTTGCAACCAAGGCAGGTGAAGTTGAACGAAAGGGGCCTATGCCAGTATTTCCAAGAAGCACAAGCACAACATCATTTATGACTCAAAGTGAAGGTGGGAAAATATTGTGTGCTTTTTGTAAGAAGGATCATTTTTCTGCTGCGTGCCAAGCTGTCAAAGATGTCAATGAAAGAAGGCAAATTCTTATTCGTGAACAGAAATGTTTCCTTTGCCTCAAGGGTAACCATCGTGCAAATGAGTGTAGACGCACCATTAATTGCAGAAAGTGTCATCGTCGTCATCATCATTCAATCTGCATGTCAAGTGCAGAAAGAGAATCAAGTAGTGCTGTGCAGGGGGCTGTGGCTTCTGAGAATGCAAGGGTTACTCAAACAAATCCGGAAATTACTACTGCAAATACAGCAACCGGAACATCAACAAGCGTAATTTTGCAAACTGCAACTGTGCTAGCCCGGGGAGCAGATGGTAAAGGTATTCCAGTCAGAGTTTTATTTGACAGTGGCAGTCAGAGGTCATATATAGCAGAATCGTTAAAGAAAAGGCTTGGTTTACAGCCTATTAGAACACAAACGTTAAATGTTACCACATTTGGTGATAAATCGTTTCGTAAGCAGAAGTGCGATGTGGTCAAGATTTCATTGCAGAGGGAAGGGGGAGGTGGAGAAGCTGTTATTTCTGCCTTTTCCTTTCCAACTATATGTTCAAAGCTGCCATTGCCTGTAAAAATAGATCAATTTGCAAAGTTGAAGTCATTAGATCTTGCAGATACGCCAGAGAACATTAGCAAACCCATTGAGATCTTAGTGGGATCAGATGAGTATTGGGGAATAGTGACAGGGGGGAAAGTGATCAGGGACAGAGGTCTTGTGGCTGTTGAAAGCAAGTTGGGGTGGCTGCTTTCAGGGGTATGTGAAGGCACCACGGGCAAGAAGAAAAGCAGTCATGATTCCTTTGCCATTACGAACTTGATTTTCAATGATGGAGATGCTTATTTGCAAGAAGAAAGAAATGATTTAAAGGCTCAGCTTGCTTGTTTTTGGGAAACAGAGTCAATTGGAGTAAAGGCTGAATCTGCTGAGCCTGAGATTTATGACAACAAAGGTTTCCTGAGAAGTATTCAGCATGATGGAACAAGGTATTCAGTTGATTTGCCATGGACTGCTGAAAAGAAGCAGTTGCCAGATCATGAGAAGTTGTGTGAGGATAGAGTATTGCGTCTACATGAGCGTCTTAAGCGTAATCCAGAGCTAATGGAAAAGTATGATGAAATAATGAAAGAGCAGTTAAAGACAGGGGTGCTTGAGCCAGTCCCTGAGATGGATGCGGAAAACAAAGGAGGCACAGTTCATGTTTTGCCACATCATCCAGTTGTTCGTGAGGATAAATCTACTACCAAGGTCAGGGTTGTATATGATGGCTCAGCGCACACAAAAGACAATCCAGTTTCAATAAATAATTGTTTAGAGCAAGGACCAAACTTGATCCCATCATTATTTGAAATTTTGTTACGCTTTCGCTCAAATCGTATTGGAATCATTGCCGATATTGAAAAGGCCTTTTTACAAATTGGCATAAATGAGAAAGATAGAGATGCATTGAGGTTGTTATGGTTTGATGATGTCAGAAAGGACAATCCAGAGTTGCTGAAGCTGAGATTCCAGAGGTTAGTTTTTGGTTTGAAACCGAGCCCAGCGATTTTAGGGGCTACCATTATGCATCATTTATCTCTTCAGGAGCAAGAAAATGTAACCATAAAGAAGCTTAAAAAAGATTTGTACATTGATGATTGGGCTACAGGAGCAGAAACAGTTGCGGAAGCTAAAGAGCTTTACATGGAGGCCAAAAGGATTATGCAAAATGGTGGTTTTAATCTGAGAAAGTGGACTTCCAATTCAGTTGAGGTATGTGAGTTTATTTCTATGCTTGAAGGTGAAGGTGAATTGGGAGATTTAAAACCTGAAGGTAACAATTCAGCGTTTTGTGAAGATGATTTGTCATTTGCAAAGGCAACGTTGGGTAAAAATGTGTTTGCAACAAAGGAAGATGATTTGGTGAAAATATTGGGAGTGAATTGGGACACCAAAAATGACATGTTAGTCTATGATTTCCGTGAGTTGATCAGGCATGCAAATTCTTTGCCTGTGACCAAAAGGTCTATCTTGAGTTTGGCAGCAAGAATTTTTGATCCTTTGGGGCTACTTTCATGCTATGTGATTAAGTTGAAAATGTTGTTTCAGATGCTTTGTGTTGACAACCAGGGTTGGGATGAAGAGCTTGTGGGTGAATTGAAATCAAAATGGCTTGAACTGATTGCTGAATTGGAGTTTATGTCAAAGCAAGTGAAAATTCCTAGATGTTATTTTACAAGGGAGTCTGGGGCAAAGATTGAGCTGCATGGGTTTTGTGATGCGAGTGGGAAAGCGTATGGTTGCGCTATATACATGAGAATTTGTTATGAGGACAAAGTAGATACTGTGTTATTGTGTTCAAGGTCTAGAGTTGCACCCCTCAAAACACAGACTATCCCACGTTTGGAGCTGTTGGGGGCAGTGTTGCTTGCAAGGTTGATGGTCACGGTTTTAGAGGGATTAAAGGGGATTGTGATTGACAATGTTTACTGCTGGACTGATTCGATGACTGTATTGTGCTGGATTCAAAATGTGAAATACTGGGGACAGTATGTCTCAAATCGTGTTGATGAAATTCGTCGTATTCTACCTGTGAGTGTGTGGAATCATGTTCCAGGGGCAGAGAATCCGGCAGATTTGCCATCCCGGGGAGTATCGGGATACCAACTCGTGAATTTGAAACTTTGGTGGAAAGGGCCTTCTTTCTTGGAATTGAATGAAAGGGACTGGCCGTCAAAGGGTGTTCTAGTGCCTGTGTTGAGTGATGCTGAGGCCCTGAAAGAGTTGAGAAAAGATCCAAGGGACACAACTCATACTTTTGTGAGCTGTGACATTGTTGACCGTTGCTCAGTTGGAAACGTAATTAATTGCAATTCGTTTAGTAGCATTACAAGGTTATGTCGTGTAACAGCATACGTGTTAAGGTTTGTTCGAAACCTGAAGCACAAGATCCATCTTGTGGAAAAGAGTTATTGCGGAGCATTAGAAGCAGAAGAAATTAAAACTGCACGTCATATTTGGATATTGTCGGTGCAAGCAGAGTCATTCCCAGGAGAATTAAAGTCATTAAGGGAGAAAACATCGGACAGGAATTTACCTTATCTTACTCAATTTGGATTATTCATTGATGAAAAGGGAGTTCTACGATGTCGCGGACGTATTGAAAAGTCACATTTGCCAGAAGTCACTTGTCATCCCGCATTGCTGCCAACAAGACATCATTTGTCTGATCTGATTGTGAAGGAAGCTCATTATTATGTGTTTCATAGTGGAGTCAGGGCAACCCTGACAGCAGTGAGAGAACGTTATTGGATCCCGAGGGGGAGAGAAGTCGTAAAGCGTGTTATTCGTCCCTGCATTGTATGTGTAAAGCATGCAAGGAAGCCATTTGTCAGGCCACCAGAACCCTGTTTACCGAGCGAGAGAGTAGAAGATGCACCACCTTTTGTCAATACGGGTGTGGACCTCGCCGGTCCATTCTTTGTTCTGAACAAGACAGCGACTTCACAAACTACGGACAAAGCTTACATATGCCTGTTTACTTGTGCTGCCACGCGAGCAGTACATTTAGAACTAATCGATAGCTGTTCAGCTGAGACTTTTCTTCGAGCATTTCGTCGTTTTGTCAGTCGTAGAGGTTTACCTCGTAAAATGATGTCGGATAATGCAAAGAACTTTAAACGATCGGCGAAAATCCTGAAGACTATAGCACGTGCAGAGCCTGTGAAGAATCATTTAGCGTCATTAGGTGTTGTTTGGGACTTTATCGTTGAGAGAATGAGTTGGGCCGGAGGCTTTTGGGAACGCCTGATAAAGATTACTAAAGATGCGTTGAAGAGAGTCGTTGGAAGATCGTCACTTACCTTTGATGAGCTAAGTACTTTACTGAGGTCGAGGGTGTAGTAAATGCACGCCCACTTACTTATGTTTATGACGATAAGGAGGGAATATCTTACCCTCTTTGTCCTTCACATTTGATTTATGGAAGAAGAATTTCATCATTGCCAAATGATGAGCATTATGACATTGTGAGTACCAATCGTTCTCTAACTAGAAGAGCGAAACATCATCGTAACCTACTTGCACAGTTTTCAAAACGCTGGAGGGAAGAATATCTTACTAGTCTTCGTGAAAGATCAAGAAACGTGTTGGGTCAGTGCAGTGATATTACTGTCGGAGATATCGTGTTTATTAAAAGGGACGGGACTGCGAGATCTTTTTGGAAGCTCGCGAAAGTTGTAAAGTTGTTACGCGGCAAAGATGGTGTCGTTCGTGCCGCAGAAATTCGCGTATTGTCCGAGGATGCCAAGACATCTATTGTTTTGAGGAGGCCGCTTGAACTCCTTATACCTACCGAAATTTCATCGAATGAGCGCGAAGATCACGTAGAAGAGGACACTGCACTAAACCCACACGCCGAACCTTTCGAGCCTAAGATTACTCGACCGGTTGCTTTGCAAGAAATACGTATTTTTACTGAAAACTAGAAGATTTTGAAGTAGAAACTGGACTGGACCTCACATCGTATCATAATTTCGTTATATTTCGTATTTAACCTTTATTACTCGTTGTTTTGATTCCAATAGTTTAGGGAATCAACCCGGGGAGTGTGCTGAACTGAGAGAGGCTGGAAACCTCGTTTTGACTTTATCCGGGACTTTAATCCTCGTGTTTTTTATTGCTGTCGTTCTTGTTGATTTAAGATGGAGATTTGGCATGTTTTAGAGTTTTGATCGTGGTGTTTGGTTATTCGTTATTCGTTCTACAAATCCGTCCACAAGAGTATTCGTAATTTCACTACATTTAGAGACCGGCCGGTGACCTTGTGATCAACAAAATGAGTTCAATCCGTTACCCCATCTCATTGGACGAAACAATATCAATCAAAATTAACAACAACACTGCTACAGTCCATTAGCAGAAATATCAAAAATTACAGTGATAATGTCTTTTATGACATGCTTGAAAAACCAGCAGACAATATCCAGGTAGTTATTAATGACTTCTTTGGTTGATAAACACAATTTGTATTTTTTATAGGAGTTCAAAAGCAGAAATTTGTATTCCCTCCAACTCCGCAAGAAGAGGAACAGGATCATGAAATGGAACAACTGAATGTCCCAGTCGATGAAGGGTACAGCGAAAATCTTCAAAAATTGAGAACAAGATCATTTGAAACACCGAAGATAAGGAACCAGAGAAAAACAAGAGCAGCATCACTTGATATGGGAATTGCAGAACCAATTCGAGAACATAAATTAGAAAGAGCGGAGTCGTGGGATGTTGAGAAATATCAGCCAGATAATAAGGTGTGTACTGTCTCTCTGTATTTATATTGACCTACTCGAGTGTTTTATTTGGTCATGTAAAGGAATTATCGGAGCCATTATAGAATGCATGACCTTGCAGGACCCACTCCTAAAATGAACGGCTAGTATCATGAAATGCACGGGCAAATATCACAGTAGGACCTTTATCGGCTGACCATGAGTTTAGGGAATGCTCAACGTTTATGGGGCTTATCATGGATTTTGCCCAAACATGATGGCTTCAGTAAGTTAAAACTGCCAAACTGCCGAAGTGGAGCCTAAAATGCGATAAGATTCCCCCTTACAAAAAGGGCTGCAGCCCAATAGCCCCTTGTCTTCCTGCACCTGGTTCTGTTGGGGCTTGAATGGAAGGAATGTCTTCATTTGAGAAAAAGTACTGGAACGTAGAAGTCTAAGGAAGTGCAATCTTTACGTTACGACGATGAGTAACTGAAAATTTTCGCGGTATCATGCTTTCTCTATGGTCATAAAGCTCAAGCTGCGAGCTACAGCCATAGATGATTGAAGGGGGGTCGTTTGTTGACAAAGCTCACCCAGATAGTTAAAGGCTTTTATATCAATCAAATCTTAAGAGACGAAATTTGCAAGCAGACATTGGGACAAGGGTGTAGTTTGCAAGCAGCCATTTCTGCTCATGGTTTAACGGTCCAGGGCCATAAGTGAGAAATTACAGGTCAAAAGTTTGCAAGGGGTACAAGACAAAATCTACTTTTATGGTATTGACCTTTTTGCGTTCCTTCAGATTCCTATCATCGTTAATTCGATCGTAATTTCATTTATACATTGATCATTTGAGTTACAAATTACAGGCATACCCTATATCAAAGGCTGCTCATGCAGTATTCAATGCTTCCATTTGCTCAGTTTTCATTGAAATTCTTGTGCCTTCGTTCACTCATTCATTCATTCATTCATTCATTGGTTCATTCATTCATTTATTCATTCATTCCTTTATGCTTTTGTTCATTCATTCACTCATTCATTTATTCATTCATTCATTCATTCCTTTATTCATTCATTGGTTCATTCATTCATTCATTCATTTATTCCTTTATTCTTTCATTCTTTTATTCATGCATTCAGTCACTCATTCATTTATTCATTCATTCACTCTTTCATTCATTTATTCCTATTCATTCATTAGGTCATTCATTCATTCCTTCATTCATTTATTCTTTCTTTCACTTATTCATTCTTTCGTTCATTCATTCTGAGATCGTTATTCAGAGTAAGGATAATTACGATTTATAACCAACGGACTGCCAAGAAAACATTCAAATAAAGTGCCAGACCAGATTAAAGAAAGTATTTGGTTGAAAATTGATTGAATCCCAATTACTTCTAGCGAAACATGATTCTGTTCTGTGCTCATTATCTATCTGTTTTCTTTTATAGGCCGGATATTATGGGTTTAAAGTAATTGATATTTCCTAAGTACGTTTAAATTCATCCTCATGAGACGGTTTAATAGGATTGGCGAGAGTATTTTCGCTTAAACCATCATGCTGTTCATTCATACAAGTACAGAGCCTGTTTCACAGTCACAAGGGATATTAATCGGTCTTGGAAGCTGAAGGTGACACCTCTCTTGCTTTACATGTGAGCATTTTTTAGTTCGCGTCAAAGAGCCATTGTTACGTTTGTTCCTTTAACTGGACGCTACAAAAATTCAAGACTGTCTGAATATAAAATTTGGCTTAAACGGATATCAGAGCTGCGGGCAGGGACGTAGGAAACATCTCAAACTTAAAGGGGCACGACACTTCGCGGGCACTTTTTTCTTAAGAAAAAGGGAGCACTTTCTAAGAATAAAAAGGGCACTTCTTTGTTTATTGCAAAATCTTAGGGGGTCACGTGCCCCCAGTGCCCCCCCGGTTCCTACGTCTATGGCTCCGATAGTTGAACTGATAATGCTTTGTCCACCAGGTAAAATACTGCAGTATGGACTTGTGTTTTCCGCTTAGGCCAAGTTCAATTTTCAGACAGTCTGAGATTTCAGCATGCCCGCAAAGGACTGTGGGTGATAATGGCTGTTTAAAGAACAGATCCGGAGGTAATCAACTCACAACTGCATTTCAGTTGGCCTTTATGCCACGCAATGATCAGTATTTGATTCTAATTAATCAGAAACATCATTTTCGGCGGAAAACTGACAGCTTTTACGGGACCCAGCATCTTACCTTGAACTTTGATTTTCTTTCCTGTGGATTGAAGTAACTCCAAATAAAGTAGTCGTCACCGCAAACTGGCCTACTTGTTTCCTTCATGCAGAATCTTATTGGTTGACATGATCCAGTGACGGCCTCCGATAAGCCAATCAGTTTTTTCTGAGATTCTCTAACTTGTCTTAAAAACCTAGCCACTGCACACTTGCAGCATCATTCAGGTACAATCTGATGGTGATTTTAGAGAATTTGAGAAATTTATCGTTCCAGAAAATTGTATTTATTGATCTTCAAAACAATTTAGTAATTCCTTCTCCACAGGCTGCAAGAGTTGACAGAGGTAACAAAGCATTCAAATGTATGTGGCGAGGATGTGGAAGAGTGCTGACGTCACTTCACGGAATGATTCGGCATGTCAAGATGGCGCATTTAGGGTAAGAAAACAACAACTAAATATTCTAGGCAACAGAGAATAAAGAAGTTTGCATCAGATTTGTTAAAGTGCTTTTGTGCATAAGCTTTTGAACATGATAAATCCACAGGGCATGTTGAAAACTACGAAGTCTAAAATGTTAATGATTCTAGAAATTTTTGCGAGGATCCAGAGCGTAGATAATATTTGAGTCGCGACTTTAAATGGGAAAAACATGACTATATCCTGATGGCTCCACATCATAGGTCAATAAATCATGGCCCAGTTTTGAGATTTCTAAATTTGCTGCCATCGATGTTTTGCTGTCGTTTTGGCAAGAGGAATATTCTTGGATAATTTGTATTGTTCTTGTATTGAATCGAAATTTTATCCACGATGACACCGTATGCTACTAAATTTTTCACCGTGAAGTCAGTGCCTTCGATGGTTGATGGTTTGTTTATCATGCAAACATGTTTTTTATGGTCCACCTCAGCACTGAAAGGAAGATAGTATTTGGCACACGAGATGCAATCTTACAATCATTTGGCCAACGTTTAAGTATTCAACAAACATGTGCCTAAAAATCGCAATCAGAGATTTTTGGCACGAGGCACATTGCTTCTTTGCCAAACCCAAGACAGAATTTTGATGACTTTTGATCATTAGCAACGGCGGATTAATTTGATTTGGAATTTATGATCCAGATGTCTGCCTTCTCTGTCGCTTATCATTTTAAAAATTTGTGATTTTTGTAGGTGTGAAGTTGAAGCTATGGTTAAACGTACGAAACCAAATACTGTAAAAGCCATATCAAGTCGCAACCTGCTCTATTGGGCCCCCCTCTCTAATAAGCCCCTCCCTTCGAAGCCTACCCTGGGTATCAGAGCCAAAAAAAATAATAAAAAGAAAAAATAAAAAAGGTTTAAATTTTGAGGCTATGGTACCCAGGGTATTCGAAGCCAAAATTATAAATAAATTCCTTTCTCTATCAAACCCCCTCCACACTTACATCAAATACCAGCAGCAACCCGAGATTTTCCGTCAATGTCGATTCCTCAAATTTAGAGTAAAAGAACCAAGAGAATTAAAGAATATTTATGTCTTTGCCATTTGACATTGTAAACAAACCTCCTTTGTTAAGCTCCCACCCTGAAGTCCCTAAAGCTAAAAATAAGCCCCTACTGGGGGCTCAGTAGAGGTTTCTAAGTATCAAGTAATATATTTCAATAAAAGGGGCTTTTATATTGTTTTTAAATATCATTTTACCCACCCCAACCAGAAATTCCCCAGGGTAGCATGGTTTGGACGTTTCGGCCCTTTGCTCGAGATCATATGGTAGCTAGCTAAGAATTCTTTTTTTGGGTTAAACTTTTGTGAAGTTTTCCTGTTTACCCGGCAAAGCTTGTATCTGTCTTCTCATTTGTCTTTTTTACATCTTATTTTAGGCCCAAAACAGACGACAACGTGGAATTTTACTTCAATGATCTCTTCATTGATAACGAGGCTTCAGTTTCCTCTGATGATTCGTTGCTTAGCAGCGGTTACTCTGACGACGATGCATTGATTGAATCTGAGGACGGTTTTGCGGAGGGTCTACGCATGTCTGTTAAGTTTCAAGGAGCAGCGAATACAGAGTTGCCGAAAAGTCAGTCGAAAGAGGAAAATAACAGAAGAGAAGGGCGATCAATAAGACCTGAGAGAAGTGTGAGGTATGTTGAATCTTGTTTTCTTTGTTGTGCAAATTCTGAAACTATTTGAAAGACACGAACATCTCTTTGATATGCGATGTGTCCCAAAAGAGGCTCCTTTTGTCTAGCTACTGTGGCGGCGCTGTGGCATTTATTGTATCTGTTTGTGCACACTTGGTTAGATCATGCTTCAACTTAGAGTTTGAGGAGGGGGACGGGTTCCATGGTAAGGGTTCCTGGAGATGTGCCACCTGCAGTAAGGGTATACATTTTCGGACCTTTTAGTCTGACCAAGGGTATACCGTTCGGCAATTTTATTCCAAGTGAGGATATGCCTCTTGGCAATTGTGGTCCAAGAAAGGTAAAATTTTGATGTTTCAAATATAGAAACCCAAAATTTTGGTGATGTCAAGGTGAAAATTTGGCAATTTAAGTCGAGAAAATGCAAAATCTTGGCACTTTTGATGTAGACTTTAGTGTAGCCAGGGACATCATTTCAAGACAATTGGCCTAGCCAACGGTACCATTTGGAAACTGATGGTGAAACAGCCCTATCCGAATTTTAGACGAGAAGCCCCCTCCCTGGCGCTCTGTAATGTCAGAATTAAGTAATGTTTGAAAGAAAGGGCTCTGATGTCCCCGCTGATGTCATTTCTCCACATTCTGCATTGAAGGGTTGACGATGATGTCTAAAAGATAACACCATACCATGAACAAAATTCGAGCTGTTACAAAAGTTTGGAAACATACGAAAATTTAGGTGCATACGGTAGAATGAGCTTAGAGCTTCGAATTTTAAACTGTTAAGAGCTTGGTACACTGTAGCTTGACGCTTTGTTTTGTATCAACAGGCAAAAAATTAGCAAAGGTAAAGAGAGAGTTCGTTCATCGAGGGGCAAAGCAGCATACGGTGGCTCAGAAACCGCTCGTAAATGTCGTAAAGTTTACGGCATGGAGAATCGACAGATGTGGTGCACCCAGTGTCGCTGGAAGAAAGCTTGCGTTCGATTCGGCAAGTGATTGAAACTTTGGGATGCAGGGGTCAAGGGAAAGCTGAAAATAATGAAGAATGTGTTGTGGTGAATTTCGAGAAACTCGAGAAAGGTATTTTGAAAATATGTGTACTTTTAAATACGTTCTCATTCAAACATTTTGTTTTCATACATACAGCTATTGGGTCCTTTGTAAAGGGCATCGAAAAGAAGGTTTGGTGATGGGTGCTAGAATAACCTTCGAAATTTAGATTAACTGTATGTTTGGTTTAGTTTTTCATGGACCAACGCGTTTGGGACACCGCTGGTTGAGTCTAATATAGAGTTGGTTCATGATGTTTGAATTGATTTGTTGCTGTATCAGAGCTTAAAACACAATGCAGGCTTTACTGGGAATGGCGTGCGATTGCTCTTGCACACCATAGCACACGCCTCCTCTCCCCAAGGAGTGCAATCGGCGCTCCCTGAGTGCAATAGATCACACACCTCCCCTTTCCAAATGAGAATTGAAATCTTGCACTTAGCCAAAGACCCTTACATGATTTGATAATAATCATTGACTTAGATGTAATATCACTTTAGTTGAAGAGTTATTTCTTCGACCTTGCAGAATGTTAGTTCCTGAAAGTTCAGTTCCTACTCATTCAATTTACTGGTGAATTTTTGCAAAAAAATTAGAGCGAATGGCAAATTTTGTACTGCCCTGCCTCTGCATTAGAAATAGGCGAATTTCACAATTGGCTAATTTTTAGATGTACAGGAGGAGCATTTCAAAATATGACCCCTTGTTGCTGGCCAGGTCCAACAGTTCGTAGATTCCAATTCCAATAGACATGCTCTGATGAAATTTATGGTGATCTTCAATTGCACTCGCCCTCCATTGCACACCTGATATGCACCAGGATTGCAATTGGCCACACACCTACCAAAAAGTTCCTAGTAAGGCCTGCAATGTAAGATTCATGTTCTTGCCCTGCTGAGAATTTGTCCCTGGTTGATTTTGAAGTGAGCTTCTATACGGTACCTACTGGATTTAGGATCGCTTGTCTCCCTGTACCTGTACCCTGTTGGAATAGGGAAAACATGCGATTTAAGGCCAATTTCTAGTCGTTTGAATTTTCCAAGTGGTGGGAATCTTATTGTTTACGACAGAATTTGCAATCGCAACTGAGTAAAAACTTAATGTGAAGTAAATTTTTATTGTGTAAAAGTTCGCCCGGTCGGAAAATGTCACTGATTGGAAAAGAGCCTTTCTGTAGGAAGTACGCTTTTAGCTGGAGCCCCCTCCTCCCCCCACCAGTCTCAATTCCACCTACTAAAACTGATACTTTTTTTCAAAATCAAAGGTTTGTTTATGGCAATTTTGGGAAATCAAAGTGCGATGGTATCAGCCTTTTCGTGCAGTTTTGTCTCAACCTCCTCTTCGCGTCGAGGCTTGCTGTGCAGAGCACAGCTCTTGTTACGCTGAGAAGAGGTGCATTCCTGTCAGTTATTCCAACTCTTCTTGGGATTTCTGTGACGAAAAAGGTGTTCTTTTGACCATTGACCGGCGGATAAAGTAGTTATTCCCTGACATGTTTACTTTCCGTTTTTTGCAGTTCACAGCCAGGGGTGCATATCAAATCGGTACATTTTTGGGGCTTATTGTCATGCACTTTTTCCACGAAATATTTCAAAGAAAGTCTCAATTTATTGAGCATACAAGACACCCCTGATGCCATATCTTTTGATGGTATTCTTGAGCAATTTGTCCATGCCTCGTTTTCACGAAAGAAGTGAGGAGAGAGATGTCTTTTCGAAGTGGTTTACAAAGAAACAACAGAAATGCACCAGTAACAGGTTTACATAATATTCTTATTTGTTTCGAATAATAGATAGGTTATATTTGAAGCAAGGCAAGCAGGTGAAGAATTTGAGACAACTAGACTTCATTTGTTTTCCCAGATAGAATTTCTTCTTCCCCCCCCATAGTGTATGAATGCGAAAATTGGTCTCAAAATTTTGAGCAAGAAATGGGCATCTTCATAATCTATGTTCCCTAACAGAAATATTCCCATCCCCATAGTGTATGAATAGCATTATAGCAATATTTTTTGTACTATCAATATTACACAAGAGATCAATACACTACGCAGTAATACAACGTTGTATTATTACGCAATACATTAGTTTCAGTCAAAATCTCCATTTCATCATTAGTTAAAAACAGAAGAAATTGAGCAATAGATATTTTGTAGTTGGTGTTTGAATGTTTTGATTATCGTTATTTGCAGAACAGTAAAATTCCTGTTAGGGCTGAAGTATCATGGGGTGCCAGTTGGCCGAGTTCATGGCAGAAACATACCGCTCCTCGCTGCTCCCCTGCGACTCTCGCTGCAGTAGAGTAGAAATTGCACGCAGGCTAACCCGAGATGCCATAGAGGATTCAGGAAGATGTTCTCTTACGTGGAGAGGTAAAGTTTCTCGAGTTTCGGTTTCGGTTTTCATTAACTGATATATCTAGAAAACATCAAAGAATGCAAGTATCAAAGAATACAAAACAACTTACCTAAATTTAGTAATACAGGTAATAATCACAGACAATAAGACACAGAATGCTACAAGAATATACCTACACAAGACATAAAAGAAATGGGAAAAGAGGCACAGTGCAGTATAAAACATAGAATGAGCATTGGTTTCAGGAGCAATTCCCGCCCAGCAGGACAATCCACGACTAGGACAAACAACAAGGAATCCAGACTCATCAAATGGTAATCATGTAGGGACCCACACCCCCCCCCCCCCATCACATCACCACTATCCCAGACTGTCCCACTGGACAACAGACCACACCCCAAATCTTTGCTCATTTATATTTAGATATATTAGTGTAAAGAGGAGCTCTCTAATAAGTAAACTAATCGAGAGAGAGACCCCCCCCCAATTAAAAAACTAAAAAAGAAAAAAGATTTTGCTGGAAAAAACCAAGGAAAATTTTAGGACTAAAAGGTCCTTCGTAAACCTTGAATACCGTAATAGCGCAATTTAGTCCCGTCTCGATCAAGCGTCCCTCTTTAATATACCCTTCCCTTCTAAATCAAATTTTGACAAGGACCCTTCTCTATCATACCAACCCCTTACTTAAATCAGACACCAGAAGTTAACAATGATTTTCATTTATTTAGCTAAGGTTGTATGTCGATTTTAGTGTTGTTTGGGATACAAGCTGTGCAGAATATGTGCATTTGGCGCGTAAGATTGCGTGTTGATTTTGCCAAATATGGCTTAAAAGATCTAAAAAGTTATCATTCACATCCTTGTCATTCGAATTTGTGAATAAGCCCAATCTCTAGTAAGCATCCTCTGTTTCAAGCCCCCTATGGAGTCGCTAAAATTGAATAACACCCCAGGGGTAGAATAGAGCTTTTACGGAAGGTCGTGAAAAGGGAACTCTTGAAAACATCTCAGGAGCGTAGGATGAAAAATAGACTTTGAAATGAGATAAAACTAGCTGTAGTGAGACAAAAGATTACTTAGACTTGCCTAATACTTCAGTCCTTTCGTAGAATAACTGTTAATGTTGATATAGATTGCATTATAGTAAAGGTATTTAGCGTAGTATAAAATCAATTTAAAAGACGGATATATTGCAGAAAAATATATCATCATATCCGAAAATCTTTTTCTTCAAGTTTGTTCTCGTTTGTTGTTTATTTACCAAATGCCAAAGCCCTACATTTCGAGAATCAGTCAAATTACCAAGACGCAAAGGGTATATATAGCCTTACCTTTTCGCACAAAATATGGATTTTCAAATCGGCTATTTTGCTAAAACAGCAAAGGCTCTAGCCTTACTTGTTATCCAAAAATAAAGATTTTGAAAATCGGTCTATTTTACCGAAAACGTCAACAGCCTATAGGCTTTGCTTTTTAATCAAAATCTTTATGCTGTGGCTAAAATATAAGGCAATAGGCTTTGCATTTTCGGCAAAATAGGCCAATTATCAAAATCTTTATTTTATGCCAAAAAGTGAGGTTATAGACTTTGCTTTTTCGGTAAAATAGGGTGATTTTCAAAATCTCTATTCTTGGACCAAAAAGTAAAGATTTTGAGAATCGGCCTATTTCACCGAAAAATTAAAGCCTGTAGCCTTATTTTTAGGCCAAAAAAAGAGAATTCCAAAATAGACCTTTTAGCTACTCTACAAAAGAGCCTGGATGGAGCGATATTTTTATACAATTTTATATGCGAGGGTCGATAGAGTGGCGTTAGAGCTTCGATCGCAATTGTGCACATTCGAAAATTCTACAAAATGTAATGAAATATCGTTCGATCCACATTCGTTTTCAGAATAGCTAAAATGTCTATTGGGCCTATTTTTAGAACTAGCAAAGGCCTTACATTTAGGCCAAAAAACAGGATTCCAAAAATGGGCCAATTTTTAGAAAAAAGCAAAGGCTATAGCCTTACATTTAGGCCAAAAAACAGGATTCCAAAAATGGGCCTATTTTTAGAAGAAGCAAAGCCTATAGTCTTACTTTAGGCCAAAAAAGAGGATTCCAAAAATGGGCCTATTTTTAGAAAAAGCAAAGGCTATAGCCTTACATTTAGGCCAAAAAACAGGATTCCAAAAATGGGCCTATTTTTAGAAAAAGCAAAGGCTATTGCCTTACATTTAGGCCAAAAAAGAGGATTCCAAAAATGGGCCTATTTTTAGAAAAAAGCAAAGGCTATAGCCTTTCATTTAGGCAAAAAAAGAGGATCCAAAAATGGGCCTATTTTTAGAAAAAGCAAAGGCTATAGCCTTACAATTAGGCCACAAAAGAGGATTCCAAAAATGGGCCTATTTTTAGAAAAAGCAAAGGCTATAGCCTTACAATTAGGCCAAAATAGAGGATTCCAAAAATGGGCCTATTTTTAGAAAAAAGCAAAGGCTATAGCCTTACAATTAGGCCAAAAAAGTGGATTCCAAAATGGGCCTATTTTTAGAAAAAAGCAAAGGCTATAGCCTTACAATTAGGCCAAAAAAGAGTATTCCCAGAATGGGCCTATTTTTAGAAAAAGCAAAGGCTATAGCCTTACAATCAGGCCAAAAAAGAGGATTCCAAACATGGGCCTATTTTTAGAAAAAAGCAACATGGGCCTATTTTTAGAAAAAAGCAAAGGCTATAGCCTTACAATTAGGCCAAAAAAGAGGATTCCAAAAATGGGCCTATTTTTAGAAAAAGCAAAGCCTATAGCCTTACAATTAGGCCAAAAAAGAGGATTCCAAAAATGGGCCTATTTTTAGAAAAAAGCAAAGGCTATAGCCTTACAATTAGGCCAAAAAAGAGGATTCCAAAAATGGGCCTATTTTTAGAAAAAAGCAAAGGCTATAGCCTTACAATTAGGCCAAAAAACAGGATTCCAAAAATGGGCCTATTTTTAGAAAAAAGCAAAGGCTATAGCCTTACAATTAGGCCAAAATAGAGGATTCCAAAAATGGGCCTATTTTTAGAAAAAAGCAAAGGCTATAGCCTTACAATCAGGCCAAAAAAGAGGATTCCAAAAATTGGCCTATTTTTAGAAAAAAGCAAAGGCTATAGCCTTACAATTAGGCCAAAAAAGAGGATTCCAAAAATGGGCCTATTTTTAGAAAAAGCAAAGGCTATTATAGCCTTACAATTAGGCCAAAAAACAGGATTCCAAAAATGGGCCTATTTTTAGAAAAAAGCAAAGGCTATAGCCTTTCATTTAGGCCAAAAAAGATGATTCCAAAAATGGGCCTATTTTTAGAAGAAGCAAAGGCTATAGCCTTACAATTAGGCCAAAAAAGAGGATTCCAAAAATGGGCCTATTTTTAGAAAAAAGCAAAGGCTCTAGCCTTACAATTATTCCAAAAAACAGGATTCCAAAAATGGGCCTATTTTTAGAAAAAAGCAAAGGCTATAGCCTTACAATTAGGCCAAAAAAGAGGATTCCAAAAATGGGCCTATTTTTAGGAAAAAGCAAAGGCTATAGCCTTACAATTAGGCCAAAAAACAGGATTCCAAAAATGGGCCTATTTTTAGAAAAAAGCAAAGGCTATAGCCTTACAATTAGGCCAAAAAACAGGATTCCAAAAATGGGCCAATTTTTAGAACAAAGCAAAGGCTATAGCCTTACATTTAGGCCAAAAAAGAGGATTCCAAAAATGGGCCTATTTTTAGAACAAAGCAAAGGCTATAGCCTTACATTTAGGCCAAAAAACAGGATTCCAAAAATGGGCCTATTTTTAGAAAAAGCAAAGGCTATAGCCTTACAATTAGGCCAAAAACAGGATTCCAAAAATGGGCCTATTTTTGGAAAAATGCAAAGGCTATAGCCTTACTTTTAGGCCAAAAAACAGGATTCCAAAAATGGGCCAATTTTTGGAAAAATGCAAAGGCTATAGCCTTACTTTTAGGCCAAAAACGAGGATTCCAAAAATGGGCCTATTTTTAGAACAAAGCAAAGGCTATAGCCTTACATTTAGGCCAAAAAAGAGGATTCCAAAAATGGGTCTATTTTTAGAACAAAGCAAAGGCTATAGCCTTACATTTAGGCCAAAAAACAGGATTCCAAAAATGGGCCTATTTTTAGAAAAAGCAAAGGCTATAGCCTTACATTTAGGCCAAAAAACAGGATTCCAAAAATTGGCCCATTTTTAGAAAAAGCAAAGGCTATAGCCTTACATTTAGGCCAAAAAAGAGGATTCCAAAAATGGGCCTATTTTTAGAAAAAGCAAAGGCTATAGCCTTACATTTAGGCCAAAAAAGAGGATTCCAAAAATGGGCCTATTTTTAGAACAAAGCAAAGGCTATAGCCTTTCATTTAGGCCAAAAAAGAGGATTCCAAAAATGGGCCTATTTTTAGAACAAAGCAAAGGCTATAGCCTTACATTTAGGCCAAAAAAGGGAATTCCTAAAAATGGGCCTATTTTTAGAAAGAAGCAGAGGCTATAGCCTTACTTTTAAGGCAAAAAGAGGATTCCCAAAATGGGCCTATTTTTAGAAAAGGCAAAGCCTATAGCGTTCCTTTTTGCCTAAAAAGAAAGATCTTGAAAATCGGCCTATTTTACCGAACGAAAAAGTATTAGCCTACAGCCTTTCTCTTTGGCCCAAAATTGTAAATTTTGAAAATCGGTCTACTTTGCCCAAAATGCAAAGCCTATAAATTTTTACTAAAATAGGGACTATTTTACCGAAAAGGAAAGCCTATAACCTTACTTTCTTACCCTAAAAGTTGGGATATTCAAGATGATCCGATGTTATCGAAAAAGCAAAATCTTACTGCTGTTGGCCTTACTTTTTGGCCAAAGGGAGAGATTTCCAAAATCGGCCTATTTTAACAAAAAAGCAAGGTAGTGGCCTTTGTTTTTGGCCAACGATATCGATTTTCATGTGCGGGCTATTTTAGGTGATTTAGGCCTTTCGTCGTATCGTAGGAATGGTGCTTTTTGAGTTTGAATCATACACAGATATTCTTGAAATTAGAGGTAGAGCTAAAAGCAATGATGACAGCAGAAAAATAATGGTAAAACATTTTTCTGATATAAACATGAAATTTGAAAACAACAAGTATGTATTTCAATATACTTAAATGCATTCTCGTGGCAGTTACCTAAGGCATCTTTCACAAATTTACTGTGTTCAAGTCACCCTGGCAAAGCAAAATACAAATACTGAAGTATTTTGGGTTGATTGGGCCAAATGGGGCAAAGCGGATCACTTAACTCTGACTTCTAAAATCGAACGAAGTGCGTTTGTTGCAAACTTGATACTTTGCTGATTAATCAAATCGTCTCAGTTCATCAAAGAACTCTGAAATGCGTCCCAATAAAACTTTCTCTTATTTGTGTGCTTGTTGCGGAGGGCTGTACGTTTCATATTCCTGGTTTTTATACAGTTGCACAGGCTAGGCCTACACGTAGATTGAAGACCTTGTTCTTACCTATTCTGGCAAGTGGTTGCTAGCCTGTGTCCCCGACTTTCTGCAGTGCCTGGAACGCAGGCTAGTGGTTACTAATTTATGGCGGAGGAAAAGCAAAATAAGTGGATGCTTCAAAATAACAGCACTTTCTTTGTGGTATAAGTGCCAGAATCAAGTAAATATTGCAAGGAAGGGTTCAAACTGCTGCGTAGGAACTTTTCCATTGTTCAAAAAGATCTCATTGTATCCTTTACTGGGAACAGAATAGCATAGAGCAATTCCCGAATGAACTATGCAAATTCTACAGAAACCCTTTCATTCAAACTTACGTGCTTTTCGCTATTTTTGGAGGATCAGGAAAGTGCAGGATTTGAAGCAACAATTTGTCTGCCTTTTCTTGTGGCATAAATCAGCCATTGCTTGTCCGATCATGAGTCGCAGGAAACGAAGTAATTGTTAAAAATGTAAACGCAAACATACCTGTGTCTTTAACGTGGCTTCTTCTGCCTTTTTTGGCTTTCCTTTGCTTGCCTGCCTCAGCTTAATCCATTGATTCAAGTCTACAATATCCTAATTCAGTTTCTCCGCAAAAGCGAAGCTGGCCTCTTTTGCGGTTTTGTGATCTCCCGCCTCTGAATCAAAGTACCGCAAACGAGGGCAGCCTCACTTTTACAGAGAAACTGAATTAGGCCAATGCAGACTTGAATCAATGGATTAAGCTGAGGCAGGCCAGCAAAGAAAAACCCAGAAAGGCAAAAGAAGCCACGGTAAAGACACAGGCATGTTTGCGATTACATTTTTAAGAATTTGTTTCCTGCGACCCATGGTCCGATTGGGTAAAAAGAGGCCTTAAATTCTAAGGTGAAGCCTATCCTATGCAACTTATTCAAGGGCGAAACAATAATAAGGTAAACCTCCTCCACTGCAGCCACGCCATTCGGGTACAATATTTTTGCGATACCCTGTATTTTCTTCCACCAAAGGACAAGTGAAATTCATGAATTTATCAATGATCCATTATGTCCCACCGAGAGCTACTTTGCCCCACCTTATCCTGGTCTAAAAGGTATTACAAATTCATAAAATTGGAAGTGTACTAAATCATTAATTACAATGTTTACAAAGTTAAAATTGTCTTTCATGTACCTTATTAGATCTTTTCCACAACAATCAATAAGAATTCTCTTAAAGGCACACTGTCGTGGTTGCGATTGGCTAGTTGTGATGTACAAATCAAAAACATAGCTCTGGTCTTGGAGTAATTACCAAGCCTTTTTGTTCTTGGATTATACTTTATTTCGAGAATAAAGGAAATCAGATCATATCATCTTCGTGAATTTCACTGTACATCGAAATTACTGAGCCTTGCCTAATTCTTTTCTTCTTAATTATCTTGTCTATCCTATCAGCACCACGACAGTGTGCCTTTAAACATTACATTTATCCCTCGCAACAGTGGCTCTCGAGGGGCAAATCGGGCAAATCATTCTATTTTTCAAAGAGACTTTTCTGCGATTTTTTAAGATCTCAAAGACCTTTGAGAGCATCAGATTTTCAAAATTTTAGAGAATTTTCCAATAAGGAAAAATTTTGAGGATAAACCCGATCTTAAGATTTTCGAAGAATTGTCTTAAGATTCTTTGAGAATTTGTGTCACTTTTTTGCAGGAGATTCTTGGGTCTGTTTTAGATTCTCGAAGATTTTAAGATTTAATAAAGATTAATGAGATTTCAAGATCTTTCGCGACTCTTAGAGATTTTATAAGAGTTTTTACGAAAGCGTACGAGATTTTGGAGTCATTTGCCCATCGGCTTGCTCTACTGAATCTTCTTCAGCACCTAATATACCCTCTTTTGTGCGTTTTACAATGAATCAAATATCATTTATCAGCGGCGAAGGCAAACCTTTCTTCGTGCTGAAATGGATGCAAGGCCGAAAGAAGCAGCTATTGATTAGGCGGGCACTCGTTCTTAAAACAAAAAAGAACAATACGTTTAATCAAAGCTTGTGAAGTAAACTATTGTTTTCAAAATTATTGGGGGTTTGAGTCCCCCTACCTGCCCCCTTCTGCTTCCTACGGGACTGAATGTATGCGGACATCTAACTAGAAAATCTACTTATTTCACAACACAGATTCGAATCAGAAGTGGAAGGTTCCTATTCTCACGAAGGCAGACTCGATTTTCACCATCTGCATGCCCCCGGGGAGGTACTTGAAAGGGGATTATTACAACCTGTCTTCGATTGCTAGTTCCGAGACTTCAAAAAATTGCCTCCAGAAGAAAGAGGTCCTTCCCGCAGAGAAGACATAGACGATGTATTACTTATACCTGTCTCTGATTGTCCACTACACGAATTGGTAACACTTTTGTTTCGTAGGTGGCAGCCTCGTTTTGAACAAGACCGAGTCAGCTCTGAATTGAGTCCTTCGCAAAGGCATATATCCATAAACACGTTTAAAGAACTGTAAACACTTTGCTCTCTCCGTATAATGTGAGTGATCGTTTGAAAGCGAGGTTGGGCATCCGGGACATCTGAAAGTCCACCGTGAAGTCACCTACGATGGAATAAAGCATTTCAGTACATCTCGAAAGTATATCATATAAAGAACACTATTTGGCGAATATATCACCTTACAATGGCAAGGCTGGCATTGCTGCAAGGCAAAAACTTGGTCATGATTTTGTAGGAAAACCTTATGAAACAATTAATTACTCAAAGTTTACCCTAAAGGTACTCCGCACTAGCAAAGGTGCATTTCGTGAAATAAAGGATACAGTTCTGTTTAAGACAAAGCAATTTGGCAGCCTCAGGAAAGATTCCAAAACCCCTTCGATGCAATTGACTATAATGTTTTGCTTTCTAAGTTTATTTTGACTTGATCGTGGCATGCAGAAATGTGAAGTCCATTCTTCAGAAAAGCAAATCCTTTTTGTCGTAAACCTGAATCTTTTGTCTTACAAAATTTGCCAGTGCTCTCCACATTTGCTAACATAACATTGACTAGACTTATGCCTTTTCGTCACTTGTTTCCCTGCGTACTTTTATTGTTGACATCATTTGGTCAACAGGAACGCAAAACATTACTCTTAAAAAGTGATCCCAATTTAGGCCTACGCAGAATGATTCCCTACTCCCCAATCAAATTGCTAGAATTTAGTTTTTAACCAATCTGGAGGCACTATTCACACAGTTATTGTTGATGCATACAAAAAACCATTGATGAACTCTGGAGTTCTCGCCGCTTCGGTGGATCTCTTTTGCTTCTACAGAGGAAGATTATTACGTATATATTTTGTACGATAATACGTATAGCGTATTATGTATAGATAATTACGTAAAACATACGTATTTTGCGATTTGCAGGTCAAGGCAGCATAGTTCTTTGTACTAAAAGCTTCCTTTAAATGTTCAAGCTCTTCAGACAAGATTTTGAAGGAATTTGGATGAGTGTACGAGAACTCCCACTTGTTTAGACCATTTTGAAAAACTGGGCCTACTTTTTAAGGCTTCAAAATGACATTACCTTGATAGGTGGCCTTCCAGTGACATGCGCAACAAGAAAATTCAAAGCAATATCTTCACAATTCATGTACTCATCCACCATGTCTCGAATTGATCGTGGCATCAAATATGTGTACAGATAGGAGTAGTACTGTAACAGAAATGGAATGGGGTGTCTTAACTGAATCACTTTGAAATCAAATTGTAATCATTATTCAAAGTTGGTGTTACAAAGCTTAAAGAGAAAACTGATTGATACCAACTATTTACAAAAAAATTTACAATCAAGTCTGAAAAAATAATATACAACTTAAATAACGCAATGGCTAGGCTATTTAAAAATTTTGCAATTACATTGTTCACATTGAAAGATAAAACATGCCAGGTGGACATCTCCAAACAGTTACCCACTAAAGGTGATCCGAAGTGAAAATTTCTATTGATAAAAATGAATAGTATTGTTGAATAATAAAGAATGCAATTTAAAATTTTTTGATACCTTGTTTCATCTTTGATTTAACTACTACAGGGCGTCCTAAAGTGATTGTTCCCTGTTTGTGTGGCTACTCCGGAGGATATGTAGATTCAATTATCTCAATCTTTTCACAGTTGCATAGGTCAGGTTTTAACTCAGAGTTTCACCCCTCGTATGAGCCCATCTGATACGTGGTTGCTGATTTATGGCATGGAAAAGGCAAAATAACTGATTGCTTCAAAAACAGCAATTGAACGGCAAAAGCAGTGATTTCGATATCAGGAATGCTCATAGTGGAATTATGGCGAATGATTTAAAGTTTCCATCGACCTATTCAGTTGAAAGAATTATGCAATGACATTTTCACATATGCTTTTAAAGTTTTGCAAAGATTCGAGCCCTTTGCTCCACGGGGTTGATTTTACAGACTGAGAAGTTCATCTTTGGTTGATATTTTAAAAATTATACCATGAGCGATAGGACATCCAGTGTGTAGCAGTTTAAATTTATATCAGTAGCGATCCACCTTAACTTATTGTTTTTTTGTGTCTTGAACTTGTTTTTACTTCGTACACAGCCACCTTGCAATGTTTCATAATTTTGAAATTTTCAGTAGTGAGCCACCTTAAGTGAAGATTCAAATTTCAAAAATTACGAAACATTGAAAGGTGAAAGGTGGTTGTGTAAGAATTAAAAACAAGTTCAAGAGACAAAAAAACAATAAGTTAAGGTGGCTCGCTACTGATATGAATTTAAACTGCTACACACTGGGTGTCCTATCGCTCATGATTAAACATAGTGACTTTCTTGAATTTTCAGTCGTCTGTATCTCACTCACATGTGGGAAAACCTCATTCTGGAAATAGCTTACATCCATCTTGTTAACAACTTAGACTTTCCAGACCAAAAACCTCACTATCATTCGACACAAATCGAGGCGGAAGAATTGGAAGAAATTGTCAAGTATGTTTTACGAAAAACATTTACGTCATAGATAAACCAAAATATAGATAGACATAAAGATCTATTTCATCTACTTAAGTAAACTAATAATGATAGCTATAAAATAACTGGGGTCTTTTCAAAATCTGACATCAAATTTGAGATAGGCCTTGCATGGACTAACCTTGTGGAAGAAAGCACCTCCAGTCAACACCATCGAAAGTTCACAAGAATAGTTTGCATTATAATTCAATTCTCCATCGGCACTCCAAGAGTAAAATCTTCCAGGAAAGCCAACGATTCTGTCCCGGTTTTCTCTCCAAACCCTTCAAAAAGAGATCAGAAAATGATTGTTTATTTCACTATGTTTAGAAATGAAAATTCATTTGAAGTCAGTCCCAAATAAGATCTTACCAGACTCTAGAGGACATTTGCCTCATATTTCAGTAGGAAAAAATACCAAATGTGGATACAAACTGCGTGAAGAGACGATTTCCCTTGACGTTGAGAAATGTTGCAAATTTTTCCTTATTGCCTAAAATCTTACTCACACTGCAACGGGAATGGTGTGTACTAAAGGTGTATTCGTTTCCGTTGCTGCATAAGAAGGAAATTTTTCCTTGACATCCAAAAATGTTGCAAATTTTCCGTTACTGGCTCGAAATCGTACTCATAATGTTATGGGAACGGAGTGTATCAAATGTGTATAAACCGTTCTCGTTGCTGCATGAGAAGGAGCTTTTCCGTTTACGACGAAAAACATTGCACATCCTCCCTCATTTGCTCGAAATCTCATTCCCACTGTAAGAGGAATGGTATAAACAAAATATGTAAACAACGTTGCCGTTATTGCAAGGGAAGCAAATTTCCTTTTGGCGTCATAAAAGCTCTGTCCTTCGAAGCTCTAAAAAGTATAGAATATTAAATGAAAAAGAAACCAGCAATTTTGAAGAAACGAATTCTCAAAATCTTGCACGATAAATCTTCGATTTAACGATTCAATTTAAAGACGAGAATAAGGATAATGAAACAGACCTGAAGGCGAGTTCGATTTCATCATATCGCAAGTAAATATCATCATCCATTGAGAGAATTGCTTCTGTATCAATCAAATCATATGGTATGAATCTGTTATTCAGACTGTTCTTGTCTCCTTTGATCACCTGAAACAAAGCAAAATCTCAGCTTCATTTTTAAATTGTGTGAGTCAGAAAACGCACGTATTTGAAAAGGTTACTGCCCCCGAACCGTCAAAGCAAAGATATTTTACAAAATTGGGTTGATCAGACAACATGATATCAAATCGTTTCTTGAATCATTCCTGGTTGAAATTAGTCTTTTCGTTCAGATCATACAAAAGATTTTCCTGTGAAAGTCGCTTTGAGTAACCTTCAAAAAATATTTTTAGAACAAGACCAGATTACCGTAAGATTTCACGTTGCAGCAATGAATTATAGCACAAGCGATCCTTTGGGAGGATGAATAAGTCTTCACCTCAACTACTGGAAACAGATTGAACTACTGGAAACAGCTTGAGGAGGCCCGTTTTGTGTGTAGTGCGTAGCCACAGGAACTGGGGTTACTGGGGACACGTGCCCTCACAATATTTTGAAATAAATACACACGCCCCCTTTCTATTTTCAGGAAATGCTCCTTCAGCTAACGAAAAAAATGCCCTTTTAAGTGTCATGCTCCGGTAGCCTGTTGTAAAGTTTGCTTGTTTGAGTTTCTTTTGATACTTTACATTTCCATATATTCATTTATTTAATACTCATTTTTCTTGTCTTTCCCTCTTTACGCAAAGTAGACTTGTTTGCCATCTGATATCTGCACATTAGTCATGCATACTCATAATTTATCCTAACTTCACACAAATCTATCCTCCAACGTCAATTCCCATGTATTTGCTACACTTTCACTGCGTCTATGATATATAAAGGCAGTTTTCACAGGACACATGTTGATGACAGCATTTTAATGTTGAGATGTACATCCTGTATAAAGATTTGTTATATCATATTATCATGGGTGGTGGGCTGATCTTCATCAGCGTGATGCCTTATGGGCCTTGCTGATTAATAAACAAGATGAAACCCTTTTGGTCTAAAAATTGCTTGAAAGGTTCGAATTTAGTGAGAGGCCTGCCTTACTAAAAAAATTGTTCACTAGTTAGATACTGTAAGAATGTTGGGGAAATTTAGCTCTCTAGAAGTCAACATCATTATCTTCCTCTTATGTTAAGAAAATGTAAATCCCAAGATACATACATGCAAAGGAACGCCAATATCAGGCCATTCTAGTTCACTTGAAGGCATCGCAGGATTATTCCAAATCACTATCACTTTATTGAGGTATTTCAAACCAGACAGTCGTTGCAATGACTCAACCAAGATCAATTCTCTATTGTATGTTAAAATCACAATTGTGAAATGTTCAATAGCATAATCACCCCCAAGGGAATTCTTGAATTTGGATCCATCCCCACCTTCACCAGCTCCAAGCGGCATGTAATCATTTACATCCTCGAAGAATTGAACAGAAGGTGGCATCCCCACATTCTTTGGAATAAACTGCAGTAAATAATGAGCACCAGGGTACACGTTCCATTGCTCATACAATCCAACACTCATTGTTGTCCAGTTATAACTAAAGGATCCAGATTTAACTGCCTCACTGTCAGTTCCCCCAGTCTTCAAAGATGTCATGTTGTTAAACAGGGGTGTAGATGTATATGGCAGTAATGGTAAAGGGGGCAATTTTATATGACTCTGTATACCACTGAAAATCGTTCTGAGACTTGCATCCAATGTACCAAAATATGTTTCGTAGATAAACCTTCCTTGCTTTTTCATTGCAAACACTTCTGTCTTTTTAATTGTCCTTAAAATGTAATGAGCCTCAGTGATTCTTGCTGGTGGTATCATTACAACAAATTTCTTATAATCTACAAATTCCGAAAATGGTAGCAACATATTTTCACCAATAATAACAGGAATGACCCCATTGACCAGTGACAACAAAATGTCTCTGTGTAACTTTTCCAAATCTTCCACATGTTTCACATCAAATAAAATGTTGAAAACAGAATGTCTAAGGATCTCTATGACTGGAGCTTTGTTGTCGCAATTAGCCATGAATTCATCTGCAAGTTTATTCTCAGTTCTGCCACAACCAGCTTTTATGAAAATATCTTGCGCTCTCCCTTTCAATGCAATAAGATCTGTGTTTGATATTTCTGGAACATATGTGTTTTCAATAAATGCAAATAAGTATTTTCTTTTGATTGGAACAAGTGGTATAGCAATATCTTGTGTGTTAATGTCTAATGATATAAAATCAGGAGGGTACAAAACTTGATCAAATTGATCTCTGAATGTGTTTTTACAAACTATTGAGCTTGCGATTATAGCTTTCCTTTTTGCAACTTCTGACACATATTTACAAACATCTGATGAGTGATTTGATAAAAACAAAATGAGATGATTCTGCCCATCGTTTTTCCAGTAATGTAAACTTTCCATATGTCTTGTCAAGATTCCTTTTTGATAGCGAATTCTGCCTGACTTCAGAACAATAACATTCACAAACAAACATGCATTTTCAGGGCTTGTACTAACATGTGGTAATGTGATTAGCCTCTCATAAACTAGTTTGCTTTTCTTGGTATCTGTAAACACCAAGTTTTGTGAAGTTGAAGGGTTGTATACATATGCAGAAAACTGATTTAGCAAAGAGCAATGAGAGTAGTCAAAACAGTTTGAAAATGTGCAATGCCTCTTTGATGATTTGGAATCAACTTCACTGTTCTGAATCTCATTTGTGACACCATTTAATTGTTTTGGCATTCCAATTGGTATATTAACTTGCAACCTCTTAGCAGCTACAGCAGACTGCAATATGCTTAGCTCCTTTTTCAATTTAGCCAGTCCTCTCTGTGATCTTTGCACATCATTAAAAATCTCTAATTTTTCAGCAGAAAGTCCTTTGATAACTTCCTGAAAAGTATATCTTTTCCCCTCAAGATCACGTAAATCATTAACAGCTGCAACTTTGATTGTTTCTAGCTCTTCAACTTCATCTTTCAAATCTGATAATTTTTGTTTCACACCATCAATAGAAGTTCTGCCCCCCTCTCCTAACCAGACTTCTTCAACAGGGAGGGAAGTGTGCCAGGCAAGCTTCCTTGTCCCAGGTGGCTGTTGGTTGAGAAAGCTATGCAGCACAAAGAATGCTATGAGGCCAAGACATAAAAAGACTCCAATTAATGTTTTGACAAAGGCCATGAGGGTACGTTGTTGGGGGATCATTTTGTTCTTATTGGTAGACCTCCAGCTGTCACTAAACCCTAATTCTTTAGTCAGCAATATCTACTCATGACTTCCACATACAATGGTCTGCAGCAGATCCATAGTCACCAGCCAAATATACTTTGGACTGGGTATTTTATCTACTCTGAAACAAAACAGCCTATAGTTGGGCAAAAAAGATGCACCAGTAAATGATGTGATCTGGCAGCACTTTGTTGGACTTTTGTAAAATATCACGAATGAGAAAGATGTATGATGTGTCAGGAAAGCAGCACTATTTTCCAAGCATTATTATCATACATCCCTCCACATCTGCTGCTGTAAAATTTCCTCTAGGTTACCAAACAAACTCCTCTGCATCAAAATAACCAAATATATGCTTTAGGTGTTGCACAATATCATTTTCCTGCGTGATTCCTGTAGTTAAAGTCGGATCGTGTAGCCATAGGGGTCATCTTCGTATCCCTTTTACGAGGGCAATATTTTATGGGCCTAATTCCGGACGTGACGACCTTCAGCAATAATGGTAGTGTTTTCTTCCTCATAACATGCAAACCATCCAGTTTGAGTCGTAGTTAATGATAATTTTGATAAAAAGAATGAAGAATCTAAAGTTTCTTCTTGATATAACTCGATTAGATCGACATCTTTTTCACAGCAACCCTTCGCATAAAAATTTCTCCGACATGGACTTCATAGCCGCAAATGTGTTGTTGTTGCCATTGTTCACTTACTACCTCGCAGAGGCGAACGATAGGCATTGAACTAAAATGGTGACAGGCTACTAGGACCACGGACTACAGCCCCCTGGGGCTCAAAGGAAAGAATAGCCCCCTATGCAGTAACTCGAAACGAAATTTTTTTAAGACTGAGCCTTAACTGTAGATTCCTTCCCCTTTAGATTCCATTTTCTTCCTATGATGGATTCCCTTTCTTTCTCTCTGGTTGTAGACCTTATCTCCCCCGGTACTGCTGCTTGTCCTGCTTGTCTTCCTCAAGTAGATTCCAATTTCTTCCGCTTATAGATTCCAATTATTTCCTCTGATAAATTCCCTTTCGTCTCTTCGTAGACTGCTTCTCTTTCCTCCACCTGGTAGGTTACACATGATCCTCTTTCCGGCGAGGTTTCTTATTTGTTTTCTTCATTTTCTCCGTAGTTCCTGTGGTCCATGGTTCCGTAGAGTTCAAATCTTTTATTCCGCATTCCAGAAATTCCGGGCAAAATTTGAGCAGTCTCAATTTCGTGAGTTTTCATTCAACTCAATTTCCCATCCTCCATTTAACTTCCAGACAAAATGGCGACTGCTGCATCCTACTCTCGGAGACAAGAAGAAAATTCTGCTGCAAAAGCAGAAGAAACAGATCCGCAAGTTACAAAAGAAAGTGTTAAATTTACAGCAGATAGCATTGGCTTAGAGAAATTAAACGATGATGCAGCTAATTACATCGCAGAAGAGCTGACATTCAGGCTGCAAGAGCTTGTTCAGGAATCGATGAAATTTGTTCAAAATTCCAAACGAAAGATCTTGCAGACACAAGACATTGATCACGCATTGAAAGTTCAAAATGTTGAGCCACTCTATGGCTTTACGTCCCATGATTTCCTGCCATTCAGATTCGCTAGTGGAGGGGGGAGGGAAGTGTTTTTTCATGAAGAGAAAGAAGTGGATTTGGAAGATCTCCTTAACCAGCCATTGCCTAAAATACCGTGCCCTGTGACGCTTAAGGCTCACTGGCTTGCAATAGATGGTATGCAGCCCAATATCCCAGAAAACCCACCCCCGATTGACAAGGATAAACAATTGAAAGAGATTTTAGAACCTTCAGCAAAGTCAAAGAACATCAATGAGCTAGACCTAAGCATGGTGAATGCTAGCAACAAAGTTGATTCCACTAAAGAAAAAGATTCAAAGATTTCAAAATCTGATAGTAAGAGCTCATTAAACAAGGAAAGTGATGAAAAGAAACTTGGATCTCCGCTGAAGCAACAAGACACAAAATTCAAACCACTCATCACTCATGAACTCTCTGTTGAGCAACAACTATACTACAAGGAGATAACAGAAGCTTGTGTGGGCTCTGTGGAACAAAAGCGTACAGAAGCACTTCAAAGCCTAGCATCAGATCCTGGCTTATATCAACTGCTTCCAAGATTTGCTACATTCATTTCAGAAGGAGTGAAAATAAATGTTGCCCAACATAATCTTGCCTTGCTTATCTATCTGCTACGAATGATCAAAGCTTTGATGGAAAACCCAAATTTGTATCTTGAGAAATATCTTCATGAGCTGGTGCCATCAATCATCACATGTATTGTCAGCAAGCAGCTTTGTCCGAAACCAGAAGTGGATAATCATTGGGCTCTCCGTGATTTTGCAGCTAGACTGATGGCCCAATTATGCAGAGCATTCAGCTGCCCAACGAATAACATTCAGTCACGCATAACAAAGACATTGTGTAAAGCATTGTATAATGAGAAAGCTGCATTAGCAACACATTATGGGGCGGTTGCAGGTCTGGTGGAGCTGGGGTTAGAGGTAATGATAATTTCATGGCAGAGATGCTTGTTAGTTAAGTCATGCCATTTCAACTGCCCACGCCTGTAACTTAGATATACCCCCTGCAGAGAAACTGAGTCTTTAAACGTAGCCACCTGCTGCTAAGCACTGTCAGATAAAAAGAGATCTACAATATTTTCTACTGTGCTTTCCAATTTGCTAAGCAAATAACAGAATACCTCAGGATTACCAAGTGGCAGAAGCTGACAGGATGGTACAATTTTTAGGATAAATCTGCAGCTATTATATGGACAAATACACCAATCACACTGACACATCTAAAGCAGTTTGATCTAAACCAAGCTAACTTTAAATCAATCCAATCCAATGAACTCGATTTGTTTGATTGACCAATCAGAATACAACATTTGATAACCTGGTTTAGCTGAACCTGGTTTTACTCTCAAGTGGGAATACGATAATAAAAGACTTCAGATAAAGCTTGGGCAAGTTTATGTCTTTAAAATGAAAGGGCTTATAGAATGCCTTTCGCAAAGGGCAGTAAAATTCTACCTATTATGAGGTCCTTTCAGAATTTTCTGAGCACGAAAAATTGACATAATAACATGATATCCTATTCCAATTTCAGGTTGTAAAAGTATTAATACTTCCAAGACTGAAGATTGAAAATAGATTAATAACAGAGGCATTTGAATCAAACTCACCAGTTGAAAGATCTTCTGCAGAGCATTTGCAAAACCTACTCATCAAACACTGCTCGTTGATCGCTGTTCGCTTGAGGGGAATGCCAGATATCTTGGAGCAGTATCAGCAAGATTATGGGATGCTACTTGGCGCAAGCATATACAGAAGGGTACAGCAACTCAGGCAGGGTTTGCTAGCAAGTTCAAAGACACCAAATACTCCAACGACACCAACTGTAGGATCGCAAGTTCCTGTTCATGGATGAGGACTTATTTCCATACACTCTGAAGGGACCTTGAAAAGATTGTACTTTTCATCATTTTTGCTCAAAACTTGGAGAATCTCTGAAATGAACCTTGCTCAGAGCAATGAATTCTTGCCACATGTAAACAGTTTCATGATCAGCTGTCTAGCAATGTATCCAAGACACTCATTAGTTCTCTGCAGTACAGGTTTTGTGCACATTAACATGAAGACATTTCTTGCATTATGATAGATTTTTTGAGCCATATGTAAATTGTCTACACAAGAATCCTAAGGCAGGAGATGATGTTAATGTGTAAAAGGCATGTACTGTACTAACTTCTCTTTCTGTATGAATGTTCATATGTGAAAAGGATAAATGCAGGTCATAACTCTAGAATGGAGTAACATGTAATGTGTACTTGTCTCTTATTTTTACATTCCTTTCTGCAGTTGTAATACAAACGATGGGATTGTCTGAATTGATTGGTTGTTCTTTAGCCAAATTCTACCAAAAAGTGAATTTTTTCCACAACTGACTGACTCCAACATTGCACTTTTGGAAATCAGGTACTGCTTTAAAAAACAAATTTGCGCATTCAGTGAGGAATTGCCAATGTTGGCTCAAAAAGTCTATTTCCAGCATGAAGTTGCAGTCAGCAAAACTGTTCCTCATTCAAGAGGTGATAGTTACGGGGTCTTATCAGCTGTTTTTCCATAGTTTGCAGCTAATTGATAGAATTCACAGCATAATAAGTTAACCTATTAATGCAGACAGTTCCTAACCACAGCCTTCCCTTGTCAGCTAATGCATACGTAATGTTCAAGAGCAGTTATGAAAGCTGCCTAGACAAAACCTCCATCAATGGAGATAACATTTTTTCCTTCATTATCAAGTGTCAATCTATGTGTGTATAAAATAATATATATCCTCTAAGTATAAAACATGAAAAAATGAAAATCCCGCTGTTCTTTACACAAGTCCAAAATTTACAACTTCAAGTTTCCTTCGTCCATCATTCTTTTTAGCCTGGTCAGCTTCTTCAGATTTCTTTCTCTGATTCTTTGCATTGGCTGTGAAGGCAATAAGTGGATTGTTCAAGGATTGCTCTCTGGACAATATTTCTTCGTTTAAAACGTATCCAGGGTGATTAAAAAATGTTTGGGTATTTGGCGAGCTGTGAAATAAAGAGTATGTGGCCAATATTCAAAACGGAGATGTTAATCTATAAGTCAACGGCTAGCTTAAGAGAAAATTTGCTTGGCAAAATCAAACATCTTTAAAGTGAATGACCTGAGATATCTCTTGTCTAAAAAAAGGATAAAGAAACGCCTAATTCTTGCATTGTTTTCTTTGGCCTTGCTTTCTTTCACCATGAGCTGGATTACCAAATACTATGAACTTTTTATAAACCTATGCAATCTCATCTTTTAACTCAGGTTATTCATTTTAAGGCCCTACAATTAAAAAAGAGCTTGTACGGGGCTCATGCAAGAATCGAGAAGTCCATGTTCCAGTCTGGTCCATAATTTATGTGGTATCAATGTTTACATTGTAAGTGTCAGAAATGGAACTTTAATTTCAATAGCAAGTAAATCATCGACCAGAATGGAATGTGGAATCCTTTTACCCAAACATGCCCCTTTCGCAGCATTTCCCTAACTTCTGAATCTAAATAATGAGTGATTTCATCAAACAAAATTTTCTCATCTAAGTTAGCCTTTGACTGTTAGATTAACATTTCAGTTTTGAACATCAACCACGTACTTTTTATTCCATAGCCTGCCAAATGCGTAAACTTTTCAACTCACCAAGTAGAACTATCAACGACGGTTTTCTCAAGGAATTTAACTGCTTGAATTCATTCTTAAAAATCAAGCAGAGCACACAAATAAACTTCAATTAGCTATCTAGTAGGTGAGTAAAGAAAACGCACGCAATTTGAAAAATTCTTTTCTCCGAATATCAAAGAAATGATATTGAAAACTTCCGTTTCACAACCGATATACTAAACTAGATTCGGTAGTTCACCCGGCTTTAACTGGTAATTCCTTCCCAGTGATATGTAGGATTTTCCACGGAAAGCCTTTTTCGAAAACCTGCAAAAACGAACAAGTAAAACAGCGAGAAAGTTTCACCTGCTTACCTTCCAAACAACAATGACACATCTATCAGCAAATTATTGGTTCTCTTGAGAGAGATGGATTTCCCAGAATAAGTTTCTCAGGCAGGGGGAAGAATTTTTCACCGTCTCAAAAGGATAGCGCATGCTAAAGAGCAAAGACAATTTCCTCTCAGCAGAATTTTCTGATTGGACAGGTAATCCTTCGTTTATGTGTAAAAAATGTTGCTTTGAATTTGAATAGGATGTTACCAATGCTAACATTGTATTGTGTCAAATTCAGTCCGCTCGGAAAATTCTACTGGTTGGAAATCAGTCTTTGACGTGTTCAACTTCATTGCTGTAAGGAAAATTTTCACCCATTATTTCATCATTAACGGCTTCTCGAATAGACTTTCTCGAGAAAATCCCCTGAAAAAGCTGAACGGAGTGACCGATCTAAGCCAAGAAAAATTATAAAGATAATTGAACATGTAGGCTACTCAACCATATATTGCAAAATATCATTACTTATACATTCAGGGAGCAGAAGTCTTTCAAACGTCGAGCCTCTTTTTTCTTAACTCACCTGATAGCGCTGTGATGAAAATTGAATATATACCTGCTTTATTGGCCAGCCGCCTTGCCATTTTATCATTAGACTCTGCGGACTGTCTCCTGTCGCCATCTTCTGATTGTGACCCCATGTCAACTCTTCCACTACTACTACTATTTCTGTTATTTCTCTCTTGTTCCATACTTTGCTGAGTCAGATCTACAGTTGGTTGTCTCCGTTCAGCACTGTGGCGTTTGTGTTCCATATTTTGGCGTCTCTGTTCCATATTTTGGCGTCTCTGTTCTGTATTTTGGTGTCTGTGTTCCGTATTTTGGTGTGGTTGTTTATTGTGATCCGGGTTATGATGATGTCCCCGGTGGTGTTGGTGCTGATCATGACTTTTATCAGCTGTTGGTTCATAGAGGAAACTTCCCTCTGGTCTCTTGTGAACATGACCATGATGAGTCTGTCTGTCGTACGTGTCATGGACGTCAGGAGGAGCTTCGTCTGAACTGTAATCAGGAGGTCCTTCTAGTACGATATCTGTTTGAAAATAAATGATAACAGACCAGTAGATAAAATTTTATGAAGGTCTGAAGACTTTTACTTCAAAGCAAATGCACATATTTAAGCTACTAATATAGATATCGCAGAAAACAAGTAACATTAACTCCAGAATAAACGAGAGACCATGAAACATTTGCAGCGTAAACACGACAATTTCATCTTTGAGTCATGGTCTGCAAAACCTGGAAACCCTCGAAGAAAGCAGGTATTTCAAGAGTAAATATCAACGAGGACAAAGGCTTGACACAATGAATTTGAACTTGTTTTCTTCTCCTAAAAGCAAAGAAAGTATCAAGGAGTGGGTAAAAGATCACACGAAAACATCCAGCCAGAAATATCATTGAAATGCTCTGCGACACAAACCTGGATTAGCCTCTTGCATATGAATCTGTATTGCTCGCTGTTTTGATGCTTCTGCTAAAGGTTCGTTACCCATGTCGCTGGCGAGGTAATGAATATCCTAAACATGGACAGATAGAAAACAAACTTTGAGATGTAGAAGGGTTGGGAGACAGGAGAATTGAGCAAATATCGAAAGATAACAAGGGATCTGGAAAAAATGAAGAACAACTTTCTAGTTGAACAGTAGCATTTGAATGCAGACAGTGATCTTTTAGGGATCCTAAAAATAAGCAACATGTTTTTGATCGTTACAATATCTGCATTAAAAAGATTATGTTTAAAATCATACAGTTGATAGGTTGATTTACAAATATGATGAAAATGGTAACAAAATGACGAACCATGAACAGATCTTTAGCACCAATATCAACTGCAAGCAGAAATGCTTTCTCGAATCTTTTGTGCCTACAAAAAGGTAATAATTGTAAGAAGGATATCATCAAAAGTGACTACTTTAACACAGAGTGCGATACTTTAATAACTTAAATAAAATTTCCATGTTTATGGTCCTTTAATTCAAGAATTTGTACACAACTTTGACCCAGAACAATCGATTGAATTAACAAAAACAAAATTTTGGATTGATAAGTGGTAGAAAAATGAAACGATCTAGATTTCTAGAATCTGAACTTAGCAGTGATAGCTTTTATATAATAGAAATTGGAAGGAAGTTTGGAGCGAACAAGTTAAATTTCACTTTAATTTTAAATTAAACCAATCTTGACAATTCAGTCTTAACCAGTAATCTGACTGATTACGATATTTCGTAAACTTCATTCCTGGTTTGGGGTTTCTTTCTTCGAGACTCTCACACAAACTCACATCTTCCGGCCCTCATCATAGCTAGATAAACATCAAATATTACCTGAGCAAATGATGAAAGAATCTCCTTGCTAAACGGCTGATGGGATCACAAAACTGCAACATCACAACATCAGAGATCATCCGCGTTGGAGCATAAAAACTGCCAAGGGCATCTTCGATACAGGCTGTAGGAGAATTAAGTAAGCAGGCATTTAATATGTTCAATACTTTTCGGTCTAAAATTCAATTCAGTTACTTTATTTCTCACATAGACTCATTACATAGTCCTAGTGATCGCATCGAATACCCTCTACGTTTTACAAAACAAGAGTAATACCTTCTCGGTCCAGAGTGAATGGCAGGCGAAATAAATAGTCCATAATAATCGTTAAACAAGTAAAACATGATTGGCCATTTGTATTCCAATTCATGCTGTTCAGGAAATTCACAGCCTGAAAAATAGAAACAGCATAATAAGATAGCTGTGTTTGTACTGCCGTTCAAAATAGTAGTCTGCGGTGCGACCTCTACGGGGGAGGAATAATTGAAAGTTCAATTTTCCTTCCCCGGAGAGGTCGCGCTGCAGACTATCAAAACAGCTGAAAGATTTCAATCAGGTGATAGCAGATCATCGAATTAGATTAGAAAGACAAAAGAAACGCGTAAGTAAAGAATGCGTTTGTTTCATGTTAGCAAAGAACGTTCTTCCAAGCAATATATAACAGCTGTAAATTTTGAAGTGACAAAATTGCAGAGATTTCTGCAAAACATAACATTAGACACTTACTTCCAGTTCCTGTTGATTTTGAATATATTCAGAAACAATCTCAACTGGGCCTAGTCTGCCTTTACTCAATATACCCAACTCAATTCGAATAACGGCGAGAGGACCACTAAGGTAAAGAAAAAGCATGAAAGAATTGATAAGTTTACTGAAGCTAAAACGACTGCTTCAAAATATTGCTAACAATGTGTACCGATACTTAGTAAAGAGATATTCTATTCATTCAACGTTTTTCATGTTCTTATTTTCACTTGCACAAGGACTCACAACCAAAAGCATTCTAAAGAGGGACTAAAATCTTGTAAAAAATCTGTAGAAACATCGAACGCCTTCTATTCCTCGAACGTTGAAAGAAATATCGAACGCAGCTTCGAACGTCACATCGAGCGTCGCTTCGCTTTGAAAGTCGAACTTAAGTAATCACCCAATCAAACGCCACGAATAGGCACGTGGGTTGACAATGTTAAGAAAGTAGCGATCTGATTGGTTGCCGTAAAAGCAGCAGACTTGGCCTAAATGAGTCCCCATTCTGAAGCTGTATTGTCACGAGTCTCAGGGTTTGTTTGATTGGTGCCAATCCTGAAAACGGTAGACTTGGAAGCTCGGAATTTGTGTTTGATTGACTTCACAATTCCGAAAACGGCAGGTTTGGCAGGTTTGGAAGGCCTGCCGAACCTTCTGCTCGAACAGGCAGAAGGTTTGGCAGACTTTCAAGAGATTATCGTTTTCATTTGCGAAACTTTGAAAACGAGGCAAATTTGCTCGTGCTGCTATGGCAATAGACCTTTTAGCTATTCTACAAAAGAGCCTGGATCGAGCGTTATTTTTATACAATTTTATACGCGAGGTTCGATCGAGTGGCGTTAGAGGCTCTACAACTATTATGCACATTCGAAAATTCTTCAAATTGCATCATAACATCGTTCGATTCAGATTCTTTCCCAGAGTAGCTAAAAGGTCTATTGAGTCAGTTCAGTCTTTGTTGCCAAGCACCAGACTCGTCTTCGTGTTTTTCAACTGGAGACCTCGTTTTCGCCAGGTTGAATCTGAAATCTGCTGTTTTGAAGAATTTTGTGTTTGATTGGGCACTCTGTTTCTGTCCCTGCGCAGTCTACCGTTTTCAGAATTAGGTAGGTTTGGAATTACCAATCAAACACGCCCTCAGTTTAAAGCTAAAAACATCATCCACTTCAATGCAAAAACTGAAACCCATGTAATCAGTCTAGTTACGAGACAACATTGTACTTACCGATCGAAAACAAGCAGAAGATCATCATAACAGCCAATAGTTTCGGGAGCAGGACCAAGTCCGAAGTCACATGCCCAGCTTACTCTTTCCAGTTTGTTCATGTTCCTATAAGATGGAAAATATTTATCAAATTATAGATAAAACAAAGGGAACTGTCTTCCATTGTCTAAAACTGCACCAAAGCACCAAAGAAACTTAGAATCTAAGGATGCAATATCTTTGCAAACTGCCACAATCAAGAAAGAGGTCTATAGACTAACAAAACGGAAATAATACCACAGCTGGGGCACCAGTTGCGTGGCCATGCTAGAATAAAAGGGGGGCAATGAAACGAAGGGTCTGCGGGCGAACTCCTCAGGAAAGCTCTCGGGGAGGGGGGTAAATTAGTACTTTTCATGGTACGGGGACGTGCCATTTTTTAGGGGTACTTTTTTGAAACCGTTACGGAATTATGGGTAGCATTTTCACAATTTTTGGACATTTAACGGAATTATGGGTGTCCTTTTCAGGAGATTTTTCGTAATTTCCGGAATTATGGCCCAGATTTTCATTCGATTTACGGAATTATGACCCTAAAATGCACCAGAATTTACGGAATTATGGGTACCAATTTTTCGGGAAAAATGGCACGTCCCCGTCAGAAAATAGGTCGAGATACCCCCCGAGGGAAAGCTATTGGGGCCACACCCGTTACTTTGGCTTAGAATCCATCTCCAAAGATCAAGGTAGGCATTGGCGCTAAAGAACAAGTATCACTTCACTCACAGAAAGAAGTGTCCCAATTTGCAGCATTTACTTGGTTGTCCATAATCTGACGAAAGCTGGAAAGCAATCGAAGCTAAGGCCATATCAAATATCTAAAATGGGAGTGAAATGAATCGTTTTAAAAATAGCTAAATAAGTCGACTAAATCTCGGTAAAACAATCTAAACAAAGGGCTTCATAGTCACAGTGAAAACACTGATATTTTTATGACTTTGACTGTTAAAAGGGGAACAGACTAAGCTAAATCGACAAGCTGCTAAAAATAAGCTGAAGAAAAGCCCATAAATGCATTGTTTCCTTCAGCAAACAAGGAAAACGAAGGCGTCAAAATTGTTGAATACAATAAATTGTATTTTCAAGTGGGCCGGGCCAGCTTTTAATTGTGTCATTTCCCTTCAATTGATAAGCATATCAACTTAGGACCCGTCCACACGTATCCGGATCTGTTTGAAAACGCATCTTTTTTTATCCGTTTTGGGTTTGCGTCCACACGGAGACGGCGTTTTCGGTCACCAAAAACGAAGCTTTTCGAAAACGCTCTCCAGAGTGGATCTTTTTGAAAACGCCGTTTTCATGTTGTCGTGTGGACGGGTGAAAACGGAGCTTTTCGAAAACGCAGACGTCACAGCATCGATTTACGACGTATCAGAGCATGCGCACGGATCTTTGGGGATCACGCAAGGACATTTTGATTGTTTGTTTTCTTTTGTCAAAGTTTGAACAGCGGAGTTTGAATGCAGCAGCGTCTTCGTGTGGACAAGGATATTTTCGAAAATGCTCCTCGTGTGGACGCGGATATTTATTCATACGGATAAAAAAAGATGCGTTTTCAAAAATATCCGGATACGTGTGGACGAGGCCTTAAAAAAGATGGAAGATATCTAAGAGATCTCAAGAGATCTAAGATATCTAAGGGATCTCGGTCCAGGGAATATTTCAATGAGCTCCGGGCTCCCAAAGGCAACATTTCCTTCCTCTAGGGCTCAATTACATGTACTCCAGGGCTTCAGGGGCTCTATCTTAAAATTCAAGAAAACCACTACGAGAACTGTTTGGGCTCCAGGGCTCCAAGCTTTAAAAATGATAGGCTCCAGCGACCCCCTTTTGGGGGACTCATCTAAGATCACATAAAGCAGTCGATCTGACATGGAAACTCCTAAATCAATGGACAAAGGACAACACACAGTACAGACCTTCTTGTACATATTAAAGCTGTTTTGCTGCCTAAGAATTCTTGAGAAAATCGAGAAAAGGGTAGGGAAGATTATTTGGTACTCGAGAGTAAGTGGTCAAAAATTAGCCCGAGCTTCTATCGTGCAGGTTGTGCTTACATGCTGCTGGACGCAGGGCCGCCGAGAGGTTTTGGAGGCCCAGGAACAAAACTGCAAAATGAGGCCCCCTTTCGAGCAAACCAGGCAGAAGACAGCAGACTACCTTGATTTATGAGCCCCTCCTAGACCCTAAAGCTCTGGGCAGATTGCGCCTCCTGTTCCCCCTCTCAGCAGCCCTGCCTGAACGATAAATACAAAGAATAATCGTCAAGTATAGCTGAGTGCGAGTAAGATATGTCCTTACGAATTGAGTTAAAAAGGAAGCTAAAAGTTAGCATTGATCAACGAACCTGAATATCCCCCTTTGAGCTTGCAACGAGCACGACTGCATCTGTTGGATGCCACGAGATAATACTTGGCGACTAGAAATATAAAATCATTTGATTTTGAATAAATCGCTAAAGGAGATGAATCTGAGAATAAATTCCCTACCTCATAAATCAGGATAAAAGTTGATGAATGAAGCAGATTGTGTTTTATAGAAAAACGAATTCAATCACACACTGGTTCACTTCATGTCACTGCTCTAGTCATACAAACAAAAATGATCACAAAACTCTTCTGAGCGCCCATCGAGCGATAAAATGTTTTTAAAAAAATCGAAAAGCAAGACAAAAAGGATTCGGGAAAAAGCTGAAATGAGAACGGTGCTCGATACGCTAAACCGGTTCTTAAGAGCAACAGACAGATGAATTGCGAGTTAGTTTTGAAATTGAACCGAGGAAGGCTATGCGCCAACTCATTGTTCTATTGTTTGATGATTTATTGAGAACATGAGCTCAAAACCCCGTCAAAACTTTTCAAAACTCACCAGAAAGTTTGCTTTGGTGGCTTGAGTGAGTTGACGATGATCATCATACAAAATCTGCCAACAAAGTAACATGAAATCAAGATACTTTTGCTTTGAGCAATAAAGATAATTGTAGCAAGGAAGAGGTTCGCTTGAGCATTTCACACATAGTACGTAATGCAGCTATAATAATAAGAATAATTATTATTTATTTATTTAAGGTTGGCATGATAAAAACTAATTAAGGCCAACCATTTAACAAATCATTTATATAATTACTTATAAATTATTTACATAGGTCTTGCATAATCTACAGTTGCAATCGCTGAAATAATGTTATTTATTTTCCTCTTAAATTCTGTCAAGGTATGAGACTCTTTTATTTCTAGCGGCAACGATTGCCAGAGTTTGTGCCCAGTGTACCTGATTGTCTCTATACCATACGCATTTGTGCGTGGAATTGGTACTGACAGGTTCATCTCAGGCTATATGAGATGTTCTTCTCGACAGCTGTTATCTTTCTATGCTATGCCATTGTACTCATCATTCAGAAAAAAATTAACATTTTTAACTTCGATATAGAGATCGAACTGGGTTAAGTTACCTTAAACACCCCCCCCCCCAGTAACGACCCCGCTGAAGCATTGCCCCGCCGAGGTTAAAGGATGACCCGCCAAGAAAACTCGTTTCCCCGCCAAGTTTTGAATTTAAACACTTTCACCGCCTTGTTTTTGTTGTTTCCCCGTTGAAATTTTTGCTTCTCCGTCAAAATTATGCAAGTTTCATTATAGATGATAACCTAAAATTTCATTTCCCCGTCATGATGTTTCTAATCCCCGCTGAAAATGTATGTTTTCGTAATTTCCCCGCTGCAATTACAGGGTCCGGCGGGGTCGTTACTGGGGGTGTCAGAGCACAACCTCGATCGTATGCGCATCATAGCTCATTCACGGAAGTCACTGTGCGTTTCCCCTCCCGCATCTTCGACGCTCCCTGGGGGTGTCCTTAAGCTACATGATTTCCAATATTTCCTCATGAAGACACGAACGTAAGCAAAATAAACCTACCAAAGAGCCATCATCGCAAGCAAGTAACAATTTATCTTCTCTGTGATTTCTGCCTTGTGCAGTCACATTTCCTAGAAATTTAATCATACTACGATTGAAACAACTTTAGTCTGATTTTTGAATAATTTATCATAATTTACCTTGGAACGCTGAGAGAGTATACACAACAAAATGACTTACCTTTAACTTGTATTGGAACAGTGGAAACTTTTTGGACCTAGCAAGGAAAACAACAACTAAATCAACATATCAATGTAATATTAAGAAATTTAGAAAATTTGTGGACTTATTACAAATCTCAGTTTTCATCTCACAGAACATAATTGAGGAGGAGGGCAGCATGAACACTCGATTATATGCCGTATTATCGCGAACCATTTCTTGTGAACTTTAGGAGACCAAGTTACAAACAATCAACTGAAATTTGATAAGATAAATCTCCTATTTGCAAACTTTCTTCAAAGGCATGCTGACTGAGCAAAAAAAATTCCCATTTTTAAAATCCATAGCACCAAGGGTACGTCACAGATCTGAATGGTGCTAGTCCTATTCAAAAGCCGAAAGATTGAAGTATTTTTGTGATTTTTCTCGCTGTCTTACCAGCGCTAGAAGCATCGGTAAATTCAACTTTATGAACATTTGATAGTTACAAAATGACTGACAAGGGGCCTAGAACATCGATCAAATCGCAAAGATTCTCCTTACACAGAAAAATGCGCAATAGGCGTTTCACCTCTCAAGATTTATAAGAGATCAATTCTAAAACAAATACCTAAGATTTTCAGTTCAATGGCGATAAATTTGCAGTGGATATCTCATACCCATGAACAATTGCATTTTGTTTATTGATCTGTACGAGGAGTCCTTCATGATTTAATCAATGTTTTAGGATTTATTACAGTCATTTTGCAACCATGAAATCTTTGTAAAGTTGAATTCACTTATGCTTCTAACGCTCGTGAGACAGTGAGAAAAGTCAACTAAAATTGTGATTTTGTCGCTTTTAACTGCAATTTGAGTCATTCAAATGTGTGAGGTACTCTCAATGCAATGAATTTTCTAAAGCGGGAACTTTTTTCTTGCTCACGCGGTACAAAATCAGAAATTCACACGGTCAAAGAATGACAATCACCTTCTTTTGATTGCATTCATAGATGCAACTTTTGAGAGTGTACTTTCCACTAGACGATTGAGATGCTTCAACTGATTGCAATTGATTCGCCTCGTTGTAACTGAAACATTGAAAGGCAAAATGAATTATGCAGGTATGTCACTCCCAAACAATCTAGTACATTTTTGGCACAAATCTTTCTTCGCGAGAAATCCATCAAATATCCGCGAAAATCTTTTGGTTCTGAAAATCTCGCATGCTTTTTCGAATTAAAGAAATGTCCGTCGGAATCAACAAAAGGTTGACATTTGATGATATGCGCATGGTAACTGGTTTTGTGTTGCACAAGAAAATATAAAGTGCGAGGTATTACAAGTGCAAACCGAGCTTGCGAAGTCTGTGTATTAAGCCCGAGGGCTATAAATTTTCCTGCACGGCTACAAACCGGTTAGCACGAGCTTTATTGCCTGATAGCATCTAATCTTGGCTCAAATCATTTTGTCAAACACATTTTGTTGCTGTCATGTCGTTTGAGTTTATTGTAAATCTCATAGGCATAAGAACAGTTGCTGTGGCGACAAAAACGCGTCCTCGTGTGGTATCGCATTATACAGCGCTACGAGAAACCTGTGGAAAACGTGCAATTAACCGCTAGGTGTGGCGGGATTCTGTATTGCCTCGAATCTGAAATTTCAGTCAGGTAATAAATCTTTGTAAGGATGTCATGACTCTAAATGATGAACTAACACAAGAATTTCATAACGAGACTTGACTTATTGAGGATAGTTAACTTCAAAGAAAATCAAGGGGTATTCAAGGAACCATTCTGTGCGAAAGATGCTACAATTATTATACTATAATGACTAAAAAGTGGTGACGAGATGCGCATACCTGAATGAAATACCGATAGGATCTGAATCTGTGTGTGTATGACATAGAACATCCAATTGAGTGCTAAAAGGGATTGAAATGTGACGATTGCATTAAACGTAATCTGAAGCGAAAATTGTTATCGATCAAAATGAATAGCACAGTTGAATGATAAAGAATGTCGTTCAAAACTTTGTAATATCTTGCTTCATTTTCAAGTTTTCCAGTATTTTGTACGATTGGCTGAGGACATCATTTTGCTTGCAGAAAGTAAAGAAAGTATACAAGGCTGACTATGTATCCAAAGGGAAATCGACTCAAAGAAGCTGCCGTCAGTTGAAATGGTTTTTTGAATATGATATCAATTCATAAGACAATGCTTCTTACTCCATTCAGCTCAGGTGAAATACTTTTAACAATTGTACCGGGTAAGCCACAAAAAAGTTCCCACTTTTAAAAATTCATAGCACCATGCATATATTACAGATTTCAATGATTAAAATTCCAGTTAAAAGCCAAACGATCAAAGTATTTTTGTCATTTTTCTCGCTGTTTTTCCAGCTCTAGAAGCACCGGTAAATTTATCTTGATAAAAAATTCCTGGTTCCGAAGTGACTGAAATTAGGCCTACAACATCGATCAAATCGCAAGGACTCTTCTTACACAGAACAATATGCAATGGGCGTTTCATCTCTCTCAAGAGTTATAAGACATCAATTATCAAAACAATAATAAAGATTTTCAGTCCCATGGCAATAAAATGTGCAGAGGATCTTTCTTATTCATGAGAAACATACTAAAGACTTCTTCTAACCAAAAATAAAGATCTGAAACAAACATTGGCTGCGGTCACTAGAATCTCATCCCGTTGTAATCTGAATTGTTTCACTTTCTTGAAATTTATCTTCAACGTCGGAAAGTACTGCGTTATAACGATACGAAGATACCCGGTCACACTGTGCCCGTCACGTCTTTGAATAGCTGCCGATATTGTGGCTAACTATTTTGGCGCGAAATTAATTGTCACGTGATTACCTTGGTAAATTATGATTGGTTAATTTTTCTTAAACAACGCTGTAATTTAGGTCAGAGCCTTGTTTATCCCGTTGTTTTGGACACTATGGTTTCTTATGGACCCTTACCCCAAGAACGAAACGTTGTAACAGCGTTCTATGTGAACAGGATGAGCGGTCACATACAACAGCGTTATAAGCCCGTTGTTTCGAAGGGAAACAACGCGATAAAGCGCCTAGTGTGACCGCAGCCATTGCTACTAACCTGCTAACAGCAAGAATGACGAGATTCATTCGGCCTAAATCTGCAGCCATTGGTGACCAAGGCCAAGCTGCTTCACTTGAGGATGGCCACCAAACACAGACCTGATGAAAAAGTAGGACAAGAGTTGACTCTGAAAAGAGTTTATGAGGAATAAAAATACTGACTTTGTAACCAAACACTGGAGAATGATAAAAGTCGTTTAAAAAGCAAACTTAGCGTAACTTCAGGTTCATAAAAGAATATCTAAGTGCCGACTTCTCTCGTCTTGGATACGATTTTAACTGTAGGCGTGGCTAGAAAAAATCGTAAATCTATAACGTACCAAGTCTCCTCTGCAATTTACAGACAGTTTTCGATTGATTGCCCTGCCAGACGGGCCTGGTATATCTACCAAAAGAACCTGGAAAATAAAAGATCGTAGATGTCATGTTTAAACGATTTCATACTATACATCTGAGTTTTGAAGTACACGTGCCTAGATTATATTTTTAAATGGATACTGCGTAATTGGGACAATTCATAACAGGCCCATGAAACGCGCATTGACTTGCGTTGAGCAATATGTGATGCACCGCGAGCGCAGCAGATGATGTTGTATACCACATCGATAGCGCTTTCAATGCGTGTTTCCTCTTCCTACTCAATCTCCTTGATTAGGCTACATAAGATTTCAAATATTACCAAAAGCTTCTGCGTAGCACTTGGATGGAAAAACAGTAGAGATCTATCAGCAAACTAGACAAACGATTTTACAACATGTTGATCAGCCAGGGACAAGAAGGCTATGTTCGTAGAAGCCTTGAATAAATTTAACATGCAGTAGCTGGCATAACTGACGCCTTACATCTAAAATGCAAGTTGCTAACTTTCACAGCAAACTGAAAAGGCTTTGGGAGCGTTAGAGAACGATATTGTACTCATAGCCAAGGGGAGTTGATAGGTAGCGTTTTTGTCCTGAATAAATCCACAAACCAGCATCTGTGAGCAAGATAGAAGCAAATGATTACTAAAAGAAAGCCACTGCATCAACTACATTCAATTTGTGTAAATAGATATTATAAACCTTAGGCTCAAGTGCACTTAGTTTCTCTCCTTCCTTCTTTTCCGTTGGTCTCTTGCCAAAATAAACGTAAGCAATCTTTGATTTCTCAAGGAATGTGAAAACCATGTAAAGCTCGTCAATTACGGCTAAAAAGAAAAAACACAAGAGCACTGAACAAGCAACAAATGAAAAAGACTAAAAGATTTTGCACGCAACACTTTATGATGACATTGAGAAAACAAACTGTAGATAAAATAGTTTTCTTGCTTAAACTCTCCATGCTTTTGTTCCAACTTTTGACTCCTCCAGCTTATCATACTTATTTTCCATTTATTATTTTGAAAACATGACTTTTATTAATTGTCACCACTTCTAACTTTAATAAAATTTTTCCAAATAGTCCACAAAATCTGACCAAACACGTTCAATTATCTGTAATATGGTTTTTTGGCAACTGTTTACATTATAACAAGATAGTTATCGTTGCTGCTCAACTTTCAAGCCGATAATGCCTTCCGTTAACATCACGAGGGAGCAATCCAGCGTTGTTTGTTTTTTGATATCATTATTTCTTATTGTTCTCAAAGAAAGGAATGTGGCTACAGAATGAAGCACATCAGATGATACCATTTACATCATGCCAAAACCACGCCGGAGTGATTTTCATTTCACATGCGAAACGAAGTGGTTTTTGCTCCAATGTGTGGAGTGTCCTGTATCAGATAGCTTTGGTGTGATGTGAAGGGCACCTCAATCCGATATGGTGATCGCAGGGTGATGATAGCTCTCTGGTATGGTGTAAATGGGGCCTTACTGTTAATTCAAATAACATTGCAGCGTGTGGCTACGTATTAGTAGCAAAACGATTGATAATACTTACCAAAATATACTGTAACGCCATAGAATAACAGAACTAACTTTTAGTTCGTTGATTCTATGGCGTTAAAGTATATTTTGATAAGTTATCGATCATTTTCGTTACTGTTAATGTTTACATACTGTAGCTTATGCATGTAAAGCAACATTTAATCAATTCAAAAAATAGTATTTTGCATTATTTGATTTATTCTATTTTATCATCTTTGATTTACACCTTCAAACCTGAAAACTTACCATTGTGAATTTGGTCAGTTATTTTCCCAACTAATGATTTGTCAATTGAAATCCTTTCAATGTCGGCAAAATTCAAAGCTATGGCAATTGATACAATTGTTCCATTACTGAACAGAACCTAGAGAGATATTGAATACAACTGTGACCATATATAACTGGCAATAATGACCAGTGGCGGGGCAATGAGGGAAATGAGAGGGTTTCGACCCCCCATTTTTCTAAAAGATGGTTCATGAGTTAATCTCATGAAATATTCTTAACAAACACGTACTGTGAAATCAGCTTAAAGGGCATGCCTGCATTTTCTGAGAGTTTGAATGGTGTGGTCATGCAAAATTTTCCTGGGGCTACACACTAGACCCCCTCACTTCTCAAGTGCTGGCTCTACCACTGACAATGACTAGGTAGCATAGCAATGCTTAGTGATGCAATACCTGAAGATGTCTGGTTGATTTCCACTTCACAGCAGCAACTGGCAAGGTATCCATCAATTCCTGGAGGTGAAGTTTATCATCATTTTTATGTTTTCAGTAAATTTCTTATTACATACTTATCAAGCTCCCTCAAACAACAAATTCATAAAAGATATTAGACACAACTATTCTATGTAAGTTCCAGACAGAAGAAGTTAACTTTCGCATCTTAAATTCCTTTTGTTATAAAACAATGAAATTCTTACCTCAAAATCATGAAGATTGTCTTTTAGTTTTTCTGGTCTTTTATTTGGCAGTACCCAATTAATTCCCCTACCTGATTAAAAACATAGGGAATATATATTATCAAAGGTCTTGTTGACAGCTGAGTTGACACAATGTGTTTGACAGAATAGTTGAAAAATCATACAGTACATATATATACCAAGAGTATCTGTGTAACCTGATCGTGACTACAGAAATACAAATATTTCAAAATTTGGTAAAGAAGCTCATTCCTCTCCCTTGAGAGTTCCAGATAATTGTTCATTTGTTCAAAAACATACTTTCCTAACTGCTTAACAGACTCACCTTCAACCCATTGCCTCTTACTTTCTTTAACCAGATCATCTCCAGAACTTCCTATCAAGAAAAAAAGATGCAATATAGGTTTGGCTTCAACACTGGTTTGCCTGTTTAGACTTCTCAAGAATATTTTAGCTCTTTACAAATTCTTGTTAAACACTTTAGCATTTATCCATGGCTAAGAAGTTCTTGTCCTTAATATGAAGATTTCACTTGAAAATTCTCATACACTCTTCTCATGAGAATCCTTGTCAGGCTAATGCGGCACGCCTGCACTTTGCTCATTACTGTTGACACTTGACACTGCAATTGGCAGTGTCAAGCAATCAAGCAATTGGCAATCGTCGCTATGAACAAATTGAGCAATATTTGGATCAGAAAAGACAAAATAAAGCAAACTCTGAAAATCAAGTTATACAAGTCCTTAGTCAAGCCAATTCTTCTCTACAACTCGGGCACTTGGGGATTAACAAAGAAAGAGGAAGAAAGTTTAAACTCTTTTCATAGACAACAGCTAAGGAAGGTACTTAATGTTAAATACCCTGCACACATAAGCAACGAACAAGTGTACAGGCAAACTGGCGAAGATGTCTTATCCCTGGAAATACTACGAAATAGATGGAAATTATTTGGACATGTTTTAAGATCACACCCAGAAACACCAGCCCAAAAAGCAATGAATTACTATTTTGAAAAATCAAATGCAAAGAAGTTTCGAGGAAGACCAGTAATTACATTGCCAGTTTCATTACACAACGACATAATTATGCTAAAGAAACATAACATGTTCAAAAATAGATACAGCAGCATAACCCAGCTCAAATCGATACATGATCTCAAAAGCTTAAGAACACTAGCGCAAGAGAGACAAACTTGGACAGCACTAGTTAACGACATATATGTTGCTGCTAAAGCAGAAAAGAACTAATTATAGTTTTTTATGCGGATATAGCTATTATATATATATACTTGACACTAAAGATCTTGTCAACTAGCATGAACTGCAGAACTGATTATTTTCAAGCAATAGAATTATGTTAACCATTATTACAGACAGACTTCTTTGTATTCATCTAAAATGTTACAGTATACAGTATGTCACAACCTACTTTACTTTCTATACTAAACAACCTGACTTTGGCGTTTCCTAGCTACAGTAGTTCCACTGTGGTGGTGACATAACAGAAAAAATTCTTCGATCCAAAAACAATGATAAATTTCTCTTACCTGTAGCTTTTTCATGGTAAATCTGAACTCCTGGGTGATTTTTTCCTGAAACAGATTGAAAAACCTATGAAAGAGAATGTCTGTTTGCCAGTCTTGCAACCAATGGTTATGCTCCTATCACCTACTAATCAACATGCAGCATACTGTAAATGTATTTAACTGAATGAGCAATTCTAAAATTTTACTTTAAGCATACATAAAGATAAAATCTAGGAGCATCCTGATAAAGAGGCTATTGCTCACCAAAATCTTCATCAAACTTAAAAGGTGGATTTTGGGGGCCTAAGGCTCTTTGCAAATTTTTCCAATTTTCCAAATTTTGAGACTCAAAGCTGCTTTGTGCGACAGCAAAATTTGTGAAACAACAAAAAGCAACAGGTCTATTGTTCACATATGATTTGGATGAAGGATAGATCCCCAAGCATTCAGCAAACTTTCCAATCTGAGCTTTAGAATAATTCAGATGGCCCTCTTCTTTGAGGCAAACTTTTTTTTTATATCCATATAAAAATTACAATACATGCTACATCTACGTTCTACTTTACTTTCTAATTACTCTACAACAATACAACACTACAGGGACAAGACCACAAGGAGCAAAAGACAATGACTACCCTGTGGCCGTTAACATATTAAAGACATGCAAAAAAAAACTGTTAAAGTTGTTAGCTCATGTGTCTTTTGCTTGCTTTTCACACAAAATGAATGCGATTGCATATGTGTACGGGGCGGGGGGGGGGGGCTTGGCACAACAAAGAATGCCATGCCCATTGTCTATATATCTTCTTTGCAGCTTAATATAATAATGTAAGTTAACTAAACCAGAGCGGCAGCCCTCCTCACAAAACCAGCAAGCTGATCATCTCTTCTTTCTTACCCAGTTGTGACAGCAGTTTTCTCAGTGACCAAACATGAAAATTTCCATATAATGCAGCAGTCATCTTTTCAGGGCTTGAAGTGCCAATTTGACCATGCCATCATTCTTTCCTTCTGTCAAACCAATCTAAAATTTCATCTTTCTTCTCCAAAAAAAAGCAAATCAAAGATAAAGATCTCGTTATGAAAAAGAGGTTTTTTTAATACGAGGCTTTTGAATAGAATTTGAAAATCAATTTCAGATCGAGGTTTTTGGTAATGTCGGATTTTCTGCCTTGAAGCAGCGGTGCACGTCGGCACCGGACTGGCCTAAAACGTTTGTATGTCGTTTTTGGAAATTTTGGTAACCCAGCATACCGCTAAGATGGAAGAGAATAATGCAAGGAGCATTGCAGTTCAGAAATGCATTGAAACACTGCAAAGAGCAAGAACAGACAATGAGAAATTTGCAGCACTGCTCCTGATAGCAAATGCAGACAAAATTTACAAGTTCAGTGCAGAAGAAAGGAGGCTTGTTTATGGTTATATTGAGTTTACATTTGTTTGGAGGTTATTGAATAGCAAGAAGGATCCTGAAGGATGTGAGAAAGGAATGTTATTGTCCATTGGCCTGACAATTTTCTCCTGCATGATCAAAGAAATGGCCACTGAGGACCAACTTGAAAACGTTGGAAAACTTAAATGTATTTCAAGACTTCTAGAAATTATCAGTACAAGTCTTCCTCATATGAGAAATGACGAAAGCCCTAATGAGGATCTGCAAAGAGAAATGTTCAGGAACTGTTTTCAGATCCTGAATGTTTTGGCTCAAGATCTCCCATCCAGTGAGCACATTTTAGGGAAGGGAATGAAATGCTTCATAGATTCAACTAAAGGAGACAACATTACTGAGATTGGTATTCAGTCAGCTATGTTAGTGTGCCAATGTCTGAACACAAGCAACAAAAACAAAAGTAAAGAACTGAAAGATCACACAGATGATTTGAATTTATTCATGAATAATGTTTCTCATCTCTTTGCTGTAGCACAGAATGAAGAGAAATTCACCCTTCTTGAAATATTGGTGACTATGATTGCGGACATCAAAGAGAAAAAGGTGTTTGACAACTCAGAAATGGAAGCATCACCTTTCCTACATTTGCAGCAAATAAGAACAGGATTGATGGACATCTTACAATCAAAAGTGAATGAAAAATACAGGCATTTAGCAATAAAACTTTCAGCTGCAATGATTGAAGTTTATGGACTGGAATGGACATATTTCAAATTTCAAAATGAGCAAGCAAAATACAGCACAAAATTTTTGTTGCTGCTGATGTCCTTAGTTTCAGTTGAGATAAACATGTTCTTCTATGACAGAAAAGAGGATTACAATATTCTAAGCACTCTTTTCAGTATTACTGAAAATGTAATTGAAGCGATAAGTGATTTAGGAAATACTGCTTCATCAAACAAAGATCTTCTTACATCAGAGATCATATCAAAACTTCTTCATATAATCCATAATGTGATAACAGTCATCATAGCATATCTGGATGACTTCAAAGGTTCCAGTGACATTGAGGATGCTTGCATGAATGTGAAGATCATTGCATGCATGAGATTGCTGTGTGCTTACATGTCTGAAGAAACATCAGCGATGAGGAAGGAGATCTTGAAACTGGAGCCATTCATATTGAAACTTGCAAAGGCTTCTTATGCTGTAAATAGGAAAGGTACCAAAATATCAATTTAAAATGTTACAGCTGAGGCCTACACATATTATCAATACAAGACTTCATAAGAATTTGCAATTCATATTTTGATAAGAATTGTTGAGCCATATTAAAGATTGTAAATTTCTGAATGAGAACATTGAAAATTTTATTTGAGTAATAATAAATAATGTGCATGATAACAAATAATGTTCAAGAAATTGAAAATATTCTCATAGAATTTTGGGAGGAGAACCAATTTTGACGTTTTACAAGTTATGTACCATAGGTCTGGTCTAAATATCTGCAGAATCTTATTTACTTCATTTTTGATTTCACAAAACAATTTTGATTTGAACTTTGCTTTTGGTTTTTCCCATTCAAGTACATTGTTTGGATTCTTCTCAATATTCTTTGCGTTGCTTTAATCACCCCTTTTCAAAAATCACCTCAGAACTAGTGAGTGATTTTATTCAATAAATATTTGTTTTTTATTCCAGATATGTTTGAAAGAATTGCAACACAAGATGAAACTGCTGAAGAAAGTCCTCCAAACATTTTCAACTTCCTTCTTCCAGTCCTGTGTCACTGGTCAGCTGATGAAAAAACAAGGAAAGTCTTACTGGATGAGGAAATTCATTTCACACTTTGGGGATATCTTGAAAAACTTTTGTCATGTCACTCAACAAAAGTATGGGTTTATCAATCATTGGAGACGGTCTTTGGTATCTTTTTGAACATTGCAATAACTCAAGCTGAACTGGCACATTCTAGCAGTGTGTTTGCAGATATCCTTGTGTTTCTGATGGCAAAGTTGGATGAATGTTCATTGATGCCTGTTAATCTCATTATGAACATGGTAACACTTGGTTTGATATTAGCAAGAGCTCAAGTGACAATGCAACAGAAGAACAAAGAAGGTGTTGAAAGATTCTTTCAAATCATTTTAAAGATGCTGTGTGATTCTTGTCCTTATCTGCAACAAAAAAACACATCAGTGAAGCAAACAAATTGGCCAGATATATCAGAATTATGGCTGATTGCAATGGATAACATGATAGCATGTATTGATTTATATCCAGGACTTTCAGAAATATTGAAAAAGCACCTTGACTTTCAAGTGACAATTAAATTTCTTGCAAGAAAGGAAGTTATACAAACTGATGATTTTAAATCTGTTTCTTTGATCATTACCAATTTTGTCAAGAAAGTTATGGAAGCAACATGAGATAACAACATAAATCATTTTTCCACTGTTTCCATGGCTTTTTGTATGTTTCTTGGCAAAAACATCGATAACATGTATATACCAACTCTTAATTCTCCCTATTATACTTCTGACATATTTGTTCCAAATGAATATCTAACTACTTTAGTGCTTTTCTGGTTATAAATTCCTTAATGTGCAATTTAAAAACTTTCCTTGCATGGAAATTTGGAGAATATCTTTCTCCTTACATCAATTTGCCATCCGAGGAGTTCCATTATACCTTGCATCATGCAATATAGAAAATCTGATGCAGTCTTGCTTCAGAAAACTCTATTCTTGTTGCTACTAGCTCCTAAATCTACCAAAGATCAATGACTAGAGAAAACAAAAAATTTAAGTTAAATTCAAAAGATTTCATTACAGTAAAATAAACTACAAGTTACAAATATCAAAATTACGTTTGGTCTTGCATTAAAACGAAAAAATTAACATCAATTTGTTGTATCTAAGGTTAAAATAATCCTGTCAAGGAAGAGTAGTCTCCCAATATTCTCCTCCCTGTTTTGTTGAAACAAAGCCCTTGGCACTAAATATCTTATTCAAGGAACGGTTACAGATGTTCCAAGATTATCGATGGCTGGTATAATTTCACCCTGTTGGTTGAAAATCTACAGATTAATTTTAACACATAGAAGAGACACATAGGGCTGGTAGGAGCAACAAAAACGTTTTGCGATAGTTGGATTTTTTTCTGAATATGCATCCCAGAACACGTCGGATACCAATAGCTTTTGAATAGAGCAGACAGCGGACTGTTACTTCATAAATATGCATTTGTCAAAGAGGGTTGATGTACATCTAAAGATTGCAGTTCCATGACAACCTGAACTTTTTATCGTTTCATGCTTAAAGGGGGTGAAACATACTTTCATACTATTCAGCATGCAGAGATTCTATACAATTTGATGGAGTGTTGTAGGCCCTTTTTAAGGCAAAAATTTTCAGGCACTTTGCAACCAAAGATTTTTCGTAAATTCATAGATTTTACCTACAAGTTATCAGTGCTCAAAAAGCAGGAGAAAAACCAGCCTTGGGTTGTTCTGCTGTCAAGTGGAATTTGATTTATTCCAGTTCTCTAGGTAGGACAAATTTTCAAAAGCTGCAACTTTATGGTGCATCCCAAATCATCCCAAATTTGCCTCATCAACGATCAACTCAAATCCAAAATTGATTGGAAATTACCAGTTGATGTCAAATCAGTGAAATATTATTTAATTTACTTGTAATGATTCTTGGTTCAGTTCATCATTCTTTTTGTTGTTATTCAGTTCATTTATTTGATGACTACATTTTCTTCATTCGTTGTCATTGAAATTAATTGTTCCCTTAGCTCTGTGTATTCTCTGCAAAAGTACAAAATCAAACTTACTACTGGCTAGAAAAATATAACAAAGAATTTCAAAACTATATACAGTGTGTTGCAAAAGAATTTTTTGACATTTGATTGAATACTAAAACATAACGATACGCTGAATGGACACTTCTCATTGACACAGATTCTATCTCTGAAAAAAACAATTGATACCATATGTTGTTAATTTTAACTAATATGTTATTTCATGAATCATCATCATCATCAAATTTCTATTTCAATGGTGAGTAGTTCATGGACTAGATTCGAATGTGGAATTCTCTTTCACATGCAGTCCTCCACCAGCGTTTTCTTAATTTCGGAGTTGAAAGATGAGTGTGTGCACTAAATAAAATTTCTACACCTAGCCTTTCACTGACAGATTAACATCGCGGTTTTGAGTGTCTGCCACGTACTTTCTATTTCACAACCCGTTAAGGCCGATCTCCACTGGACAATTTTCTAGACGATTGTCAAAAAATTCGCGACAATACGTGCGCATTGGAAAATTTCTGATCGCCGCATCGAAAAACTTCGCTGGACGAAACATAGAAATGGTTCTACTTTTCGTCTGACGATTTTGTTCGCTGAGTTCTTTGACCAATCAAATCGCTAGATTTCTTCACCCTCGCTCAAATTCTTCTTTGTAAAGCAGGAGTTCCATTCAGCATTCTCCTGACGAAATCAAACCATGTGGAGATCAAAACAACTTTTTCGCTGCGAATTTTTGAGACTATCGCCTATAAAATCGTCCAGTGGAGATCAGCTGTTAGTCTTTTATTGAATCGCCCCATGACAGAATAAAAACTGAAATAAATTAATACAAACGATAAAAGATTGTTTCCAGTCGACATTTGAGGCAGGATGATACTTTCATGGTAAACTAACTGGGATTGAAATGGTTTAATATGCTTACCTCTGCAAATCGAAAGCTTGTTTTTTTAATTCAGTATTTTTGTCTTTGATTGCTTTGGTTTCTTCAAATATCCTTGCTCTGGAACTTGTACCAGAAGGAAGCGCCCATTTTAAAAACATCGTCGACCAGACACCCTATAGAACGAAAGAAAAGAAAATAACTTTCACAGGTTGAAACACTGATACAAACAAAATTAAGCAAACTAAAATGACCATAAAAACTGAAGGATGATGGAATATTGGTTCCAAATCTTTATAAAAGTGTGTGTAAAATTCAATGACCTATTTCTTTGAAAAAAACGGCTTTGAAATGATCTTTAGCTATTTTCTTAATATAATCCTGCCGTTTGACTTTTCTGAATTCTTCAATATTTGCAGAATTATATAGAGCATTTTCTTCTAGACTGCTTGAAGCAAAAGGAAATGATTTCAAAGAAAACCATTGTTTAAAGATGTCTACAACATGACATCAAGAAAGTCTGTCGCTTTTGTGGTTTATGATTAAGAAATTTGATGACGTCACAGCCTCAAATGAGCTGAACTATCCGATACGCTGTAATTTCGAAAAATTTTCAAAATTTCAGAAAATTCCGACGGTACGATTATGGGTTGGTAGCCATATCGAAATTACCTAGAAGAGCACTTACAAACTACTTTACTACACTACAAGAACGATGCCATGAGGAGCAGAAGACCATGACTACCCCATGGCCATAACATAAAGACAGGTAATCTAAAGTTTGGCTATGTCTAAATATACAATCAAATACAGTCAAATGTTAATAGAAAAGGCTACGAACAAACAATTTCTACTGATAAAATACTAAAGTCTGGTTCACATTAGATGTCGGGCAATTGCTGTGTGTTGGATGTATCCGTTTAGTGTCACGTGGGATGGGACACAAAATGACGTATGTTTTTCAAGAGTTAATAAGACAACCTTTAATAACAGTAACTTACCAAACTTGAAGGTGAGATAGAAGGAAATAGCCGATATTCATTAAATTCGTAAAGAGGGTTGATAAACGATTCTAGTATCTCTGGTCGGTTTAGATAAGTCCTGCAAGGGAAGAACATTAAACTAAGTATAACCAAATCATAGCATGGGTAATTGAAGACAACAGGAATAAAAGAAATGCAAGCACGTGAATGATTCCCTCGTTTAATTGCGACACTTGAAATCACAGTGCAAAGTTAAAAGGCGACTCTCTGTATGAACTTTAAATCCACTGCTTTTATTCTGTGGCTGACAAATTCTAGATCTGCGAGTGAAAAGCCTCACTTTCTAATTCCAAAAACACATACTTACCATAATGAAATTGTCTTCGTTGAAACTTTTTCTGTCTTTCTTTCAAACTCGTTGTTCAATAAAAATGTTCCTGCAGCAGAACAAGATTCTCAAGTAAGCTAACGAAGCAAAATTTTTATAATAGATCTTGTCTATGAACCATCTTATGAGCAAAATCGATGTAATCCTCTTCAATCATGGACTTTTCGGATATTCCACAGGGTGAGTCAAAACATTTACACGTTTAAGGAGCTTTGCAATAACGAGTATATGGCCGATATTCAAACTAAAATGTTAATCTAATTGGTCAAAAGCTAAATTAGACGAGAACATTTTGCTTCGAAAACTCATTCATCTTTAAGACCCAGATGTAAAGAAAAAGCTGGTGCAAGCTTGTTTAGCTAAATATGTGGACAATCATTGCTGGTCTCTGGAAATTGATACAAGTGCAGTGGCGGCTGGCAGCGGTACTAGCGGTACCAGTCTAGTACCATTTTATTTTGAAAGCTTGGAATTCTTTGTTTTAATTTCTAATATGTCAACAATGCAAAAAAAGTGAATTCGCCATGAATACAAACAGAAGAAAGAGCGGCAGAGCACACTAGAGCCAATATCTCAGCATGACCCTGCTTGTATTAATCCTTGTTGAATGAGTCGTATTGAAATAGATCCTTTATATACTCCAAGGTACCAGACCTCATTCATCTGGTACTGCAGAAAGCAGTCCCTTGTGATTGGTGACTTGTCATGACGTAAAATTCTTTGTGTACACGTAAGCCCAACAATGGCAAAGTTCGATCGCAGTACTAGATTCCTCGTTCTAGTAACGCTGTGTGGCCGTCAAGTAACACATCAATTCAAGATTACGAAATCGACCCCGCAGTACTTTCAGCAGTATCAAGTGGCATGTTAAACCACTGTTTTTTCAATGTGTTCTCTGCTGTTTTATTGAACCGATACTAAGGTATTTGAAAGTACGTTACAAAGTTTTTAGGTCTGTGTTTGTTTCTGGGCAGTGACAGGCCCGTAGGAGCGTTTTTCAGATTGGAGGGGCACCAATTCAGGCCGAAGCTGAAAGTGTCGAGAGCTCGGGGGTCAAGGGGGCGAGCCCCAGCAAAATTTTTCGCGCTGTGGCCTTTTTTTCTTGACAGCACCCTTCTGCGAATGCTAAAAAGTCATCTTGTGCTCGGAGGTCCTAAGGGCAAAATAGGAAATTTATGAACTAAAATATATTTCAAACAGACTACCTGAAACTAAAGTACGACAGGTCGAGAGCATTGCGAGTTCTCGTAGTTCAGATGTGTGTGATTTAGATTGTTGAAGTCTGAGTACTTTTATCTCACTTGACAAAGCGCATCTTATGCAAAATGGGCTTAGCGACCCAAAATTAAGTTTCCGTGCATCGGATTCTACAGCGATTCTTTTGAGATGCTGAGGATTGAGTTTATCAATTCTGTCTCTTCTGTGAACATGTAGCACCGTTCCTAGCCCTAACCTAGCCTAACTCTAACCCTGGGTACCAGAGCCTAATCACAAAATTTAGAAAATAAAGAGGAAAAGAATCTCTCCTTTTCCTTTTTCTGTTTCTTTTTTATAGTTTTGTTAGGCTCTGGTACCCATGGTAATCTAACGTAGGGTACGCCGAAAGTACTGATAGAGGGAGGACACCGGAGACACTTTTTTGTGGAGTAATTTCCCAGTTGATTCAGTCAGCTTTCTACGTTACACGTGATGAATGCAAAAAATGCAACTTTTGGAAACTATTGGGGGGGCCCTGGCCCGACCGGCCCCAATAGCTGCTACGGGCCTGGCAGTGAATAGTTCGAATGTCAACGATTTTGCTGTAACTGAACCGAATTTCAGAGACCTGCAACCTAACCTTTCTGGAGTGCTGCATATTTTGACGTTGTCGTCAGCTCAGGGTCACTTAATCATTTTACTCACGAGCAGCAGACCTTTCATAGAAATTAATGTTAAGATACGAGACTGTGAGAATGCATATTAGGATTTTTCATGTGCATGGCAAATATACTGCCTTCTTCTTTATAAACTACTACTAAGGAAGCAATCTTTGAAAGTTGTTTTCCTACTCCTATACATTCCTGGTGTAAATGGAACCATTCAAATTGCTCTATATGTTTTCATTTGTTATATGATTGATGAAAAATGCGAACTTTTGTGCATTGTACACAGCAAGTGGAACGAGGAATCCACGCTACTAGAATCTCATTTCTGGTACCTCCATGAACTGCGGCTAGCCAGTGATGGGCTGGGTGCCGCAAGTGATTAACTTTCCGAATGTGTTGCTCACAAGCCTCTAAAAATGGCCGCAGCCAGCGATCGACATGACTCACAACATTTCCGTGGAAAGGTTTCAGTGATGCAACCGGCGTTGTAGGAATAACTTGCAAAAACTCATTCATTAGAAAAAAGTAGCATCATTTTTTAAGAAGGAGGTATAACATTATTTCCAGATAAATTGTGCTTGCAATTTCATCTGTAAAATGTTGTCCTTTCCGCTATGTTTAACTTTAAAATTTACCTTCCCAACTTTCTCAAAAATCTATTGGGAAAGGCACTTTGCTTGCAATTTTGAGACAATCCTTTACCCAATTTTTCTTAAAACTTCAAAGCTTCCCAGGGGCTTTGCCCCTGGACCCCAATGGGGGGCTCACGGCGCCCCCATCCCCCAGCTGGTCTGAGGCAACAATTTGTTCGCTTTGCTCACAAAGTCTTTTTTCCCTAGTACCGTCTTATTTTGCGTGCCAGCCGCCACTGTACAAGTGGGGAGGGGGCTTAATAGAGGGGACGGGACTTATTCCAAATTTTGGCTCAGAGAGGAAGGGGCTTAGTAAAGTAGGGCTAAACAGAGCCTATGCGAGTATTCCTACATAATGTAATCAGATTCCAGTGTAGTTAGCTGCTGAATTGGAATCTCAAAGGAAAATGCCGCATATTTAAGGCAACTTATCTTTTAAATCTAGATAGAGCTTAATAGAGCTTCTACGCTGAGCAATGTAGGAGAACCTTACCGTATGAGGATGCATATGAATGTTCACAAAGAAAACCCAACAAATCTTCATTATACTCAAATGATGATGGATACTGATTCACGATCTACGAAAAAATATTAAAATAAAAAGTGTCTTTTACAAGAAAACCAAGAATAAGCCTACCAATTCTTAGAAAACAAACATTAGCATCTTAGCTGTATTGAAAGCTCTCACCTTAGCTATTTTCGAGAAAACTGTGGTTTTTTGTGTCGTTGCTGTGGAAGAGCCGTAGCATTGCCTCGGTTCTTAAGCTGTTGCATAGATCAGCGTTCAGCTTAGAGTTTAAAACCTTGTTTTGACCGAACTGATAAGTGGCTGCCGATGAATGGCCAAGGAAAAGCAAACTTAATGGTTTCTTCACAAATAGCAGCTCTATGTTCTCCAGCAATTTCACATTCAAGTAGGTTTTCAAAGGAATGGTCCCAACGTTGTATCTAGTTGTTTTCTGCGTTTCTAAAAGGCTTCATAGTGCCGTCTAATAAAATATGTATGTTGCGTGTGGTACTTGTATGCAAATTAAACGATAATACTGTAAATAAAAGATCTAAATACCATGGTAGCATAGATGTTAAAAACACCATAGATGTTAAAAATAGTGCCGTTTATCTCTAAGACAACATTGTCAGCTCTTTTAAGAATATTGAGAAATTTGAATATGTTGCTAGAATCCTTTCTTTGAAACCTTACTTTATTTTGCCATTACTGGAACGGAGAACAAAGAAAATTCTGTTTTTGAAGTAACCACTCATTTTGCCTTTTCTCTGCCATAAATCAGCAACAAAGTTTCACATTGACTTAAACAAGGTCTCAAACTCTACGGTGAAGCCTTACCTGTGTAACTTTGCACAAACCGAGACAATTGAGGGTGCAAGGACTCCCTGGACATAATGGTAGAGTAAATGTGATTTCCATACACATGTAAAAAATATTCTATACATAATCCAAGAATCATTGAAGATGAACATTTCAAAAGTGAAAGCAGAAAAAGTTACCTCAATGAATCACCCACCTGAGAGGGAAAAAATATTTTTCAAATTTAGGATTAAAATATAAATGAAATTGCTCCTCCACAAAAAATCCATTCAAGGCGAGGAACGCATCAAGAGATAAACTGATAAGAAGATCAAGTATCAATAGATACCTGGTGTACTGCATCTAAGAACAATAAGAAAACAGCTCCCTGGCCTTTGTATCTTGCCATGCTAACTCCTAGCTTCATATTACGCGTAGAGAATGGATGACTAGCCCAAAGCCATTCCCTGACTATTAGACTTTGAAACCTGAAAAATAAACAATATCGAACACGTAGGGACAATTATAACATAACATCAAGAAAAAGTTTGAACAGAATAAAAACGGAATGTGATAGTTCTCTTAATCGAATTATACCGATTTCCTGTTTTTTATGCGTCATCCTTCCCTACTCTTTGATAGCAAAAAGGTCCATTCTCTACTTTCTAAAGGGACATATGATTGCTGACCAGTTATAGATCTATGGTGATGAGGGATTAAACCTTATTAAAGTTAATTTGGTTGTTTGCTCATTGCAATTTAGGAATCTGAAAAGACAATATATTGCTGCTTTAAAAAAATTTTCTCACCCCCGTATTGTTCTGCATTCTGGATCTAATAACACTTGTACCAATGAAGTAATAACTAAGGTCATGTCGACACCGTTATCTCCATGGACCAGGACAGGTGTATCTGCAGATCAAAAGATAAACAAGGTTAGTTAAAATAACTTCCAACATATTTGTGCAAATAAGAACGAAACTCAACTCAAACAGAGTTCCAAATATCATAATAACAAACCTTCCTTGGTATACACTGCTGCGCAGCTTCTTATCTAGCCTCACTACATAAAAACCTTCAAGTTACACTCATCTCATTAAGCTGAATTGTTGCTGTTGTTATCGCTTCACATGTTATAGCGTTATCCGTTCTGGCAAAGAGCGAAACTAGGCCATGTAATCAAGTCTTTTTCTTATCATCAGATCAAATTTGAACACAATTTTTGGACCAAAATAACTTCGGACTAAATTTGGAGATATTTCGGACCACCTAACGCAAATTTCGGATTCATAGCTTGCAAGATTTACTTTTCAAACTATTTCGGCTATCAGAATGTCAGGACGTTTAAATTTTCAGTCATTCTAAATTCCAATAAACTTGTTTATTCGAAATCAGACGTTTATTTGCACTGAAAAGTGCTCTACTCAGCACTTACCCTCCGTATCTAAATAATCTGCAATGGTTAATGTTGCTGTTAAAACCGCTTCAACCATCGATAACCATCCACTACTCTCAAGTTTTGATAGCCAAGCACCAGTTTTCTTATCTGCGCATGCTTCGTGTAGCTTCCCAACGCTATCAGGAAGAGTTGTAAATCTCTCGATACCAAGTGTAACTCGTTTCCATTGTGGGTATTTCGACTCAGATTCAACGCCTCCTCCTACAAGGATATGCGACATTCACCGAAATAAGTTAATACCCTTTTCACACCGATGCAGTTAAATCTGCTTTATCTACACCAAGTTAAATTTTAACCAATTAAATGTATTCTATTCGTTGGATTGGCCAATCAGAACACTATATTTGTCACCTGGCTTAGTTTAAGCCGGTTTAACTTTCCAGTGCGACAGTTCTATAAGAAAGGTGATAAATGTGATAGAAATAAAGGTGATAGAAATATGGAAAATGTGAAACTAAGTCTGCAGAAAAGGCAAATTTTGGGGGAAAGCCAAGGACAAATATTGAAAATTACAAAACTATTTCCAGATTATGAAAATAATTCCTTAATTATGATTTGTCTTTTCCTAAGTGCCTCCATCATGAAATTTGTATTTCGAACCAGAAAGCGCCTTGAAGCTAATCTAATCCTTTATGTTAGCATCAATATCTTCACAGTTAAAGTCTTCCTGTTTCTGAAGGGTCATGATTTGTCGAATAAATCAAAACTTCCAAACGCAAAGCTCAGTTTTTCTTGAGGTGGGAATCTTTTCTTAATTAGATTATGCGAGAAGTGTTCCAATCAATCATTGTTCTGTTTTGAAGTTACATTTTGAGTGTCCAATTAACGGACGGAAGGAAACTCTATATAACAGACACCATGGGACCAATGATATTGCCCGTTGTAAGAGAGGCGTCCACTGGATGAAGGTACAATCTTTTGTCACACTGTATTTTGGGACAAAGATATTTGTCCTTTGTTCAGAGGTGACACTTCACTGTAAAATGAAAGATATCGCATAAAATCAGAGAGGAGATTCTCCTAAATATCTTTACCTTTCCCTTTATGTGCACTGATTGCAGAGCTGCTCCTTGTGTCAAAAATAAACCCCTTCTTTTTGTGTCCTTGTAAAACAGTGTTCAAAAATCGCTCATCCTCTTTACAGCGTTTGCCTTGTGGGCCACATAATGGCTGTGAACATCGCAATAATGGAACCTTCAAATAAGAAATAATTTAAAGTTTAGTAAGAAATCAAATACGATTAAAATCAGCGATGGACTTGAGTTTCAAAATTTCGAGGATTTCAAGTATTCAAAACCTTGCAATATTCTTCAGGGCTTAAACGAGTATTAAGATTTTTGAAGAATTGTCTGAAAATTGCTTAGAAGGATTGCTTTGTTGGAGTCACAATTCTCAGAAATTCCCAGAAATTTTCACAGGTTTTCTTTGGGATTTCTAGCATTTTGTGAAGATTTTGAGACTTTCAAGATTTCTGGGATTATGAAGATTTCTTAGGATTTGTTACGAACGTTCACGAGATTTTCGAACTAATTTGTCAGTGAAACGATACATCTAATACAGGTGTCACATACCCTGAGCCAACTGAATTGTTTCTAGTTGGGAGCATAAATTCGCAAAAATATCTTTATAAGAAGACAAGCTGAAGCAAGAGTATTTATCTACTGTTCCTTATAAAAAATACATAAACCTGCAGTTCATCCAAGTATTCATCTAAAGATGACCGCAAATTCTCACCTTGTTCTTCTTATTAAGAAATGAGAGAACTGGAAAACGTCCATCATGACGAAATCCTGCAGACTTCAAAATCAGATCATCAGTAACAGCTTTTGGGACGATGACTAATTCAGGATAGGACCTGCAAACCTGAGAAAACAAAAACAAGAAACATGTTTGCATGCAGTGACAAATTTTTTGCATACATTAGTGGCTTAACGTTAGTACTGCATTACATTTGGTAGAGGGTGGTGGGCGCTACTGCATGTTATATATAACTTAGAAGATCTTAGAAAAAAGAGAACAAGCAAACTGTTCTTGCATTCTTCAACAATCTAAGGTGAGGTTGAACAACACTAACACATGAATGAGATCAGCTATGCTTGCTCTAACTTTGGAAAATTAACCATAAAAGATCTACTAAGCCCTCTTCCCAGAGGCGCTTATTGAATTTGAGAGAAGGCTTGAAAGAGAAGGGGCATACTAGAGAGGAAGCATATTCACAAAGTTAAATGCATTGACTACCACAGAAATACGTCAGTGGGGGGGGGGAGTCATATTCAATGTTTGGCTTAAAGAAGAGGGCATATCAGAGAAGGAGCTCAATAGAGCTCTTACAGGTATGTGTAAATCAGGAACTTCAATCTGACTTGAGCATGTCACAAAATCTTTATTATATATAAGAACTATCTGCTCCAAGAATTCTGACATACCCTGTATTCACCATTGAGAGATGAAATCCTCCAGTCATCACTGTCTCCAATAATACTTTGAAGCTCTTCTTGTGGACTAAACATGTCCCAACCTTCTTTTATGATTTCAAAATCCAAGCGATGGAAGAAAGGGTAATACCACGTTGGGTTTTCTACAAAAGACAACAAATCAAATTAGCTGTTATGAAACTGTCCGCAAATGAAAACAAATATACAAAGTGTTTCCTAGACCTTAATTTTCTGGCAAATGATGTGTTTGTAAGATTACAAAAGGGACCTTACAGGACATTCATGGAGGTTTCTGTAGGAAGCTGAATTCCTCCAATGTAATATTTTTGATATCCTGAAACCAGCAGATCATCAGCAATGTATGCAAAAACCTGTAACGTTAATTGAGGAGGGACTCATCAAATAAGATGGTAGCTGTGTAATGGCAAAAAGCAATGTATGTAGCTCATATAAAAGGTATTGATTGATCTAGGGCCTGTCCTTACAGGATTGAGAAATACATAACATCAAAAGGATTTAAGAATTTTCACAAATCATTCAAAATTGGATGGGAATGATGCTTGAGAAACAGGAAAGATTGCAAGAATTCAGTAAATTGGTCTGGGGCTTGTTTGTGCAACATAAGTTTACTGGCAATACATAAAGGCTTAAATTAGTTTTTTTCTTTTTGGAACTGACAAGCAAAATATAGAATGACTTACCAAGTGTGGACAATGCCTCAATGGATGCACAAACATTGACAGCATTTTCAATACCAGGTATTCTCAGCTTGAAAGATGTAAAATCTTTGCACATGATAGTCACCACCCCAGTGTATCCTGACAATTTTTTGTCTACCTCTTCTATTAACATGTATAATATCTGCAAAATTAAAAAATACAAGTCAGATTTACATAAGTAAAAGGTATTTTGCAAGCCAGATAAACACGACAAGTCCCACCACTATTCATCCTCAAAATCCCTTTGCATTAAGTAAATCAGGCTTCCTGCACACAGGATACTTTAGTTCTTTCCAGTCTGAAACTATCCAAATATATGCAAGTTGGAGGAAAATGCTTCTGAAAAGTCTTTATGCACTTTTCATGTGTGTAGTCAAGTATTTAGCAAACATTTCACAAGTTACTAACAAGGGTGGCCCCTTGAGGAACAAGGGGGTGTGATCAAACTCCAATAATGTTGGCTAGAACAAATGCCTTTGTTAAAAAACTTTTAAAATAGGCAATGTTTTCAACTGGAACCATTGCTCACTCTCAAACAAAGTGACCACCATTGGTTACTAACCAGCGCTGAAAGCTCATTCATGCAAGTACTTGCAGCTGTGAAAAAATTCTTTTAAGCAACTTTTCGCTTTGTGAACAACAAATTTTGATGCTCAATTAGGTCTCACTATTCATCACCACTGTTTTCAAACACAAGATCCTTGTTGTAGCCAACACTGGAGGGGACCACACCCCCCTTTGCTAGCCTTACAAAACTGTACTTTACCATCATTTCATCTTTCTCTGAGACTCTTGATGAAAATATCAAATGATGGCTTGTAAGGCATAATGTTCCTTCAACTAAACTACTATGAACTCTTCTCAAAATAACATTGTCAACTTTAGTGGTTTTGATCAGCTCTGCAAACTCCATTTCGTTTTCAGACGGACTGTGTGCACAAAACACGTCATGAAAATCTTGTTGTTTGACAGCACAGTCTCCTGATTTATTTACGTCCCCATTACTGATTATGTCTTCATCCCCTAAGGTTGGTGGGATTTCGATCGTTGTATCTTGAGCAGCTATATTTTAAGTTGCCAACAAGCAGGCGGGCCAGGCCAGGTCCCAAACCAAAAATGATTCGGAACACAAACAGCAAAATTAACTGCAGAAGCTTCTCTCTGTTCTGTAACTGGCTGGTGCATTTAGAAGGTTCCTTTATCGATCTTCGACATCAGTTCTTGAATCATCTCGGGAAGGCTGGCTGGCAGAGTTCACTCCATTTTGCTTCCCTCTTTGCTTTCGCTCAGACAGACAGACAGCACTCTCTGGAAATCCCTTCCTTTTGGAAGCAAATAATCTATTCTTTTGAAATAGCCTCGAATTGAATATGTTCGTAGTTGCGGAGGAAAGCTGACCACTGATCACTGAACACACTGATCAGTGGAATTTACCATAGTTTAGAAGACCGTATATGTGCAAATAGGTGAATAAATGAATAAAGGCACGTTATTTCTTACATGGTTCAAACTGACTGGCGTGCCAAAACATTTGTGCGTCTTAAAAACTGGGTAAAAACTTCGAAAATTTTGTACAGGTGAAAATGAGAAATGGCTGCGGAGGATATTGCCTCTCTTAATAGAAAAAGGGCCTAAAAGCATTTGAACGGTTCCAAAACGTGCTCAAGGCGAAAGGAAAGAAGAGGGACGGAACCAGAAAATAGCCGCCAAAATGGAGGCTGACATGTATGATGAGTTTGGCAATTACATTGGGCCTGAATTGGAAAGTGAAGAAGAGAGTGAGGAAGAAGAAGAGATGCAAGATGGCGGCATGATGCAAGAAGATGAAGATGATGAGATGAGAGTGGTTGATATTGATGATACTGAACCAGAAATGGCTGTTGTTCTTCATGAAGATAAAAAATATTATCCGACAGCTGAGGAGGTATGAATCAAAAAGTGACATATTTGCAGTGAATTCTGATACCAGGCCAGCAAAAACCTCGACATTAAAACATTTGTTGCCAAAATGCTTGGAGAAAAATCACAAAAATATTAAACACACAGACTCACAAAATAGTCGCTGAAAATCACAATTAAGTCCTGGAAAAATAAAAATATAATCACAGAAAAGTCAGTGACAAGTCAAATAAATACAAGAAAATATCACATACACAAAATGACAAAAAAATAACATTGAAAAAATTAAAGGAAAATCACAGAATAGACACACAAATTCACAAAAAGTAACACAAAAATCACAGAAAACTCATAAAAGATAACAAAGATAACACACACACACAAAATCACCAGGCGATAAAAATCGCAAGAGAATCACAGGAAAATAGCAAATACAAAATCCCAAAATCACAAGAAAATCACACAGGGTCGACAAATTCATGTGGCTTTTGAAATTTAAAAACTTTATGCCACTTTTGAGAAATGGTTGGTGCTAAAAATCAAGTTGACATAAATCAACACAATGAAAGGAAAAGCACAGATCAACGTGATTTGAATTCTTCTCAAAATTTGCAGTAACTTTTATGCAATATCAGTTTCCTATTATCAAAGGTACATATGTATTTTTCACCATAATTAGTAATTAATTACTTTCTAGAAGTGCAAAATTTTGACCAAAATTTGCAAAACACCTGCCAAAGATAGTGAAAACTTAAGCCAAATTTTCGTTCTCCGATACTACAAACTTTACCGGAAATGCATTGGTTTGAACTTATTAGCAAAATCTTAACTGTCCCAAAAATTTTGTTCTTAACGTAGTCTTGTTTCCTTTAGGTTTACGGTCCGGAAGTTGAAACACTGGTGCAGGAAGAAGACGAGCAACCATTGACAGAACCGATAATAAAGCCTGTTGTCAAGAAAAAGTTTGCTCTCGTAGAGCAAGAATTGCCGAAAACCGTTTACAACATGGAGTTCCTTGCAGATTTGATGGACACACCGGAACTGATCAGAAACGTGGCTTTAGTTGGTAATCTACATTCTGGAAAAACGACGTTTGTTGATGCATTATTCGAGCAAACACACGCTGATTTGCAAGCAAAAGATGGGAAAGATTTATCATACACAGATACGCTAGTGATAGAGCGAGAACGTCAACTTAGTATTAAATGTACGCCTGTGACATTTGTTTTGCAAGACTGCAAAGACAAGTCGCATTTGGTGAATGTTTTCGACATCCCTGGTCATGTGAATTTCTCTGATGAAATGACAGCAGCTTTTCGAATGTGCGATGGTGCTGTGGTTTTTATTGATGCTGCAGAAGGGGTGATGATGAATGTCGAGAGAGCTCTGAAGCACGCCGCGCAAGAGCAGCTCAAAGTCACAATATGCATCAACAAGATCGATCGATTGATTCTCGAGCTGAAACTGCCGCCGACTGATGCGTACTACAAGCTTCGTCAAATCATTGAAGAAGTCAACACACTACTAAGCGTCTACTCTGAGGGTACTGATGACATCGTAGTGTCACCGTTGCTGGGGAATGTTTGCTTTGCAAGCTCACAATACCGATTCTGCTTCACCCTTCAATCATTCGCAAAGCTTTATTGTGATACGTATCTTGGCGGAGTCAGCTACATCGATTTCGCGAAACGTCTGTGGGGAGATATTTACTTCAACCAGAAGACACGCAAATTCACAAAGAAAGCTCCTTTGAGTACATCGCCAAGAAGTTTCGTGGAGTTCGTCCTAGAGCCATTGTACAAATTGTTTGCACAAGTTGTTGGAGATGTTGACACAACGTTGCCGAAAGTTCTCGAGGAGCTTGGAATCCACTTGAGCAAAACAGAGATGCGAATGAACATACGGCCATTGATGAGACTTGTTTGTAACAGATTCTTCGGCGAGTTCACAGGTTTCGTTGATATGTGCGTGAGACATGTTCCTTCGCCTTTTTCAGCTGCGGAAGCAAAAGTAGGTCATACATACACGGGGCCTAGAGATTCAGAAATTGCCGAATCAATGCTCGACTGTGATCCCGATGGTATGTTGATGGTCCATACAAGCAAGCTATACGCTACAGAAGACGGCGTGCAGTTCCATGCCTTCGGGAGAGTGATGAGCGGTACTTTGCAAGCAGGCCAGCAAGTGAAGGTTCTCGGAGAGGGGTACACTATTGACGATGAAGAGGACTCTCGGGTCAGTTTAGTAGGAAGGTTATGGATCAATGAAGCAAGATATAAAGTGGAAGTTAACCGGGTCCCTGCTGGGAATTGGGTTCTAATTGAAGGAATTGACGAGCTTATTGTCAAAACAGCGACCATCACCGAAGTCAAAGGCTCTGAAGAGGTTCATATATTTAGGCCACTCAAGTTCAACACAACATCAGTGATCAAAGTTGCAGTGGAGCCTGTTAACCCATCGGAGTTGCCGAAAATGTTAGAGGGCTTGAGAAAAATCAACAAAAGCTACCCCCTGGTTACAACGAAAGTAGAAGAATCTGGTGAGCACATCATTCTTGGGACGGGGGAGTTGTACATGGATTGTGTTATGCATGATTTGAGGAAGATGTATTCAGATATTGATATCAAAGTTGCCGATCCCGTTGTTACGTTTTGCGAAACCGTTGTCGAAACATCATCATTGAAATGTTTTGCCGAAACGCCGAACAAGAAGAACAAGCTGACGATGATTGCAGAGCCGCTAGAGAAGGGCCTCGCAGAGGATATTGAAGCTGGTAAAGTACAGATCTCATGGGACAAGAAACGTCTTGGAGAGTTCTTTCAAACAAAGTATGATTGGGATTTGTTGGCTGCGAGATCCATCTGGGCATTTGGTCCTGACGCTGCTGGGCCTAATATCCTAGTAGATGACACACTGCCAAGCGAAGTTGACAAGAATCTCCTCAACTCAGTCCGAGATTACATCGTACAAGGATTCCAGTGGGGTACAAGAGAAGGCCCATTGTGTGACGAGCCAATCAGGAACGTCAAATTCAAAATCCTAGATGCAGGAATTGCAATGGAGCCAATTCACAGAGCCGGGGGTCAGATTATCCCAACATCAAGGAGAGTGGCGTATTCAGCTTTCTTGCTTGCAACACCAAGATTAATGGAGCCGTACTACTACGTTGAAGTGCAAGCACCCGCCGACTGCGTATCATCTGTGTATACAGTCCTTGCCAAGCGAAGAGGTCACGTGACACAAGATGCACCAATCCCTGGCTCTCCATTGTATACCATAAAGGCGTTTATTCCAGCAATTGATTCGTTTGGTTTCGAAACAGATCTTCGCACACACACCCAAGGCCAAGCGTTTTGCCTCTCAGTTTTCCATCACTGGCAAATCGTCCCAGGCGACCCCCTGGATAAGAGTATCATCATTCGGCCATTGGATATTCAACCAGCAACGCATCTCGCAAGAGAGTTCATGATCAAAACACGAAGAAGAAAAGGCCTAAGTGAAGATGTCAATATTGACAAGTTCTTCGATGATCCTATGTTGTTGGAGCTTGCAAGACAAGATGTTATACTTAGTTACCCGATGTAATATAGACTCACAGTTAAGAATGACTACTGCCGGCCATGTTAGAGCGGGAAAAAATATGTTACAAAGTCAAAATGCTCGAAAGAAAACTTGTGTTGTAATGGACACTATCAACATAGACAAAGTATAGAAGACAGTTGAGCTCTCGAAAAGTTTATATGTACGTGTACTCGTATGATACGTCATTCTATATTGACTACTCTTGAGTCCAGGATTAGATACCTTAGACCACTACTAAATCTTCCCATTTTATTCAAGTGAAACTGCCCTTGGTGCACTAGCAGACTTTCACTAAGACCAAATGAATTACGTAAATTCACCCCCCCCCCTTCCCCTACACGATTTGAGGAGGTACAGATTTTCGGCTAGAACCCGTTACACTAAACTTAATCAAATAAAGTAAAACATTTGCCTAGCGATATGTATTGAATTAAGCAGGACGTTTTGCGCATAGCCCATTTTCAGACCGTTATTTCTGTTGTTGGCTTTATAATGGGCTATGCTCGAAATTTTGCGTAATTCAGTTCATGTCAAACTGCTTATACTTTATGTTGTTCTTTATCTTTGTACAATCAATTGACAACCAATTTTTCGAAGACTAAAGTCGAAAAGGCTGAGATCTAAGTCCTGCCTTATGAAAACGCAAAATTTCAGACACAAATCCCTTTAAATGCCTTTATTCGCGGGCTTTTGCGCCTGACATTAATATGAGACGCTGCTTTAAATTAAGAGGCCAGGTTTTAGGTACGAGCAGAGGAACACACGAGCCATATCTTTTTTCCGTAGTTTAAAATCACACATTGCAACTAATTAGATATATTTCTACCTTGCTATAGAAAAAATATCCAAATTATGATACAAACAGGAATTAAATATGTACCTTGGCTTGAATTAAGTGCTAGAAGGAAGGAAGTAATTGAAAATTTGCAACAGACGCGCGGTTTCTTCGGTTGTAAACTGCTTAAAATTAACCGAGTGCTTTTTCAACGACCAGTAGAAGGATGAGGGAAATCAAGCCCCAAAAGCGAGGACCAATTTGTAAACAAAAGTCCAGGTTTCTGAAAAGACAAAGCGATTTGCTTGTCTGAAGATAGATTTAACACCTGCGCGATCAGTCAATCAAATCAAAACAAACACAGAGAAAGCAAAACATAACGGTCAGCTGTGTTGAAGGTGTGAAATTTTTGCTAGAAGCTGTCAAACTGCATCATTCGCTAAACGAAATTCAACCTTGGTACCCCAAAATAGATCAGGCATATCACTTCAACTTGGCTCAAAATCAAAAATATTTAAAGACTAAATTATGAAAAAGGGAAGATTTGTACCCATGAAATCGCCCTTGATTAACCAGTTTTGATACATTCTCGGGGAGATCACACGTTTGTTGAGGAAGTTGCAGATTGTTTGAATAACTGCTTTTAATGCGACTTTGTTACGGTAGTAGAGAAAGAGAATCAATTATCTATAAAGTGACGTTTTTTGTCGTTATTTCTGCAAATTTCTTCAATATGAAACAAGTCTTCGGCAATAAAGCTTAAAATTTGTCCTGCTTTAAGTAAAAGATTAATGGACTAAACATTGAATAATGATTTTGGTTTGAATTAAAAATATTGATAAGTAAGAACCATAGAAATGGTAATAACCCTATTTATACAGTTGTAAGTTTTGAATTAAAATCTGACGGAACCCCCGTCATTATTTTCATCAGCAAACGTCGCTATTTTCTTACTTTGCTGCGAAATGACGTTTATGGAACCCAGCTTCTCTGCAGTGCTGTCTATTTTGTGTCCCATGGCTTTGAGATCAGTGAGAACAGATGCGATGTGGGCTTTGCGGAATTTCTTGCCTGTGAATAAACAAAACCTCGCAATTACATGATTGGTTATAATACAATGAGAACAAAAGTCATTGTCACCCAGGGTCCTTTGCAAGGACGCTGCCATTTGACACAGACCAAAAATCAAGCTTGGCCTAAGTGGAAAATTGACAGATAAGTTTGATTTCAGTTGAGATGTTGTTTAGTTTAACTACTGCATTGAGGATCCACATTTTCCTCTCAGGCCAAATTTGCAGGGTGTCTCATAGATAGCTAGACTTACGCCTTTTCATCCCTTGTTTCCCGAGGGGCAAATCACTTCTCAAAGTAGCGTACGTGATTTTTGTGATTTTAAAATCACATGATTTTTTTCTGTGATTTTTTTTGCGATTTTAGTGCTTTTTAGTGATTTTTTCGTGTGATTTTTCAATAAGTTTTCAGTGATTTGTGATTTTTGGTGCTTTCTGTGAGTGATTTTTTGTGATTTTGTGATTTTTGTATGTGATTTTTTAATGATTTCAAGGAATGTGTACGAAAAAAAATCAGTGATTTGCCCCTCGTTGTTTCCCATGGAATTTGTGTGTGATTGATTCCGTTTTGGCGTGATTGGCAAAAATCAGAAAATGTGTTTGGTTATTCAAACTTGTGAAACCGGACATACCTTCAGCCAAAAGAGCATCCGGAACCAATTGAGTATGGATTCTTGGGTTTCCAACAGCATTTTCAATTGAATTATGGTAATATAGCAGATCGATCAAGACTAAGGAAATAAAAACAACATATTAATTCATAAAAAAAATATCTTAATTCATATACACGTACGTTTTTGTAAGAAATTGCTTATATGAAACAGGGATGGCGTGACTGGGGGACCGTGGGGGCAGGAGCCCCCTAAAAATTCACTGAGCCCCCGGTCGGCACTTGAATTTTCGAAAATTGCTATGCAATGTCGGCACTCCTGTAACTTTTTGTCATGTTTTAGAGAATTTTGTCGAATTTCGAGCCAATCAGAAAGGTGTGGTCCGTAAAAATTTGCTTGCTTCGCTCACGTCGGCACTTTGATATTTTTTGTCCCCCCATCATTTCTTCCCTGGCGCCATCTCTGGAAATTCAACTCACGGATTGCCAAAAATTTAAGAAAGTTCAGCACTTGCAAAATATAAAGCCTATCTCAAATTAGATTTTACCTGAAACTGTCCGGGAATGAATACAATTGGAATGTTTTCATTAGTTAATTTTGCATTTTCGCAAATCTTATGTGACCTCTAATTTGAGACAGATTTATGTTCTCTTAATAAAGGAAATCCTTGGCATAGATTTACTTTATTTTCATTTGCTTCCTGCATCATATTACTCAGGAGATCTTTGAGTAATGTCTAAATATTGAGAAGAAGTCAAAAAGTTCCTTTGAAATGTTCACGAGACGAGTGAAGTTGTAGTAAAGTAAACATGAACATCGTTATGGAACCTTTAGACTTGCTCCAAGTCTATTCCGAGGTATATCAGCACTAAGGAACATAGTTACTTCTGTGGGGGCGTAAACCACGAAAAGGACGCTGCGAAGGAAAAGCGAATGCGAAGGATCTCGGAATAGACATGGAGCAAGTCTATGGAACCTTATGTAGAGCAGTTAAGTGTTTCAAGTCGACTTCTATACCAAAAAATAGAATGCCTGCGGTAGATGTTCAGACATCTCCTTCTTCTCTGAATATATATGCTCTGCTCATGTTTGCTCTTAAAACCATTTCCACTTCGTCTGCAATGGCTTCATGCTAAGTCAACGCTAATAGACCTCATAGCTATTCTACACAAGAGGCTGGATCGAGCATTATTTTTATACATCTTTATACACGAAGGTGAAGGTGAAGGTGAAGTTGCGTTTTTCAGCGCCAAGCGCTGGGATCGCAGAAATGGAGCAGACCTAACACGAGGTTCGATTGAGTGGCGCTAGAGGTTCTATCACAATTGTGCACGTTCGAAAATATCGTTCGATTCTGATTCTTTTCAGAATAGCTAAGAGGTCTATTATGGCTTTGAACTCATATTTCTTATTTGCTAAAAACGAAACGCCTGCACCATGCAATGGCCATAGGGTAATAAACTACATGATAACTGTTTCTTTCTGGCAATACCAAAAACATTAACCTTCCCAAGCTCAGTTTCGTACTGACGGCCTCTGGTAAATATTTTCGGCTATTGCCCTCGGAAACAGTTACTATAGGCTTAACATCAGAACATCAAAACTTTCAGTTGGATCTCCTTTGATCTTCAGCTATGAAAACATTGACGTAACAAACTGGTTACCTTGAACTGTTGCAGTGATTGATTTTGCTCCTCCGCTGGACCCAATAACGTATTGATCACTACATGGTTTCTGAAACGAAAAATGTGGTTTACAAATCAGAAATCTGATGACGTCACATCCTCAAATGAGCTGAAATACAAAATACGCTGTAATTTTGAAAAATATTTAAAACTTCTGAAAAGTCCAACGGTAAATTATGGATAGGCAGTGAAAGTTTCTTCCAAATCATTCAGTTAGAAGAAATATGTCATATAATTTTACATCCACCTTTTTACGCCAATTTAAGGATTTAGAACCTGTGCTCTGATAACAGGGCACTTTAGATCAAAAATTTGTACGAGCGACCAAGGACCGAGATACAGGTTGGTTAAGGAGGGCCATGGCCCCCTCAAAAATTTCAGTAGTTGCTGCAATATAAATCTGTATTCTTTTACTATCTTAGTATTTCAGAATATCAGACAGGCACTCCATGTTCTTATGCCATGTATATATCGTTCAATTTCTACGTTTCACTGGTCAAGGAAGCTCTTTGGGGGTAGCTATCAAACCTACACACCAGAAACATGATGCTATTAACTCTACCGTGGCCTTTTGTGACTAAGGCTTGTATATCCCAATGTAGATTTACCTGTAAAGTTAACTGAGGAACAAAAATTTGCGTTGTTTTCAGCAAATTTGAAGAACATGGTCTCAATTTTTCCAGGGGAGTGCCCCCAGACCGCCTTCAAGGTTTTGCCTGGCTCTGCTTGTCACCCAGTTTGCCCATGGCTCCCTCAAGTAAAAAATTGTATCTTGGTCCTTGCGAGCCACGAATTTTTAAAGCAAAGATTTATTTACCTTTTTGTTGAAAGCAATAACTGGTGCAGCAGCTGACAACGGTCGCTTTCCAGGTTTGATGTAGTTGGCCTGAGAGCAAAACACAAATTAGATGAATGTTTGCTTCTAGCACTTCCTGTTAGCTTTACGTAATTCTTAACATCACAAGCGCAGGAATAATGAGATATTGCCTATAGCGCTTGGCAGGTGATAGGACTTTGCTCAAGAGAGGGGTTATCTTTGTCATGTGTGTGGTACGAGAATATGTAACATTTTTACGAGGAGTACCTTTTGCAGAATGTCACGAAATCATGGGTATCTTTAAAGAGATGTTGTAAAATTATGGGTCCTGTTCTGGAGAAAATTCTGCAACGTGGGAGAAAAATGAGAAGATCCTGATTTACGTAGGATTTACTCAAGCTTCGGTTTCGAAAACAAGTTTGATCTTTGGGATTTTCACAATAATGAGGCATTTGCAGTAAAAAGGGATAGATTGACTAACTTCTGGCTCTAGCACCTTGCTTCATTTTGCTTCTTAGCTTTTAATACTGTTTTGAGCAACTTCGAGAATTATCTTCTTGCATTTTGGTAACCTAAAGCAATATTTTACAAGCCTTAACAGAACGGTCTGTAGACCCAGAACTGAAGAGTTTAAAATGCTACTCGATGTTAAAACTGACTAACCTTCGAAGGAGGAATTCCATCTCTATCATTGAAACCAGGGGACGAGAAACTACTCATACCGTTATTTAGGACTACTCCTGTTTTTGTGATAACTTTCGAGCCAAATGAGCTGCCAATCGTGCTGAAAAAAAACCAGAAAAACCTTGATCAATTACTTTACTCCAGTTCACTCCTATGACATCCCTGCCTTTGAATATTTGCCTTTGAGCTCGATTTCCTCGCCAGAACTTAAGGTTAACCAACAAAGAAATTGAACAATGAAGACGAAAGTTTAACCAAAACTATGCTATTTGGTGTTTGCTAGGTTTCTGCCTCCATCAGAGATTTCCTGACGCCACAAATATAAAAACTGGCAGGACTCCGAAAGTACAAAAAAATATCTGGGCTTCTTAGCACTTGCAACAGAACAAAAGGACCGAATTTTCGAAGTGTTTGCGCAGATAAAATTTTGACCATACTCGGATGTTTAGCAGTGTGCTGTTTAAAGCTTCAGTAACAGATCCCTAACAGATATATATAACTCTTTACTTTTGGCTGATTTCCAGCTGACTGACATGACAAGGCTTCTGTGGATAAAGAACTTTAGGATGGCGTTGAAATGAATTGCCCACTAGATTCATGACTAGACTTACCTGATTACTGAAACCAGGTCACCATTCGTTCCCAAGACAACGACATTAGCAGTTCCTTTAGTTTTGCCTGATGAGAAGAAGGGTCCGTAGTGTGCAGCAGAATACGTTTGGTTGTCTGATATCTTCTTACTCAATTCTATTGCTTTGGCAGAGCTGAAAAATCGACAAATGATTGTTAAAGTTACATTGTGGGATAAATCACAAGGTACCAGTATCAAGCATGAATAAGCATGAGCAAGCATAATTCGAAGAGCAAGAGAAGGAGGGAATGTTTGAACAGTTCACTGTGGTTAAGTCGCAAGCATTAACAACTTAAAACCGTTGTTTACATGAAAATGGAGCAATTTGAAAACGGTGCAAAATGTGATGGCAGCAAATCATGGCTAGTGTTCGTCCGATACCAAAATAATTTGAAAACGGTATGGTAGGAAATTTCATGGTAACAAACTTGTTGCAGCCTTTCCGAGGAGAATTTGATACCAAAGAAATTTACCTACGCCACATAATGTGACCAGCCCCGTTCTGAGAGCGTTTATCATTCAAAGGAGTGTACCTACCTCATCATTTCCTTGACAATGTTGTTGACATCTTTTTCAAATTTGGGATCCCCCATTCTTGTTCTCTCAGCGAATACAAACTTGAAGGTCTAAAAAATTTACAAGTTAAATTGCTTAGGTTGTGACATTTGATTTTAAAACGGTTAACTAGGCAAGGACATTTTTTAATTCAATGACTTTCGAATCAATCGAGTAAACTCCCCTTTAATGATTATACGACAATGACCATTTTTTGGCTAGGAGTTCCACACAATCTACAGTTGATAGCTCTGACTGACTGTCAAAGGACAGTCAAGACAAAATAATACTCTCTCGATTGTCTTATTACCAATTGATTCTGTTGCATCTTTCAAGTGTTATCAGATACGCTGAACCTTAATCAGTGCCTGTTGCAGGAAAAATATTCTTTCATATCTCAGCAGAATGAAAAGCCGTAAAATTGCACACTTTGTAGTATCTCCATTTTTTCACGTTTCTGTTTCAAATCTCTCATCAAAACATGACTACTTTAAATTCCCACACGTATTTTTTCATCGGAAAACTCGAGTTTCAGATTGCCAAAAGACTGAGAAACTCCAGTACTGGGAAAATATGACTTAAGAAAGAAAATCATTAACATAGTTTTACTTATTTTCACTTGTTTCCGGTATCATATTACTGGGAAGGTACTTGAGTAATGGAAGGGCTTTGAAAGCTTTGTTTTGAAATGTTCATGAGGCACAGATGGTGGATATGAAGACTACTGTGGAGCCTTTAAGAAACTCGTAAGGAACTCTGGCACTGAAAATCTGATAACTTGAAGAAACATTCAGCACTGGAACAAATTCTTAACTGCTTCTAACAAATACGTGTACATCTACAAACCTCAGCAAGATAATGGTAGTTCAAAGATTTCTTCTGATTAGCTGCTGATAATTTCAGTTGGTTCAAAAGATTCATGGCTGCAAGTACGACAGCACCGCTTGAGGGAGGAGGTGTTGATATTAATTTGTATCCTATCAAGGAAAGGAAAACCAAGCCTGCTAAATTCTTGCTACACCTAAGCTGCTTTCATTTTGTACACACCCGCCCCCGTAACGACCCCACTGGATAATAGACTGTTTTAGCAAGGAGACGCGAGTCAAGAAGACGCCAGCATAATTCTTTTGTTCGAGGATGTAAATTAAAAAGAGAAATCAACTTCAAAACTTTTGCGAGTCTCGAGAGACTTATTGTACGTTCTATTCTGAAACTGACAACCTGAAAAGTATATTTTTGAAGGCCGCACTGCAAAAGATGGGACGTCGAGAAGGGAAACTAATTGCAATATGAAGACATTCACAAATGATGGAGATGCGAGAATGCAAACTTATCTTGGGGAATCTGTCTCTCGTTGAGAAGCTTTCCGGGAGAGAAAGGGCTGGAAAATTAGAATGCTCTAAAACATGAAAAAGTAGCTGTGTTTTCAAAGACGTCCGCGTCTTGTTGCTAAAAGAGCCTAATAAAAATACAAGGGGGAAATTACGAAACCATACATTTTCAGCAGGCATTAAAAACATCACGAAGAGGAAACAAAATGACCTTCCCTTTCCAAATGACTGCCAGCGGGAGAGAAAGTAAAAATAGTTGCACTCTCCAAGATCTATGCTAAATTCTCCATGTTCCTAGTCCGCGTTCCATGCGGTAACTATGTCATTTACACATATGTACCCTCTAAGTTCTCGATTCACATCTAAATGCATGTTAATGTTGGTTCCAACATACATCAGTACAAAAATGTAAATACAACGCCTTACCTCTATATTCCGTAAAAAAACAAGCAGCTTCAACAGCAGCATAATTCTTCAAATCATCTTTTGTAAAATTGCCACCATTTGCATTAATAACATCAACAATATTTGTAGCAGTCATTCCAGTGTAAAATGCATCCGCTCCTTGTGAAGCTATCTCCCCTAAAAGCTTTGTTAAATTAGGGTTGTTTATTGTGTCTCCAACCTGAAGAAATAACAAAACAGGATTGTCAAATATGTAAAGAAGATATTGTATACAGTTTTCTTCATGACGTAGCAGGGACAGATTTTGCAACATAATAATAGCATCAACTGCCTTTATTCACACTAGAAATTTAAAGCGATTAGCAAATGAAGAAATGGAAATTCGTTAGAAAAGAAATTCAAAACAAAAAAATCCACATAAATTGCCGTGAAGCCATAGACAATGGTGGACACTTTGCCAAATAATGGTGAGCAAAGATATTGCTTCAGTTAAGAAACATTTTTATTTCTATTGTTTTCAAACAAAACATCTTTGTTTTAACTCAGCCAACATTAGGGCGGCGATCGCAGCCCCTCCCACCCAATTGTCCACCACTGGCCAGAGAGGCAAATTTCCAGGGGCAAACTGTCGTCTTGGGCATGTGAAAAATATATAGTTTTTAAGTTATAAGTTTACAATGAAAGAAGGATGAATCTAAAGTTCTGTCTGGCAGAAGGCATTGCACTTCTTGCATATTTAGAGCACAAATGGAATAATTGCTACTCAGTTCCTGAATGAAATAAACAAAATTCACTACGTGGGGCTTTAGGTTCATCCTTTTTCCTTAGTTGAAAATTCTTGGCTTTTTTCAAAACCACATCTGTTAATCATCATAACTGCACCTATGAATACCTTTGGAATCTTCCCATTGGGTGCATAGACTCTCTTCAGGTCATTTGTGAAGTGTGGAAGTGAGCTGCTAATGGCATGAACTAGAGGAATAAAATTTTGTAATCATGTATTCAAACAAAAAAGACAATAGGTCAAGACTGGCTGTTTGCAACATTGAAGTTATCTGAGCTTCTTTCCCTTACAGGTGGCTACCAAAAATTTCACAAGAATTATTAGGCAAGTTGAAAAATGCTCAGCATTTGAAATACAGGGCTCTCTGAAAATCAAAGCAATAACATTAAACAATGTCTTGTATACTACAGCCAAAATGTTCAATTAGCTTTAGAAAAATCTACTCGGTTTCAATGGGTCACTCCCGTTGCTACGGGGGTTTTCTGCAGAAAAGCCCTTTCAAAAACCTGGAAAATGAGTGAAAACAGTGACCAACATTTTTTTGGCTTTTCCTTTCTAACAGCAATGACATTTACAAGTATCCAGCACATGGTATCCTTCATTATCCCCCTGGGAGAATAGAATTCCCAAATCATCCATCCCATACCAATGGGGAAGACTCATCAATCCCCCAAGGAGAAAACACATGTCAAAGCACAGAAATCGTGGCTGTTACACAGAAATTGTGGGGGAATTGGTTGCAACTTTAGGCTACTTTTAAAGGTTTCTGAGTGGGCTTTCTAGGAAAATCCCTCATATTTTTGGATGAATATGGCCAATTTCAGCTGGGAAAATTCCTCAAATTAAAGTAACATGTTTAAGCTATTCAACATGATAATAGGAAAATATCATTGCTGTGAAATCTTGGGGAGCAGTAGCCTTTGAATAACCATGCATTTTGACTCATCCAGTACCTTAGTCTTGAAATCACTTTCTTTATTCAATAAATATATTTTTGCCACATTTTTTGCTTTTTGTTCACTGTCTTCATGGATACGAATTTAGCCTCTTGCTCTCTGATTTTGTACAGTTTGGTTATGAAACACAGCTTGCTTTGAACATAAAATCATGCCTGATTCAAAATAAATTGGAATTTTCTAACACTATCATGGACTCATCAAATAATTTATCTTTCAATTGAAACATGGTATTATCAAGTATCAAGTATGAAATGATATTATGAGAATCCAAAGAAATGAAAATGTTTTTATCGTAACACTCTTCAACCTCAGCTTCCTGCAAATACTCCAATATTTTGCGATCAATTGCATAAATTCCTACCTGTCTTTTTGTCAATCTTGATTCCCTTCTTTGAAAGTTGCACCGTTGGGGTAACAAGACTTGACCAAGAAAGTCTGCAAAATGAATGAAACAAATCTTTATTGATCTGCTTAACCAAATAAAACTGAATACAAAATCTAGAGCAAAATTCAGATATTACTGATCAACTTAAAGGTGATCTGAAGAGGAAATTTTAGGCAAATGAATAGCTCCATTGAATGATAAAGCATGTCATTTGTAATATTTTGATATATACCTCATTTTATTTTCGAGTTATCCACTGTTTTGTACGATTGGTACAAAATGAGATGTTTGTATGAGATGTTTATAATTTGTACAAGATGTTTACATACTTTCCATACTTCTTGTGTGCTAACTCTAATCCTCTTAGAAGTCCAGGGATGGCAACTGCTAATCCACCCTACAGTAAAAAGAATGTCATAGAGATATTTGTCTCACTGGAATCCATGCAGAGAATTGCTAGAAAACTATTACAGCAGTCTGGAAATGTTACAGTGGGTGTAGCAAAAGAATAACAAGTAGCTTCATGTTTCAATATCCATTCATCAAATTCACAATATTTCACTGTACATCCATACTGCATAATAGCATCATCAGGTGAATGACAGAAATAAATTTCACTATCATCTGAAAGGAATTCTCTTTCTGCTTCCAAGTTAAACTACCAGACACTTGAGGGTATTACTGTTTATCATCACAAAATCCTGTATACCGTTGAAAACATCCCTTTTTTCAAGAAAAATTGTGTGTCCTTAAAGGCCTTGTACACTGTTTGATTGAGTGACAAGCCCCTTTCATTTACTCACCCTTTCTGATTTTGATTTATCTTTGTTAAACATGTCCTTTGATGCAGATGCTGGAGCAACAAATTGGAAATCAATTGTCACATCTTGTCCTTTGGGAGTATGCAGCAACATGTAACCTCCACTGGAAAACAACCATACACAAAACATTAAGCAAAAAATTTTAATACAAATTACCATCAAATGACACAGCTTTTATGGTGATCAAGATCCGTCTCTGACAACTTGAATGGTAATATTACTCTAATTGAATATACTGTACGTTTGATCAATGAAACTGGTTAATTAAACTGAAATATTTTGCAATGTCAGGACCAAGTAACCACCAAGTCCCCCAATGTGAATGAATTCTTTTTCCTTCTAATTTGGTTTCATACTAGATGTCACACAGTTATCCTTCTTCAACTTCAGGAGTTGTGCTAATGACAACATCTTTTTTCTTTAAAGCCCTGACCAGAAATCTACAGTAATACAGAATCTAGGATAGAATCATTTTGTTTTTGAATCATGAGTAGTGTAGTTTTGTGTTAGTTTAATGTTGTATGTGTTTTAGTGGCCATGGGGTACTCATTATCTTTCACTCCCTGTGGTATTGTCCCTGGAGTGTAGTATAGTAATTACAATTTGTATTACAGTAGAAAATAATATTGTTATGTAATAATTTATAATTTTGATGAATGTAAGACAACTGAAAAGCTTTTAATGCCTATGGCTAATAAGAAATTACAGCGAGTTACTCTTTCTTTCTTTCATAATATATCTAAAACTTTTTCCAATTGATATGGCTTTTCATAGTCATTGAAACATGGAGCTACATTGTCAGTATTTTCATACAATGAGCCTTTTCTGCCTATCACTTCTTGAGAATTCTTTATAGGAAATCAATTCAGACGATGTCCTTCTATTCTAGACCTTAGCATTGACCTTGTGCACAATAACATGACCAAGAATTCTGAACAATTTTCAAGAAATCTACATATTATGATAATGAAGCACTATATATGAGAGACTTTTTCTAACAAGAATTCTTGCAAAACTAAAGAAAATTCTCAGGCAAAAAACTTTGTTAATGTGCACAAGGACAATACTGCATAGTACCAGCTTTGCGCACATTAGCATGACAAGAACTCTTTGATTCAGTTCAGTTTCATTATTAGTAAATTGAACTGTGACAAATTACTAGAATCAATTGATGTGAAACAAGTTGTCTTGTCAAGAGAACTAGGGTTTGCATTTAGTAGAGAACAGATGAAATTTTAGTTGACAATGGAAACTCAGCTGAGGGAGTTTGCTTGATTTTGAAGGGAATGCTGTTCCAGGATTTTGCACCAGCACATCTAACAGATTGTCAACCACCTGAAAGACTGAGAATAAGTATCCTAAGGAGCAAAACCATGCTAACTTCTGCTAGGCCATACTGTACAGCTATTGCTTTGAACATACAAAATCAATCAATTCTGAATAGCAAAAAAAATATTCCACCTTACCTACTTAATCCTGTACTAGCAGGCCTTACAACTGCTAAGCAAATCATTGACGCAATGGCTGAGTCCACAGCACTCCCCCCTTGGTGAAGAATTTCAAGACCAATGTTGGAACACTCTTGGGAATCACTTGCAACACCTCCATGTCCACTTGGTGGCTTCTTCATAAATGTATCTATTATTACGCCTGCAGTTAAAGAAAGGCCAAAGAGAACACATCCTGCCACAATTAATTTGAAGCCATCTTGTGGAGAACATTTCTGAGTTTTCAGATCTTTTTCTTCTTTAGCCTCCTGGAGAGAAAGATATAAACTTCTGAGAACAAGGCAAACAAACCTACACACAGTACGTTGTTAGGTCTAAAAGTTGTGTGGTGGCTCGACATTGGCTGGGGGCATAATAACCAGTTTTGGTACCCCCTGGAAAACTGTGACCTATCTTACAACATGCCGATGGCTTTTCAAGGGTGGTTCATTCTTTAGAAAAGGCTTTAGAAGTGAATAAGGGTGCTTCTTCCACAAGGAATCTTGTGAAACCAGTCTATAGAAAATAAACTTTCCATCCTGGATTTAAAATCCAAAATCCTTGAAAACACAAATGTCTTGCATACCAATTGTTTAATGTCGTTTTCAAACTTCTCATAATTCTGTTTCATTTCTCTATCTGGCCGTTGCACTCCCATTATCGATGAAGAACTGAATTCAGCTCGAAACAAAGGGACGTAGCTTTCTCAATTGTGTTTCATCTATCTGGAGCTGTAGAGTGAGTGTAGGAAGCCCCAAGAACAGGCCTGAAAGGTTGGCCTATTTACTTGCTTCCTGTAAATCTGAGAAACGTGTGCAAAAGAAGTTATTTGAGGATCTTGTTATATGTTCACAGCATGTGGCGGAAAGTCTTCCCCTCCTTGATAGTGTCCATTCAATAATAACAATTCTTTGGTCTTTAAATTGTAATCCTTCAACGATCAATTTTAACCACACACCACACACAAAACTAAGCAAGCAATGTGTCGAGCTGGCGAAGGAAGTCAAAAGCCGAGGAATATCAACAATTCACTGACGACAGGTGCAGCTGCAATAACTTGAAAACTTTGTTTGATTGGCAAAGCCCCGATAACAAGCAAATTTGAATCAATATGAATAAAGGAATTAATAATTTTTCGATGTCTTTGTCTTGAATCTTCCAGTTGACTTTTTACACCACAAACACACTTTGGAAGAGAAATCAACGACCAGAATTTGAGCCTCTGCGAGGGAAATATCAAACCGAGGCTTCCCTGCTTGCTACAAAATACAAGACCAGCGGCAAGGACTTGGGGATCCGGGATCCGAGGGCAAGTACTTTATGACCTGGAGAATCATTTGGCATAATTTTTTGCCAGGATGTACCCTTCTTTCTAGGTATCGTTTTCGCCTGTCTTCCTCTGGTAGACTCCTCCTTCTACCTCTCGTATATTGCTTATCTTTCCCTGGTAGACCCCCCTTTCTTCCTCTGGTAGAATGCTTACCTTCCTTTGGTAGACTCCTCGTTATTGTTTGTCTTCCTCTTTTAGACTGTGTATCTTACTCTGCTAGACTGCCTGTCTTCCTCTGGTAGACTCCTCTTTCTTAATCTGGTAAAATCACTCCTCTGGTAGACTGCCTTTCTTTCTATTGTAGGCAGCCTGTATTTCTCTGGTAGACTCCACATTGGCCACATTCATCCTATTTCTTCCTGTGAAAGACGGCCTGTCTTCCACTGATAGACACATCTTTCTTCCTCTGTTAGACTGTTTGTCGTACTCTGGTAGACTGCCTGACCAATCTGTCCAGTCAGATGGGGGGACGAAAGGGGATGGGAGTCCAGGGGCGGAGCGCCCGGAAAAATTTTTGAGACCACACCACCCTCTTTTATGCTGGGAAGCGCCCTTTTTACCGACAGGGTACGCCCATGTTTACAGAAGGGGGAACGCTGTTCAAATGCAACTGAACATTAAGGCGAGCCTGTCAAGATCTTGGGATTTCTGATGACCATTGTTGCAAAAAAAGCTATGTCTGCTAGGTACGGTAGTAATGAAACATTAGTCTCTACTTCTCATTCAGATATGAGTCATTAAGCCTGTTTTAGAGATAGTTTTGATACGGAACAATTTGAAAAGTTCCTACACAACGTAAAATTGCAGTTTCTGAGGCAGGCAATTTCATAAAATATCAAAGTACCTCTGCGAAATCTCACCCCTCCCCCGACAATTTCTCCTCGGATTTGGACGAATTAAAAAATAGTTTCTGAAGACGAATGGGGGCACGCGTTCCCCCAGTCCCCACCCTCCCCCAAGTGGCGCCGCTACTGTGCCTGTCTTCCTATTGTAGACTCCTCTTTCTTCCACTGGTTCTTCCATTGGTAGAAAGCCGGTCTTAGAATACAAATCTTTCCTTCTGTTGTTGAACCCTCTTTCTTCCTCTCTAAGAATCCTGCGTCTGGTTTTTGTGAAGGGCTTCACGGGATTATTGGGGTTTATTGCTTGTTTACCTCTGGTATACACTTGTTCGTTTCCCTGTTCGACGGAATATTCCACTGCATGACTGCCAGTCTTGCTCTGCTATACTGCATGTCTTCCTCCGGTGGACTCCTCTTGCTTCATCCGGAAGACGACTAGTCTGCTTCTAGAAGCCAGTCAGTCTGCCTCTGGTAAACTACCTGTGTTCCAAAAATATATTATTGCTTTCTTTAGATATCAACCTATATTACAGATCATGTCAATTTAAATCAATTTGATTAAGTTCAAATGCTAAGAAATAATTACAGTGCCCTGACTTGATTTAATCCGACAAAGCTTAATAATAGCATCCATATTGTCACTAATATATGAGGTGCTATTAGAAAAAAATTTTTGTTTTAATAATAATATAAAGCTAACTTCCAAATCATGTCAATTTACAACGATTTGGTTAATGTTCAAACACTAACAAGCAGCTACAGTGTCATGAAATACATGATTACATCAGAAAAAGTTTGATAGCAACTACGTATATTGTCATTAATAAAAATGACATTTCATGTGCTATTAAGAATAATTTGTTGTTTTCTTAAAAATATCAAGCTAAGTTACAATTGATGTAAATAAACATCAATTTGATGAATGTTAAAACACTAACAAATAGCAACAGTGTACTGAATTGACTTCATAAGACCAAGTTTAATACCACCTTTATTGTAATGAATATACTGACAATTCAGATGATAATGAAAAAAATCTGCTGTTTTCTTCATAGTATCAATCTAAGTTACAAATCAGGTCAATTTACATGAATTTGATGAAAGATCAAAGACAAACAAGCAGCTACAGTGTCCTTACTTGATTCTATTAAAACAAATGCAATATCACCTTTATTATCATGAATATACTGACAATAGAGGTGATAATAAAAATGATCTCCTGTTTTCTTGATAATTTCAATCTCAGCTACAAATCTTGTCAATCTTCATCAATTTGATGAAGTTTCAAACACTAAGAAGCAGCTACAGTGTCCTTACCTGATTTCAATAGAAAAAGTTTAATATCACCACTGTTGTCATGAATATACTGACAATTGAGGTGATAATAACAATGATCTGCTGTTTTCTTGATAATTTCAATCTCAGCTACAAAAGTTGTCAATCTTCATCAATTTGATGAAGTTTCAAACACTAAGAAGCAGCTACAGTGTCCTTACCTGATTTAAATAGAAAAAGTTTAATATCACCTTTATTGTCATGAATATACTGACAATTGAGGTGATAATAAAAATGATCTGCTGTTTTCTTGCTAATTTCAATCTCAGCTACAAATCTTGTCAATCTTCATCAATTTGATGACGTTTCAAACACTAAGAAGCAGTTACAGTGTCCTTACCTGATTTTAATAGAAAAAGTTTAATATCACCTTTATTGTCATGAATCTACTGACAATTGAGGTGTTAATGAAAATGATCTGCTGTTTTCTTGCTAATTTCAATCTCAGCTACAAATCCTGTCAATCTTCATCAATTTGATGAAGTTTCAAACACTAAGAAGCAGCTACACTGTCCTTACCTGATTTTAATAGAAAAAGTTTAATATCACCTTTATTGTCATGAATATACTGACAATTGAGGTGATAATAAAAATGATCTGCTGTTTTCTTGATAATTTCAATCTAAGGTACAAATCTTGTCAATCTTCATCAATTTGATGAAGTTTCAAACACTAAGAAGCAGCTACACTGTCCTTACTTGATTTTATTAGAACAAGTTTAATATCACCTTTATTGTCATGAATATACTGACAATTGAGGTGATAATGAAAATGATCTGCTGTTTTCTTGATAATTTCAATCTAAGGTACAAATCTTGTCAATCTTCATCAATTTGATGAAGTTTCAAACACTAAGAAGCAGCTACACTGTCCTTACTTGATTTTATTAGAACAAGTTTAATATCACCTTTATTGTCATGAATATACTGACAATTGAGGTGATAATAAAAATGATCTGCTGTTTTCTTGCTAATTTCAATCTCATCTACAAATCTTGTCAATCTTCATCAATTTGATGAAGTTTCAAACACTAAGAAGCAGCTACAGTGTCCTTACCTGATTTTAATAGAAAAAGTTTAATATCACCTTTATTGTCATGAATATACTGACAATTGAGGTGATAATAAAAATGATCTGCTGTTTTCTTGATAATTTCAATCTAAGGTACAAATCTTGTCAATCTTCATCAATTTGATGAAGTTTCAAACACTAAGAAGCAGCTACACTGTCCTTACTTGATTTTATTAGAACAAGTTTAATATCACCTTTATTGTCATGAATATACTGACAATTGAGGTGATAATAAAAATGATCTGCTGTTTTCTTGATAATTTCAATCTAAGGTACAAATCTTGTCAATCTTCATCAATTTGATGAAGTTTCAAACACTAAGAAGCAGCTACACTGTCCTTACTTGATTTTATTAGAACAAGTTTAATATCACCTTTATTGTCATGAATATACTGACAATTGAGGTGATAATAAAAATGATCTGCTGTTTTCTTGATTATTTCAATCTCAGCTACAAATCTTGTCAATCTTCATCAATTTGATGAAGTTTCAAACACTAAGAAGCAGCTACACTGTCCTTACTTGATTTTATTAGAACAAGTTTGATATCACCTTTATTGTCATGAATATACTGACAATTGAGGTGATAATAAAAATGATCTGCTGTTTTCATGATAATTTCAATCTCATCTACAAATCTTGTCAATCTTCATCAATTTGATGAAGTTTCAAACACTAAGAAGCAGCTACACTGTCCTTACTTGACTTTATTAGAACAAGTTTAATATCACCTTTATTGTCATGAATATACTGACAATTGAGGTGATAATAAAAATGATCTGCTGTTTTCTTGACAATTTCAATCTAAGGTACAAATCTTGTCAATCTTCATCAATTTGATGAAGTTTCAAACACTAAGAAGCAGCTACACTGTCCTTACTTGATTTTATTAGAATAAGTTTAATATCACCTTTATTGTCATGAATATACTGACAATTGAGGTGATAATAAAAATGATCTGCTGTTTTCTTGATAATTTCAATCTCAGCTACAAATCTTGTCAATCTTCATCAATTTGATGAAGTTTCAAACACTAAGAAGCAGCTACACTGTCCTTACTTGATTTTATTAGAACAATGTTTAATATCACCTTTATTGTCATGAATATACTGACAATTGAGGTGATAATAAAAATGATCTGCTGTTTTCTTGATAATTTCAATCTCATCTACAAGTCTTGTCAATCTTCATCAATTTGATGAAGTTTCAAACACTAAGAAGCAGCTACAGTGTCCTTACCTGATTTTAATAGAAAAAGTTTTATATCACCTTTATTGTCATGAATATACTGACAATTGAGGTGATAATAAAAATGATCTGCTGTTTTCTTGATAATTTCAATCTCAGCTACAAATATTGTCAATCTACATCAATTTGATGAAGTTTCAAACACTAAGAAGCAGCTACAGTGTCCTTACCTGATTTTAATAGAAAAAGTTTAATATCACCTTTATTGTCATGAATATACTGACAATTGAGGTGATAATAAAAATGATCTGCTGTTTTCTTGACAATTTCAATCTAAGGTACAAATCTTGTCAATCTTCATCAATTTGATGAAGTTTCAAACACTAAGAACCAGCTACACTGTCCTTACTTGATTTTATTAGAACAAGTTTAATATCACCTTTATTGTCATGAATATACTGACAATTGAGGTGATAATAAAAATGATCTGCTGTTTTCATGATAATTTCAATCTCAGCTACAAATCTTGTCAATCTTCATCAATTTGATGAAGTTTCAAACACTAAGAAGCAGCTACACTGTCCTTACTTGATTTTATTAGAACAAGTTTAATATCACCTTTATTGTCATGAATATACTGACAATTGAGGTGATAATAAAAATGATCTGCTGTTTTCTTGATAATTTCAATCTCATCTACAAATCTTGTCAATCTTCATCAATTTGATGAAGTTTCAAACACTAAGAAATAGCTACAGTGTCCTTACCTGATCTTAATAGAAAAAGTTTAATATCACCTTTATTGTCATGAATATACTGACAATTGAGGTGATAATGAAAATGATCTGCTGTTTTCTTGATAATTTCAATCTCAGCTACAACTCTTGTCAATCTTCATCAATTTGATGAAGTTTCAAACACTAAGAAGCAGCTACACTGTCCTTACCTGATTTTAATAGAAAAAGTTTAATATCACCTTTACTGTCATGAATATACTGACAATTGAGGTGATAATAAAAATGATCTGCTGTTTTCTTGATAATTTCAATCTCAGCTACAAATCTTGTCAATCTTCATCAATTTGATGAAGTTTCAAACACTAAGAAGCAGCTACAGTGTCCTTTCCTGATGTTAATAGAAAAAGTTTAATATCACCTTTATTGTCATGAATATACTGACAATTGAGATGATAATAAAAATGATGTGCTGTTTTCTTGATAATTTCAATCTCAGCTACAAATCTTGTCAATCTTCATCAATTTGATGAAGTTTCAAACACTAAGAAGCAGCTACACTGTCCTTACCTGATTTTAATAGAAAAAGTTTAATATCACCTTTATTGTCATGAATATACTGACAATTGAGGTGATAATAAAAATGATCTCCTGTTTTCTTGATATTTTCAATCTCAGCTACAAATCTTGTCAATCTTCATCAATTTGATGAAGTTTCAAACACTAAGAAGCAGCTACACTGTCCTTAACTGATTTTAATAGAAAAAGTTTAATATCACCTTTATTGTCATGAATATACTGACAATTGAGGTGATAATAAAAATGATCTGCTGTTTTCATGATAATTTCAATCTCAGCTACAAATCTTGTCAATCTTCATCAATTTGATGAAGTTTCAAACACTAAGAAGCAGCTACAGTGTCCTTTCCTGATGTTAATAGAAAAAGTTTAATATCACCTTTATTGTCATGAATATACTGACAATTGAGATGATAATAAAAATGATGTGCTGTTTTCTTGATAATTTCAATCTTAGCTACAAATCTTGTCAATCTTCATCAATTTGATGAAGTTTCAAACACTAAGAAGCAGCTACAGTGTCCTTACCTGATTTTAATAGAAAAAGTTTAATATCACCTTTATTGTCATGAATATACTGACAATTGAGGTGATAATAAAAATGATCTGCTGTTTTCTTGATAATTTCAATCTCAGCTACAAATCTTGTCAATCTTCATCAATTTGATGAAGTTTCAAACACTAAGAAGCAGCTACAGTGTCCTTACCTGATTTTAATAGAAAAAGTTTAATATCAAATTTATTGTCATGAATATACTGACAATTGAGGTGATAATAAAGATGATCTGCTGTTTTCTTGATAATTTCAATCTCAGCTACAAATCTTGTCAATCTTCATCAATTTGATGAAGTTTCAAACACTAAGAAGCAGCTACAGTGTCCTTACCTGATTTTAATAGAAAAAGTTTAATATCACCTTTATTGTCATGAATATACTGACAATTGAGGTGATAATAAAAATGATCTCCTGTTTTCTTGATATTTTCAATCTCAGCTACAAATCTCTTCAATCTTCATCAATTTGATGAAGTTTCAAACACTAAGAAGCAGCTACACTGTCCTTAACTGATTTTAATAGAAAAAGTTTAATATCACCTTTATTGTCATGAATATACTGACAATTGAGGTGATAATAAAAATGATTTGCTGTTTTCATGATAATTTCAATCTCAGCTACAAATCTTGTCAATCTTCATCAATTTGATGAAGTTTCAAACACTAAGAAGTAGCTACAGTGTCCTTACCTGATTTTAATAGAAAAAGTTTAATATCACCTTTATTGTCATGAATATACTGACAATTCAGGTGATAATGAAAATGATCTGCTGTTTTCTTGATAATTTCAATCTCAACTACAAATCTTGTCAATCTTCATCAATTTGATGAAGTTTCAAACACTAAGAAGCAGCTACACTGTCCTTACCTGATTTTAATAGAAAAAGTTTGATATCACCTTTATTGTCATGAATATACTGACAATTGAGGTGTTAATGAAAATGATCTGCTGTTTTCTTGATAATTTCAATCTCAGCTACAAATCTTGTCAATCTTCATCAATTTGATGAAGTTTCAAACACTAAGAAGTAGCTACAGTGTCCTTACCTGATTTTAATAGAAAAAGTTTAATATCACCTTTATTGTCATGAATATACTGACAATTGAGGTGATAATGAAAATGATCTGCTGTTTTCTTGATAATTTCAATCTCAGCTACAAATCTTGTCAATCTTCATCAATTTGATGAAGTTTCAAACACTAAGAAGTAGCTACAGTGTCCTTACCTGATTTTAATAGAAAAAGTTTAATATCACCTTTATTGTCATGAATATACTGACAATTGAGGTGATAATGAAAATGATCTGCTGTTTTCTTGATAATTTCAATCTCAGCTACAAATCTTGTCAATCTTCATCAATTTGATGAAGTTTCAAACACTAAGAAGCAGCTACACTGTCCTCACCTGATTTTAATAGAAAAAGTTTAATATCACCTTTACTGTCATGAATATACTGACAATTGAGGTGATAATAAAAATGATCTGCTGTTTTCTTGACAATTTCAATCTAAGGTACAAATCTTGTCAATCTTCATCAATTTGATGAAGTTTCAAACACTAAGAAGCAGCTACACTGTCCTTAACTGATTTTAATAGAAAAAGTTTAATATCACCTTTATTGTCATGAATATACTGACAATTGAGGTGATAATAAAAATGATTTGCTGTTTTCATGATAATTTCAATCTCAGCTACAAATCTTGTCAATCTTCATCAATTTGATGAAGTTTCAAACACTAAGAAGTAGCTACAGTGTCCTTACCTGATTTTAATAGAAAAAGTTTAATATCACCTTTATTGTCATGAATATACTGACAATTGAGGTGATAATGAAAATGATCTGCTGTTTTCTTGATAATTTCAATCTCAACTACAAATCTTGTCAATCTTCATCAATTTGATGAAGTTTCAAACACTAAGAAGCAGCTACACTGTCCTTACCTGATTTTAATAGAAAAAGTTTGATATCACCTTTATTGTCATGAATATACTGACAATTGAGGTGTTAATGAAAATGATCTGCTGTTTTCTTGATAATTTCAATCTCAGCTACAAATCTTGTCAATCTTCATCAATTTGATGAAGTTTCAAACACTAAGAAGTAGCTACAGTGTCCTTACCTGATTTTAATAGAAAAAGTTTAATATCACCTTTATTGTCATGAATATACTGACAATTGAGGTGATAATGAAAATGATCTGCTGTTTTCTTGATAATTTCAATCTCAGCTACAAATCTTGTCAATCTTCATCAATTTGATGAAGTTTCAAACACTAAGAAGTAGCTACAGTGTCCTTACCTGATTTTAATAGAAAAAGTTTAATATCACCTTTATTGTCATGAATATACTGACAATTGAGGTGATAATGAAAATGATCTGCTGTTTTCTTGATAATTTCAATCTCAGCTACAAATCTTGTCAATCTTCATCAATTTGATGAAGTTTCAAACACTAAGAAGCAGCTACACTGTCCTCACCTGATTTTAATAGAAAAAGTTTAATATCACCTTTACTGTCATGAATATACTGACAATTGAGGTGATAATAAAAATGATCTGCTGTTTTCTTGATAATTTCAATCTCAGCTACAAATCTTGTCAATCTTCATCAATTTGATGAAGTTTCAAACACTAAGAAGCAGCTACAGTGTCCTTACCTGATGTTAATAGAAAAAGTTTAATATCACCTTTATTGTCATGAATATACTGACAAATGAAGTGATAATAAAAATGATCTGCTGTTTTCTTGATAATTTCAATCTCAGCTACAAATGTTGTCAATTTTCATCAATTTGATGAAGTTTCAAACACTAAGAAGCAGCTACACTGTCCTTACTTGATTTTATTAGAAGAAGTTTAATATCACCTTTATTGTCATGAATATACTGACAATTGAGGTGATAATAAAAATGATCTGCTGTTTTCTTGATAATTTCAATCTCAGCTACAAATGTTGTCAATCTTCATCAATTTGATGAAGTTTCAAACACTAAGAAGCAGCTACAGTGTCCTTACCTGATTTTAATAGAAAAAGTTTAATATCACCTTTATTGTCATGAATATACTGACAATTGAGGTGATAATAAAAATGATCTCCTGTTTTCTTGATATTTTCAATCTCAGCTACAAATCTTGTCAATCTTCATCAATTTGATGAAGTTTCAAACACTAAGAAGCAGCTACACTGTCCTTAACTGATTTTAATAGAAAAAGTTTAATATCACCTTTATTGTCATGAATATACTGACAATTGAGGTGATAATAAAAATGATCTGCTGTTTTCATGATAATTTCAATCTCAGCTACAAATCTTGTCAATCTTCATCAATTTGATGAAGTTTCAAACACTAAGAAGTAGCTACAGTGTCCTTACCTGATTTTAATAGAAAAAGTTTAATATCACCTTTATTGTCATGAATATACTGACAATTGAGGTGATAATGAAAATGATCTGCTGTTTTCTTGATAATTTCAATCTCAACTACAAATCTTGTCAATCTTCATCAATTTGATGAAGTTTCAAACACTAAGAAGCAGCTACACTTTCCTTACCTGATTTTAATAGAAAAAGTTTAATATCACCTTTATTGTCATGAATATACTGACAATTGAGGTGATAATGAAAATGATCTGCTGTTTTCTTGATAATTTCAATCTCAGCTACAAATCTTGTCAATCTTCATCAATTTGATGAAGTTTCAAACACTAAGAAGCAGCTACAGTGTCCTTACCTGATTTTAATAGAAAAAGTTTAATATCACCTTTATTGTCATGAATATACTGACAATTGAGGTGATAATGAAAATGATCTGCTGTTTTCTTGATAATTTCAATCTCAGCTACAAATCTTGTCAATCTTCATCAATTTGATGAAGTTTCAAACACTAAGAAGTAGCTACAGTGTCCTTACCTGATTTTAATAGAAAAAGTTTAATATCACCTTTATTGTCATGAATATACTGACAATTGAGGTGATAATGAAAATGATCTGCTGTTTTCTTGATAATTTCAATCTCAGCTACAAATCTTGTCAATCTTCATCAATTTGATGTAGTTTCAAACACTAAGAAGCAGCTACACTGTCCTTACCTGATTTTAATAGAAAAAGTTTAATATCACCTTTACTGTCATGAATATACAGACAATTGAGGTGATAATAAAAATGATCTGCTGTTTTCTTGATAATTTCAATCTCAGCTACAAATCTTGTCAATCTTCATCAATTTGATGAAGTTTCAAACACTAAGAAGCAGCTACAGTGTCCTTACCTGATTTTAATAGAAAAATATTAATATCACCTTTATTGTCATGAATATACTGACAATTGAAGTGATAATAAAAATGATCTGCTGTTTTCTTGATAATTTCAATCTCAGCTACAAATCTTGTCAATCTTCATCAATTTGATGAAGTTTCAAACACTAGAAAGCAGCTACAGTGTCCTTACCAGATTTTAATAGAAAAAGTTTAATATCACCTTTATTGTCATGAATATACTGACAATTGAGGTGATAATAAAAATGATCTGCTGTTTTCTTGATAATTTCTATCTCAGCTACAAAACTTGTCAATCTTCATCAATTTGATGAAGTTTAAAACACTAAGAAGCAGCTACAGTGTCCTTACCTGATCTTAATAGAAAACGTTTAATATCACCTTTATTGTCATGAATATTCTGACAATTGAGGTGATAATAAAAAGGATCGGCTGTTTTCTTGATAATTTCAATCTCAGCTACAAATCTTGTCAATCTTCATCAATTTGATAAAGTTTCAAACACTAAGAAGCAGCTACAGTGTCCTTACCTGATTTTGATAGAAAAATATTAATATCACCTTTATTGTCATGAATATACTGACAATTGACTTGATAATAAAAATGATCCGCTATTTTCTTGATAATTTCAATCTCAGCTACAAATCTTGTCAATCTTCATCAATTTGATGAAGTTTCAAAAACTAAGAAGCAGCTACAGTGTCCTTACCTGATTTTAATAGAAAAAGTTTAATATCACCTTTATTGTCATGAATATACTGGCAATTGAGGTGATAATAAAAATGATCTGCTGTTTTCTTGATAATTTCAATCTCAGCTACAAATCTTGTCAATCTTCATCCATTTGATGAAGTTTCAAACACTAAGAAGCAGCTACAGTGTCCTTACCTGATTTTGATAGAAAAAGTTTAATATCACTTTGATTGTCATGAATATACTGACAATTGAGGTGATAATAAAAACTATCTGCTGTTTTCTTGATAATTTCAATCTCAGCTACAAATCTTGTCAATCTTCATCAATTTGATAAAGTTTCAAACACTAAGAAGCAGCTACAGTGTCCTTACCTGATTTTAATAGAAGAAGTTTAATATCACCATTATTGTCATGAATATACTGACAATTGAGGTGATAATAAAAATGATCTGGTGTTTTCTTGATAATTTCAATCTCAGCTACAAATCTTATCAATCTTCATCAATTTCATGAAGGTTCAAACACTAAGAAGCAGGTACAGTGTCCTTATCTGATTTTAATAGTAAATGTTATTATCACCTTTATTGTCATGAATAAACTGACAATTGAGGTGATAATAAAAATGATCTGCTGTTTTCTTGATAATTTCAATCTCAGCTAAAAATCTTGTCAATCTTCATCAATTTGATAAAGTTTCAAACACTAAGAAGCAGCTACAGTGTCCTTACCTGATTTTAATAGAAAAATATTAATATCACCTTTATTGTCATGAATATACTGACAATTGAGGTGATAATAAAAATGATCTGCTGTTTTCTTGATAATTTCAATCTCAGCTACAAATCTTGTCAATCTTCATCAATTTGATGAAGTTTCAAACACTAAGAAGCAGCTACAGTGTCCTTACCTGATCTAAATAGAAAAAGTTTAATATCACCTTTATTGTCATGAATATTCTGACAATTCAGGTGATAATAAAAAAGATCTGCTGTTTTCTTGATAATTTCAATCGCAGCTACAAATCTTGTCAATCTTCATTAATTTGATGAAGTTTCAAACACTAGAAAGCAGCTACAGTGTCCTTACCAGATTTTAATAGAAAAAGTTTAATATCACCTTTATTGTCATGAATATACTGACAATTGAGGTGATAATAAAAATGATCTGCTGTTTTCTTGATAATTTCTATCTCAGCTACAAATCTTGTCAATCTTCATCAATTTGATGAAGTTTAAAACACTAAGAAGCAGCTACAGTGTCCTTACCTGATTTTAATAGAAAAAGTTTAATATCACCTTTATTGTCATGAATATACTGACAATTGAGGTGATAATAAAAATGATCTGCTGTTTTCTTGATAATTTCAATCTCAGCTACAAATCTTGTCAATCTTCATCAATTTGATAAAGTTTCAAACACTAAGAAGCAGCTACAGTGTCCTTACCTGATTTTGATAGAAAAATATTAATATCACCTTTATTGTCATGAATATACTGACAATTGACTTGATAATAAAAATGATGTGCTGTTTTCTTGATAATTTCAATCTCAGCTACAAATCTTGTCAATCTTCATCAATTTGATGAAGTTTCAAACACTAAGAAGCAGCTACAGTGTCCTTACCTGATTTTAATAGAAAAAGTTTAATATCATCTTTCTTGTCATGAATATACTGACAATTGAAGTGATAATAAAAATGATGTGCTGTTTTCTTGATAATTTCAATCTCAGCTACAAATCTTGTCAATCTTCATCAATTTGATGAAGTTTCAAAAACTAAGAAGCAGCTACAATGTCCTTACCTGACTTTAATAGAAAAAGTTTAATATCGCCTTTATTGTCATGAATATACTGACAATTGAGGTGATAATAAAAATGATCTGCTGTTTTCTTGATAATTTCAATCTCAGCTACAAATCTCTTCAATCTTCATCAATTTGATGAAGTTTCAAACACTAAGAAGCAGCTACAGTGTCCTTACCTGATTTTAATAGAAAAGGTTTAATATCACCTTTATTGTCATGAATATACTGACAATTGAGGTGATAATAAAAATGATCTGCTGTTTTCATGATAATTTCAATCTCAGCTACAAATCTTGTCAATCTTCATCAAATTGATGAAGTTTCAAACACTAAGAAGCAGCTACAGTGTCCTTACCTGATTTCAATTGAGAAAGTTTAATATCACCTTTATTGTCATGAACATACCGACAATTGAGGTGATAATAAAAATGATCTTGTGTTTTCTTGATAATTTCAATCTCAGCTACAAATCTTTTCAATCTTCATCAATTTGATGAAGTTTCAAACACTAAGAAGCAGTTACAGTGTCCTTACCTGATTTTAATAGAAAAAATTTAATATCACCTTTATTGTCATGAATATACTGACAATTGAGGTGATAATAAAAATGATCTCCTGTTTTCTAGATAATTTCAATCTCAGCAACAAATCTTGTCAATCTTCATCAATTTGATGAAGTTTCAAACACTGAGAAGCAGCTACAGTGCCCTTACCTGATTTTAATAGAAAAAGTTTAATATCACCTTTTTTTCATGAATATACTGACAATTGAGGTGATAATAAAAATGATCTGCTGTTTTCTTGATAATTTCAATCTCAGCTACAAATCTTGTCAATCTTCATCAATTTGATGAAGTTTCAAACACTAAGAAGCAGCTACACTGTCCTTAACTGATTTTAATAGAAAAAGTTTAATATCACCTTTATTGTCATGAATATACTGACAATTGAGGTGATAATAAAAATGATCTGCTGTTTTCATGATAATTTCAATCTCAGCTACAAATCTTGTCAATCTTCATCAATTTGATGAAGTTTCAAACACTAAGAAGCAGCTACAGTGTCCTTTCCTGATGTTAATAGAAAAAGTTTAATATCACCTTTATTGTCATGAATATACTGACAATTGAGATGATAATAAAAATGATGTGCTGTTTTCTTGATAATTTCAATCTCAGCTACAAATCTTGTCAATCTTCATCAATTTGATGAAGTTTCAAACACTAAGAAGCAGCTACAGTGTCCTTACCTGATTTTAATAGAAAAAGTTTAATATCACCTTTATTGTCATGAATATACTGACAATTGAGGTGATAATAAAAATGATCTGCTGTTTTCTTGATAATTTCAATCTCAGCTACAAATCTTGTCAATCTTCATCAATTTGATGAAGTTTCAAACACTAAGAAGCAGCTACAGTGTCCTTACCTGATTTTAATAGAAAAAGTTTAATATCAAATTTATTGTCATGAATATACTGACAATTGAGGTGATAATAAAGATGATCTGCTGTTTTCTTGATAATTTCAATCTCAGCTACAAATCTTGTCAATCTTCATCAATTTGATGAAGTTTCAAACACTAAGAAGCAGCTACAGTGTCCTTACCTGATTTTAATAGAAAAAGTTTAATATCACCTTTATTGTCATGAATATACTGACAATTGAGGTGATAATAAAAATGATCTCCTGTTTTCTTGATATTTTCAATCTCAGCTACAAATCTCTTCAATCTTCATCAATTTGATGAAGTTTCAAACACTAAGAAGCAGCTACACTGTCCTTAACTGATTTTAATAGAAAAAGTTTAATATCACCTTTATTGTCATGAATATACTGACAATTGAGGTGATAATAAAAATGATTTGCTGTTTTCATGATAATTTCAATCTCAGCTACAAATCTTGTCAATCTTCATCAATTTGATGAAGTTTCAAACACTAAGAAGTAGCTACAGTGTCCTTACCTGATTTTAATAGAAAAAGTTTAATATCACCTTTATTGTCATGAATATACTGACAATTCAGGTGATAATGAAAATGATCTGCTGTTTTCTTGATAATTTCAATCTCAACTACAAATCTTGTCAATCTTCATCAATTTGATGAAGTTTCAAACACTAAGAAGCAGCTACACTGTCCTTACCTGATTTTGATAGAAAAAGTTTGATATCACCTTTATTGTCATGAATATACTGACAATTGAGGTGTTAATGAAAATGATCTGCTGTTTTCTTGATAATTTCAATCTCAGCTACAAATCTTGTCAATCTTCATCAATTTGATGAAGTTTCAAACACTAAGAAGTAGCTACAGTGTCCTTACCTGATTTTAATAGAAAAAGTTTAATATCACCTTTATTGTCATGAATATACTGACAATTGAGGTGATAATGAAAATGATCTGCTGTTTTCTTGATAATTTCAATCTCAGCTACAAATCTTGTCAATCTTCATCAATTTGATGAAGTTTCAAACACTAAGAAGTAGCTACAGTGTCCTTACCTGATTTTAATAGAAAAAGTTTAATATCACCTTTATTGTCATGAATATACTGACAATTGAGGTGATAATGAAAATGATCTGCTGTTTTCTTGATAATTTCAATCTCAGCTACAAATCTTGTCAATCTTCATCAATTTGATGAAGTTTCAAACACTAAGAAGCAGCTACACTGTCCTCACCTGATTTTAATAGAAAAAGTTTAATATCACCTTTACTGTCATGAATATACTGACAATTGAGGTGATAATAAAAATGATCTGCTGTTTTCTTGACAATTTCAATCTAAGGTACAAATCTTGTCAATCTTCATCAATTTGATGAAGTTTCAAACACTAAGAAGCAGCTACACTGTCCTTAACTGATTTTAATAGAAAAAGTTTAATATCACCTTTATTGTCATGAATATACTGACAATTGAGGTGATAATAAAAATGATTTGCTGTTTTCATGATAATTTCAATCTCAGCTACAAATCTTGTCAATCTTCATCAATTTGATGAAGTTTCAAACACTAAGAAGTAGCTACAGTGTCCTTACCTGATTTTAATAGAAAAAGTTTAATATCACCTTTATTGTCATGAATATACTGACAATTGAGGTGATAATGAAAATGATCTGCTGTTTTCTTGATAATTTCAATCTCAACTACAAATCTTGTCAATCTTCATCAATTTGATGAAGTTTCAAACACTAAGAAGCAGCTACACTGTCCTTACCTGATTTTAATAGAAAAAGTTTGATATCACCTTTATTGTCATGAATATACTGACAATTGAGGTGTTAATGAAAATGATCTGCTGTTTTCTTGATAATTTCAATCTCAGCTACAAATCTTGTCAATCTTCATCAATTTGATGAAGTTTCAAACACTAAGAAGTAGCTACAGTGTCCTTACCTGATTTTAATAGAAAAAGTTTAATATCACCTTTATTGTCATGAATATACTGACAATTGAGGTGATAATGAAAATGATCTGCTGTTTTCTTGATAATTTCAATCTCAGCTACAAATCTTGTCAATCTTCATCAATTTGATGAAGTTTCAAACACTAAGAAGTAGCTACAGTGTCCTTACCTGATTTTAATAGAAAAAGTTTAATATCACCTTTATTGTCATGAATATACTGACAATTGAGGTGATAATGAAAATGATCTGCTGTTTTCTTGATAATTTCAATCTCAGCTACAAATCTTGTCAATCTTCATCAATTTGATGAAGTTTCAAACACTAAGAAGCAGCTACACTGTCCTCACCTGATTTTAATAGAAAAAGTTTAATATCACCTTTACTGTCATGAATATACTGACAATTGAGGTGATAATAAAAATGATCTGCTGTTTTCTTGATAATTTCAATCTCAGCTACAAATCTTGTCAATCTTCATCAATTTGATGAAGTTTCAAACACTAAGAAGCAGCTACAGTGTCCTTACCTGATGTTAATAGAAAAAGTTTAATATCACCTTTATTGTCATGAATATACTGACAAATGAAGTGATAATAAAAATGATCTGCTGTTTTCTTGATAATTTCAATCTCAGCTACAAATGTTGTCAATTTTCATCAATTTGATGAAGTTTCAAACACTAAGAAGCAGCTACACTGTCCTTACTTGATTTTATTAGAAGAAGTTTAATATCACCTTTATTGTCATGAATATACTGACAATTGAGGTGATAATAAAAATGATCTGCTGTTTTCTTGATAATTTCAATCTCAGCTACAAATGTTGTCAATCTTCATCAATTTGATGAAGTTTCAAACACTAAGAAGCAGCTACAGTGTCCTTACCTGATTTTAATAGAAAAAGTTTAATATCACCTTTATTGTCATGAATATACTGACAATTGAGGTGATAATAAAAATGATCTCCTGTTTTCTTGATATTTTCAATCTCAGCTACAAATCTTGTCAATCTTCATCAATTTGATGAAGTTTCAAACACTAAGAAGCAGCTACACTGTCCTTAACTGATTTTAATAGAAAAAGTTTAATATCACCTTTATTGTCATGAATATACTGACAATTGAGGTGATAATAAAAATGATCTGCTGTTTTCATGATAATTTCAATCTCAGCTACAAATCTTGTCAATCTTCATCAATTTGATGAAGTTTCAAACACTAAGAAGTAGCTACAGTGTCCTTACCTGATTTTAATAGAAAAAGTTTAATATCACCTTTATTGTCATGAATATACTGACAATTGAGGTGATAATGAAAATGATCTGCTGTTTTCTTGATAATTTCAATCTCAACTACAAATCTTGTCAATCTTCATCAATTTGATGAAGTTTCAAACACTAAGAAGCAGCTACACTTTCCTTACCTGATTTTAATAGAAAAAGTTTAATATCACCTTTATTGTCATGAATATACTGACAATTGAGGTGATAATGAAAATGATCTGCTGTTTTCTTGATAATTTCAATCTCAGCTACAAATCTTGTCAATCTTCATCAATTTGATGAAGTTTCAAACACTAAGAAGCAGCTACAGTGTCCTTACCTGATTTTAATAGAAAAAGTTTAATATCACCTTTATTGTCATGAATATACTGACAATTGAGGTGATAATGAAAATGATCTGCTGTTTTCTTGATAATTTCAATCTCAGCTACAAATCTTGTCAATCTTCATCAATTTGATGAAGTTTCAAACACTAAGAAGTAGCTACAGTGTCCTTACCTGATTTTAATAGAAAAAGTTTAATATCACCTTTATTGTCATGAATATACTGACAATTGAGGTGATAATGAAAATGATCTGCTGTTTTCTTGATAATTTCAATCTCAGCTACAAATCTTGTCAATCTTCATCAATTTGATGTAGTTTCAAACACTAAGAAGCAGCTACACTGTCCTTACCTGATTTTAATAGAAAAAGTTTAATATCACCTTTACTGTCATGAATATACTGACAATTGAGGTGATAATAAAAATGATCTGCTGTTTTCTTGATAATTTCAATCTCAGCTACAAATCTTGTCAATCTTCATCAATTTGATGAAGTTTCAAACACTAAGAAGCAGCTACAGTGTCCTTACCTGATTTTAATAGAAAAATATTAATATCACCTTTATTGTCATGAATATACTGACAATTGAGGTGATAATAAAAATGATCTGCTGTTTTCTTGATAATTTCAATCTCAGCTACAAATCTTGTCAATCTTCATCAATTTGATGAAGTTTCAAACACTAAGAAGCAGCTACAGTGTCCTTACCTGATCTAAATAGAAAAAGTTTAATATCACCTTTATTGTCATGAATATTCTGACAATTCAGGTGATAATAAAAAAGATCTGCTGTTTTCTTGATAATTTCAATCGCAGCTACAAATCTTGTCAATCTTCATTAATTTGATGAAGTTTCAAACACTAGAAAGCAGCTACAGTGTCCTTACCAGATTTTAATAGAAAAAGTTTAATATCACCTTTATTGTCATGAATATACTGACAATTGAGGTGATAATAAAAATGATCTGCTGTTTTCTTGATAATTTCTATCTCAGCTACAAATCTTGTCAATCTTCATCAATTTGATGAAGTTTAAAACACTAAGAAGCAGCTACAGTGTCCTTACCTGATTTTAATAGAAAAAGTTTAATATCACCTTTATTGTCATGAATATACTGACAATTGAGGTGATAATAAAAATGATCTGCTGTTTTCTTGATAATTTCAATCTCAGCTACAAATCTTGTCAATCTTCATCAATTTGATAAAGTTTCAAACACTAAGAAGCAGCTACAGTGTCCTTACCTGATTTTGATAGAAAAATATTAATATCACCTTTATTGTCATGAATATACTGACAATTGACTTGATAATAAAAATGATGTGCTGTTTTCTTGATAATTTCAATCTCAGCTACAAATCTTGTCAATCTTCATCAATTTGATGAAGTTTCAAACACTAAGAAGCAGCTACAGTGTCCTTACCTGATTTTAATAGAAAAAGTTTAATATCATCTTTCTTGTCATGAATATACTGACAATTGAAGTGATAATAAAAATGATGTGCTGTTTTCTTGATAATTTCAATCTCAGCTACAAATCTTGTCAATCTTCATCAATTTGATGAAGTTTCAAAAACTAAGAAGCAGCTACAATGTCCTTACCTGACTTTAATAGAAAAAGTTTAATATCGCCTTTATTGTCATGAATATACTGACAATTGAGGTGATAATAAAAATGATCTGCTGTTTTCTTGATAATTTCAATCTCAGCTACAAATCTCTTCAATCTTCATCAATTTGATGAAGTTTCAAACACTAAGAAGCAGCTACAGTGTCCTTACCTGATTTTAATAGAAAAGGTTTAATATCACCTTTATTGTCATGAATATACTGACAATTGAGGTGATAATAAAAATGATCTGCTGTTTTCATGATAATTTCAATCTCAGCTACAAATCTTGTCAATCTTCATCAAATTGATGAAGTTTCAAACACTAAGAAGCAGCTACAGTGTCCTTACCTGATTTCAATTGAGAAAGTTTAATATCACCTTTATTGTCATGAACATACCGACAATTGAGGTGATAATAAAAATGATCTTGTGTTTTCTTGATAATTTCAATCTCAGCTACAAATCTTTTCAATCTTCATCAATTTGATGAAGTTTCAAACACTAAGAAGCAGTTACAGTGTCCTTACCTGATTTTAATAGAAAAAATTTAATATCACCTTTATTGTCATGAATATACTGACAATTGAGGTGATAATAAAAATGATCTCCTGTTTTCTAGATAATTTCAATCTCAGCAACAAATCTTGTCAATCTTCATCAATTTGATGAAGTTTCAAACACTAAGAAGCAGCTACAGTGCCCTTACCTGATTTTAATAGAAAAAGTTTAATATCACCTTTTTTTCATGAATATACTGACAATTGAGGTGATAATAAAAATGATCTGCTGTTTTCTTGATAATTTCAATCTCAGCTACAAATCTTGTCAATCTTCATCAATTTGATGAAGTTTCAAACACTAAGAAGCAGCTACACTGTCCTTAACTGATTTTAATAGAAAAAGTTTAATATCACCTTTATTGTCATGAATATACTGACAATTGAGGTGATAATAAAAATGATCTGCTGTTTTCATGATAATTTCAATCTCAGCTACAAATCTTGTCAATCTTCATCAATTTGATGAAGTTTCAAACACTAAGAAGCAGCTACAGTGTCCTTTCCTGATGTTAATAGAAAAAGTTTAATATCACCTTTATTGTCATGAATATACTGACAATTGAGATGATAATAAAAATGATGTGCTGTTTTCTTGATAATTTCAATCTCAGCTACAAATCTTGTCAATCTTCATCAATTTGATGAAGTTTCAAACACTAAGAAGCAGCTACAGTGTCCTTACCTGATTTTAATAGAAAAAGTTTAATATCACCTTTATTGTCATGAATATACTGACAATTGAGGTGATAATAAAAATGATCTGCTGTTTTCTTGATAATTTCAATCTCAGCTACAAATCTTGTCAATCTTCATCAATTTGATGAAGTTTCAAACACTAAGAAGCAGCTACAGTGTCCTTACCTGATTTTAATAGAAAAAGTTTAATATCAAATTTATTGTCATGAATATACTAACAATTGAGGTGATAATAAAGATGATCTGCTGTTTTCTTGATAATTTCAATCTCAGCTACAAATCTTGTCAATCTTCATCAATTTGATGAAGTTTCAAACACTAAGAAGCAGCTACAGTGTCCTTACCTGATTTTAATAGAAAAAGTTTAATATCACCTTTATTGTCATGAATATACTGACAATTGAGGTGATAATAAAAATGATCTCCTGTTTTCTTGATATTTTCAATCTCAGCTACAAATCTCTTCAATCTTCATCAATTTGATGAAGTTTCAAACACTAAGAAGCAGCTACACTGTCCTTAACTGATTTTAATAGAAAAAGTTTAATATCACCTTTATTGTCATGAATATACTGACAATTGAGGTGATAATAAAAATGATTTGCTGTTTTCATGATAATTTCAATCTCAGCTACAAATCTTGTCAATCTTCATCAATTTGATGAAGTTTCAAACACTAAGAAGTAGCTACAGTGTCCTTACCTGATTTTAATAGAAAAAGTTTAATATCACCTTTATTGTCATGAATATACTGACAATTCAGGTGATAATGAAAATGATCTGCTGTTTTCTTGATAATTTCAATCTCAACTACAAATCTTGTCAATCTTCATCAATTTGATGAAGTTTCAAACACTAAGAAGCAGCTACACTGTCCTTACCTGATTTTAATAGAAAAAGTTTGATATCACCTTTATTGTCATGAATATACTGACAATTGAGGTGTTAATGAAAATGATCTGCTGTTTTCTTGATAATTTCAATCTCAGCTACAAATCTTGTCAATCTTCATCAATTTGATGAAGTTTCAAACACTAAGAAGTAGCTACAGTGTCCTTACCTGATTTTAATAGAAAAAGTTTAATATCACCTTTATTGTCATGAATATACTGACAATTGAGGTGATAATGAAAATGATCTGCTGTTTTCTTGATAATTTCAATCTCAGCTACAAATCTTGTCAATCTTCATCAATTTGATGAAGTTTCAAACACTAAGAAGTAGCTACAGTGTCCTTACCTGATTTTAATAGAAAAAGTTTAATATCACCTTTATTGTCATGAATATACTGACAATTGAGGTGATAATGAAAATGATCTGCTGTTTTCTTGATAATTTCAATCTCAGCTACAAATCTTGTCAATCTTCATCAATTTGATGAAGTTTCAAACACTAAGAAGCAGCTACACTGTCCTCACCTGATTTTAATAGAAAAAGTTTAATATCACCTTTACTGTCATGAATATACTGACAATTGAGGTGATAATAAAAATGATCTGCTGTTTTCTTGACAATTTCAATCTAAGGTACAAATCTTGTCAATCTTCATCAATTTGATGAAGTTTCAAACACTAAGAAGCAGCTACACTGTCCTTAACTGATTTTAATAGAAAAAGTTTAATATCACCTTTATTGTCATGAATATACTGACAATTGAGGTGATAATAAAAATGATTTGCTGTTTTCATGATAATTTCAATCTCAGCTACAAATCTTGTCAATCTTCATCAATTTGATGAAGTTTCAAACACTAAGAAGTAGCTACAGTGTCCTTACCTGATTTTAATAGAAAAAGTTTAATATCACCTTTATTGTCATGAATATACTGACAATTGAGGTGATAATGAAAATGATCTGCTGTTTTCTTGATAATTTCAATCTCAACTACAAATCTTGTCAATCTTCATCAATTTGATGAAGTTTCAAACACTAAGAAGCAGCTACACTGTCCTTACCTGATTTTAATAGAAAAAGTTTGATATCACCTTTATTGTCATGAATATACTGACAATTGAGGTGTTAATGAAAATGATCTGCTGTTTTCTTGATAATTTCAATCTCAGCTACAAATCTTGTCAATCTTCATCAATTTGATGAAGTTTCAAACACTAAGAAGTAGCTACAGTGTCCTTACCTGATTTTAATAGAAAAAGTTTAATATCACCTTTATTGTCATGAATATACTGACAATTGAGGTGATAATGAAAATGATCTGCTGTTTTCTTGATAATTTCAATCTCAGCTACAAATCTTGTCAATCTTCATCAATTTGATGAAGTTTCAAACACTAAGAAGTAGCTACAGTGTCCTTACCTGATTTTAATAGAAAAAGTTTAATATCACCTTTATTGTCATGAATATACTGACAATTGAGGTGATAATGAAAATGATCTGCTGTTTTCTTGATAATTTCAATCTCAGCTACAAATCTTGTCAATCTTCATCAATTTGATGAAGTTTCAAACACTAAGAAGCAGCTACACTGTCCTCACCTGATTTTAATAGAAAAAGTTTAATATCACCTTTACTGTCATGAATATACTGACAATTGAGGTGATAATAAAAATGATCTGCTGTTTTCTTGATAATTTCAATCTCAGCTACAAATCTTGTCAATCTTCATCAATTTGATGAAGTTTCAAACACTAAGAAGCAGCTACAGTGTCCTTACCTGATGTTAATAGAAAAAGTTTAATATCACCTTTATTGTCATGAATATACTGACAAATGAAGTGATAATAAAAATGATCTGCTGTTTTCTTGATAATTTCAATCTCAGCTACAAATGTTGTCAATTTTCATCAATTTGATGAAGTTTCAAACACTAAGAAGCAGCTACACTGTCCTTACTTGATTTTATTAGAAGAAGTTTAATATCACCTTTATTGTCATGAATATACTGACAATTGAGGTGATAATAAAAATGATCTGCTGTTTTCTTGATAATTTCAATCTCAGCTACAAATGTTGTCAATCTTCATCAATTTGATGAAGTTTCAAACACTAAGAAGCAGCTACAGTGTCCTTACCTGATTTTAATAGAAAAAGTTTAATATCACCTTTATTGTCATGAATATACTGACAATTGAGGTGATAATAAAAATGATCTCCTGTTTTCTTGATATTTTCAATCTCAGCTACAAATCTTGTCAATCTTCATCAATTTGATGAAGTTTCAAACACTAAGAAGCAGCTACACTGTCCTTAACTGATTTTAATAGAAAAAGTTTAATATCACCTTTATTGTCATGAATATACTGACAATTGAGGTGATAATAAAAATGATCTGCTGTTTTCATGATAATTTCAATCTCAGCTACAAATCTTGTCAATCTTCATCAATTTGATGAAGTTTCAAACACTAAGAAGTAGCTACAGTGTCCTTACCTGATTTTAATAGAAAAAGTTTAATATCACCTTTATTGTCATGAATATACTGACAATTGAGGTGATAATGAAAATGATCTGCTGTTTTCTTGATAATTTCAATCTCAACTACAAATCTTGTCAATCTTCATCAATTTGATGAAGTTTCAAACACTAAGAAGCAGCTACACTTTCCTTACCTGATTTTAATAGAAAAAGTTTAATATCACCTTTATTGTCATGAATATACTGACAATTGAGGTGATAATGAAAATGATCTGCTGTTTTCTTGATAATTTCAATCTCAGCTACAAATCTTGTCAATCTTCATCAATTTGATGAAGTTTCAAACACTAAGAAGCAGCTACAGTGTCCTTACCTGATTTTAATAGAAAAAGTTTAATATCACCTTTATTGTCATGAATATACTGACAATTGAGGTGATAATGAAAATGATCTGCTGTTTTCTTGATAATTTCAATCTCAGCTACAAATCTTGTCAATCTTCATCAATTTGATGAAGTTTCAAACACTAAGAAGTAGCTACAGTGTCCTTACCTGATTTTAATAGAAAAAGTTTAATATCACCTTTATTGTCATGAATATACTGACAATTGAGGTGATAATGAAAATGATCTGCTGTTTTCTTGATAATTTCAATCTCAGCTACAAATCTTGTCAATCTTCATCAATTTGATGTAGTTTCAAACACTAAGAAGCAGCTACACTGTCCTTACCTGATTTTAATAGAAAAAGTTTAATATCACCTTTACTGTCATGAATATACTGACAATTGAGGTGATAATAAAAATGATCTGCTGTTTTCTTGATAATTTCAATCTCAGCTACAAATCTTGTCAATCTTCATCAATTTGATGAAGTTTCAAACACTAAGAAGCAGCTACAGTGTCCTTACCTGATTTTAATAGAAAAATATTAATATCACCTTTATTGTCATGAATATACTGACAATTGAAGTGATAATAAAAATGATCTGCTGTTTTCTTGATAATTTCAATCTCAGCTACAAATCTTGTCAATCTTCATCAATTTGATGAAGTTTCAAACACTAGAAAGCAGCTACAGTGTCCTTACCAGATTTTAATAGAAAAAGTTTAATATCACCTTTATTGTCATGAATATACTGACAATTGAGGTGATAATAAAAATGATCTGCTGTTTTCTTGATAATTTCTATCTCAGCTACAAAACTTGTCAATCTTCATCAATTTGATGAAGTTTAAAACACTAAGAAGCAGCTACAGTGTCCTTACCTGATCTTAATAGAAAACGTTTAATATCACCTTTATTGTCATGAATATTCTGACAATTGAGGTGATAATAAAAAGGATCGGCTGTTTTCTTGATAATTTCAATCTCAGCTACAAATCTTGTCAATCTTCATCAATTTGATAAAGTTTCAAACACTAAGAAGCAGCTACAGTGTCCTTACCTGATTTTGATAGAAAAATATTAATATCACCTTTATTGTCATGAATATACTGACAATTGACTTGATAATAAAAATGATCCGCTATTTTCTTGATAATTTCAATCTCAGCTACAAATCTTGTCAATCTTCATCAATTTGATGAAGTTTCAAAAACTAAGAAGCAGCTACAGTGTCCTTACCTGATTTTAATAGAAAAAGTTTAATATCACCTTTATTGTCATGAATATACTGGCAATTGAGGTGATAATAAAAATGATCTGCTGTTTTCTTGATAATTTCAATCTCAGCTACAAATCTTGTCAATCTTCATCCATTTGATGAAGTTTCAAACACTAAGAAGCAGCTACAGTGTCCTTACCTGATTTTGATAGAAAAAGTTTAATATCACTTTGATTGTCAGGAATATACTGACAATTGAGGTGATAATAAAAACTATCTGCTGTTTTCTTGATAATTTCAATCTCAGCTACAAATCTTGTCAATCTTCATCAATTTGATAAAGTTTCAAACACTAAGAAGCAGCTACAGTGTCCTTACCTGATTTTAATAGAAGAAGTTTAATATCACCATTATTGTCATGAATATACTGACAATTGAGGTGATAATAAAAATGATCTGGTGTTTTCTTGATAATTTCAATCTCAGCTACAAATCTTATCAATCTTCATCAATTTCATGAAGGTTCAAACACTAAGAAGCAGGTACAGTGTCCTTATCTGATTTTAATAGTAAATGTTATTATCACCTTTATTGTCATGAATAAACTGACAATTGAGGTGATAATAAAAATGATCTGCTGTTTTCTTGATAATTTCAATCTCAGCTAAAAATCTTGTCAATCTTCATCAATTTGATAAAGTTTCAAACACTAAGAAGCAGCTACAGTGTCCTTACCTGATTTTAATAGAAAAATATTAATATCACCTTTATTGTCATGAATATACTGACAATTGAGGTGATAATAAAAATGATCTGCTGTTTTCTTGATAATTTCAATCTCAGCTACAAATCTTGTCAATCTTCATCAATTTGATGAAGTTTCAAACACTAAGAAGCAGCTACAGTGTCCTTACCTGATCTAAATAGAAAAAGTTTAATATCACCTTTATTGTCATGAATATTCTGACAATTCAGGTGATAATAAAAAAGATCTGCTGTTTTCTTGATAATTTCAATCGCAGCTACAAATCTTGTCAATCTTCATTAATTTGATGAAGTTTCAAACACTAGAAAGCAGCTACAGTGTCCTTACCAGATTTTAATAGAAAAAGTTTAATATCACCTTTATTGTCATGAATATACTGACAATTGAGGTGATAATAAAAATGATCTGCTTTTTTCTTGATAATTTCTATCTCAGCTACAAATCTTGTCAATCTTCATCAATTTGATGAAGTTTAAAACACTAAGAAGCAGCTACAGTGTCCTTACCTGATTTTAATAGAAAAAGTTTAATATCACCTTTATTGTCATGAATATACTGACAATTGAGGTGATAATAAAAATGATCTGCTGTTTTCTTGATAATTTCAATCTCAGCTACAAATCTTGTCAATCTTCATCAATTTGATAAAGTTTCAAACACTAAGAAGCAGCTACAGTGTCCTTACCTGATTTTGATAGAAAAATATTAATATCACCTTTATTGTCATGAATATACTGACAATTGACTTGATAATAAAAATGATCCGCTGTTTTCTTGATAATTTCAATCTCAGCTACAAATCTTGTCAATCTTCATCAATTTGATGAAGTTTCAAACACTAAGAAGCAGCTACAGTGTCCTTACCTGATTTTAATAGAAAAAGTTTAATATCATCTTTCTTGTCATGAATATACTGACAATTGAAGTGATAATAAAAATGATGTGCTGTTTTCTTGATAATTTCAATCTCAGCTACAAATCTTGTCAATCTTCATCAATTTGATGAAGTTTCAAAAACTAAGAAGCAGCTACAATGTCCTTACCTGACTTTAATAGAAAAAGTTTAATATCGCCTTTATTGTCATGAATATACTGACAATTGAGGTGATAATAAAAATGATCTGCTGTTTTCTTGATAATTTCAATCTCAGCTACAAATCTCTTCATTCTTCATCAATTTGATGAAGTTTCAAACACTAAGAAGCAGCTACAGTGTCCTTACCTGATTTTAATAGAAAAGGTTTAATATCACCTTTATTGTCATGAATATACTGACAATTGAGGTGATAATAAAAATGATCTGCTGTTTTCATGATAATTTCAATCTCAGCTACAAATCTTGTCAATCTTCATCAAATTGATGAAGTTTCAAACACTAAGAAGCAGCTACAGTGTCCTTACCTGATTTCAATTGAGAAAGTTTAATATCACCTTTATTGTCATGAACATACCGACAATTGAGGTGATAATAAAAATGATCTTGTGTTTTCTTGATAATTTCAATCTCAGCTACAAATCTTTTCAATCTTCATCAATTTGATGAAGTTTCAAACACTAAGAAGCAGTTTCAGTGTCCTTACCTGATTTTAATAGAAAAAATTTAATATCACCTTTATTGTCATGAATATACTGACAATTGAGGTGATAATAAAAATGATCTCCTGTTTTCTAGATAATTTCAATCTCAGCAACAAATCTTGTCAATCTTCATCAATTTGATGAAGTTTCAAACACTAAGAAGCAGCTACAGTGCCCTTACCTGATTTTAATAGAAAAAGTTTAATATCACCTTTTTTCATGAATATACTGACAATTGAGGTGATAATAAAAATGATCTGCTGTTTTCTTGATAATTTCAATCTCAGCTACAAATCTTGTCAATCTTCATCAATTTGATGAAGTTTCAAACACTAAGAAGCAGCTACAATGTCCTTACCTGATTTTAATAGAAAAAGTTTAATATCACCTTTATTGTCATGAATATACTGACAATTGACGTGATAATAAAAATGATCTGGTGTTTTCTTGATAATTTCAATCTCAGCTACAAATCTTGTCAATCTTCATCAATTTGATGAAGTTTCAAAAACTAAGAAGCTGCTACACTGTCCTTACATGATTTTATTAGAACAAGTTTAATATCACCTTAATTGTCATGAATATACTGACAATTGAGGTTATAATAAAAATACTCTGCTGTTTTCTTGATAATTTCAATCTCAGCTACAAATCTTGTCAATCTTCATCAATTTGATGAAGTTTCAAACACTAAGAAGCACTTACAGTGTCCTTACCTGATTTTAATAGAAAAAGTTTAATATCACCTTTATTGTCATGAATATACTGACAATTGAAGTGATAATAAAAATGATCTGCTGTTTTCTTGATAATTTCAATCTCAGCTACAAATCTTGTCAATCTTCATCAATTTGATGAAGTTTCAAACACTAAGAAGCAGCTACAGTGCCCTTACCTGATTTTAATAGAAAAAGTTTAATATCACCTTTTTTTCATGAATATACTGACAATTGAGGTGATAATAAAAATGATCTGCTGTTTTCTTGATAATTTCAATCTCAGCTACAAATCTTGTCAATCTTCATCAATTTGATGAAGTTTCAAATACTAAGAAGCAGCTACAATGTCCTTACCTGATTTTAATAGAAAAAGTTTAATATCACCTTTATTGTCATGAATATACTGACAATTGAGGTGATAATAAAAATGATCTGCTGTTTTCTTGATAATTTCAATCTCAGCTACAAATCTTGTCAATCTTCATCAATTTGATGGAGTTTCAAACACTAAGAAGCAGCTACACTGTCCTTACTTGATTTCAATAGATAAAGTTTAATATCACCTTCATTGTCATGAATATACTGACAATTGAGGTGATAATAAAAATACTCTGCTGTTTTCTTGATATTTTTAATCTCAGCTACAAATCTTGTCAATCTTCATCAATTTGATGAAGTTTGAAACACTAAGAAGCAGCTACACTGTCCTTACTTGATTTTATTAGAAAAAGTTTAATATCACCTTTATTGTCATGAATATGCTGACAATTGAGGTGATAATAAAAATACTCTGCTGTTTTCTTGATAATTTCAATCTCAGCTACAAATCTTGTCAATCTTCATCAATTTGATGAAGTTTCAAACACTAAGAAGCAGCTACAGTGTCCTTACCTGATTTTAATAGAAAAAGTTTAACATCACCTTTATTGTCATGAATATACTGACAATTGAGGTGATAATAAAAATTATCTGCTGTTTTCTTGATAATTTCAATCTCAGCTACAAATCTTGTCAATCTTCATCAATTTGATGAAGTTTCAAACACTAAGAAGCAGTTACAGTGTCCTTACCTGATTTTAATAGAAAAAGTTTAATATCATCTTTCTTGTCATGAATATACTGACAATTGCGGTGATAATATCAATAATCTGCTGTCTTCTTAATGATATCAATCTAAGCTACAAATCAAGTCAATTTACATCAATTTGATGAATGTTCATACACTAACAAGCAGCTACATTGTCCTTACTTGGTTTTATTAGAACAAGTCTAATATCACCTTTATTCTCATGAATATACTGACAATTTAGGTGACAATAAAAGTAGTCTGCTGTTTTCTTAATAATATCAATCTAAGATACAAATCAAGTCAATTTATATCAATTTGATGAATGTTCATACACTAACAAGGAGCTACAGTGTCCTTAGTTGGTTTTATTACAACAAGTTTAATATCACCTTTATTGTCATGAATATACTGACAATTTAGGTGATAATAAAACTAATCTTCTGTTATCTTGATAATTTCAATATAGACTACAAATCATGCAAATCTTCATCATTTTGATTAAGTTTCAAACGCTAAGATGCAGCTATAGTGCCCTTACTTGATTTTATTAGAAAAAAGTTTAACATCACCTTTATTGTCAAGCATATACTGATAATTGAGATGATAATAAAAGCATCTGCTGTTTTCTTGAAAATATCAATCTAAATTGCAAATCAGGTCAGTCTACATCAATTGGATGAAGTTTCAAACACTAAGAAGCAGCTACAGTGTCCTTAATTGATTTTATTAGAAAAAGTTTAATATCACCTTTATTGTAATGACTACGCTGACAATTGCGGTGATAATGAAAGTAATCTGCTGTTTACTTAATGATATCAATCTAAGTTACAAATCTGGTCAATTTACATCAATTTGACAAAGGTTCAAACTTTAACAAGCAGCTACAGTGTCCCCACTTGATTTTATTAGAACAAGTCTAATATCACCTTTATTGTCATGAATATACTGACAATTGTTGTGATAATGAAGCTAATATTCTGTTTTCTTGATAATATCAATCTAAACTACAAATCAGGTCAATTTACATCAATTTGATGAAGGTTCAAACACTAACAAGCAGCTACAGTGTCCTTACTTGATTTTATTAGCAGAAGTTTAATGTCACCTTTATTGTCATTAATATACTGACAATTCAGGAGATAATAAAACTAATCTGCTGTTTTCTTGATAATTTCAATCTAAGTTTCAATTTACATCAATTTGATGAAGTTTCAAACACTAAGGAGCAGCTTCAGTGTCCTTACTTGAATTTATTAGCAAAAGTTTAATATCTCCTTTATTGTCATGAATATAATGACAATTGAGGTGATAATAAAACCAATCTGCTGTTTTCTTGATAATGTCAATCTAAGTTTCAATTTACATCAATTTGGTGAAGGTTCAAACACTAAGAAGCAGCTTCAATGTCCTTACTTGATTTTATTAGAAAAAGTTTAATATCTCCTTTATTGTCATGAATATACTGACATTTGAGGTGATAATAAAAATAATCTGCTTTTTTCTTAATGATAACAATCTAAGCTACAAATCCAGTCAATTTACATCAATTTGATAAAGGTTCAATCACTAACAAGCAGCTACAGTGTCCTTACATGATTTTATTAGCAGATGTTTAATATCTCCTTTATTGTCATGAATATACTGACAATTGAGGTGATAATAAAACTAATCTGTTTTTTTCTTGATAATTTCAATCTAAGTTTCAATTTACATCAATTTGGTGAAGGTTCAAACACTAAGAAGCAGCTTCAATTTCCTTACTTGATATTATTGGAAAAAGTTTAATATCTCCTTTATTCTCATGAATATACTGACAATTGAGGTGATATTAAAAATAATCTGCTGTTTTCTTAATGATATCAATCTAAGCTACAAATCAAGTCAATTTAAATCAATTTGATGAATGTTCATACACTAACTAGCAGCTACAGTGTCCTTACTTGGTTTTATTACAACAAGTTTAATATCACCTTTATTGTCATGAATATACTGACAATTTAGGTGATAATAAAAGTAATCTGCTGTTATCCATCTAAGGTACAAATCAAGTCATTTTACATCAATTTGGTGAAGGTTCAAACACTAACAAGCCGTGACAGTGTCCTTACTTAATTTTGTTAGCAGAAGTTTAACATCACCTTTATTGTCATGAATATACTGATAATTGAGGTGATAATAAAATCATCTGCTGTTTTCTTGAAGATATCAATCTAAATTGCAAATCAGGTTAGTCTACATCAATTGGATGAAGTTTCAAACACTAAGAAGCAGCTACAGTGTCCTTAATTGATTTTATTAGAAAAAGTTTAATATCACCTTATTGTTATGAATATACTGACAATTGAGGAGATAATGAAAGTAATCTGCTGTTTTCTTTGTTTTCTTAATGATATCAATCTAAGTTACAAATCAGGTCAATCCTCATCAATTTGATGAAGGTTCAAACTCTAAGAAGAAGCTTCGGTGTCCTTACTTGATCTTATTACCAGAAGTTTAATATCACCTTTATTGTCATGACTACACTGACAATTGCGGTGATAATAAAAGTAGTCTGCTGTTTACTTAATGATATCAATCTAAGTTACAAATGAGGTCAATTTACATCAATTTGATGAAGGTTCAAACAATAAAAAAGCAGCTACAGTGTCCTTACCTGATTTTAATAGAAAAAGTTTAATATCACCTTTATTGTCATGAATATACTGACAATTGAGGTGATAATAAAAATGATCTCCTGTTTTCTTGATATTTTCAATCTCAGCTACAAATGTTGTCAATCTTCATCAATTTGATGAAGTTTCAAACACTAAGAAGCAGCTACACTGTCCTTAACTGATTTTAATAGAAAAAGTTTAATATCACCTTTATTGTCATGAATATACTGACAATTGAGGTGATAATAAAAATGATCTGCTGTTTTCATGATAATTTCAATCTCAGCTACAAATCTTGTCAATCTTCATCAATTTGATGAAGTTTCAAACACTAAGAAGCAGCTACAGTGTCCTTAGTTGATTTTATTAAAACAAGTTTAACATCACCTTTATTGTCATGAATATACTGACAATTGAGGCGATAATAAAGATAATCTGCTGTATTCTTGATAATATCAATCTAAGTTTCAATTTACATCAATTTGATAAAGGTTCAAACACTAACAAGGAGTTACAGTGTCTTTACTTGATTTTATTAGAACAAGTTTAATATCACCTTTATTGTCATGAATATACTGACAATTGAGGTGATAACAAAAATAATCTTCTGTTTTCTTGATGATATCAATCTAAGCTAAAATTAATGTCAATTTACATTAATTTATGAAGGGTCAAGCACTAACAAGGATTTACAGTGTCTTTACTTGAGTTTATTAGAACAAGTTTAATATCACCTGTATTGTCATGAATATACTAATAATTGCAGTGATAATAAAATAATATGCGGTTTTCTTGATAATATCAATGTAAGTTACAAATCAGGTCAATCTACATCTATTTGGTGAAGGTTCAAACACTAGCAAGCAGCTACAGTGTCATTACTGGATTGTATTAGAACAAGTTTAATAGCACCTATGTTGTCATTAATTTACAGACATTTGAGGTTCTATTAGAAATGCTTTGTTGTTTTCAGAGTAATATCAAGGAAAGTTACAAATCAAGTGAATTTACTTCAATGTAATGAAGATCAAATTCAAAGAAGTAGCCACAGTGTCTTGAATTGACTTCATCAGAACAAGGTTGATAGCACCTATATTGTCATTGACTTGCTATTAAAATACTTTGTTGTTTTTTAATGATACTATGTTAAGTTACAAATCATGTCAATTTACATCACTTGTATGAAAGTTCAAATGCCAAGAAGTATTTACAGTGTCTTGAATTGATTTCATTGCACCAAGTTTAATAGCACCTATATTGTCAATAGAATACTGACATTTGAGGTGCTATTAAAAATGTATCATTGTTTTCTTCATAGTATCAAGCTAAGTTACAAATAATGTCAATTTACATTAATTTGATGATGTTTAAACGCTAAGAAGTACCTACGCGTCCTGACTTGATTTCATCAGACGAACTTCAATAGCACCTACATTGTCAATAATATACCGACATTTGATGTGGTATCAGAAATATATCGTTGTTTTCTTCATAGTATCAAGCTAAGTTACAAATCATTTCAATAGTTGTTAAAGGATTATCAATAAAAAAGCATTCATTCATTTAGTGTCAGAATTCAGCCAGAGATGCAGATACAGAAACATTAATAAAGTAGATATGACAATTCATCACATCTTCTGTGATGCCAAAAAACATCATTTCAAAATGACCATTATATTGATTGAAAAGACCATTCATAAAAAACATCTATTCATTGAATGTCGCTATCCAACAAAAGATAGCAGATGCAAAAAAACATCTATCAAGTAGATGTGAGAATTCTTCACAGATTCTGTGATGCTAGAAAGCATCTTTTCAAAATAGCCGTTAAATTGATTAAAAAGATCATTAACCAAAAGCCATCTCTTTATTGAATGTTGGTATGCAACAAAGCATCGCAGATGGAAAATAATATCTAATAAGTAGATGTGGGAATTCGAGAATTCATCACAGAAAATGCGATTTGCATATCTTTCGATTGTCAAGACCATTTAGAATAACGTCCTTTTGACCGCTTTTCGCTAGACCGAATGGTATTGGAGAAATTAATTGTTTTCTTAGGGGAGTGGTTAATGCAAAACGGATACTTGCTGCTTAGTGGAACGGAAAGCAGAGTTACCTAAAAGCAATCACTGTTGTTATAATCATTGTTTCTTATCAGTTTTGGAAAGGCCATAACTCCGAGAAACCATGAGATATTCAAACCGGCATCCAAATCTGGATACCCAAACATCTGGCGAGTAGATTCTTTGAAAAGCTTCGGGAAATTTCCAGCTGTTTTGTCCTGTCTACGTTGCATCTTGGGTAATTTCGCTAAATTCCTAAACGAGGCCTTTAGGTATGTTAGCTTCAGATCGAGGTAGCCGAGAATTGTGAAGAAACTCTCTCTCTCTCTAAGTGCCTTATTCTTCCAGAACGTTGGCGGCCATGGTTCTCCATAAGTCTCTGTCTTTTGCAGTTCTAATTATATCCTTTTCATTGATCTTCATCCAATGGCTGAGACTTGAGATGAAAGTGAGCCTCTGTCTTCCTCTGGCTCTTTTTCCTTCAATTTTTCCAGTTATTGCTACATCTTCCAGTTCTTCTTTTCTTAAAACATGCCCTAAAAATTGCAGTTGCCTCTTCCTGATCGTTACGACAAGTTTCCTTCTTGTTCCTGCCTTAGCCTGTGAAGAAACACTGATCTGAAAAGACGGCGTCAATGGCGGATCGAAGTTTCACAACAAGGCAATTCTGTGCAATGTTCTTCATGTTATTTCATGATTTTTATTTCATTTCATCTTCCTTCACATTCAGAGAATTATCCTGCTACGGTGTAACAGCGTCCCTATAAGAAGTCATGGTAAGAATGCTGTTAAACTGCATGCAATAATTTGAGTTGAGAGAGGGTCGGCCTAAAAGGCCTGCTACTTACTCTGTTTTTATTTTGTTGTAAACCATGGTAAAGCTTAAACTTTGCAGGTGCATGCTCTGAACTGTAGGTATGCATGAAGTTTTAGCTTGCATGCTGGTAGCTAAAATACATAGTGCTGAAATGTTTGTTTTTGCTTATTATTGGTCTGCTGCAAAGAGACTGGTTCAAGCTTGCAAAAATCCACGGAAAGTTTGCAAAAATTGTCAGTTAAGATGGTAGAAGTTTATAGCAATCTTTGAATTAAATCAAAGCCACCTGGTTTAGTTTGCATGGAACCTTTACAAACACAAACCAAGGTCTTTTGCATCGAAAGCAATGAGTTATTATTTTTATTGTAATCCCTGAAATTGTACTTCAAAGTTAGGCCTTTGGTCTGCATATAACAAAGTTTCTAATCAGGTTCATGCACAGTTTCTGAACAAAAAGGCAATTATTAATTCAAGAACTTGAAACAAGTATTTTGCACAGCTGAAATGTGCACGATGCACACTTGCACTGCAACTTGTGCATAAAAGTGACAGATCTTATACATGTGCGTAAGTTTTCCAGTCTAGGTTTCAGGGACTGTGCAAAGCTTGCAGGAGAACACAGCCTAGTCAAAAATGACCAATTTTTCATACAATAGCATCACTTGCTTTTGAATGATGTGACAGTTCAAAAGCAATTAGCACTTGCAGACAAAAATAAATTCCCTCAACCAGTAGTTGAAAGCAAACAAAGTCCCCATTGAAATGTATGATTAAAAATTTCCCCACCATCTTTTTTATATAGGGTGGGATCATTGCTGGGGGTTGTGGTTTTGATAATCATACTGTAATTGTGCGTTATTTTCATTTAGGAAAGTGATGAAAAGATCCAGTTTGAATTAGCATCATTTCGCCAACAATGGCATGAAGAGATTCAGACAAAACAAGAGGCACAAAGCAGTAATGGGAAACAGGGCAACAATAATGACCCCAGTCCTGGAACTGCATCTAAGAAAGATGAAAACAAGCAAGAACAACAGAGAAATGAAGCTACCAATAATGCTGAGAGCAGTCATTCAGAACAAGAAAAAGAAGAGAGGGTGATATATTTAATCAATTTGTCTATGAATGATACAGATTTTCAGACAAAAACAAACAGTTTCATACCAAACTCCAGACAGGCTAATTTCAAATAGTCATTTAAAAAAATGGTAATAAACTTTGCTGGAACCCTAAACCTTTCTGAAAACATTAACAGTCAAAAGAGTGATTTGTGACAATCATTTATCTATTCTGTAGGCAGCAAAACTGTTTCTAAAAGGAGTTCAAATGGAGAGACAAAAGATGATGTATGAAGGTCAGTTATTTTGGTTGTTTATTTCTATTGTAATAGCACAATGTACATGTGAATTTATCAGTCCAATGTGATGGCATTTTAAAAGTGTTTAAAAGTGATGTCCAATCATGCATTTGTATGACCTGTTCTGTTTTGAATTGTGTGCCTTATCAGTGTCAGTTTCATTTAAACTGGATGTAAAGTTTTGAAAATTGCTATAATTTCATGCAGCTCTAATCACTTTTATTCCAAACCTTCTCTTGACAGGTAATTGTATTCAAAAGTTGGTAGCAAGGAAATTTTTACCAAGATGCAGTGTCTTTAATCAGCATTCCCATAGAATCATGATTAAAAACTTAGGGAGTGCATGTCAATAAAAAGTTCCTTATCGTCATCCTAAAGGGTCTGTTTCAGCCAGAGTTCTTTGAATGTTTCATATCTTGGTTTGCCTTTGTTGTCACCAATGGCGACAAGAAAGGCAAACCAAGAAATGAAGCATGCAAGGAATTCTGTATGACACAGACCCTTTAAGTGTAATCCTCTGTTGAGACCGTTCTTTCTTTTTGAAGCAATCTACTTCTACAAGCAAGCACTTCACCTTGTTCCAGACATAGAGTCAAGAGTTACTGATTATTCTTCAAAGCCAGGTGATGATAGTAGCAGTGACAGTGAAGAGGAATTGAACGACTTGGAAGGAAGTTATGAAGCAAGGTAAATATACTTTAGACGTTTGTTGCCAGAGCCCAGAAAAGTGATGGTTCCACGGCTGTGAGCCGGAGGAAGGATTTCTTGTTGATGTCATATTTGAAGAAGGGTTTATTAGTTTTTACCAAGAAATCTAAGAAGTAATTTGTGATTTCAGCAGCAGTAACTGGTTTATAAATTCTAGGGCAATAAACAACGAGATTTGTTCAAGAAGTCGGCTCATTTTGATGTGGTTGTAATGAGGAAAGTTTAGCTTACAAAATTGGTACCAGAGGAAGGCTTGATCATTTTCTGTACTCTGTTTGTTGCTTCACCATTTGTATAGCTAATTATGGATTGTTTGATTGACTGATTGATCACGGGACTGATTGATGATTCGATTGATTGATTGATTGATTGGCTAGTGATTGAACATATGATTGAATGATTAATTGATGGATTGGTTAGCTAATTTATTGATTGATGAAAGTACAACCAAAACCAAGATAGGAGCAAATTTTTTTGCTGACTTTTGCTCATAGCCGATGTTTGAAAACCTTCAAAGCCTCATTTTCATGGACCAATCAGATGGCAAATAAGCAATGAAGAAGAAAGAAAACTTGTGAAGATTTGGCTACAGTTTATGTACCTTCATAAAAGTCAACCAGGACAAAAAACTGCTGGAAATTTCCTAAATTTTGTTGAAGAAATTTATTCTCTGGATTTATCCCTCTAAAGTAGCCAGGATTTTAAGGTTTTGCTGATTAAAGTCTTTCAAATGATATAGTTTGCATTGTTTTGTGAGATAATTATAGTTTCATGGCCAGAAATAGTCTCACTGTACACAGTTTTTAGTTTTAGTTTAATTCATGTAGTGATTGATCAGTTGATCAGTTGATAATGTTTTCCAGTGCAAGCATTGATGAGGTGACAAAGCAATTCAAAGTATTTGGTATTGGTGGCCTTTGCATCCCAGCAGTTGCATCAAGAGTAAGTCATAATTTGCATTCTCTACTTCATCATTTAAAATGAGTTTGAAGATATCTGCATGTCATTATCCTCTTCCTTGATTCATCTTCTTATCATTTTGTATCTGAGGAATATTTTCTTTATTTTAGCAAACACATATCTCTGTCTTGCCATCAGAGTTGCTCATCTACATTTTCAGATGGGTGGTTTCTGATGAACTGGATTTACGTTCCTTGGAACAAGTTGCACAGGTATGATATTGATGGCTTGAACTGCATGAATTTGTTCTGAAAAGAAACATTCTTAACTGGCACAATTTGAGAATGGCATCGTATGAACACTGGAGCATGATGAAATGGAACATTTTCAATGCTTTCAGAATGAGAATGATCTGTTCTCAAGAGACATTTCTTTAGCATCAGCACATTTCAACAAGTTTGCAACAGTCAAATTTCTTACCGTTATCATATTGTGCCGGCATCGCATGAACATATCCAGCATTTTTCAGCCATCACATTTTTCACCATTTTCTAAATATGCTGGCATCATGTGAACATAGTCTTAGACTGAATAGAAAGGTTATTAGATCGATTCCTATATGCAGTTAGTGGTCTCAAGATAAGCTGACTTTTATCTCATTTTATTTCATTTCATTTCTCAGGTGTGTAAATGGTTCTATGCATGTGCAAGAGATGAATCTGTGTGGAGATCGGTTTGTCTGAGGTAACTGCTACGTTTTGCTGCTTCTTGTATTTCTGATGACTTGCTCTAACTTTAGTTGTTTGTCTGTTGATTTAAAAAGAAAAGATGACGCAGTAAGGCCCCGCTTGCAAGAAACCAATTTTTGACACCTTACCCTGAAATTTTTCTCATATCTGTGGTGACTTTCTTTTTTAGGCTGAAAATTTCTTAAGTTTTTAATTTCTTTTCTGGAAAGTCCTGGAAAATTAGGTTCCAACAAGATGGGATTGTTAGGATGTATATTAGCCCTATGTGTATTTTATTAATGATGGTCAAGAAATTAATTTACATCCAAAGCGTAAGAAGCGTACCACCTATGTTTTCTATATTTAAAATGAAATCGTATTTTCATTTGATTTTTTTCTTTGCATGAAGAATTCCTTGAATATTCTTATTCATTGTGGTTTCTGGGGAATAGAGCTCCTGCTGTAATCCACTATGTTCCGCCCAACGGAAGCAATATTCAAGCAAGTAAGAAAGCAATATCCGAATAGTCATCCAATCATGAAGGTCTAGTTTCAAATATCTTCGAATCTACAGGGTATGCCCCTTCCGCCTTGACTGAAAGATTTAGGTAAAACCTGTTAAATCTAAGATATCTTGCTAGCCGTTCCTGACGAGCCCTGCATGAAGTGCAATTCTTCCAAACCACCAGACCATCAAAGCACGAGAAACTTTATTGTGGGTGTCAACCTAAAGTGTTTCTTATGAATAAGGGGCTAATTATTTTTCAGTAGCCTAAACATTTCTTTTTAGATGGTTCTTAAATGCTGGGCCTTACTGAAGTGCTTAAAGGGAATCTAAGCATATATCAGGTACAATGTAATAAACGTACGTAAGTCAAAGTATTAACTGATCTTCAGGGAAGGAAAATTATTTTGCAGGGTTTGGGGCGTGAACTGTGGCTCACCCACTAATTTTGATGGATGCTGGAGACGCATGTTGTTGGAGAGACCTCACATTTATTTTAACGGTATGTAATAGCAAAGACTGCTACTTGTCCTTTCAGTTGAAGTTCATTTTCCATTGCCTATGTTGACCTGGACTTGCCCAAGTCGTCATATAAGAAAGAAAATTACAACTTGTCGCGAACAGCTCCTCATTAATTATTCATAAGATGTATGTGACCTGACCCAACCTGATGTTTGTAATAGGACCTAACCGCAAGGAACTTGAAACAAGGGGGTTAGTTGTATCTGTCTACACAGGTGCGCTATTTTGGAAATCCTAGCGCCAATATGTTCGTTTTAACATACAGCCATTTATGTTTCAAAGTTGGTTTGCCCCCGTCAGTCTCCTTCAGGGAAAAGCATAATCTTGTCTGCAATTGGTCAAACATTATAATCAATGGTGCCGTCTACCGTACCAAAAACCGTCCGGCCATCCAGCTGTGTTATCCAGCTGTGAGCTGCTCGCGACAAGTCGACTCTTCCTTTCTTCCAGGACGACATCGACAAGTCCAGTGTTAACAATCAGTTTTCCTTGAAGCTAATATTTAGAATGAGCGTCTTTTACTTAGGAGGCCTAGCTTGCAGTAAATAATGGTAGAAATGGAATTTCCAATTTGTACCGTTACAAGGGACATTTTCATTGGCTCTTAAGGGAAGCACATTCGCTTGATTGCATTACCAATGAACAGTTTATTTAAATTTTCTTTACTTTCCATGTAGGTGTTTACATCAACAAGAATACATATGTTCGTTCTGGAGAGCAAAGTCTGGATGCGTTCTATAGACCATTTCATGTGGTGGAATATTTCAGATATATTCGGTTCTATGCTGATGGTAGGTTTTGCCTTTCTCCCCCGCTAATTTCGAATCTATTTTGTTTTTTCTCTGAGTAAGTTAGCAAAAGTTTGAACGTCTATGCTACTGAGTTCAGGAAGATTTTCAGTTGTGTTTTTTTTTTACTCCGTTGATGTACTTTAAAACGATGGTGTAGAAGTCGGCGTATTAGTAGGAAAATGAGGTTTAATGATGAGGCGAAGAGCAAGGATTGCTGCGATATTCAATTTTTTCATCATTTTATTTCATTCCAGTTACAGGAAAAGTCCGGGGTTGGTTTGATTAATGCTAGAAAAAATGTACCAACTGCTGCTGCGAATTATGAACCGTTGTCCACATTTTGGCGTTCATAGTAGCTGCAAGTTACTTAAACATTCCAATAATTTATGCCACCCATCGTTGCAAATTCTTCACAATTGTTCATCGAAACATGACATATAGAGGCTAACAGCGATTAAGAAGCAAGGAAACGATACAACAGGGTGGCCTAGTGTTTGTTGAGTGTGACGTCAGTAATGTAAAGATTCTTTGATTTTATGACGTCACTTTCCTCCCTCTGCTTGATTGAGCACGCGTTTTCGCTGAGAGAAAAGACGAAGCATGATGGGGAAAAGTACGAAACCTCATTCATAACACTATAATTCCCTATTTTGTCATGAATCATCATACCAACCCCGGACCCGTCCTTTACAGGTGATCTGAAGCGAAAATTTTTATTGATGCACACGAAGGGCCCTGTCGATTGGTAAGAAATCCTGTTGAAAATTTTTTAATAGCTTATTTCGTTTTTAAGTGTCAGTTGATGACGTCATTTTGTTTGCAAATTGAAAGGATTTTATTTGGAAAGAAGCTGTATCTGATCTTTGGAAGGTTACAGTTGTAGGAGACATTTGAGCTGAGCAGAACAAATGCAATAAACATTGTTTCATCAACTGATGTGACCTTTAGAAAGGCATTTCATTTGAAGGAAAGGTCTTTGACTTTATTTCCCTTTGGAAACGTGGTCAACCTTGTATACTTTCTCGTACTTTTAACAAACGAAATGACGTCATCAGCCAATCACACAAATTAGTGGATAACTCGAAGATGAAACAAAGAATCAAAAATTTTAAGTGACATTCTTCATCATTCAACAGTGCTATTTATTTGCATCAATAGAAATTTTCGCTTCAGATCACCTTTAAGTAGAAGATAAATGCATGTTATTAGATAAGACAAATCCATGTTGAAAGATCGTCGTCTCTTTTAACAGGTTCTGTTCTTGTTTGCACTACTGCAGATGAACCTTGCACAGTAATTCCAACATTGAGAAGAAAGCAAGAAACAGCTACAGTTACGAAAGGGCATTACAGACTCAATGGTGACACTGTTTCAATCATTACAAAGAAACTCCAGAAGAACCAAGTGGAAACAAGAAACAGAAGGAGAGTAAATTCACCTGTAATGCAGGAACAGACTTTTCATATGGTAGGCATTTTGTTAAATATTTTCTCCTCATCAAGCATATACGCAAAATTTGTCTCGGACCTTGAGTGGTAAGAGACTGCTGTGTTGGCTTCCTACAAGATTTCATAAAAAATTGCTTCAAATTTATTCACGTAGACTTAAAATATTGTGCATTGTTCCCTTCTCTTTGTTTTTTGTGTTCGGCCTAATATTTGTGTCCACTCCGTGTGTCTTTACAGTTGGATGAGCTTGACAGGGGCAGCACACCGTTCCTCCTGGTATGTGGAAATAAACGAGACCCATGAAATATCTGCCTGCATAACCATTAGTACTTGTCCTTTCTAGCTGAGATGGTGGTGCTTAATATTTTTGACACTCAGCTAATAAGTTGTTCAAAGCTTTGCTTTATTCTTGCAGGAGTTGAAACTGAAAGGAAATGGCAAGCGCAAGAATGTAAAATTACTATGGGTGAATTACTCTTACGTTATTTGCAATAAGTAAGATATTATTGATTTTTTCTCTCCTAACTTTGACACAGAATAAGCGTATTTCCAGTTTGAAATGCGAGTAGGATTTTCGTATTTCTTCCATGAATATTTTTACGTAGATAAATCTTATGTAGCAGATCGAATCAAAACGGAATTTTCTCAACCAGCTTCTAGTTTATAGATTCGTTTTCGTGTTCCCAACGCACTCCAGAACTGCTGATCGAGCAACTGTTTGCTTTCAAAAATAAGTAGAGAAAACACACTACAATCAGTAAAAGTAGCAGAAGGGTCTGTAGACGAATACATTTCAAGTATGCTTAAAAACAGCAATTTTTGCATAACCTGCATCGTGAACTTACTGTCCAAAGACCACCACCGAGATCAGCATGAAAAACATCCTTGCTAAAAGCAAGCAGGCAAAATCAAAAATTAAAACGCTTTGAAAACATGCCAATATGTCCGTTCATCCACCTGGTAATTTTGGTTTCATCTGTGATTATTGTCTCACGAAAATTTTCCGTGAAGCGAATAGACGTAGCTATATCGAGTGGTCGCTATAAATGGGCCCAAAAGTGCCTACACACCCTTTGTTTTTTTAGCTATGCAATGAAACGGCACGTATCCAAGTTATCAGATATAGTGTTAACTTGGCCCAGGCCACATGACTTTTGCCTTTTCGTCCCTTGTTTCCCTGCGTTCCTTGATTGTTGATATTACTTGGTCAATAGGCATTTTAGCTATTCTGAAAAAGAATCTCAATCGAACAAAACTTTGCTAAATTTTCTGGAATTTTCGAATGTGCACAATAGAGATAAAAGCTGTAACGCCACTCGATCGAATCTCGTGTACAAAAATGTTTAAAAATAACACTCGATCCAGGCTCTTTTGCTGAATAGCTTAAAGGTCTATTGGGACTCACAATATTGCTCTTAAATTCAAACTGGCCTAAACTAATCGGAGTTCTCGTGCACTCAACACAATCGCTTCAAAGTCTGGTCTAAAGAGCTTGAACATTGGAAGGAACTTTTAGTACAAAGAAAGATGTTTCCCAACCTGCAAATCATAAAATGCATACCTTTCAGGCAGTGATCATCCTTTGTAGAAACAAAATAGATCTATCACAGCTGCGAGAACTCTAAGCCTCATCATCAACTATTTTTGTTTGCAACAGCAACAAATTTCTAAATAGCGCCTTGCTATTGGCTGCAAATTATTTTCCAGCAATTTGATTGGTGAAGGCGGAATCACTCTACAATAGGCCCATCCTTTAAGAGTAATATTATGTGTCCAGTTTGACCAAGGGATGTCAGCAAATCAAAGAACGCAGGGAGACAAGGGACGTAAAGCCATAAGTCTTACCGGGCCACCTTCAAATAACGTCGATTCCCTTCTCGTGTCCGATTACCACCGCTGCCACCCTACCTCAAGTTTCCTTCACATACTGAATTTTCAAAACTTAAAAAGTTCCTTTAGCCCGCTAGGTTAACTGTTTGGAGAATCTTTCCTTATCTTTCAGGTCAAGTGGGCAAGTTTATTCAAACCAAATTGATACACAAGGATATAAGCCGTTCAGTTTTTCAAGAGTTAAGAGTTTTCATTGCTTTGCAAAAGCACCGCTTTGAGTTAAGTATCATTGATATTATTATTGATTGCTACTGACTTTTTAGCTATTTTATAACAGAATATGGAACAAATGATATTTTTATACATTTTGCAGGAATCTGACAAATCTCCAAATAGATATTTTTACTTCTTAAAAGAGAGGTTTGGATCGAGCGTTCAAATCTGGTAAATTTGTGCCGGAGACAAACGCATGACCCCCGTTCTTGATATGATTACTGCTAGCTGTGGCAAGAAGTTGCTTCAGATATCAAGACACTTTTCAGAGAATTGATCATCGATACGTATACTCGAGGCGAGTTGGTAATGATTTAGTTCATACACGGGAAGTTTTATTTACCCTCTTGCCTTGTTTCTCGTTCTTTTTATTAATTTTCAGCTGATTTGTTCTGTAACAGTTGCAAACCAAAAGTGCGAGCATGCAAGGGTTTTATCAGGGCTCAAAAAACCAAAGAGCATGGTTGCGGCGCTACCAGGAAGGTAGCTGAAATGCTCAAATTTCCCAGGAAGGAAAAAGGTAAAAAGGAAAAGGAAACGGAAGGAGGGGGAAAGGAGAGGGAAAAGAATGGAAAGAAAGAAAAGGAGGAAGGGGAAAGAAAGAAGGAAAGAAAGGTAAAGGGACAGAATGGGATGGTATATTGGGAAAGAAGAAGAATGTCTGTAAAAAGAAATGAAGGTGCTTGGCTTGCTACTAGGAAGAAAAATATTTTTTTGGGCCCTGGGTTTTATTTTGTGAGTTGCAAATCGAAGTTTTCTGCTTTCAACCGTTCTTTTTCAATTGAAAGCAAGCAAGCTACCAGTCAATGAAAGTAACGAGAAACAAAGCAAAAAGATCAATAACAGTTAGGTCTGTGCAAACTGAACCATTGCTAACTCACTTTGTGCAAATTTTTCGGTAATAAACTCTATGAAAACTTCTGAAATCCGAAGCAGCTTCTTGCCACAGCTAGCATTGTTTATACCGAGAGTTGGGATATGCTTTTGTTTTCCTTCACCAGTTCACCAAATCTGCACGCTCGATCCAAGCCTCTTTCCTTGAAAATTAAAAAGTTCTATGTGGACAACAATGATGGAAGCTCTAATGCTGCTCTGTCGAACAGCTTCTTTAGAAAGGTATAAAAAAATATTGCTGTATCCAGACTCTTTTGTAGAATAGCTAAAAAGTCTATCATACGGTTGTTCACAGTAAAGGCTCAGAGAGAAGAAACAGGGCAGTTGAGGAGTTATAGAAGTATAAACCTGAAATCTCTCTGACATTAGATGGCACATGAAATTGTCTGCGAATAAAGCAAACTGAAATATCTTTCATCATCAATTTTGCGTTTTCGCAAATCTCCCGTGACATTTAATTTTGGAGTGACTTTTAATTATGTTATTATGTATGTTATTTTGCTGAGTGGTTTGTGTGTAGGCAAAGTCTCTCCGTTCGCGCTGCTTCGTTTACGTTCGTAAACTGACACCATTATAAATATTGAAACGTTGAGCGTCCTAATTGTTAATGATTTGTGATCTTTCGTCTCAATTTTGAACGAAACGAGACAACGTCCAAAGGCAACTACGCAAAATTTTACTTTGCTTCTTGCAAGTATGCTTCACAGAAATTCTATCGGTGTTTTCAGGGCCGAAGTTTATATATTTATATATCAAGTGCAATTTTTGATACATTTGTATACAAGTGCCTAATTCCACAGTTTTCATGGTCGTTGTTTTCGCCATGTGTTTTGAAGGCTGCAATTTCGGTTACGTGAAGTTTAAAAGATATGGACTAGGCCAAAATTATTATAAGACTATAAAGGACGTAAACGGTTGGAAAGGGCATGTCAAGAGCATAACTACGTTTCGATAGGAGCTCCCATCATCCTTAGCTCAGAGATTACTCATGGGAATTTAGTTCTTAAACCAATAGTGTTTGATTTTGTTCGCTATTGAATGGTATATAGTTGCAAATATTTATTGCCTTGACACCCAGGGGGCAGTAGCCTTTTAAATGAGGATTACTGTAAAGCTTTATTTAACCAAACAAGCCCCTCTATCCATTAAACCCCCACTTATATCAATTTCCAGGAAGCACCAAAGAGTTGCCGATTATTTAGCTAAACAAAATTTATACGGTGTGGGGTAAAAATGTGTTGAATTTATGTTTATGACTCATAAAATTGTATGTTGAATCTGCGAAATATGGAGTAAAGGACTGAAAAGCCATCATATTCATAGTTGTCATTTTGTGAGTAAGTTCCCCCCTCTAATAATTCCCCTCTCTTTAAGGCCCCCTCTGGGATGTCCGAAATTAAATAAGCCCACGGGGGCTTTAAAGAGCTTTTAGAGCATCTGTCCTGTGCTCACATGGCAGCAGAAGATGACGGTTGTAACCAATTAACTCTAAAACAGTGCATTCTTATCAAGGAAATGTAGCAACACTAATCTCGCTTTGATCTTCAAATTATTCATGAGCATCGATGATCTAGCGTCCTTTTAGAGACTCAATGGAAAATGTAAATACACCAAAGTCAAAGTATTTCTGGTACAAGCATAACTGGTAGCGTTTATATTCAATCATAATTGTGGGTGTGAATATTTTATGTGATATAATTTATTGTGAAATTGACCAGTGAGTGTCAAGTCTATTGTTTCGTATCTTTATTGTTCTGCAGTCGAGCGTAGACAACTTGTTACTTCTATCGCTGCTTGGAGCTGTTGGCCTTAAGAGCAACTTTCACAAACAGATGTTAAATTTAAGTCTCTTCGCGAAAGTCTTCCTAAAGCGTTTTCGTAAACACTTCTAAATATGTACTCGTTGCTCTCAAAGTAAAATTCTGTTTAGAGCTTGTGATTTGATTTTCAAGTCACCAAGAGGTGGTATCAGTGGCCTAACACAGGCAATTGAATGCAGCAGTCAGCTTAACGCGTAAAGGAATCTCTTGCGTGACAGGGAAGTGAGTCCTTGCTGGAAGTCAGGAAAGAAGCCAAAAATCAGGAAAGAAGCGAGAAGTCAAGTTGTCATTCCTTGGAAATTATTTATGGTCATTCCAAGAAACTTTCGTGAGCCGTCTCGTCTTTTCCTGATTCTTGTTGATATTAACTGAAAAATTCGCATGTCATTTAAAAGAATCGCTTGTAGTGTTACAGTTTTCCGTGCGATTTGGCTGATAAAGAAAAGTCTGCTGCTCTTCAAAGCGTAGATGAACTCACCAGACTCGAGAAATCTACTCGGTAAATTGTTTTAGCAGCCACAGCAAAGAGAGGCAGCAATTTTTGAAGATGCGTCGCGTTAGCTTTGCCCTTCAAATTTTACGTTGATTAGGCAGAAACAAGTCATTTCGTGTCGATGTCGAACATGATCCACGAACAGTTTGTTGGAGACCGCATTCTTTAACGATTCTTAGAGTTTTTGTCGTGAATCTCTTGTACTGCTTAAATGAGAGTTTAGCTAACACTCCAGTTGGTGTCGAGCTTGATTTACGGGCGGGTTTGAAGCAGATAGACGACAATTTGATATTTTAACAGATAATATTTCAAGCCCAAAATGCTTTGCAGTCATAGTATTAAAGATTGGTTTGCATCAATAATAAGAAACCCAATTCGTTTAGCGATATTTGTAGCTATGGCTGTCATTTTAACCCCTGCATTATTATGTGGAAATATGATTTGTATGTCATGTTGCTTTTGGTGTGCAGGTTGATGCCGGGCTTGATTGCAGGTCTCATTTATGCATACCGGATGTCCCAGACAAAAAGTATGCAGGTTTGGTTGGGTCTAGCCAACGGCTCTATCAAGAGCTTATATTAGGTTGTTTTAGTATTTAAAAGTGAAAAAAACCATACCAGAATGTTCCTTCGTTGTTTCTTTGTTGATTACTCACTTGGCTTTGCGTTTCAAGTGACATAACTTGCACATTTTCTCCACTTCTAATTCTACAAATTTGAGACTCGTTTGGCAGCCATTTATAATTTCGAGAACTACAGAGGCAAAGTAAGGCTAGGCCTGCTCTTCGATTTTTGAAAGGCCGAGAAAACATGCCATTTGCGTTGCTTGAAGAGCAAAGCCAAGAGTGTAATCAACAATGAAACAACGAAGGAACATTCTGGAATGGTTTTGTTCACTTTTAAATACTGATACAACTGAATACAAGCTCTTCATAGAGCCCTTGGTCTAGCGATGTGAATCTAGCTTGAATCAATCGCTAACCAATTTCAAAATGTTCCTTGATAGTTAACGTGAACATGCATCAGAATCGCTCATCAGCATGAGTACCACAAACAAGGTACTTTTGTTGAGTTCACGATCAAGAAACATTTCGAGAGTAATTAGCCATTTATCAAAGCTAAATTCACATCGCTAAACCCAACCAACTCTGGATTCTTACGATCTTTCTTATGAGCAATTTACTTGTATAATATGGACTATGATATTGTTGAATTTATAAATCGAAAGGAAATTTCTCTGTATGTATTGTAAAGAATTGCAATGTAGAAATATATAATTGTATCATATTAAAATATCTTCAAATATATATAACCGCAACAAGCATTAATTTCAATTAAAGAGACATTATCACCCAGGATCCTTTGCGGGCATAAGCAAGTTTTAATCCTGTTGAACTGCTTAACAGTTAAACGACTGCACGATGGATTTACAGTTTTTTGTGAGTATAGGGCTAAAAATCTTTGTACAACTTTAAAATCAAATGTGTAAAATGTCTTTGCCTAAATCTTGCAGCTAAGTAGATCGAAGTGAGCCTTAGGCCATTAACTACCGGGTAAGTCAAAAAAAAGTTTAGGCGTTTGGAGGGCTGTGGAATAAAAACTATGTGACCGATAATCAAAACTAAAGTGTTAATCTATCACTCAAAGGCTAACTTAGATGACAAAATTTTGCTTGGTAAAATCAAACATCTTTAAGACCCAGCAATAATCAAAATGGTTGTAAGGGGTTTGTATGGGAATCGAGAATTCCACATTCCAGTCTGGTCTGTGATATATGTGGCATTGAATTTTCAATGCCAGTTTGAGATGCTGAATTCGAATTTCAATGGAAGGGAAATCATGGACCAGAATGGAATGTGGAATTTATGTTCCCAAACATACCTTTACCAGCATTTTCCTAATTTCTGGATCTGTAAGATGAGGGATACTATCAAAAAAAATTTTCTCTTCTAAGTTGACCTTTGACTGATAGATGAACTGTTCAGTTTCGAATATCGGTCACAAGCTTTTTATTCTACAGTCCTTCAAACGCCTAAACTTTTTTTGACTCACCCGGTATAATTCCAGAAAGAGCATTTTCGATACCATCATTATCATTGGAATTACAGCTTTTCAACTTGTTATGAAAGAGTGTACCAGAGGAGGTATCCGGAGCTTTGAAAAGATTAAAAGCACTATAAATTGTAAACTGATCGAGGAAAGTCAAAGTGATCAATACAAGAAATATTTTGTGTTTGAAGATCTACAAGATGCTAGCAAGAAGAAGTTTGTTGCTATTATGCTTTACGATTTTGCAAGTTGATGACGTCGCAACTTCAAAACTAGCAGAAATTTATTTGATGCCGTAACTCTAAAAATGTTGACGATATCAAAAATGTTCTTTCTGGAATTATTGCGAATGGCCTAAGGTTTTCCTAGATTCATTCAGTTGAAAGAATTAGAAAATAACATTTAACATGTTTGATTTAAAAGTTTTTGCATAGATTTGAGCCCCATGCTCTTTTGTGTTTGTCAAATTTGATTTGCAGACACGAGACAGTCTGAAATTTTTACATACCAGCAAGGGACCCTAGCTGACAATGACTGTCTAAAGGCTATTTCATAGCAAACTTGCAAACGACAACTTAATTACAACATTAACAGAAGCTGGCTCTGATTTTCAAAATATTCATTTCATTCATCTCATGGGCTTTCAGAACTTCGGTAGTTGTTGTTCATGCAGCAGTCTTGTTCTTCCCCGTGTCCCTATGCCCATGAAGTTTGTTGTTTTTCACATTTACTTAGAATTGCCCCAAATCTATTTCTACAAGACCGTCTGACCAACCCGATTCCAACATTTCCCGAATCCGCCCTTGTAGCATCTGTCAATTTTTTTTTTTTATATAGCAATCATAAACATACAAGTTTTACAGGTGTTTATACCTACAACTAAGTCTATGATAATGACAACAAGAACAAGAAAAACAAAAGCGAAACAAAATGTCAGCTAAAGTGAAGATACTGAACTTAATCACACCTGAGACATGGGGTTGTTGGTTTTTATGTGTCCAGCTCTTTTCTTGGAGATGTTCGAGATATAATTCAAAAGGCCTCGATTAATTTGTTGTTGTTGATTGATAAAAAGGTATTCGAATAGTTGTTTGTCTGTTAATTCCTCATAGGGGGGAATTTGTTTGAAAATATTTGACATAAATTGTTTTCGAAGGGTACTATAACGCGAGCATGTCGCAAGGAAGTGGAGTTCTGTTTCAAGTGAGTTGGATTCGCACAAGTGGCATATTCTGTTTTCTCTTGGTATAGGTGGTCTCATTCGTCTTCCATTTTCTATTTCTAAGTCATGATCGCTGGTACGCAGCTTCGAGGTTAGCACCTTTAGTTTTCTATGAACTGGAGTGTCAAGATATGTTTCATAGCAGAATCTTTGTTTAATTCTGCAAGAAAATTTCCTTTTGGAACAAAGGTGAAAAGTTCATGGTATATTGGAATGGTGGATCCGTCACACGAACATCCAACCGTCCGACGGATGGATGGATTGCGAAAATAGACTTGGGGCAAGGTTACATTTACTGGATACAAGGATAAAAGTCAATCAGTCAATCAATTTATCATTTAACCAGAATAATTCAATCGATTAATCAGAATCAGTTAACTCTACAATGAGAACTTGCACAGAATGCCCCAATGATCACTTACAAATCTATCGCAATATTCCAGTCTTTCTTTCCCGATCAAATCAAAACTCATTACTTCTATCTTTTTGTTTACTGAACACTTGTAAAATATGCGATCAAATCGTAGCTTTGGTTTGCTGTTTCCTGGTAAATCGAGATTATCATTTTGAGACGTGTCCCATGTAAATTTCTTTGCATATTCGCTGCCTGATTCAATCCATGCATCCTTGATTCCATCATTTAGGCCTCCGGCTTTTGTCACTTCATCATCTCGTAAGTTGAGATCACCACCAAAGATCACATGTGCCTGTTCCCCAATGCTGCACATCTACGATTAGATCCATAACTTACTTCTCCATGAATATAAGAGCAATAATATCAAAAACCATCTTGTTGTATTGCCAATAAGTTCCAATAGCGTCAGTAGTTTATCCGGTTTTAATTAATCGGCCATTCCTTCTCGTGGATATGGAAAATTTTCTGCAGAAAACTCCTTCCAAAAACGACTAAAAGTAACGAGCAAGTTTCCTTAGTCTTCTTTCCTAACAACGATGACATTTGGATGCATTTATGTATTTTGTCCTCTTGGGAGAAAGGAGGGTCCCTGTATAAGTCATTCCTACGAGGGGGAACAAGGACAGATTTCGTAATACAATATCATCAACAGCTTTGGTTCACACCTCAATTCAAAGCGATTAGCGATTGCAGACAAAAGAAATTCTCTCAACCAATAATTCAAAACAAAAATAGCCGCAAGTCGCCCTGAAACCAGGAGGGCAAACTCTCGCCTGGTGCAGGTGAGGGTAGGGTTGTAAGACAAGTTACGTGCTTATAACGAAAGAAGAAGGGTAAATCTAAAGTTCCATCTGGAGGATTTTGTTTACCATGCCCCTCCCATGGCGCCACCACTGGTCCGAAAGTTTGGTCGTCCGAAAGTTTTCGATCTCTATGTATGTGTGATTGAAAAAAGACGTGCGTTAGTATTACAAGAAGAGTGCCAAAAAAGAGACAAAAACGTTACCTTCTTGAGACAGACACCAAGCTGGTTGATGCGTTCAATTTCACAAGGACGTGTACTTTCAAGATGTGATGTCAGCAATGTCACAGGCTGTCCATGAAATTTGATATCGACACGCAGCAGAAATCTTCCCATTCTTGAATTTGTAAAAAGAGTGATCTCTCTTGAAGTAACAAGTAAATTGGGCTGATTCTTGAGCATCACTGCATTGAAGTAAGGGCAAGGGTTGCCTTCGAAATAGTAAACTTTATAGCTAGAACGAAAACGAATTTGCTGATAAAAACATCATTTCGATACTTTTACAAAACGTATCATTATGAAGTTAATAATTTGCACAAAAATATAGTGAAATCTTCAAAGACTTTGACCGTAAAATGTCGTCTGAATACTTAAGTTGTAGTTGCATAGTTACTTCCTGCAGTCATCAAGGAAATGCCACGGAAATGCTTTATCTGCTCTACATGATAATTTCCCTCCATATAAGTTGTATTCATATATAACTTATATAAAGTCCCCTCGATATACAGGGGATATAAAAAATTATGGCCCGTTTGTGTGGCTACTGCGGAGGAGCTGTAGATTCAATTATCGTGTTTATCGCATAGGTCAGGCTTCAACGTAGTGTTTGGGACTTTGTACGAGTCAACCTGACAACTGGTTGCTGATTCATGGCAGAAAAAGGCAAAATAAGTGGTTCCTTCAAAAACAGCACTTCTGTTTTTCTCCAGAAATGTCAAGACAAAGTAAATTTTTGAATGAAGGGTTCTAGCGCCGTATTGAAATTTTTGTTTCTCAAATCAAGCTCTCAAAAATATACCCAGATCATACTCAAAAGAAGTCAGTATCAAGCTTGAAGCATGCTCGAAACATAGTAAATTTTTTGCTAGGGGAAGCTACATTTCTGAAGCAGCAATTGTATTGAATTCATACTTCAATGTCACACAAATCATGGTACTGAATCAAAGGTGCGATTCTTGTTTCCCATAAAAACCCTTCACCAGGATTTTCCTTATTTTTGGGTCTAAATGATGAGTTATTTCATCAAACAAAATCTTCACATCTAAGGGCCCGTTTACATGAGAAAGTCAAACCGGTTTGAAATTTCACCCCGATTTGAGTTGAACTCGGGGTCTGGTCAAAGCCCTTATAGTGTTTACATGGAAAATGCGATTTTTAACTCAAACCGGGGTGAAACTCAACTCACCTGTTCAGATCGGTTTGAAATGTAATTAAATACATCAACATATTAGTTTTGAATATCAGCCTCACGTTTTTTATTTCACAGACAAAACCTTTTAACTTTTCTTTACTCATCCTGTACACAGATATTGGATTATAAAAGAGGGAGCAGATATCAATTTACTTTTTACAATGTTTCTTGACGAATTCCAAAGTCATACCAACAACTTCTTGTAAATAAACAACATCAGGATTCAATGTGTTTATCTGATTTGTGGCAGCTAAAATGCGTACTCTCAAATCTTCTTCGTCAAGACCATCAATGTTCCAAGTCAGCAATGTTAATGTTGTCCCATCACTATGTCAAATTAGAATGACTCATTCATCACAGTGAAGGTAATATCATAAAATCTAAACCAATTGAGGAAAATAATCACAACCAATGCATGGATTTCAGCTTACAACAAACGTGCAAACGCTTGACACCAGGGTTTTGGCTTGATGGAGCCTGAATTGAGTGAGTTTGACATAATCCAGGCCCGTCGGAACGAAATTCATATTGGGGGGGCTGAAATGAAGAGCAAGTGAAGAAAGCAAGAATGGGGGTCCGGGGGCTTAGCCCCAGGAAAATTTGTCATGACCATGCCCTTTAGATCATTGGAAAACGCCCCATTTTTGGAAAATGTGCTATTGACGGAAGCAAAGGATCACGACTTATGAGAATCTTTCTATCAAAATTTGAATTTTTTGACTTGCATGACATCAACAAATATTGCATTTTTGATAGATTATGGTAGCTTCTTCAAATATAGACAAATTTGAGTCTTTTTTCTTATGACCTTGGCTTTTACACCCTTTTTCACTTACAAAATCAGCAAACTTTAGCGAATTATTGGGGGGCTGAAGCCCTCCAGCCCCCCACTTCCCACGGGCCTGTAATCTTTGCCAGTTTGCATGAATGATTACAGCTTGATCAAGTTTGACAATAATCCCATGGAAATTACTCTGAAACATACTACAATCATGCTTGATTGAGTTTGCCTTCAGTTCAGATTATGCATGCTACAATCTAGCCCAGCAGTGCAATTTCTTGCTGAAATCAATCGTCACATCATATCATATTGATCTTCTGTTGAGGCTACAGTTCAATTGACATCACTTATGTTTTCTTCATTCTTATTTTTTATTTTTTTCATGTATGGTCTCATTATGACATAGCTGCAGGATCGGTAGCTTCAAGCCTGGGAGCATAGCAGTTGAAAGGGAGAAGATTTGAAAATATGCTTAACACATAAGCCTTAAATCTGTATTCAGTTATTCAGTATTCTAGGGATCCTAAAAGGTGGTATGTTGTATCTGATGGTATGACGTCCAAGTATGTTATCATACTCTTGGTTTGAGACCCGCTTGAAGCAGTGGTGGCGCCAGGTTCCCAAGAAATAGGGGGACAAAGGGGGATTGGGGGTCTGGGGGCTTAGCCCCTGGAAAAATTTTTGGGACCACGCCCTTTTTTATGATAGGAAACGCCCTTTTTACAGACAGGGAACACCCATGTTTACAGCAGGGGGAATGTTGTTCAAATGCAACTCAACATTAAGGAGCAGCGAGACTGTCAAGATCTTGGAATTTATGATGACCAATGTTGCAAACAAAGCTATGTCCTGCTAGGTATGTAGAAATGAAACACTAGTCTCTACTTCTTATTCAGATATGAGTCATTAAGCCTGTTCTAGAGATTGTTTTGATAAGGAACAATATGGAAAGGTCCTACACAATGTAAAGTTACAGTTTCTAAGGCAGGCAATTTCATAAGATATTAAAGTACCTCTGTAAAATCTCACCCCTCCACCAACAATTACTCCTGGGATTTAGACAAATTAAAAAATCGATTTTGGTGACAAATGGGGGCAGGCATCCCCCCAGTCCCCCCCTGTGATGCCACCACTGGCTTGAAGCATGCTGCAAACATACTCAGTATTTGCAAAGGGTAGCAAGCAAAGATATTTGGCGTTTTTTACAGTTTACCATATCTGATGATGTCATAGTTCAAAACTAGCAGGATTGCTGATGATGTCATAGTTCAAAACTAGCAGAAAGTGGGATTGTGGGATATGACTTAAAGTTTCCATTGAAAAAATTCAGCTGAAAGGGTAAAGCAATAACATCTTATGAAGCTGATTTTAAAGTTTTGGGAAGATTTGATACTTTACATGATAAGCTAAACATGTGAGTTTTTACATTTAACATAAACATATAGAGTGTTCTTACAAGTTTAAAGGAAGTGATGTCAGTATTCACCTTTCTTCACTGCCATTTGAACCATCATTATTTCCACTTCTCTCCTCCTTTGCTGGCTAAAAATTCAATATCTCAAAAATATTTATGCAGTAATGGAAGATTGGTCCTACTCAAAGGCATGCTTGATGATACAAATTCATGCCAGAGGTAAAATGCTTACAGCATTTTAATTATTTACTCAGGAGGTCTATACATTGGCCTCACATAGGGAAGACAAAAATGTGTGTTGTTGTTGTGTCATCTGCCAGGGAGTGTGGATATACAGGGGGGTGAAGGCTCCTGGTGCCACAGATTTGAAAAGGCTAAAGCAAAATTGCTAGGGGCATTGCTGATCTTGTGACACATCACTTCTGTCCAAATTTATTCAATGTTTTCAGATACCGGTATTTTTAAAGTTGGAACGTTTAGCATTCAGACATTGAAATTTCGTATGTGAACAGAAAATTTATTTACCTGGATTGTTTCACCATTTTCGAAATATTCATTGATTGCATCCTAGGGAAGATTGAGATAAAAATGAATTGTTTCATTTGCCAAGAGAAGTGTAATAAACTTAGCCTGCATCACAGACCAAATTCCAAAAGGAAAATGGTCTGCAACGCAGGCTATAATAAATTGTAATATAAAGCAAACCACACTCTGTTATAGCCGGTTATTGATGGTAGCAAAACAGTTGGGGGAGTCTTTAAAACACCCTCAAAGTCAGAAACAAGACTTTCTTGTGCTACATAAGCAATTGTGTCACCCGTGGTTTGCCTCAGGTTTTCAATGGAGACAATGTCAATGACAGTGAAGAACAAAGACATCTTAATCCTTTATTTTAGTTTTTCCATCTCAATAGCAATAAAACTATTTGTTTTGAGAGAGGAGACTTTTGACATATTTCTATTCTATTTTCAATGGTTTCTTACATCACACCGTTACCCACAAGGTACTTGAGTGATATTTAGACATCGGAAAGGCTTCATCAATAAACATTGTTTTGAAATTTCAGAAGGGCACAGGTAGTGAACATGAAGATTGCTATAAAGCCTTTAAGCAACTCATAAGAGACGATGAGTACTCAAAATCTGATAATTTCTAAAAATTTTCAATACTGGCTCAAATTCTTAGTTTCTTATCCAAAAATATGTGTAAGTTACATTAATACATTGCTTGGATTTCAATGGAAACATTTTAACCAGATATCCCCTATCCAAAATACCTCCATATTTGTTGCAATTGCGGATTGACGGCAACTTTCAAATTATTGTTGCTACCGTGTTCAAGCCGTTCGGCTTCTTGTTCTTTCTTAGAGCATCTGAACAATATCCTCCTTTCCTTATCCCTCCCAATGCTACCTGTCTACCTGTAATTTGAAGTTCTTGCGCTCTATGAAATTCTTTGCAGTTTCTTGAGAAGCATTAGTCACGCTGCAAAACTCTTTTATCATGCTTGATAAGACATCTCTTCTCCATTCTGGCATTTCATCGTTGTTTAATGAAGCCATCTTCTAAATCCATATCATTTGAATAAAGGAAGCTGGTAGCTGGTCTGGTCATACATAGGATGAAGGACAGTTCTATGATCACGCACGGATCACTAATCACTGGATTGCCTGTAGCCTCGTTTTAGTTTCCCGCCGTTTTCCAAGAAAAAGAGGCCTGGTAGCTAGTAATGCGCAGTTACTTGTTTGGAGGAGCACCTTTCAATTTCCCGCCTTGGCAGAAGAAGTGTCATGGCTTGACTGACGTGGCTTTGCGAATCATTTCCACTGACGCACTTTCTCGAAATATGGTAAGATAAATGGTCGATTTCGGTTGTCCTGGGTGTAGCATGCTTCACAGAAGTTTCCTGAATAGACTGGATTGCAAATGAAACTTGATTTTTCTGCAATTTAACCTTACAGTAAGTAAACAATTTCTGGGGTTAACAAAGTTGTCGAAGAAAAGTTGGAGATTGGCCTAACAGAAAAGGCATGTCCACACAGAAAATGCTGCAAAGTGGAAAAGGTGCAAATCTAAAATTTCAATGAGCCATTTAAAGCAATGGTAAAAATTTGTCCTTGCACACCACAGACCTTGTTTGTTGAAAAGTGCCATACCCAGTCTGCAGAAAGAGACATTATTTATACCACCCAACTGACAGGGAGAATGATGGATCTATTCAATGACGCGTCAAGTGACATAAAGAAATCAGTAAAAAATATTTTCTTAATATTTCTTGTGTCAAACCTTTATGTCTTTAATAACTACCAAGAAATCTTCTCAAAATACATTTGAAACATTCTTGCAAATTCGTATGATTCTTGAGAAATCTGTTGATTTATAATGTATGACACGAAAGAGCATTTACTATCAGTGTATCCCAGTTGCTGGATGAGACAGGTTGTCAAATGACTTTTTATATGTGTGATCTTTTAACAACTGGATCCCTTATAGATATCATCCTTTTCTTGCCAGTATGCCCCTTGTAAAGTTTAAGAAATGAAAATCTCATAGCCAGCCACAATGCAGTTTGTAACATGCTGACAAACAAGAAGCAGCCTAATGTTGAGAATGTTTCTGGGTTCTAGGTGAGCTTGTTCATCTACAATTTTGAATGACTGTGCAGTTGAGCTTTATCATTTACATTTTATCATTTGTGAAATTTTTCTAGGACTCATCCAATGATTTTCTGTGATCAGAATCAGAAGGAGATACTGAGCCATATCTTGGCACAGAGGCTCCAGGAAAAACTCTCAGAAAGAAAAATATTCAAAAGGTTTTAGCAGACAAATTGTTGATAACCGTTTTTTGAATATTTTTCTCCTGAAAATATCCCTTGCAGCTCCCTGTGCCTTTTAGCAACTCAATGCAATTTTTCTGGAGTGAATCTTGATTTTTTGTTTTTGTACATTTCCTTTTTAAGTACAAGGTGATCATGATAGAGGAATTAAATGTTTATCACTTCCTCAGATAATTTATAAGCGTGTTAGTTCTTTATGTATTTATTTGCAATTTTGTTATTAGCTATTCCAACGAAAACTTATAATTTTTAAGAGTTTTTCCTTTGTAGCAATGGCAATTAATGAAAGATCCCCTGGAGATTCAAAAATGAAAAGAGTTGTTGTGTCTGTCATTTCATGCCTTTGAAGAAGCTCCTGCCAAAAACATAGGAGAAGCACAATGGCATGCAAAAGAAAATAATGGCAAGTAGACATGACTTAAACTTTAGAGATGTTTTTTGTTTTTGCTTTACCACAATGCATGATGCATGACCCTGCTTCAGTCTTTTGGTAAAGAAGCAGCATGATGTTTATCATTGTGAAGCAGGTCACAGGTGCTTGAACATAAATCTGATTTTACTAAAATCCCATGTAGTTATAAAACAGAAAGGGCATACAGGAAAACCGGACCCTATGACCCTGAGATCTGTATGACTCCTAGGACTGTTAAGTATTCAGTTTCAAAAGGACTCTTGACATAGTGGGATCATCCCCTTCGCCAAGGCATTTTATGTAGGTATAGGTATGGTATATAAAAGTTAAAATTGAAGTTTAAAATCAGCCCATGTTAAAAATGGCAGGGACAGCATTAAAAAGATTAATATGACCTTGTTTCCATAATGGTCCCTCCATAGGTGTTATCAAAAAAGTAATTTGTTCTGGAAAAAAGGATCTCTTGAAAAATCATTGCAAAAATGTTAACTAAAACATTTTTGTAGGCTGATTTTGGGTTTTCAAGATGCTTTTGCTCATTAGGTTAATTCTGCTATAATTGTGCAGATTTAGTGCCAAAACCATTATAGCAGTCTGGGGGTGAATACCCGGGATAGACATGACGTCATTACCAATAACAAACACATTTCATTCATTGAATTGCTAAACAAGGGGTGTTTGATCCCCTGGCAATGGAAGTGTTGGTGTGTTGCCAAATAATCAGATTCAGGGCCTTTCCAACAATTGGGCTGAAAATAGATGCTTTTATGGATAGCTTTACCAACTTTCACCAGTAAAAGATTGAAACCATGTTGAAACCAACAAAAGAAACTTGTGCCTACTTGTTTAAAAGCAACAACATTCAAAATAACAACAGCCAAAGCTCTTCTACTTCTCCTCACTCAAAGGCTCAAAGCAGCTTAGAATGTCCTATTCACTCTGGGGTGCCATTTAATTTGGTATAGACTCCAGCACTTCCTTTCACTCATGTATAAAAATGCAAAAAGACTGACTGTTGCTGACAGATCTGTAAGAAAACAGCTTTCTTCTCTGAGGCTTTCTCAGGGAATGATCCCTCTATGTTAAGGGTCCTTTCAAAACTCAGTACTTAAAGGTTCTAGGGGTCATAGGGGTCTCAGGGTCATAGGATCTGGTTTTTTGGAATGCCAATAGAAAGACCGATTTGCAAAGCCTATTGTATTCAGTGATCTCCACACGTTTGTGGTTATTGGGTAGACTTATGCCTTTTAGTCCCATGTTTCCCTCCCGTGTTTCCCTCCCGTTTCCCTGCATTCTTTGAATTGCTGATATTACTTGACCAAGTGATATCAGCAAATCAAAGAACGCAGGGAAACAATGGGTGAATAGGCATAAGTGTCATTAATGGGCCTTATTGCTAAGCTAGAGGAACATTAACAAGCGTTGGAGTTTTCTTCGTCCTATTTTTAAGGAAACCAATCTGCCAATTGAATGGCATCGATAAGAATTATCAAATGCCTCACCTTTTCTTACCGACCCAGTGTGATAAATTTGTATTAACGTTTCAATCACATTTAACATTTAAAATTAAAAATCATAAGACCTTTAAAATCATTTATTTTTAAGATTTCGTCGAAAATTTTTGTGAGAATCTAAGTCATTTGTTTGGTGAGATTTTGCGGAATTTTTAAGATTTTGGAAGATTTTAAGATCATCAAAATTCTTTTAAAATTTTGGAAATTTTGAAGATATTTATATTCTTTTGCTAAACTTTACGAGATTTTGGGAGTTATTTGCCCCTCGATGTAACATACCTCACAACGTCTTCAGTGAATCTTACTTATTTAGGTACCAAATCGTAAAAAGTAAGCCAGCCACTTCTGATAAATTTGTAACCTAAAGATTTCTGAAGAGCATTTGAATTTGATATTATTTATCTCAGTAAAGATCATGTTCTATGATAAACTTGTAACAATGTAGCCACCCCGCCACCACATTTGACACTGGCAATTGTCATTCAAAAGCAACTCACACATTTTCCTAACACAATCTTTATCAATCAAAAAGTCACATTCACTTATCAAAGTTCAGACACTTCATTAAACTTAACCCTGAACATCAATCAGCGAACAATAAAAAAACCAGCGTACATATCACATAACAATGTCCTCTCCACTGGAGATTCTTTCCCTCCCTTGTTTTTGTTTATTGGATAATAGAAAGTAAACAATTGCCTTTGTTCGTAATCAGTGAAGCGTAACACACACCAGTAGAGATGGCAGAAAAATTTTGACCTGGTAATTAGCTGAAGAGCTCTAGATGACCTTGAAATATGGGAAACAGGGAACTATCAAGTTATAGAGCTTCCAGGTTTTTTGTTAGATAAATTTCTTGCCATTTTGTCTTTTTTCGATCGCTAAGGTGGAGCTTCGCAGTTTAGTTTTATGCTCCGATCATGCAAATAATGTCCTGCAGCCGCTCTTGAAACGCCGTTTGCTTGTACCAAGCCGTCTCATAAGAAAGAACGCAACGCACGGCCTCGCTTTCATTCTGGATAAAAATCCATCTGTAACTAGATCAGGGGGTCATAACCCGAGCTCTTCCTATCATTATTATTGGGCCATCGATATCAAAACATTCTGCGAAAGGATCACCGTAAGATTTTGTTCTTGCGCATTTTTCAAAGTTTTAAGTTCATAGCTTCCTGCCTCTGGCGAAATTTTAAAGCTTTTCTAGGATGATTTTGAGCTTATTCAAGAGTTCTGCTGAGAGCTTGTTTATAGTTCTCTGCTTCCATGGCCTAAATCGACTTTTGAGAATATATCAGACTCAAGATACTTCAGAATTATATATATTTTGCTGCAAATTTTTAGAAGGCCTGGTTAGAGGATGATTGCTCCAGAGGTTTTCTCAGGCTCTACCTTGCAACTTTTGTAAAATCTTCTTTCTACGGAGAAATATTTTCTCCTGTTTCCTGCCATAAACGGATGAGCCAAGGGCGCTTGGTTGACAGCCCCCAGTAATGAAAAAATGTTCAAAAATGATCCGATTTCGGGCAAAAATCCGCCCTTGGTAAGGCAAAAATATCCTTAAACAGTTGTTTATTTATGGGGTAGCCTCCAAGGTTTTATCTCCCCGTACGCTGATGTTTTCTCCCTCTAATTCTTGTACATCTTTTCGCTATTTTCACACTTATTCACGACCATTCACACCCATTCCTGCATTCGGCATCATATCCGAATAGTTTCATCAATCACGCCTTCCCCCCGTCCCCTTCTCATTGCTTGTTCTGGATTTGGTTGTGATCTTATGCGTTGCAATTCAGACGGAGCACTAAAGCTAAATCGCCGATTGGCAAATGACGTCACTTAGCCAGAGATTCTCGTTCTCTCGAGACTTGTTACTTAACTGCGATGTGGAAAATCGGAAATTCTGGAGAAAAATTGCAAAATTTGGAAATAAAATGGGAGTTTATACGCTGTTAGGTTTCGTTGCGTGCATGGCATAAGTCGCGGGACGATCGTTGCCCTAAAGGCTAATTTGCACGCCATGAAAGAATGCGTTGGGATGGAGTCTCGAAATTCGCGTGGAATGGAAAGAAAGTTTCAAATATTCGATTGTTGTTGTTATGCATCTTGCTTGTTGTATCAGGTAAAATTGTTTTTATAAACAATGAATTTTATATTTTTGTTACTTTGTTTTATTAGTTTTGCTGCAAAAGTATTGAAATCGGATGTGTTTACACGCTTGTGTGCACAGGTCAGACAACAAATCAAATTTAGGCCGCATTTTACTTGCTGGTTGCTCATTAAGTGAAACATATCTGCCTTGGTTTTGAAAGCTAAATTTAGAGAGATATCCCTGTCGGTTTTCTACTTTTTGGTTGATACACTCTCCTTTATAGCCCTTCTTCTACCATGTTTTCATCCAACTTCCGCGCTTCTTCAGGGTTTCACGGCTTGTTGAACAAATTAGATCTTCTAAGAAAAGCAGCAGTGCGTCTGCATTATCTGCTGGCTTTATGAACAATCTCACCGCACATAGATACTTGCCGTTCCTTGAATCCACGATGCTTGATCCTGGTAGAGGCTCTTTTGTTATGTAATATGAAACACCTCGTTAGCTGCTTCTTTGAAAAACGGACCGATCTTATTAAGTAAAATATATCTGCCCTGATATTAAGAAATAATTGACAGTTATATTCAGTAAAAGCAATCTGGTTCCATAGACTTAGATTTTACTTCTTTTTTTCCAATTTTCTTGTTCCTAACTTTACTGTCAGCAAGCTCAAGCCAGCTTGCATGAGAGCTATCAGATGAAGTGTTTTAGAAGGCCAAGAAAGAGGCCATCTTTTTCGTATAAGAGCGCTTTCCGCAACGAATGTTTGTACATTTATTGTACTAAAATTCGCAACTGTTAAGGTCACTGAAAGGGTTGATCTCTACCCATGTTTGTAAGACAATGCAATAATTGCACAATTCCTCTCGTCAGTTTAAGCATTTTACTTGCTATGTTTCTATGAAAGAGCGGAGATGGCCGGATTTTTAGCCTTCTGACTCTAGAACACATGTATTTTCATTCGTATGTTTCAATAAATGTACAAATATTCGTTGAGGAAAATGCTCTTCTACGAAGAAGCACTTCTGTTTGTGATGATGGCCTCTTTGCTGGCCTGCTAAAGCACTTTATCTGAAACAATACAGCTCTCATGCAAACTGGCTGGAGTTCGCTAACAGTAAAGTCAGGAATAAGAAAATTGGGAAAAAGGAAGAAAAATCTCTGGAAAGAAGTAATTAAACAGCCAATCAACCATTAATTCTTTCATCAATTCATTCATTCATTTATTCCTTTTTTCATTCAATGTAATGGTCATTAAAAACTCCATAAGATCTCAACTGCCAATTTTTCCTTAACCCTTTCACGCCCGGCTAAAATTAAGCTTAACAGGAGAACCTATTGTAGATTGTCGTTTTCCAGGGGGCATCATAACCAGTGATTCAGTAAGCAATAGATAAATGCAATGTGCGTAACCTTTCAAATCAATCAGAATTCCAAATGCTTTACCCCCTGAGAAATTCGCAGTTCCCAATGAATACTGCTGGGCCATATGGCCCTTCCAGGGGTGAAAGGGTTAACTGGCACTTCTTCATTTACTTTAATCTTAAGTTCAACTGAACCCTTCCATCTTTGAAACTTAATGTTCTTAACTTAATGCTTAATTTAAGTTCATATTGCGTTTTTATTTCAGTATCATATCGTGACAAACAAACATTTTGTTTTGTCGGTTTTGACTGCACACCATCAACTTTCGATATTAAAAACGAATTCTTTATTAGCTGTTTAATTTAGGAAACTGGAACGAGTGACGTAATTTGCTAGGATACACTGCGGATGTTCGAAAAGAATTCACCAAAATCAAGCGTATTTTAAACTTTCCAAAAAATTCCTTCTACGAAATGGCACTGATCGCAAAAACAGGAAATAGTTTTACTTTATAGTGCCTAAATATTTTCTTGAAGTTCCTCAGTTTTCAGAAATCTTTGTCAAAAGGCAAGGGCAAATGAAAATCAAACTAGGCAGTGAAAATGTCCCTGGATCTTTCATTAATTTTCATCCACATTTATGAATAGAAATCAATGGTAATTTCTCACGAGTTTAGCAGAAGAATAGACCTTTTAGCTACCCTAAAAAAGAATCTGAATCGAACGATCTTTTGATACATTTTGTAGAATTTTCGAATTTTCACAATAGTGATGGAAGCTTTAACTCCACTCATTCGAGCCTTGCTTATCAAAATATATGGAAATAACGCTCGATCCAGACTCTTTTATAGAGTAGCTAAAAATTCAATCATGCCTGAATTTTCTTGTCTATTTTAGCTCAGTCATTCAACAATACACTTCTCCGTTTGTTTTAGCTCCATGGCAAGCATTTTGCAACAACTTAAACGAATTTCACGCACATAACTGCGACAACAACCGACAAATATCCGAAGTCGCAGGCGATTTGTCAGCTGGTCTGTCATATGGATATTACCGGTATTTGCATGGTAATGATACAGGGAGCTGCTTGCGGGAATGTTGTATGAGTGATTGGTGCGACTTTGTATTGGTGTCCGATGGAAACTGCTATGGAATACAATGCATGGATAAGAAACATTGCAAGGGTAGTAGAACACGTGCAAAAGTGTCAAGAACTGAAAGTGAGCAGGACGAAGAGAGGTTTAGAATACTAGAAGGTATGTCTCTGAATATTCTTAATTACTGGTAACTGGTGGGTCAAAACCTACGAGATGAAGAAAATTTTCAAAAAGTCTCTGAATGGAAGATTTTGATGGAATCTATACGCTACCTGCCCTATTTTAAAACAGTGAAAAATGTTGCGGATATGCCTCCCGTCCACATGCAAACGGCGAATTTTGCCGGCATATTTTGAAAACGGTAGATTTTCAAGACAGGAATGTAACTAGCATTTTTCAAAGCGGCATCGCGTGAACACTCAAACACGACGCCAAAGTGAAATTTTTCGATGCTTTCAAAACGATACTGAATGATTCTTAAGCAGCAGGTACATTTCTTTGGCATCAGATTTTTGGGAAGTTTGTTGGGGGAGAATGCAACGATTTTGTAACCGTCAAATTTACTGTGAAAAAAGACTTGCCTTGCCTTGTACATGATATCTCTTGGCTGCCCTTTGCCATTTTCTTAGGACTCTTCACGTTGACTACGTGAATTAGTTGCTCGATAATTTGGTTTCTCAGCATCAAGCACTCTGAGACAAGGAAGTGTTTGGACAGATAAGCCTTTTCAAATGATAAATCAAGAGTTTAAAGCTCAAGGAAGAAACTATCAAGTGTTGTCTAATTTCGGGGTATGTTGCAGGGAGCGAGGGGGGCTCAAAGTTGCGAGATTTTGCGCATGCGTGCGCAGTTTCTGTTCTGTCGGTTTCTCATTTTTCACAGCACAACATAAATACACCAGCTGAGTGAAAATCATTTGATCATCGGTTTTAGCTAAAGAAAAACGGTGTTTTGAAAAAGATGGTCCCGAAAATCACCTTAAAATCATTGATATCGAAAGCGCAACTTAGGCAAAAAATTGTCAAAGACAAGACACTTTGTTTCTTCCAAAACTCGCGCATTTTTTTTTTGTAAGAATGATCGCAACATTGTGCAAGATACTGCTAAAAAATGAGAAGCGTTGAGAAATTGTTAGCAATTATCCTCGTGTCTGGCCTGAGTTCTACTTTATTTGAATTTATTCGGTTCATGAAGGATCACGGTTAACAAAGGGTCTTTAAATCTGAGATTGTTCTTCTGCATTACGAAATCCTCATCTTGTTTCTTGATTGGATCTTTTTGGGAATTAAGTTTTTTGGGCCGTAACAATCTCAAGAGTCATCCAAAACAATGAATGTCGAATCATGAACAATAGAAACGAACAATAGATAGAACGAATAATAGAACACCTGTTTGTTGTTCTGAATTCATTGTTTTATTGGTAAGATCAAAAGATCAGTTAATTTGGTTTGAAGCTGATTTAGAACCACTAAGGTTTCAAGGACTGTCTGCTATGCAGAGGAATGTATTTGCCGTAAGTATTGGAACTTGTTTAGGTTTAATAAACAAACAGAATTCGTATTTAGGCTGTTGGAGAAGACTTTTATTTTCATTCAGACGATCTCTTATTTTACGCCCAGGACTAAGCACTCAGGGATAATTTGAGTTTGTTTTGATACTGTTCTGCTTGTCATGCAAAATTTCTTGATGATTGTATTTCATTAACAGTTTGTCGAGGTTTTTCTTTGATTCAAATGATTGGCTGATTTTTTAAATTTTCTAATAGAAAGAAGGAAAATTTCGAATTCTCAGAATACTTTGTTTGGAGTCCTGCAACGTATCTGATTCTCTTCTTCTGAAGATTTTCTTGGCAAAATCCATTTGATATTTTTGGTCGAAATCTGTCTTGTAACCAAACGATTTTTGGCGCTTTTTGGAGGTTCCTTGAAGGACATTTCTCGATCAATTCCCTCATGATTTCAGACCGGAGTGGTAGATTTCAGTCCGGTAAGTTTTAGAACGGATTTGAACCCGTCCTCCATTAAATTACATATTGCCAATGTTCTTCCGTTGATATCCATGGAGCAATGGCCATGCAAAGGGGAATTAAAATTGAAGGTGTTGTGGTGCCCTGGTTTAATCCTCTGACTTTGCAGCCAGAATAGTCACACAGAGTGTGTGCGATACCCGCTAGGACCCCACAACTTGACCGTCATGAAAAGGGGTCGCGGACTCGATTTGGCTTGCTCTGTTTCTGCGATCCCAGCGCTTGGCGCTGAAAAACATAACTTCACCTTCACCTTTTATTGACTTACCCGGTATAAGTTTCCTTGTTGTTATCGTAATCACTTCTTTGATTTTGGTGCCATTTGCGTAGGCCATAAGTCGCGAACCGACAGTAATGAGCATCCAATAGAGCGTGAATGAGCGAATCAATTTTGGCCTGCATTTAATCAACAACTGAACCTTAGCCTCTACCTGTCCGAGAAAGTTAACCTGGATTCAAGTTTATTAATGAATTTTAAAATCTGAATCGAGAAGTTCCAAGTCAATAAGAATCGAAACTAAATTCTTAATTTGATCGTCATTGGCTATGACAGAAAATGTTTGATACACAAGTTAGGTTCAGAATATCATTTTTGATGTTTGAATATTAGCCTTTACATGTCAAAAGAGAGATATTCTGCGCCAAGTTTATTGATAGATATTAGGATCTGAATCGAGAAATTTCAAGTTAACTGAAAAGAAGTTCTTAATTTGGTTATAATTGCTTGTGACAAAATATTTTTGATGCTGGAGTTAGGTTAAAGATATCGCATTTTTACGTTGATTATTTGCCTCTATCTGTCGAAAATAGATGGCTTGTGTCGAGTTTATTGATGGATGTTCAATTCTGAATCGGTACAATGAGAATTGTAATGTCTAAAACTGGGTCTTAAATTGGTCATTGGATCTCACCGGTGGCACGACTTTTTACTGCAGAAAGTCAATTGAGATTTGAATACTAGCTTTTACTTGTCAACTAAAAGACAACCTTTGCGTGACTTCTGTGTTCGAAGTTTGAATCGAGAAATCCCTAATGGTCATTATTACCAGTGATGGCATACGCTTATTAAAGAAATGTGAAGAAATATTACAGGAATGTACAAAATGTCATCTTCAAACAAGCCATTAGATAGAATTTAGAGACTATGGTGTGGAACCTAGGGCTGTAGCAAGAAATTTTACATGAATGCATTAGACTGCCTGGGCGCTGATGCTTAGTTTCATTTCTGAAATTGTATCTTTGGCTGTTTCTTTCTAATGAGATTTGGGGACAAGGTTGATTTAGCCAGGATACATGAAAACTATTGTAGGAGGAGAGCGTTTGTGTAGCCTGTGCTTCTTGGAGAGAAGTCTTATTTTCTGAAGTTGATGTGTAGAGCCTAAGTCTTCGAATCATTGCTTTTTGCAAGAGAAATTGCACATTCTGCTATCAGTGGCGAAACAGGAATGTTTTGACCCCAATGTTTTAAAAGGAATATTTTGACTCCAAGCTTTCATGGATAGACCGCGACCTTGTGTTAGGGTGAAAATCATTTGTTTTGTTGTCTGCCATGCCTGCTAGAGCCGTAGGACTATAGGCCGGCATATTCACTTGCCCGGGTGCCTCTGCGCACAAGTTTAACAGGATGCTCGCTCGTCAAGACCCGTGGAAACCAATGAAGGACTAGATCTGACCGCAGCGACACGCGCAATCATTGATTTGTCGGTGATGTATATTCAAACAAGCACGATAGTTTTGTCTCAATTATATGTCACGTGAAAATGCCCGCAAATAACAGCAATTGAAATGTTTTGCATTAGGGATTTTGCGTTGTCGCAAATCTCACATGATATCTTATTTGAGACAGTTGTTTAGTTGCTGAAAGTGGATGTGGTGTTTAGTGTGTACTCTGACTTCTTCTTCCACTGGTTAAATTCTTTTAGGGTCAAATTTTCCTTTCCTCGTATTTCAAGCCATTCTCGTCTCGATAACTTTTCGTTAATTCAAGCAAATCTTTAAAATATACGCTAGAATAGCTTTTGAAATTATGAAATACAGGTTCAGATTTCCCTAATAAAACTGACGGAAATTCAAGCGCCGGTTTTCCGATCAATTTCTTTCTGGTTGATCTGATCTGATTGTATTCACAAACTATCAAAGCAGCCTCCATCCTTCCCACAGTCTTTCCTAATCTCCACATCTTCTTTCTGTCGTTTCCAGTCTCTTTCTGATGCTTAGCAGCTTCTTTCACGGTATCTCATTAACTCATAAATTGTTTACAACTTGTTCAATTTCGTTTATTAGTACCCTTTGCAGCTAGCTACGCATTTGTGCAGTCAATAGGCTTTAACCCTGGTCACATTCCAATGTCTTGATTTGATTATGGTCAAGTAATAGGTAATCACTTTAACCCAGCGAGTTAAGTGCAGCAGCTTCTCTCGAGTTTGATCAGTTCACTGAAACTCAGACGCTGCTTGCATCGCGAGATGGATGTCTGGTAGAGGGAAGTTGTCTTCTGGTTTGATTATGCTTTGGAAAAGACAGGTAAGGGAAGTCTTTGTTCCGCTACTTTAGCGGATTTTGTTCCTTTCCTGTTGCAGCTTAGAATCTTGCAGCAGTGCCTTCTTGAAGTATTTTGCTATGATTGAGCTTTCTTTAAATAGCGGGTAATGGAAGTTTTTTATTACTTAATTCGTTTGCATTTTGGGTTGATTATCCAGCTCATGTTCTGGTTGCACCTAAACATCTTGCGGGATGTATTCGAAGTGTTCTTGTTTTGACTTTGCTTTCAAAGCAAGACTCTGCTTGATTTAGTCATTGTATTTCTATCGCTGCATTCCTTACAAGTGTTATAAAGAGCTGGTTACAGCTGATGTGCTTGTTGCAACTTGATAAGTTATTGCCCCGCTTACTTGATACAGATATTCTAGCTAGAATTTTTATAGATGTTTTAGTTTTTGATGTTAACTAGAAGCTTTAATATAGTCACGTTGTGTGCAAAGTTAAGGGAACTGATTTAGAAGCTTTTAGGTACTGGCATTTTCAGTGGAACATTACGCTCAAATTTAGCTAAATATTTCTTTTCGAAAAGCGTATCTAGAGTCGGAGAATTTTCTATAAAAGCTATGACTTAAAACAAAGTGAAAATAAACTATGTTGACTTAAAGTTTCGTTTCATCGTTGCAATCTGTTGTGAAAAAATGACGGGAAACAACACCTTGGCGTGAGAAATTTGGAGCAGCAAGCCTCATTTTACCAGGTCAAAATCTCCTGCAAATGTTTATAATTTGTTCATTCAATGTTGTTGCTACTCGTTAGTCTGAACCTGCACCTGCCCTGATCTCTCTGGTCGCATTCTTAAACTTTGATTTGATTGCGGTCAAACAATAGGTGATCAGTTTAACTCTACATCTGACGTGTCTAAAGAGATCGCTGACCACTGGTGTTCAAGTGGTGCTTCCTTTAGACAGCTAAATGTCTTGATTGAAGCTAGAGAGGTTTGGAAACAGGGACATACAAATATATTAAGCATTCGGCTTGCAACTTTGCCAACATATTTCAAGCACAGTTGAAATATCGTCGATTTTGGTGTTCTGGTAAATATCTCGCTTCTGTTCTTTCAGCTTTGCTTTTCATGTTCGCGAATGATGTGCAAGAAATGCAACAACAGTACAATCTTACAAGGGTTGTAGAGTAGCAAGGCGCTTACGACTCTTTGCAAAATTTGGTAATGTAGCATAGCACTTCAAATTTTGCTGCAACTTTGTGTGTCCAGGCTGGAGCTTCATTGGGGTGTTTATGATTTGTTCATTCAATTTGTTTATCGCTACTCATTAGCCCGAACCTACACTTGCCTTGATCTCTGGTCGCATTCTTAAACTTTGATTTGATTACGGTCAAACAATAGGTAATCACTTTTGATCCAAATCATCTTTATTGTTCTGATATCTTAAGTAGCTTAGAAGCTGCAGTTCAGTGATGCTCACAAGGTGCTTGCTTGGAACTTTGGTCTCCAGTGATCAAATTTGAAGGTTTGAAAACACGAAGAGTTGATTATAGTTTAAGTGCTTGAAATGTAGCTAGTGGTGGCTGACCTGAGAGCTAATTGTGCAGATTGCTGCTGAGAGATCGTTCACTAGTCGCTGATTTTAGTTGTTGATTTTTTTTTCGTATTGGCAACGGAAATTTCAAATTCATTTTTATTTGTTACCTATATTTTTTATCGCTTCATACGATTTGTATGTAACAGACTCACGATTGTTTTAGCACAACATTTGAGCTCTGTTTTTTTGCAAGCGTTATCTGTTTGGCTTGTTTGACAGGGTTTCAGCGATTTAGGGATAGAAACAGAACAACGGCTATGATTTCATGTCACCTTTCGCATCCTGAGAACTGCCAATGATGCAGCTGGTTGGGACAAATAACACAATAATGAGACTAGAAAACATGCCGTCTACTATTTTCCACCCTGACTTTATCACAGTCGATAGTATGTAGCTTAAAGATGCAAAGCTTATCTGGAGCGTATGCAGTTAATTAATCAAGATCTTCCCTTTTGCTTGTTGTTTATAAACACCTAATTCACTTATCATAAGGGTGCAAATACGTATTTTTACGCTGGCCAGTTGCATGTTCAGTTAATGGTGTCGTTTAGGAGCAATGGCGAAGGTGTTGTGGCATAGTGGTGTAATCGTCTGACTTTGAAGCGAGAACAGTCAGGCAGAGTGGGTTCGATACCCGGTAGGATCTTACCACTTGAGCGTCATGACAAAGGGTCGCAGACTCGATTAGGCCTGCTTTGTCTCTGCAATCTCAACGCTTGGCTCTGAAAAACGCAACTTCACCTTCACCTTCATTTCACGGTGAATTTCTTCAAACAAAAGACTTTTTGGTTTCCGAAAAGACAAAACGATTTGCCTTTCAGAAGAATAGGTTTCATACCTTTATGAAGGGTGAACGTGGCGTACTTAGAGCCTGAAGTGCACTCGATCAAATCAAAATATACAGAGAAGGAGAAGCATTAGGATTAACTACACAGAAGTTGTGAAAGCAAGTGAAATCTATTCTTGGGTCCAGATCGAAACCTGTGTCCTTTGTGTCACAGATGTTTGCCGATGCATCATCGAGAAAGAACATCGCCATCGATTGTTTATGTTTTCAAATCTTTTTGCAGACCCTGTCGACGAATCTCGCCCGAAGCGATCTGGAGATAACGATGATGAAGAATGTATCGCATCTCCCGCGATACTACAGGCAGATTTGCGTTCTGGCACGCATGCAGGACATTTCATGCTTGAAAAACACGCGAAGAATCTCGAACAATGTAAAGCTGCGTGTTGTAGCTCAGTAGGATGTGACGTAGCGTATTTGAAAGATGAAGAATGTTACTCGGTCGACTGCGTGGATGAAGACTCGTGTTTATGGGTGAACAGTAATGATCATAATGTGAATACAGCAATTGTGTATATCACACGTGTGAAGACGAAACTGCATCACAAAAAAGGTATTATGGATATGCTTTGCCTTGTTTATTCTAATTCACAACTTTAGAGGTTTAGTAGCAGGTTTAATCATTTGATTGATCGATCAAGTGAATGATTTAATGATTGATTGATTGATTGATTGATTGATTGATATGATTTGATTTGATTAGACTTCATGTCATTTCATTTGAAGTGACTTCATATATTTAAGAATGGTAATCCTTCAGCAAATACTGATTTTCAAGGGGCTTTCCATAATCGCGAGAGGAGTTTCAAGCAGTGAATTTTGAAGATCTCGATACAATAAGCTTGTTTGATAAAACATCTCTTATGTACGGCAGACCGTCTTTTGATATTTGCGAACTCTTTCCGAGAATTGTTAAGACATCCAATGAATTGTGCAAATTTCTGTTATCCGATAATTTTTATTAGAAATAATCGTCTCTTTGAAGGTAGTAATAGACTATTGTGTATGGTGTTTCATTTCGAAATTTCATTAACGCTATATTGCCTCATCCTGCCTTCGTCACATTTGTTTTATGCATCCATCTAAAATATTTCAAGACAAGTTTACAAACTACTATATATACTATCAAATTACTATACGACTATACCAAACAACAGAGACGATACCACAAGGAGCAACAGACAATGACTACCCTGTGGCCTTAACATAAAGAGATATTCAACCTAATTACAAACTAAATGTACAATTACAGATAGCTACAGTAAACCTCCGCATATAAGAATCTACCAAAATAAGAACCTGGAGGCTGTTTGTCCTAAATAATGTACCTTGCAATTAAGAACCTGTTTCAGTATGTGAAACATGGATTCTTATGGCAGGGGTAGCAAAGTTTATTTTCAACTGCTGTTATTAAGTTCATTTTGGCCCCAATTGGCTTTTAAAGTTTGATGCTCCTACCCCGTTATTTATTTGGTCCACGAGGATGCTTCCAATACAAATATTAGGGCTGAACATATTTGCAAGACTCTCAAAGGGTCTACATGAGGCACCCATCCAATAAGAACCTTTATACCTTAAAATCAGTCTTAGTACCTTTGAAATAAGAACCTACTTCAGCCTGGCTCTCAAAAAAGTAGGTTCTTATATGCAGGGATTTACTGTGCACATAAGTGATAACTACAAACTACAGGTAGATACTGTTGTATCCCGCATAAGAATGTTTAGTCAGATAGGAGACTTTGTCTTCAAGCTTCTCCCAGCGAACCCATGACGAAGAGCAATCAAAATACAGGACGTATCGAAGAGGTCTCAATCCTAGCGTCCATTTCGCAACAGAAGAATACAGCAAATACTGAGGCCTGTTTCATGTTAGATTCCATCCCTTTATATGTGCACTATACTCGTAATGTAGGATATAGGATTAAGGTGCCTTCATCAGAATATGTACATTTGTTACGTTGTAAATGCCCCTAAATGAATATCATTATTCATCATTTTCATCTGTTTTGTCATCATATTCATTGTGCGTTATACCTTCCAGGTCTCTTGAGTAAAGTAAAAACAAAGAGCAACATCGCGGAGCATGAAAATGAAGCTGTGAAGAAGCTGTCGTCAGATGTAGTCGAAGAGAATTTGATGAAAAATGCAAGCCGCGTTGTTGATCCTGGAAATTTATCTACGGAGAACAAGACAGAAAATTATCAAGGTAAAGAGGCAATGAAACGTTTTTTCCTAAAAGAATTTCTCATCAAGCAGAATTACCTTGAGCATTGCTGTTATTTATTTGCACTGTATTTAATCAATCAATCAAGAGGTATTTAGAACACTCTTCAACATACTGCCTCAGACGTTCTTTTCTGTGATAGACGTTGGAAAACATGTCAAAGATGTGAGCAACACATGACTGGAATTTAAATTGAGTAAATTTTCTGAGTGGCTCTATCGAGCGCTCCCTTTAAAAATCGGATTTTCTGTGAAATTTCCTTTTGGTAAGGTCTTATAAGTGCTTTGAGCAGCGAAATCATATTGAATAATTTGTATTAACTATATTTACCAAACATCTTCTAAACATATATTTACTATCACAGCATTAAAATATGTGGTCGACGTGTACAATTTTCATTTAGTTACACTGGCATGGTATAAAGGGCTCTATAATTTTTTATTTGTAACTGCAGCTCCCAATCTATCAAAAATTGCCATTTTGTTAGTCACTGTAAACTTTGCTTGATTACATAATGTAACAGATGGTTTTGTGTCCAGTTTCTCATGAGATCTTTCTCTTATAAAACAACCATTATTTTTTTCTGTCCACAGATGTATCAGATACAAATGAGTTCTTGAAATTTGAAAATGCCATCAACGGAAAGGTCTCTTCAGAAATAGACAGAAAAAACAACGAAACTAAGCCAAATGGATTACAATGGAGAATTCCTAACTCAAATACAAGCTATTCATCTGGCATAAAGCTTGAAACGTCCAAGTCGAAGTCCACAGACACAATGGATGACCACGCCGATCTTGAATCAATCTTCTCTGATGACCAGCCTCCTTCCAGTGATGACTCAAACGAAGTCATAAACGAAGAATCCAAGAGAAACAGAATCTTACATGAAGACCTCAAGAAAGTTGGGTTGCTTGACAAAAACTCGCATCCAACAGATTATCTGGAGTCAGATGCAATTAATCAGGAAGCTCTTGAAGGGTATAGTGATACCATCGAACGAAATCCAATGCTAGCAAATGCTTTAAATCCTTCAACTGAGGATGCATACGACATCACTGAAGATCGTGATAACCTGGATCGTGAGCAACAAATCGCATCGTACCAGCCAACCGACAATCAGCAGACAGTCGCATCTGATAGTGACATCACTGATGAACGTGATAATGTGATCCGTGAGCAGTTAATTGGCTCTTATCAACCGACAGTCACAGCTGATAATCAGCCGACAATCGCATCTGAGGATGAAGACGTAGCTGATAACCGTGACTGGATCGTAGATGAATTAGCAAATGCGGGGACTGGAAGTCAGATCCCTGATGACGACTTCGTCTGGTCTAGCCGACAGTCGGATAACGAAGACGACACGTTGATATCATCTTTATCAAGGACTGGTTCCCCGTCTCCGACAATGTTCAGCACTCAAGCAGTGGCGGATGACGACGGACTGAGCAGTCAAAATAATGATAATATTATGTTGATGACACCCCGTGCATTTATGCCAACTAACCCAAGCTCACAGTATAAGGGATTTGGAGAACCGGGGGATAACTTCAGCGAGCCGGATTATTTGTTACCTGAGTTTGGAACGGACAGTTCCGGAGCGTTTGTAAACCAGAATGGTGCGTCCGGTAACTTTGGTGATCTGGGAGACGAAATCGATTTTGAGGTTGTCAATCAAGTGAAGAAGAGCAACGTGCCAAGGCCAACTAAACACGTAAATGGAAAAGAGGCTACAAAAACATCGCACAACGATTTACCGAAGAAGCACACAATTTCTGATTCGAAGAAAAGCAACGTTACAATGGATGGCTCGAACAGACTCCTTGTATCTGGTATGATTGTTTCTTCATTGAGTTTTAGAAAGCAATCTACTTTCATTTCCGACTTAGATGCTTGAAATTGTTTATTTGAATGTTTAATGATGATAATTTCAAGTTAATCTTATGCTCTTAACTGCTGGGTTGCTGTTTACGGCATCGATATACTAAGAATTTAACAAGGGAAAGTTTTTATAGCGTGAAGCTCCTGACCTTTTAGACTTTCTGCGCTCTAAGACTATCCTTTCGAAGAACACTATTAAAGGCCCTTTGTTAACCATGACCCTTTGTGCGCCGAATGAAACGCTAGACAAAGGAAATTTAGGCCAAAAAGGACTTTCAGATAATACGAAAGTCGACTTTTGCGCCACGAAGCATCTTGGTTAGCAATGGGTCTTTAATGCCAAGCAACAGCCTACATGATTTGAAATTTATGCATCTCTTTCTGGTTTTCCTCGTTGATAGGTAAACTGTTTGTGGTACACATCCTGATCTGAAGATCATGTCGGCTCATGGGCAATAGGACACTGATATATTGGCCTCCACCAAGATGTCATCAAAAATTACTTTAACATATTCACTTAACTTGCATTACTTGTATTCCCCTTCTCCTTGTTTGTTGTCTTTGTGGCAGATTCCACTCCTTGCATTTCTGCCGCCATCTTGCACTTAGTGACTCTGTGCCTCGGAATGAGTTGTCGGGCAAAGCACGTGCGCAAATTAATGCAAGGTGAGGGCATAAATGCATGGAGTGCACTGATCTGATACGGTGGAACTTGTCACGAATGTTAGGCCAAAGACAACAAAGACAGTAACTTGTTACGAATAAGTCCAAGACAACAAAAGACATGAAACAAATCAAGAAAACATACACAATACCAAAGCAATTCTAAGTGATATTTTGGTGGAGACAAACACAGCAGTCACCTACTACCCATGGTTGTTGGCTGCTGACAATCATTGGACCACTGTTCAAAGTAAACGATGTAATTATTCTCCATTATAATCTTGATATATTTCTTTCGAAGGTGTCACAAAGCTAGGAAAAGTGTCGTCAGGTGATTATTTGGCACAAATCAACAGAAATGCATCAACAGATCAAAATCAGAGAAACATGTCGAGAACAACCAAACTAAATCGAACTAAAGAAAGTTGTAAGTCATTTATTTTGATTAGAACAGCTTTCATTTAGGACAGACCAAACGTTACATAATTCTAACTTTAACACGAACAAGCCTGTTTGCAGAGAAGGAATGCAGTTCTAGAATTAATTGTGTAAGTTATTTCAGTGTCAGTGTAAATTTCAGTGTCAAATGATTCTCACGTTTTACTTTTCATTTTGATGTAGAGCCAATCCATTTGCTCCAACTTTGACACGGAAAGAACAGAAGAATTTCTAACTTTGACTGTATCCTCAGATTCCAATCACACGTGCAGCTACGGTTCTGAGATGCCTTTAACAGTATACTTATCACTCCTATTCTTATCTTAACAGACAACATGACGACACGACAAGACACAAACAATCACAACTTGACAAACATGACATACAATAACATCACTAGTGCGTCATCAACAACCAGTCACCCAAAGGGTAGAGGGGTGATCTCTTACAATGTTTTGCTGCATGCAGATACCACCCCTCTACCACCCAGCAAAACAAGAGATCAAATTGGTCCACCGAACACACCAGAACACGCTATGAAAGTTACTACTGGAAAACCTGAACTGGATAATCGGAAACATGGATATAGGAATAAAGGATCTGAGAATTTGAAACACATCGAAGTTGTTAGAAATTCAACTATCTCACAGAGGGATGGAGATAAATTAAAGATTTTGCCCAAATTTAACGGTAATTCTAATCTCGGCAAGGAGAAACTTGTAAGCAAAAGTCTGAACAATGTATCGTCGTTAGAACCTCATCGAAATGTGCAACACCATCCTCACAATAACACGGTTCACAATACGGATGTTCAAACAGGAAACGAAGACGCGCAAGAGAATGCTAAGATTATAAAAGAAGCAACTCGTCTGCTGGTCTTGCGTAATGACACCTTGATACCTGGGAAACCATCTGAAAGTCACTCAGAAAAGGCAGTTAGGCATCTAATGACAATTGGCAAAGTCACCTTGAAAATAGCCGACTGTTTGAATAACCAATCACAGAGTTGTATTCAAGAAAATGATAAAGCTAGGAATGAGATTCTTGAAAAGTTTTTTAAGCTGCATTCTGATGACACTAAAGTTAAGCTGTCGCATCGCTTAATTCAGATTGGGAATGCTGCAATGCATAAGAGTAATGAATTGCGAGAGACAAGCAAGCAGGTACAATTGCCGGCAAGAAAGGTCTCTAAGAGCAACCAAGGCAAGAAGCATCGTAAAATCGACTTAGAAAGGCATGATGAAGGGCTTGGAAGATCCAGTTATGATCTAAGGAAAACCGTGAAAGGGCTCTTCGAGAAATATGACCCTGGTAGCAGTTTTGTTGCGTTAAACTCAATTAGACCTAAAGAAAGTGTTGTAGGAATCAAAATTGACGGGAAACCGCAACAAAAGCATTTGCAAGCAATGAATATTAGTTATCGTAACAAGAAGGGACTATCCAGGGATGAAATAAACATGAAAAAGACGCGTACTGGCTTCACAAAACCTGACGAAAACTATGCAACTCATTTGCAAATGGCTCTGAAAAATTCTGCCCCTAAATACCAGAAAATACCTCTTTGCAGCCACGGGCATCGTCATAAGAATGTTATACCCAAGTATGGACTACATGCCGGGCAGATAGTGCTTCATGGCATTGTGACAAGTATGGATCGATGCATCAAATATTGCTGCGAATCGCATACGTGTAATCTTGCATTGCTTGTCAAAAGAGAATGCTTCACTATCACATGTAAATCAGAGTTCCATTGCCGTTTTGTGCCAAACCGAGGCCATAAGAGAACTGAGGCTGTGTTTGTATACAGAGGGAAAATCAGTTTCGGGGATAGGTTAAGAAAGACAGTTTTCACTCAACATTATTACAGTTCTAAGGCTGGCGAACCGACACATCCTGTAACTGTTACTAAGTTTGATATTCCTAAGAGAGAGGAGGAGAATATCGTGGCTCTGAGCCCTGCGGAGCAGCATCGTAGCCATGGTAACCACAAAAATAGCACGTTATCGCTAACCGAAAAGTATATGAAAGGCAAGAAGCATTTCAAATCTTCCAAGAGCTCGAATCGCACCAGAATCTTTAAATCTCATAAATCAACTAATGAGTCACATATTCCTTATGCAAATGTGTTGAAAAAGAAAAGCGTTTTAGGACAGAAAGTCATAAACAGCTGGAATGTGGGCTCTGCTACAGAACCTGAAGTGGTAAAAGCTACCAACGGAAGCCAATCACATCACACAATGCAGTCACGTAAAGCGTATGGTCCTACAAATAGTTCAGTCAGTTTAGATCCCTCGACAAAAAGCCAGGCTAAAACATCTAGAATAACACTATCGTCAACCAAATCTGCACATTCAGAGGCCGGTAATTCAAAAGAAGCACTTGAATCAGTGAAAAATCGAGCAACAGCCGCAGCTACACGAAAAATAGATACAACATCGGTGTCAATGAATACGCCACCAAAAAGATTCTTCTCAACAACAAAAAACCACCTGAATACCTCCACGACTAGTAAATCAAGGTCAGGAACTCCCTTGCAAGCGAGAAATGTGTCAGGAGGAAGTTTCTCACCATTTACATCACTTGCTACATCTGCCGTTAATACGACAACGAGTCAACTGAGCCAAAAATCTTCGGTCTCGTCGAATATATCTTCAGAAAGGAAGTTCTTTCCAACGAAAATTCATACGAAGTCTTCAACGACGAATAAACAAGGTCGCAAATCCACTACATCGGCAAATTTACCTTCGTTAGAAAGAAACGTCTCACCAACGAAAATTCACACGAAAACATCAACATCAGAGCATTCTGTTCCAATGGAATTTCCTTCAAAATTCATGTCGGCTAGGAAAAGCTCGAAGCCTAGAAAATTAGCTCTACGAGCACCATTGTCAACGACAACTCCTACCGAAGCGTTTCGTCCATCGGCGAAAGCACAAACTAGAATTTCTACGACAAGCAAAACATCTACCAAAATATTGTCAACGTCTAGAAAACCTTCGAGATTCGTAAGTTTGACAAAGACGAAACTTTCCGAGGAGCCCTTGCGAAACAGGAACGCTGTTGCGAAATCTAAGGTTGACGAGCAATCTGTATTGTTGAAGTTTTACAGCAGATCTAGGGATGATAGTACAAATTACGATATGATAGTCTCGCAGGCCAAGAATTTGAACCTCCGGAACATGACTGCCTCGAAAAAGGCAGGAGAGTCACATTTACCAGCAAAGAATGCAGTAAAATCGGAAGGAAACGTGAGAAAAGGAAGACATCACTTTGTCAAGACACATGACAATCACATCGGTCATAACCTCAGCAATAGAACTGTAGATGTAGCAAACGCAAGAGAAACAAAGAAGGGACAAAAGAAAGATTCTGCTCTGACATTGAATGATTCAAAACAAACGAAATCCAGGAATGTATCTGAGACCGGACGGATTGGAAGTAGAACAAATTGGCCAACGTCTGCAGCAAGTAAACACGACAAATTCCAAGATATAATCGCGAAATTCATGAAACCTAATAAGCCAACTGAATTAAGCACATTGGAAAGTTTACAAACAACGGTTAGAAACAGTCATCAAAATTCAGATCTTAATAATATGACAAATGGAGATTGGAGTTTTAACAAGGAAATAGATGACATGACCGGTCACAAAGAAATCAAGAAAATCAGTAGCAGAACTGGTCAGATACAGAGGAAACAACATGAAAAACAGCTCAATCACACGACTATGACATCTAGAGAAAGCCATAAAGTTCCGCGTAACAAGTCAGTAAACCCAAAGCCCATGACACAGGAAGAATCGCATACGGTTGCACAAGCTGAGATGCCAACTAAGCCCATAATTGTGAGGATGCCAACTACTCCGAGACCTATGACACAGAACCTGTCGAAAATCACAACTCCACTGACTTTGCCTACAAACCCTATTACGTTGAAACCAGTGAATGACTCACAAAATCTAGAACAGGACATGTCACCGGAACAGACAAGGAATGCAACATCGTTTATTGGTAATCCTACCAATGCTACATTGGAAATGAAAAGTGGCCTTGACACAAAACATGAGCATAGGAAACCAGAGAAAAATGCCACTAAATCACCATCGAGACACGAAAACTCAGAGCTAACGTTCACGAGAACGTTAAATAGAACTTACGCCCATAGTGAAAACAAACGCGTCCATAAGAAAACAGTTACTCATGCCCCAATTTCTACCCCCATTGATGAACATAGCAGAAAGAAAGGGATGGTTCACGAAGGGACGAAACTTATCCACGCAGATAGACAGGATGAAAACGCTGTAACGCGAAATGAGCTCCCAACTGCAATCTCACGTTCCACTAATAAAGTGCAATCGACTAGCTCAAGAAGAACAAACGGAGTGACGCTAAGCAGGATTCCTACTAAACTAGTTCCAAATACACGAAATGAACTCCCAACTTCACGTCCATACTCAACGCATAGCATACCTTCAACAAACATAGGTGATGAAGTTAGTTTTACTCCTATTCAACCGATTAGTCCTGCAGAGATAGAGAAGCAAACTGTTTCAACAAAAAAGAATGCCGAAAAAGCCATCAGTGATGGGAAAATGAAGGTACCAGGGGAAAAACCTGCAGAGCCAACCCAAATACAACCCGTGAGACCAGTGACAATAGTAGCGAAGCCAGCCATAGAGCCATTCAAAACAGAAGCCCCAAAGGCAGCTGTAAAGGTAGCTGCAATATTAACTCCACAACCACCTACAAAGCTAGCCCTAAACCTACCCGAAAGAGTCACCCATAAGCAAGCACGTACAAGGAGTGAGGACGCTAAGCAGGCTTATGTATCGAATAGCAATGCTGTAGCCAATAGGTCTATGGCGCATGAAACTCGCCCAACAATTGCCTACAGTACGACTTCAATGTTAAAACAGGATGACATCGATCTCCCAGAACCGACACAGCACTCTATAAAGGCTACGAACCCCAAACCTACACAGAGGGGGCGTTCTGTGACAGCAGCTACCGCACAGCAGGTAAAACACGAGCATCTCAGTATTATCAGAAATCTGACAGAACCTCGGCATGATAATTTTTCAGGAAAAGAGAAGGAGATTGTTGCCGATAGAGTTGAAAAATCAGGTGAAAGTAGATTTACGACGAATTCGTCAAGAGATATTTCGACAGAACACGAGCCAAAGAGAATAAGTCACCAACCTGTTAATAGCCTGCTTGATGAGCCTAAGGATAAAATTAGCAAAGGAAGCCCAATCAAAAGTGCTTTGCAGACAAGTAACCCGAACAGAACTGTATATAAAGTTGTTACCTACCCTACGCCTTCAAAGACCAGGCATAGTAACAGCTCTACTGTCAGTTATCAACGTGGACATCTGAGGAGAGCAGGGAGTCAAGATAGTCACAAAAGCACGGAATCCCTGACGAGTAGAGTATTGGAACATGAAAAGGAACAAAATGTTTCGGAAGAACACTCAGCTGTCCTTACATTGCCAGATCAACATGATAGCTCTTATCATTCGAAAGCGAATTTGATTGTCGGTACTAGTAGAAAACCTATGACCGATACGCCAGCTGTTGACAGGAATAAGGCGATAATTGCTTTCGATGTTATCGAAACTAAGGCATCTGCAGACCACAAACATAGGAACGTAACGACTTTATCGCCAAGCATGAACATGACGGTTTTGCCAAATTCTCCACGTGAGATCTCTGCCAAAAATTCATTGAAACTTATAGCTGCAAATAGAAGTGAAACCAGTGTGGTTCCCGTGCCGACAGAAATGCAAAATTATCAGTCATTGAGTCGGAAGCAAGCTTTGTTGGACGTTGCGAAGTCAAAATTTGGCAAGGCTCCAACGCAGGAACAGTTGTCAAAAGTAGGCTTAAAAAATATGACCAAACTTGATAATAGGCAGTACAAGGAAGCAACGAAGCTTGTTAATTACAGTGCTGATACGAAGGGAAATAAGAGAGAATATTTGAATCATTCTCATTCCAAATATGGCATCGATTCTAGCACTCTACAGGTTAATCTTGCAAAATATTTGAATGGTAGCTCATCGAAGGTAGCAAGCAATGTTACCAAAACTAGCAAACATTTTACCTTTGCCAAGACCAGCACCAACTCTAGTACTCTAAAAGACAGTCCAACAACTTCCTTGAACATTAGTACATCTGAGAAAGCTAGCAGAAAAATTACATCGAGTAATACGAACCACAATAATCATGCTGCGATACGCAAGGTCACTTCCAACAACAAGGAAACAAGTCTACAAAGAAAAATTAACATTACAACCAACAGCCATGATCAAACTGCACAACGTAGATATCAACAATCCCCCTACTGGCCTGATTACTATTTTCCATGGAGAAATTACAAACATCCAACTTTGCCTGTTTATGATACAAACAAAACAACAGTCACAGGAAACAATAACAACAACAACAACAACAACACCCCAAATCCGTTTGCACATAAGAGGCTATTCTGGAGGAATATGCCAGGGCAAAGTCCATTTTGGATTCAGTATGAAAAACTGGCTAAGAATGCAACAGTCAGGAGAAACGGCAAAGTTGCTCAGAATGTAACGAAGCCAAGAACAGGATATAGATTAGAAAGCATGAACAAAACGATCAATAATGTTCCTCTCGAAACTGCAAGGAATCAAGTGAATGACTCAAGCCTTCATCAACTTTTTGAGCAGGCATTTAAGTATGAAAATATGATTTTGCAGAACATAGAGGATAGAAAGAATAGAACTGCTGGAATTGATGCCTATGATTTGCAAATGAAGGGGAACACAACAAGATTCATGGAAAATAGGCAAAATAAAGTTTTGAATGGAGGCAAAGAGAAACTGGTAGATCTAAACGCGACGGTCATGCAGAAATCTTTTGCTGCTAGTGTAAGCAAAACTGACATTACGGGAAGCAAGAAAACCAACAGCTTAAAGAAAGTAGCAGGATCTCTTGAGAAGGATAGGGAAGTTCAAGGAGACTTGGCTAATGATGACAAGCAGCGAATGATTCACTTGATCACTGGGCAGAACCACTCACATTTGAGAACAGCAAATGGATCAAAGCGCGTCTTCTCCTACATGACGAAAGAAACTTCGGAATCCCCAGCTCATCAGAACATCAATGAAAGTTTAAGACCATTAACTCTACCAACACTGGTCGTGCCAATATTGAGCGAAAGCACCGCCTATAACAAGACGGACCTTTTCCATGGTGTCGTTAATCGTAAAACAAAACCGGACGTTACCATTAGAGTTTATTACAAGCCTGGTAGCTATGTGCATCATAAACATCGAAAGCCTAAAAAGCATTCGGATTCAGCAGGCGTTAAAAAGACACCGGACACAATTAAAGTCTACTACAATCCAGGCAGCTACATGCATAAAAAGCACAACGGACGGAAAACACATCGAAATGAGACCAGGGCTGATAGGTTTTCGTCGCTCCTTCCAAATGCAACAAAATCCAAGGATTTAACAGAATACTACGGAATAGCGAAGCTTTACCGACCCAGGGAAGAGAGTAATGAGATTCGACAAAGCAATGACTCACTGGCTTATTCGTCCTCAGTTAGTGATATCCTTCATGTCAACCCTTCCAATATTACCAATTCTACAAGTTCATTTAGAGAGCCTGTTATGGAACCTATTGTGAACGCCAGCAGTGTTATGCCAAGCACTGCTGTATCTACCCAGGGAGTTAGTCCAAAGCAGGATCCAACAATTGCAAAACCGATTCAAATGGCGGTCTTGGCCGGTGTGACAAACATGGATTTAGCAAGGAAACACCCAGAAACTTCAGGAGAGCAAATAGACCGTCCGTTAGTGTCTGATAACACCGTGCAGCAGCCAGTAGTTCAAATTACGGAATTAACTCCGGACAGAACCTCTCCTGATCAAATAATAAAGATTAATACGGTCAAAGTTACACCGATTCATAGACCAAAAGCGGTCTTAACGTCGGCCGGCTCAAAGAAAAGTTATTCCAGCTCAGACTCTGATGAAAAAATATCAGTAACACCCAAACATAGCTTTCATCGTAAACCGGAGAATACTACCAACTGTAATCTGATTGGTATTTACACGGACAAAGTTCTTCGTGATGGTGCCAAAGCAGGTAATTTCTTTCCACTACCGTTTGTCCGGGATCCGGTACATTGTCATCGAAAATGCTGCAAGAATCGGCGATGCAATTTTGCGTTGTTTTATCGTGATTTTTGTTATACCATTGAATGTTTCACCGTTCAAGGATGCGAACTTGTTCATTCAAACGTTCTTACAAAGCATCCTCATTTGTTGACAAAGATACGCGAACCGGAAGTGATGTCATTATCACGTGTTTATAAGGCGCCACCGGAGATAAGTTTGTCATTTGTGCCAACCATGTATATCCGGCCTAAATCAGCACATGAAGTGGGAGGAGAGAAACGGCATTCGAAGTCAGAACGCAAGGAACTTATGAATTTATTTCATTCGTTGTTAACAAAACTTGAAAATCGTTATCCTGCTACGAGACATGGTTATCAGAAAAAGAAACCCCTCTTCGAAGGAGCTAGGAAGGATTCAGACATTACTCAGCTCAAACCCATTCAGCATAAGAACAATACACAAGTCTCTCGTAATGAAACAATTAGTTCCAATTCAAACCAATCAGCTCCCGTTGATAAACAATCACCATTGTTTGAGAAACCCTTTTTTGGAATGCCACTATCGAAGGCCAAAATGACACTCCCCAGTGACAATAAGTCTGATCATTTGGCGGACTATATACATGTGAGTCGAAACAATCAAACAAACAATGCTACTGTTTCATCAGCCAATGAAACGCAAGCTCCTCATCCAACAGAGTCAACGACAACGAAGTCATTGTCACGTCAAGTAATAGCATCTGCTCACCCAACACTCCATGCTGCACTTGCTAATTTGTCGGACTCACAGATCGAGAAAGTTGTTGTAAATTTATCGCAACTTTTGTCTAAAATACATTTACAACTCAAAGATGTTTTGCCAGAGATAAGACATGTTATGAGGCACAGTAGAGTCAAATTTGCAAAAGAGGATCTTGCAAGGACTATATTTGACGCTATCAAACAAATTCGAACGAAAGAGCTCACTCGGAAGATTTCCAAGATATCTGGCGACACGGGCCTTGGTTTCAGGCCAAGGACGTTTGACGAGCGTCATTACAACGAGAAAAATCGAAATAAACCGATGAAAGAGACGGATATCCCCTGGCCTGCACCAATGAAAGCTGAATCTAGGCCTATAAATCATCCTATACCTGTAAAGAAACCCATTAACTGGGACAAAAGTCACTTGAAATCTTCCCCAAATGCAACGAAGACTGATCAGAAGGGCTCGAAGATGACACAAAATGTTCGAAAGTCGAAACAGACATTAGACGGAAGGCTTACCTGTACAATAACGTCAGTAAGAGCTGGTGCAACACTCTACGGTGGGCCCAGAGCTGGCATATTCACATCCCATGGAGGAGGTTTACATCTGAGTGAATGCGTAAGGCGATGCTGTACGGCCGATAACTGCCATGTGGCTCTCTTAATCGCAGGCCATTGTTACACTGTCAAATGCTTCACTGCTAAACTATGCAAAGTCGTATCCATGAAACGCGGCGGTCGCTACGTAATGACTGTTGCATATGTGCGAAGGAGCATTACTTATTCAGGTGATAAGCACGGAGAAATGATCCCATCGCTCAGTGGAAATGTGCTTCCCTACAGTGCTGTTGTCTGCCAAGAATCCGCCGTGTACGAGGGCTTCACTTTGAAAGGAGGCTATGATGCAGGTCATTTTAGTTATCGTGGAGAAGTTAGCACGATAACGGACTGCGTGGAATATTGCTGCAACACACCCCTATGTGATCTTGTATTCATGGTGACGAACCAGTGTTATTTGGTATATTGTTACGGAAAAGATGGCTGCAAGCATGTGAAGGCCTATCACGGTGTTTTGTATCGCACAAGAATTGTTTATCTTCGAAGCAGAGATAAGATAATTCCTCCGTGGGTGCCAAATGGGAATGAGTTAAGAGCTAATATAGGCCATGATAGAAACACAACAGCGAAATTCCAAAAACTCACCCGGAAGCAGGAAGTTAAACACCATCTTCAAAGTCCAGCGTATGCTAGCAATCATACTCGTGCTTTAAAACCGGAGGATTTAAGCCAGAAACAACATTCAGCCCTAAAATCTTCCCTAAAACCGATGCTACAGAGCTGCTTGGACTCCAAAATGCATTTACAAACCACTGTGTCGCAGGGACACCGTTCCGGGACGTTTCTCTTCCGTGGTAAGAAACACAGTGACAGAGACTGTATAAGAGAATGTTGTATTAATACCAAGTGTAATGTTGCATTGATATTGCGGGGATATTGCTTCAGTGTTGTATGCAAGAGCATTGAAGCATGTAAGCCAGTGAAAGCAAAGAAATCTATACATGCTCCAAGGATGGCGATGGTTCGTGGTGATGTCATGGCAACAATTGGTGAGTGATCTTGTTTGATTTAATATATAGATGACTGCAAATAGAAAACAGAAAGCCACGCATCGCTTGTAGTTTGATCATGTATTGGAAATGATTCCTTCCGTTATCATGCAAAGAAAGTGGTATTTCACTCATTGAACCCGTCCACTCGCTTTATTTAGGGAAAATTGCCGATTGTGTCAGCTTTTGAATCACAGACGGTGAAATGCCTGTGACAGATATTTTTGAGTAAAGCAAGCTAAACATTAACTTCACAACTACCCAACGCATTTCAAGACTTCTTGAACCAAATTTAACAATCATCAATGAATTTTAGACATTGCAAAAATGTTGAAATATCCCCAAGTCCTGGTAAAGCTCCAATGGATTGCACTTTAGAATTGCTGCTTTTTGCTTTGTTATCTGTTCTCTCTGTTCTACTTCGACTGTTGAGCAATTTATTGTCTGGCAAGATTTTTCATGTGGCTGATTCTTTCAAGCAGAAAACACGATGGGGCAAAATTTTTCAGAATCTTTTTTCTATTTGTGGGCAAAAACCCAATTCAATCCAGCATTGTTGAATTTTATTTTAGACTAACTTTCTTTTCTGAATTCAAATAAGCCGAAAATTGTCTCTCTTAATGACAAATTCGTCATTCATTCTCATTTATTTATTTTTTTGTTGTATTTTCACTTACAGAACAATCCATCAATAGCCATCAAGACTTTTCGACCAAAGCCTCACTGAAAGATTCGACACCTACCATACCACAACGACAGATCAAAAGACCGAAACAGCAAGCAAAATCAAACAGGACTAAGAATCATACACGTGTCAGGAAAACACCTCCTAAGACAAAACGGGAGAGAATACCTCTTCCAAATCTTGTGGACCAGTCACCAACTTTTAGAGTGTCTCATAAACCTTTGAGCCCAATGCCTGCGCTACGACAGCCCAGAAGAGGCGACCAACCGCAACCTTCAGCGCACAATCAGTTCGACAAGAGTGCTATTCCATTGCCTCCTTCGGTGGCCAGAAAAGAATCACCTCCTAGATTCTTGCGTCCTACGTCATCACCGAGATTTCGTCGCCAGAAAATCCCCACCAACGACACGGACGACATCAAGCTCAATATTAACGTGGAATCCTCTTATGATGACAATGGAGATGGGGATGTCCAGGAAGAAGTCCCGTCCAATGATACGACACTAGTTTCAAACGAAACTGAGTCTGAGCTACTCGTGAATGAGACTGGACCGTTGATGGTCCTTATGCCAAAACAGTATATGTCGATGACATCATCAGGGAATAATCAAGAGCCAAAATCAAGCGTTAGTGCAGGTTGGTCGTCGGTTTTAACTGGTATCGCAAGCTCATTGTCAGCATCTATTGGATCACTTACGAGCACCATAAAGTGGCCGATTACGTCAGTGACAATATCACCAGTAGAACATTTACCGATTTCAAGTGGCCTTAGTCGCAGAACTAAGCAATCCTCTATCATTCCATCGACGGTACTACCTCCAGTCATTATGTCATCTTTAAGAACAACTATAGTCGCTACTCCGCCGTTGCCAATATTGACCTCCACAGAACCGTCAATTCAGCCTTTGGCACTGACAGACATGACATCGATGCCCATACGTGAACCTGTTGCACCCTCTTCGTTCATAGTAATACCTTCAGTTGCAACAACAACATCACCATTAAGAGCATCAACAACAGCAACAATGAAAACAGCAGCAACAACTGCAGCAACAACAACAATAGAATCTTCAACAACAACAAATATCATAGCAACTTCAACATTGGCAACTTCCAGTTTCCTGACAACAACATTGCTACCTTCCTTGCCTCATTCCGACCAAGTCCAGGCCGAAGTAAGAACTCTCCTCAGAACTTCGCTTCCTAGCTTGCCAATCACTAATGAAATCGCTTCTCCAGTAAGGGAAATTATTCCTTCTGTTTTCGCATCAAAAACTGAGATACCAATACCCACATTACTTACAGGATCCCCTTTGCAGCACAGTGTTAGCATCCAAGTTGTTGTCGACACTAATGACCTAACAACCATGGAGTTGATCGCTCCTGTCATAGTACCAACCCCTACCATCAACCCTATCAACGTTTTACCGGGTGGTACTTCTAGTCTATTTGCAAGCCCATCTCTGCACTCGCAAGCTCCAGTTATAGTGCCTGATGAACACGTAATTGAGCAAAATGCACAGAAAAAGAACGAGATTATTCAACCAGCTGAGCATACTGAGCAGTCACCGACTGAAATGACAATCCCTTCGACAACACCGTCAGAATCCGAGGCAAGGCTTCATCTGCAGAATGCACCAATATTTGGCACTATCTCAACCTTCTTGAAGCCTGAAAATATCCAATACCCAGCACCAAAATCAAATTTCAGAGACATTTCTCTGACAGAAATAAGGCCATCAAGCTTTCAGTTGAAACTAGAAGCCAGTCAAGCGACAGCCATGCAAAGTGCCACCCTTTTACCTGTCAGATCCACTTATTCAGCCACCAAAGTTATTACAAGTGTCCTTCTATCTACACCAAGCTATAATCAAAGAGCTATTGTAACAGCATTGGTACCGAACAGCTCGGGAAACGAAGTATCAGGTCTTCCAAGAACACCAGTGAAGGTGTCAGTGTCTACAGTAGCCATCATAGGGGCATCAATACAGCCTACCCCCAGTAAATCAGCAGATGCAATGACTGCCAAGTCTTCAGTAACCTTACCAGCAGACGAAGTCACGAAAGTCTCCACCGATAATTTACGAGAACTCGAAAACTCCAATCCTGCTATCGGGGCGATGGTCAGTAAAGTCGAAGATTTGGTCGTAAATACAACAACTGCTGCAAAATCTTTTGCTAACATTACGACGCTAGTCAATAAACTAGAAGGGCTCGTCGATAATGAAGTTTCGAAGAACAGCGATAATACAGAGACGCGTAAGATAAACGAAATTGTTACGAAAGAGAATAACGTGACTGACCAGCGTTACGAAGGTGTTATTACGAGACTGAATTACTTGACGAATCTCATCGAAAAATTAGAGGAAGGTCGTAAACATGAGGAATCTGATGAAGGAGGAGCTAACAGTGTATCAGAAGCAACGAAAATTGAAACAGTTAAACGGTTGAATAGGATTGTCTCAAAACTCAAAATAGGCCAGCCTGAAGTTTCACCAGCGCCAAGCTTACCTCTTAAGCTGAACGCTGATAGTGCCAGCGTGTTTAGGCTAGTTTATCACAGTAGCCTAATATCAAAACCGAAAACAGCTGAATACCTTGAGCCAGTAAGGTTGCCTGTAGCACAGATGCAATCCACTCGAATTCCGTTGAAAACTGAAGCATCTATCGATACTAAACTGTCCCAAAAAGCTCCTGCAATTTATCCTCCGACGCCTGCTTTGGTCGTTAGCACAATTTTCACCAGTACTGGCATAGCATCAACTGTTGACAATCACTCACAGCTTTCCCTTTCAAGTGCCATCACAGTAAGTTCTGAGCCAAGAGCCAATATTGTGAACTCAGTTCAACCGAATTTGTCGACGCCAATGGCTGGGAAACCAAAATCAGCCTACGACTCGGTAAATCGCATAATCTTGTCAGTGGTAACAAAAGAAAGCTCAAAATTTGTGACTCCTTCGTTGCAAAGTTCACTACAGCACGCAGAAAGTTTCACGCAGCACCCAACTACAAACATACAACATCCAACAACGAACACTCAAGACCCAGCAACGAGCAATCAACACCCAACAACAAGTAATCAACACCCAACAGCAACCAGTCAGAAAGCGACAACGAACACTCAACACCCAATAACAAGCAATCATCACTCAAATGCAACAACAAACTCAGCAACAATCACTCCAAAACATCCAAGCAATACTCTAATGTCAGAAAAATTCCAAGATATAGCAAGATCTTGTAAAGCCAGCCTCGCTTACTATCCTGGATATTCATTACGAGGTGGATTCAGTTCTGGACTATTTTCACACCACAGTGACATAAAAACATTAGCGAAATGTACACAGAAATGTTGCTCAACAGATTCATGTACTGTTGTGTTTATGTTGCAAGGAAGTTGTTTTACAGTTCGCTGCACGAATAAATGGTTGTGTGCAAAGGTTCGTAATAAGAGTAAAAGCGTGAAAACAGCTTTAGTATACGTACGAAGAGGAGGAAACAGCGTTGCTGTTTCGCATGCGATCAGTATTGTTCACGATGATGTCGAATCAAGCAAAGACAAAAACTCGAGTCTGCCGAATCTAACGGCCCGCGTGAACAGAACAACTACTGCCTCTATGACAAGCACAGGCGGAACCACAAATTTACCAAACAAAATGCTTGGCGTCACCAGAACATCTACTACTGTAAAGACAACCATTAATGGACCTCAAGCAAAAGCAAATGGTACATCCCAGAGAGAGGAACTGCATAAGGACAGAACAACCACTGCCTCTATGACAAGCACAAAGGGACATAATACGAGACCAAATGATGCATCCCAGAGGGAAGAGTTGTATAAAAAGTTCTATATCCCAAAACGACCTGAGCCCAAGACTTTAGGTCAGTCAACGAAAGTTACAACAAAAGCTTCTGAGGAATATAAAGACAATACGCGCAGAACTGACACTCAACACGACAGCCCACCAACCAAAAGTGCAACGTCAACTACCAAATCACAGTCGAATACAACAGATCCAGTCCTGTCAATTAAGATTGATGACGAACCAATCTACGTGCCATCTAAGACCTCTATGGATTCTGTCTTCCATGCCTATAACCCTGAACCGAAAGACTCCTCTGCGGAAAAGATGGACCAGAAGGCCTCAAAGGAAAAGAGTGACCAAAAAGCCTCCTCAGTCCCTGTCTTCCATAGCAAACAAACAAAACCAACCAGCTCCAGTGATGCAGTATTCCATTCAAATAACATGGAACCGACGACTGCAACTGGTGCTGTATTCCATTCAGAGAACCTGGACTCGGATTTGAAATTCGGTCTGGCGGTCAAGAAAATGACGCAACCTGGTCATGCCACGAACAAGACTATTAAGGTATCAGCGAGTAATTCAATTGAATGTCACCATGGTGATGTACATTATGACACAGTATTAGCAGCAGGCTGGAAAGCAGGGAACTTTGAACGCCATGGAGACATCAACCACATTGCAGAATGCACTGAGCGGTGTTGTAGCATTCCAGATTGCCATGTTGCTATGTTAATGGTACATTGTTACACGGTTCATTGCTTTGATTCTGCAACTTGTGAGCCACAAACACCGAAAATATCGTTTTTCAGACCCAGGATCGTGTTTGTTAGGGATCCTCCCAAGATTCGCAACGAAATTCATTTAAACGTCACTGCTAAGCTTTCCAGTTCATCAACGGATTCTCCATTGGTAGTTAGGTCTTCAGCTTCATATCAAATCGTATCAGCCGTAAGCCCGTTAGCCGTTAGCGTGCATACTACCGCAAGCATGAAGTCATCAGCTAACAGTGCGTCCTCTTCGATGTCTGTTAATCAAAGAGCCTTGGAGCCAAGATCAAACATCACATCATCCGTTGCTATTTCGCAAGCCGTTACAGCATCATTTTCAACAAAGATATTTAGTGCCGTGAAAAGCCCTAACAGAAGCACCATTTGGCCCACAACATCTGAATCTTCGAGTGTGCACAAAAATGCCTTCAAATCAACAATGGCGCCACAAATGCAACATGAAACACTTGCTATTGCAATTCCTCGTGAGCCAGGAAGCAGTTCTGTCTTGATCTCACCAACGCCACACGAGCCCGTTATGTATCGAAAGACAACTGCACCAAGCACTTTTACATTGTCCACATTGGCAAAGCCTTCCCAAATTCTACCGACACAGCCTAGCTCCACAAATCAAATAGTACCGATAAACCAGACTGTAACACTAGCCCAACTGCATACAATGACCTCTTCGCCATTCACAACTTCACGAAGAGCATTTAATGCAGCTCATTCAACTGAAATCGTTTCACAGGGAGAAACTATCGCCGCACCAACATGGAGTAAAATCCAAGCTACAGTTACCTTCAAACCCTCTACTCACGTATCATCAATAACGCCCAGCCCATCTATTGAAAGATCACGAAACCCGGTTCGTCATACAAGCTTCGTAGCTTCTACTCCAGAGCATGACAAGGCAGGTGCTAATGTTGGACTACCATTATTGAATCCACGAGCAGATAACAACGATGGTTTACCGCTTTCAAATCATCGTACGCCAACGCTACCAGCTTTCGGGGACATCGGAGATGATACCGTAGAAAGGAAAAAGAACAAAACTAAAGTTGGAGCTCCTGATCATGGTCAATTGGGTAAAGTTTACAAAGGAACAACCGGGACTTTAGGTGATGTTAGAATAAAACCGGACGTTATCGTAAAAAACGTCTTGATGCCGGTATATAAGGCATACCGGATGCCACATCCTTTGCCGAAACCGGTGCAGGCATCAAAGACAAATTCAACAGAGATTTTAGAGTTGCCAGCTCTTCGAAATACTACTGTTACTGCAACTAAGATGTCGAGCCGACAAACAGTGACTTTTCAGAGGAGTTCCTTCAGTAGCAGCGCTGCACTGTCAAGCATTGGCCTTAGTAATAGTGTAAGACGAGAAATACAAATTGTGCCTATGCAACAAGCTGGGGAGACAATGCCAAAAGAACAACGGCTAGCTATAAATGCTCAATTCTTCAAACCAAATAACAACCGGAATATCAATCTCCTGCAGCAAATAGCACCAACAAAATCAAGCGCACAAAGGAACGGTGCGGAGAATTATAGCATCAAAATAAGTGAGAAACACTCGACAAGCCAACTTAGCTCAGCTTACACAGCCATCGTACAGAAACTCATTCAAAGAGCGACGTCAACCGCTAACCTGAAAGCCACTCCTTCAAATAGTCCCACTAAGCAACAGACACAACTGATTGCTGATTTCTTCGAGAAACACAATTTCAATGATATCCTAGGGCATATGAAACAACTGGAGAATTCTACACACGGTAACTCTTCCCTCAGCAAGCCAGAAAATCAGTTGAGGAATGAGTCTAGTGGTTCAAACAGGAATTCATCAAAGATAGAAATTGTCCGTAAAGCAGATAACGATTTATCGAAAATTCTAGAAGAAGCGCATAACACCACGTCTTCTAAACGCTGCAAGAAATCTCATATTCTTGAAGGCTCAATACTTACCCTTGGTTGGAAGGCCGGTGGTTACTCAGATGGCGGAGCTGCTAGGAATATCAGTGAATGCTTGACCACATGCTGTAACAGTTTGACTTGCAACGTCGCCCTGTTCGTTAAAGGACACTGCTTCTTAGTTGTTTGTAGGTATCCTGAAAGTTGTGCTCAGGTTTCGGCTGACGAACTTGATATTAAACCAAGTCTTGCTTACGTGCCTAGAAATGCAAATGAGGCAAGCGTATTTGCAAGTTTCGTACGAGCTGCTCTCGATGAGCAAAAGGAACGAGAGTTGAAAGAAATGGATAAGAGGCACAGGAATACATTGCTCCTCAACGAGGCTTTGAAACCGGGACCAGTGCCTCCTACTCCTCCACAGAAGCTGTATAGCCCTTTGCTTAACATGCATGTAAACCCAACTAGGAAAATAACTGATCCGCTGTTGTTAGCAAAGACCTATGCAGCTTCCCCTGCTGTTGTGAAGTCTCTAGAGAAAACCGAAGCAATGGCAACTGTGTCTATGTTTACTAATGGAAAGTCTTTAGGCTCGTCAGTAAGAGCTTCCCCGGTTGTTCCAGGTGCCCTACAGAACGCTGCCAAGATTGCTACTCCGATACAAGTCGCTACAGAACACAAGAAAAGACCTTTTTTGATGCAGTCTACCAAGTACGCGAATAGCGAGAAATCTTCTGCAAAGCTCTTGATAATCAACCCTACTAGCTCCCTCAGACCGCACATTAGCCTTACAGCAACTCAGTCTAGGCCACAACAACAACAACAACAACAACAACAACAACAACAACAACAACAAAAGCCACAACAGCAACAACAACAACCCAGAGACAGCAGCCAACAAGCTGCAAGATTCGCCAAATTAATCAAATTAGTTCAAAATCTACACACTGATGTGAAAACGTATCGCCATGATGATGCAGTGAAACAGACAAGCCTGGTAATGAAGCAAGTCTTATCTGCTCTAAAGGACTTGAAGGTTAGCCAGAATTCGTTCTTGAGAAATCTCTCAGACACAACGAAAAGATCAGAAATTTTCAGAAGAGTGATACAAAATGATACTACACCCCATGCAAAAGCGTTGAATGCGTCTGTAACTGTGTCAAACGATACAATCAACAACGAAATTCTTGATGTGTTGAAAGAAATTTCGAAGAAGTTGCATGATCGAAAACAAATTGCTGTAAGCAGAACCGCGAGCCTGGAGCATGCTGCTATTACCAGCTCATATCAGCTAGTAGAAAGCCCTACCCCTGTAGCGAAACGTCTTGTTAGCAAAAGCCTCGAAAGCACCACAATTTTGACTACTTCATTTCCAGTTGTTACAGACAGAGCATCAACGACCAGGCTGCTTGCAAGTTCGGTAGACCAGGTCTCATCGATCAAGTCTTCGCCAAGCATTGCTACGAAAATGATCTCTTACGGACCTGTAAGGAGTGCATTACATGCGGTGAATGCCACTGATGAATTGAGTCATCTTGTGGAGGGCTCTGAGAAACGTAATACAATCCCACAGTTGCATCAAATTGCTGCAGAAATCTCAGTTGGTCCAAGGATAAAGCCAGCTCTTATTGAAGCACGAAGACAAGGGAGTATCGACAATCTGGTTAGAACGACATATCCTTTAAGAGCTTCTGCATCGAAAATGATCGATACAAACGAAGTTGAACCACCATACAGCACTGTAAAGGCTACCAAGATTACGAAAATGGATAAGGACAGAAGCCATGATTATTATTCTGATAAGATGAATCGTTTGTTGGGTCATATGGAAAGACTCCTCAATTACACCAATGACGTCCAGAAGAAATTTGTCAATTCAGGGAAACACGAGAACGATCTTCAATCTGATAAGATCCATTTAATAATCCAGAAAGAGATTTCGAAACTAAACATGACAAAAGCTATCACGGATATCAATGGAAACCTGGAATATCTTAAGCTTGATCATCGTAGTCAAAATCCAGAAGAAGCCATGAAGCCTCTTGTAGAAGTTCTTAAATCTGCAATACAGAACATCAGTAAGTCAAATGGGGTACCTCAAGGATCAATGCCAAGTGATCGAGGGCCACTGTTTACAGATGATGATAACTTGGGGACAGAAGATGATACAAATGATAACAAATTCTTGCTCAACATATTAGATGATATTCAGTCAAGTTATCCTGATACAACTTCGACTGTCGTACCCGACTCTCACCAGACACTACTTTTAAGGACGGCAAAAGTGACAAGTACTCCTGCCTTGATGATGCTGTCGTCATTGAAGCCTGCCCGTCCATTTTTAAGAGGTGTTGAACGTAAATCATCCATCAATACTGTTCAGAAGATAACTGCGATTCTTCCAGCTCTCAAAATTTCTTCAACTTTGAAGTCAACAACTTCGAGAAGGTCGGATACGGCTCCCTCATTAAACTCCAATACGATACCAAACCACCTTCATCCAACTCCAACCCCTCTATCCTCCAGCAGCAGAATACAATCTATGATATCGACCATATCACGTGACTCTGGCAACAGACTGACAGCACCACTTTACCCAACAATGGACAGAAATAAACTGCTTCTGGAGACACAAACCACCCCAACCCCAACTATAGTCACGATGATTGATTCAAAGTCTACAGCACGGCAGACCAAAACTGCAATGGTAGCCACAATTAGAAGTTCACAGTCAACTAAACTTGGAACAGACACTCAGTCACCAAAACCATTTCATATCATAAAGTCGGACCAGATGCCTGCCAAAACTCTTTCAAATCAACAGACCGATCGAAATGACTCATTTTCGCACGCCGTTACAGCTGTAGACGATTCAGTTGACTTCGAGGCCGAACTTGATTTCCTGAAGCCGAAGAAGAAATGTAGGCACACTGATGTCTTGAGGAACCAAACGCTTAAGAATGGCTACGCTGCTGGGACATTTAAACAAGTAGGTATTATCGAAAGCATGGAGAAATGCATCTCTCTTTGTTGTGATGAAGTTACCTGCGATGCTGCATTTATGCTTGGGAATCGATGCGTCCTCGTTCATTGCAAAGATGCTGATTCGTGTGTTACGACACATGCAAGGCCATCGAAACTATTTCCACAAATATCGTTTATTCTCCGACACGACATGGACTCTCAAGCGAATAAGAACAGCTCAAGTCAAGGAAACAAACCTCAAATTTACACGAAATTTTCGAATGTGCCTAGAAATATGCAACAATCAACGGCTACCAAGGCATCGACAGCAACTCAAACCATTTCTCTAATTTCACAAATCAAAGCCACGAAAAGTTCCGAGCATGTCTCATCGACACACATTCTTGCAAGCGTACCAAATATTTCAATGGCATACCAAAACATAGTAGCGCTTGCAACTAATTCAGCAAAGACTCGAGACGTTTTGTCAACTACGACAACAACCACAGACGCCAGTGCAGCACAACAGCAGCAACAAAAGATTAGTTTTAGTAATAGACAGCTTGGTCAAGGCATAGAGAATCAGTTAGATAATACGACATCAAACGCTTTACATCGGTTAGCAATTGTACCAACAGAAGCTACCAAAAACACGACAGGGTCATATGACCCTACTCGGCTACACAGCACAGGAAGTTCCAGCCAATCAATCTCTGCCGACCAACTGGGGGAGAACCCTAGCGAGCGCTTATTCGTCGGGGAGATTCCCAAAGGAGAGAGCCCTCGGAACCTGCCTCTGTGTTCGTATAGCCCGATTTCTTACAATGTTACGCTACGACACGGCCTAGGGTCGGGCTATCACATGAACCGGGGCAGAGTTCCTGAGGAGGAGTGCGCCAAATTGTGCTGCGCAACCTCTGGCTGTGACGTTGCGATTATGCTAAGTGGCAATTGCTATTCAGTTAATTGTCCGAACAAGGAAATGTGCGAGTTGGTCGACAGTGGATCTGCACAACCAGCTCCCAAAGTTATTATGGTTTACAGGAAAAGCAACAACGAAACATGGCGTTTCGTTGCGACAGAACAGCCAAGGACAACAGAGCATGCAAATTCTGTGTTCAGTATCGAATTAATGCAGCCACAAGGAAACTCGGTACTACGGGATAACTCAACAGTTGCGAAAGCCGTAAACTTTTCGGCAACGAATGGCTCTCGTAGTCCCCCAACTTTCAGCAAAATATCACCTATAGTCAAACAATTTATGCCCTCGAATATCGAAGATTTAGGTGACGAAGTGTTACCACCTACTGTCGAAACCAAGAGCGAAACAGCGTACGTACCGACTACGGCAGCAGGTCACGTGGACGTAAGTGAAAAGCAACCAACCGAACATTCCAGAACACCAGAAACTATCATCACGCTACCTTCAACGCCGAAAATCGTCACCACAACTCCAACCGAAAAACATCTTACGGCGAGCGATAGCTCCAGCTCGGAATTGATCACCGAGTATCCTTCGTATAACGAGAAAACTCTCGGTGGTGTTACAATCCCAAGTGGTTTGAGTAATGTTGAAATGCACGTACTCAAAGATGAGATTGCTGAACCTCGAAACGTCGCAAATGCTAGCAACGATAAGTTTTATAACGATTCGTCAGTTAATAATTCACCGAAAGTCTTCGGAAATTTGAAAGCAAATGATGAAACAGTGAACGACTTTGAGGCTGATTTTGATGCAATTACCGATGCCGCAAACAGTGCTGATGCTGCTATCCCAGATGAATTCGGTAGCAAAAGTGATGATGATATTTCACTGCAAGTTTTGAAAATGACTGACGATGCAAATCCCACTGCTTCACCTACAGTTGATACTCAACATACTGCAGATACAGAGTTTCAAAGCGTTGCTAATAATGAAGAGCAAGGAACAACGGTGGAAGGTGATTTAAGACAGGGAGATACGACTACCATTTCAGCTAATAATGAAGCAGAACTACGCACTGAAGTAAGGCCTACTGCAAGACCAACCCAGCAGACCCTAGCTACAAACCCCCAAGAAAATGGCAATATTAACTTGCCCACTACGAGACTGCAAACAGAGGAAACTGCTGGACCAACAAATTTGATGCAAGAGAATTCTGATGATAGAGCAACTCAGGGCGAAATAACTAACCAGAGCAATAAGGACAGTCAAGGTTTAGGCATTAGTAAAGTTTTCAGAAATCTACATGAGGAGAGAGAACAAGCTCCAACTTCAGGAGGAGCGTTGCAAACAGCAGATATGGAGCCTACTTCAAGACAATTTCAAAATGGTTTGCTTGATACTGAGAAGACAGATTCTCACAATAATGCTAGGATTCAGGATGATAAAGAGGCTATGAAAGAGGCAGGAAATGAGATTGAAGCTGCTAACAAAGATGAGGTTGACGAGAATTCATCATCTCAGCATGAGAAGGAGGCTCAACCAGACATAACAGAGGTTCATCATGGGGACAATGAGAGAGATGAAAATCCACGTGAAATGGGTTATGGTCGAAGTGCTATTCACCAAGGTAAAGAAGAAATGCAGAGTGAAAGCAAACAGGTAATAGAAAAGGGATCTTCGTATGTATCGCATCATGGCTCAGGGAAGACATTGATAATTTCAAGAGAAAATACAAAGAGACAGAGTTGTAAACATCGAGATATTAGAAGCAATGTATTATTTGTTAACGGAGGAAAGAACAAGAAGTTCAATAAGCTTGGAACAGTCAATGATATGTTAACTTGCATTGAGCTTTGTTGTATTACAGAGAAAAGGTGCGATGCTGCTTTGTTGCTGGGACATACTTGCTATGCAGTTGTTTGTATCTCTGCGGAGGACTGTGCAACCAAGGAGTCTAAGATAGACATGCTTGAAGCGAAGATTGCGTATATGTCCTCTGAAGCAGAAGAGAACGTGGAGGAGAAAGAGGAAATAGATGAGGCTGCGATGGGAAGTATCAGGAAAGAAATAAGGCCCAAGGGAAGCTTAGATGAGGGGAAAGCTTATATCGCCAAGCCGAGAAAGAATGGTAGAAATCATGCAAATAATGCTGCTTGTTTGAGAAATATATTTGTCACTGGGATCATGCGAGGTGGTTTAAACGCCGGTGAAATCACTCGTCATGGAAAGGTAAAAACGGAAAAATCCTGCTTGAAGTTATGCTGCCATGACCCGAAGTGCAACATAGCATTCTTATTGAAACGGCATTGTTACAGCATTGCGTGTCATAATGGAGATGATTGTATCATTGAGCATATGAAGGCTTCTTGGTATTCCCCAAGGGTTGCTTTAGTGCGGGGTATTGTTGTTCGGGGGAAGAAGAAAGAGGAGAGAAAAGTGTACAAGAAGATGAGCATACCCCAGCCGGATTCATTATTCAAATACCTGGCCAGCTCACAGGAAGCTGACGTTTTGGATAAGAAAGATGTAGCGCCGAAACCGGAAGTGAGGAAGCCGGAAGTGAGGAGACCGGAAGTGAGGAAACCGGAAGTGACAGAGCTCGTAGAAGGGCAGCGGGAAGACGATTCTGACAAGGAAGTAAAGGGTGTCGAGGAAGTGAGAAATGAAGAGGATGACGAGAACGAAGGAGATAATGAAGTGAGTGATAATTCTCCTGCTGTGACAAACATTGAGCACAGATTAATACCTAGGCAGAAAGCGATCACTTCTATAAGGCACAGAGACCGGGAGGAAAATACCATAGGGAAAGACAGTGTTTATACAGAGAACTCCGAGCTTGATCAAAGTAGTATGGGTTCTCGAGGAAGAGAAGAGCGGCCTAAATTCGAATCCAAATCATACACAAGGCGTCCAAATAAGAAAATCGTGATTGATGATGATTTTGATGATCAGCAGACGATTCAAGGAACGATTAGAAACGGAGAATCACTCGGTGCAATCAGTAGTAATCATGATCAAGATTTGATGAGCGATTCAGAAGATGATCGCAGAGTTGATCACAATAAAGACTGGAATGAAATGAATTCTGCATCAGATAGTCATCAAACAGGTGATCTTGGTGATTCTGTTGATTCGGACAAAAGTGATGGGGATGATTTGATGGTGATTGGCAGTAAGAAGAATGTTATACAACATATCCGGCATAAAGCAAAGCATGAGAATCGACATCACCCATCGATCGTGAGTGATTTCGGATCATTAGGTGCTGCCGGTGATGTGCAGAGAATCGACAGCCAGACTGATTTGATCGATAATTCGGAATTGCCACATATCAGTAAGGAACAAGAGCACGAGGTGGAGGATCAAGGTAGCCAAGTGAATGATGAGGGAACTGTTCATGGTTATAAACATAAGACGAATGATAAGGAAGGTCATGAGTATATGTTAAAGGTGAAAGATCAGGCTGAAGATCGAAGGCCAACTGTGGATCATGAATCAAAGGTGAGAGATGAGAATGAAGAGCATAGGTCAGATTTCAATTGGTATTCAAAGAGTAGAGATGATAATGATAATCATAGAACTGAAACTGAGCGTAAGTCTACAGCAAGGGAGGGAGCTGAAGATCATATTTCATTCTTGAATCACGAGTCACATCACATCACACACAACAATGGGCATATCAGCCCTCGCCAATACAGGCTGAGAGACAGAAAAGCTGGGGAAAATCAGGATTTCAGAGGTGAGAGTAAATTATACCAAGCATCTAATCACAGACGTGCGCCAAGCAGGCACCATCGCATCAGAGACCATTTCAATGTTGGAGGAGCAGATCTTGGTGAGCTCTTCTCTGGTCATTACCCTGATTTCAAAGAAAATGCTAAACATATTGATGGTGACAGAAAATCAGATATTTATGATCTTGGCGATGAGACAGTGTCAGACAGGAATCAAGAACAATCATTTACCAATCAAGGCGATCGTGATCAAGATGATAGGAGACATGCATCAGTGATTCATGATGACGACTCTGGTGTGAATAACCACGTGCACGAATCGACCAATGAAGACCAAGACATTGATCATGTGATTAAATCAGCCAATGATGATCAAGATGATGACAATGATGTTGATATCATGAATGCTGATTGGTCAAATGAAGAGAATAAGCATCACAGGAGAATTCATAGACTCGAAAGACCAAGGCATAAGGAAACACCAAAGAGTGATGAAGCTGATAATGTTCGTGATGAAAATGAACGGCCTAAGCTCTCCAACAGAGCGTCACACAAAGATACATTTATTAGCCCGAACCACTACGATCGTACAAAAGATCGTGATATTACAGATAATAATGAAAATTATGATTTTATTATGCCGCATAAATCACGGCTTTCTGAAGTCCTAAAGAAACATTCTCACAACAAACCGTTAGTCGTTATAAAAACTTCGGATAACGTACTGGAAGACACAGCATTTGACCGACACAAAACGAAACATCGCAAGCCAGTTGTCGTAATGCCGAAAGACGATTACGATGAACTGAACTTCTACCGAGAAATTAATCGTCTGACTGGGGATTCCCCAAGCAATGACGACGACGAGTTTGATATACCTGATGAAAGTGTCGGTGCAAAGAGACAGGGGAATCACCAAGAGCCGTATGAGATCGTTGACCCGAATATCAAAACGACTCCATTAGGATTGATCATGAAACGACCGAAATTAATGATCAGCCAGCCTATTCATGACGATTTCCCACAAGACCAAGAAAACTATCTTTTCGTCGATCAGCCGAAAGATCATCGGGTTATCTCGGCAGTTCACGAGGATCAAGATGTGGCCGATTATCCGTATGTTATTATCCGACGAAGACCGAAACATCATGCGAATCATTTTCCATGGCAAACGAGAAATGTATTAGAAGAGGATATCTTTGGCGAGCCTGTATTGAGTGATGTAGGAAAGAATGGTGTGCTGAAGAGTAATGTTGGGGTGCTTGGTGATATAAATCCTACACAAAAGCATCTCGCCCTTCCTTCGCCAGGAAGAAAACACGAGGCATCCAAGCCAGTACCAAGGAGGCCAACTAAACTACAACAGAAGAAGGCAACAGCTCCGTCAGTGAAAGTTAGACCCTCCAAAAAACAAAAGACCAATTCACCTGATGCAAACCAAAAGCCCATAATTTTATCGATCAATGTTGAAACATACCCTGGTGCTGTAAACCCCAGGCAACGAGTCGACCAGAACCTTGAGATACGGCCACTGACAACCGCAAGACCATTGCTGGAAGACCAGCAAATGAGAGGCAAGAAATCGCAACCTCGACCAACCAAGAGACCGACTGTAAGACCAAAGACCAACCACCCGAAGAAGAAACCAACGAAGCCACCTCATAAATCAACTCATTCGGTCACTCGTAAGCCAAGTAAACATGCAACTCCGACCAAACGCCCAAGCCACAAACGGACACCATCTGCACACAAGCGCACTCCGACGGGCAAACATCACACACATACACATAGCCACAAGCGAACACCAGCGGGCGAATATTCTACGCCCATACATAAATACAAGCAAACGCCAACAAAGAAGCCGTCAATCAAACTGACGCATAAACCAACTACCAAGCCAAAATCGGAAGCTGTGAATAAGAATGGTTCCGGGGTTGGATCGTTGAGGAACGTCTTTCATTTAGGACACTGGAAAGGTAGGTTTCGATTTGTTCTCTGTTCTATTTACTAGATTTGGTTTCTTTTCTATTGAACAGTAACGGGATGTTTTGGTGAAAACTGATGAACCGCTTGTATAGTAATGACAATCTTCTCACTCAAAATATCTTTTAATTATCATTTCGAGTATCTATATTCCATCGCACTTGGTGGTATTCAAGATCCAGTTAAAGTTGTGACAATGAAGTTTCATAATTAGAAATGTAGGGACACTGACTAATTATACTATTTTAGCCCATATAGGAAACAATGGAAAGCACGGTGGATCCTGTCTCTTAAGAACTCTATGACATTGCTTTGAATTTGTTTGGTCTCGTCAGCTTTTGGAAATTTTGGATTTAAATATCCTTTCTCTTTTACGCAGGAGCAACAAATGAAAGCTCACCAACTCCTCGAACTGTACGCAAAGATACAATACCAACATTGAAGATGAGGCTGGAGCAAGAATCAGAACGAGAACTCAAACTACGACAAACTGTCGCTAATCTCAGCAAAGAGATTGAGCAACTTCATGACAAGCTCACAAATACAACACACAAGATGGTTTACAAAGAAACTGCTGCCGCTAAGTTGGCGCTAAAACTTGGCGAAATGGAGGCTGAAGGAAGAGAAGAAAATGCGCAAACGAGACAAACCATTCCACACATGCATAAACATCCAAAATCACATGATATCGCAAAGAAACAAGGTCTTATTGAGAAAAATTCTAAGAAAAGAAAGGTTGTTCTTGGAAGTCATCTACCAATGACTGCTGGTGGTGATAAATCAAACCCGGAACTAAGTGATGTGTCTAATGTTGTAAAGCATATGCCTGACTTGGAGAAAGAAACATTGATAAACAGAACAAGTGATAGAGATTTCAATGATGGCTTTGTGCTTCTAGCAGGTATGTAATCTTAAATAACATAGACATAGCTATCTCGTTTAGCCGCTATCGATAGTTTAAAGAAACACATACATACCAATCGTTTCCTAGCTACACAATGAGACAAGACGTATTTGTCAGAGTTTTCAAATAACATGAGAATTATATTTTATCTTGGCCTGAGCCAGCTTTTGACAATTTCGATTCCCTTTAATCAAGACGTACTGCGCTTTTCATCTAGTTTTATCGATCCTTTAGATAGACATTGCAGCATTGTAATACATCTGAGAGCAAGCTGAACAGCAAGGAAAACATTCATGCCAAATTAAGTTACAAGTCGACGAAAAGCCTTCTTAATTTGATACCTAACGTTTTGCTTGATAAATTTTTGAGAAAATAGTTACTTTAAAACTTTAACTTTCCATCAGAAGCTCCTTGCTTCGATCTATTTGTGAATTGGACTGTTGGTATATTTTAGGTTTTAGTTGTAGATATTAATGAGCTGATTCTTGCTTACATGTATACAATTAACTAATTTATCTACCAACGTCAAATGAGACATGAAAGTATGCAGTAATATGTTTCTGCAATGGCAAAATTGCCAGTGGATTTCCAAGCAACTGTGAGAATTCAGAATGTTTTGTTTACCACTTATTTCCTGCTCTTCTTTCTTTTCCCCTTTTCCACTACTTTTAACTTGGCACTTTTGGGGCTTTTGCATCATTCCTGGAGGATTCCATTACAGAATATCACATAATTTTCAACCTTCTTCAAGTATTCTATATTCTTTGCAGATGCTGTAAATGCACTGAGAAATGAAAAGCCAATGACAGCAAACCCACTCCTTACTACATCTACTTCCAAAACTGAGGACGTTGGGTCACAAAGAAATGCCATTCCCTCTCAAAACAACACACGCGACGAAAGCATTGGTTTGAAGTTAGACCAACTAGCTCCTTCAAAAATAAAGGATTCCCCCACAAAAGGTTCGCTTTCAGACGGATTTGAATTTGCCAAGGCTGAAGGGAAAGCTGGGGAACTTGGAGACATGCCGACAATGAAGAATTTAAAAAAGGTGAAGCGTAAACCAAAGAAAGTTGTGAAACCTAAAGAGATCCCTTCACTCGACGATATCAAACTGCTTCAAGAGCACAAAAAGCAATCTGCTAACAAAACGAAGCCGATCAAACATGTTATTGTAAAGCCTATCAAGATTGCACAGCCTAATATAACAAAACAAGAAAATTTGTTAAAACTGCATCGTAATGACACCCCGAAACGGCCTAAGCAGGAAAAGATTGGAAATCTCAGCAATGAAGAATTGAAAGTTCCAGTTTCCCACAACACCAAGCTTGGAGATTTAGGAAGTCTTGGTGACTCCAGAGCCGCTCCTGTTGTGTCAAAAAATTCTAGCGTCGAAGAGGCTGCCTGGAAGCGTAAGCTTGCAAACCTTGGCGAGTTGCTATCATCCGGACCACCCAAAGACCCCGAAACACCTTCTGTTAGTGACCTTGGAGAGATAGCTACATACAAGAAAGAGATGGCAGCTGCCATTAAAGGGCTAGGACCAGATGCGAATTTAATGTCGAAGAAATCCCGTGTGCCGAAGAAACCGAGACGAAGATTCTGGGGTATCAATGCCGTTGAAAATGATGCAGCTGATGAAGAGAGTAATGAAGCAGAGGGAGGTATTCGAAAGTTAAAGCATAATTATTGGGGTATCAATGCAGCCAGTGAGAATTATCATCATAAAGATGAGGTTCCAAGCAGACAAGGTGAGTGACTTGTTTTAGTATTTTCTGTCTTGTCAACTTCTCGCATGTTTCTTTTATAATGCCACAGTGCTCATTTGGGAGAATCCCACAGATTCAGGCAAGAAATCTTTGGGAAATCACTTGACGTTTTGGTCATGCTGGTTATGTCCTGGCCGACAAGGGCGTATGTCATGACAACTGCATCTGCTGATTTTTATTGATATACTAGTACAAAGATACTAGTGATTAGAAACAGAGATATTTCTACGGCCAATTCGTGAATCTGTAAACATAAGTAAGGCAAACATGCTCGGAAAGCTTGGTGGCTATTTCAGTTATTGAGCATGCGACAGCGAACTTTTATGAAATGGCAGAAGCACAGATCTATGTGTCAATGGAAGAGCCAGAAATGAAAACAAGAGGTATATCAATAGAAGAATGACATATCTAAACAACTGCCACCCAAGAATCATTTATAGTTTATCTTTGATTCAAAAATTTTGACCATTAGATGTAAACAAATAACTCTTCAAGATTGCGAAAGTTTACAAAGTTTACTGAACATAGCTTTTGAGCTTGACGCTTCATTTGGTAAAGTTGGTATTCAGTTTCGTTGTTACGGGGAGCGAAACATTTGAACCCCTTTGTCAGATAGATTTTAAGAGAATTTAGGTGGAAAGAAAATATAACTCTTGGGCTTGATACGTCCAATAATTGAAGCAAAAGAAGACTGAAGAATATTGAAGAGTATGTTGGAATTCCGGGGAGCATAACATTGTAAGAGATCGTTTTTTGCGATCTCTACAATATTGTGCTACCTGGCATGTCCTATGTCATAAGCAACTTTCACAGAGAAGGAAAGCACTCAATGAAGAGAAATTAAGGAAACTGAAGAGAAGCCTTGAGAAGCCACATACGGGACCTCTTTCGCAAAAAGGACTTGAAAAGGACTATTATTCAACTTAATCTCCAATGGAAAATGTTCTGTTACTTGGAATGATTGCAGTTTTGAATCGAGGAAAAAGTATTTTGCATGTAACGAACGCACTACATCCAATCTGCAACTCCACTAGATATGGCTGCAAATTGGCTCAAATATGCCCGGCCTATGATTGTTAGAAGGAAAAATACAAAGGACTGAATTCTGCAGACACAAGAAGCGATTGACTTGGTCCAAGAGTGAACTGAATGGATTCCAAACTGAGTTAGAAATTTATTTCAGTTTGGTGGGATAGCTTTTGCTTGAAATGGAACGCTCCAGTGATTTCAGGCTTGCAAAGGGGATACTTTTTAAGCCTCAATTCGGAATATTCAGCCTCGTTATGAACTTGGGACACCATCGTCTGACTTTGGATCCGTAGCACGAATGGCTTGAAAATTTTGCATATCATAAATTCCTGTATTCAAGTTTGGACATCAAATCAAATTCTTTAAACAGAGAGTTCAAACGGAATATAAAGTTTACAGCAAACAAGGACGCTGCAACAGCCGCCACTCACATTCAGCTTGCAGATAACCTACGGGTGGTTGATCATTCATGCGTGACCTTCGATGCGCAACGCCGTAAACTGAGGCTTGCATTGCCGTTTACAAATCTGTGTTCGTACGCGTGAAATATGGTTAGGCCGCGGAGAGGTTTATTAATAAAAGATGGGCCTAAATTTGGAAGATAAAGTTGCAGTTATTATCAAGAAATGCAAGAGAAAATGCTGGTTAAAGGCTTAATATTTGGCTAATTACTACATTGCTTCTACAGACCATTTGAAGGAGTTTTCGAAGCACAGGTTTTGAGGGAACGAGGCGAAGGTCTTTGGAGACTTACTGCATTCTTATTAAATGCTCAATGCTGTTTACTTCGATTTAAATGTCGAGACGGAGGTCTATCCTGAATCAAGAGAGGAATAAGTTGCTGTTTTGTTACATGCAACTGATTTGGAAAAGAGTCACGTTGCAACACTATATACCCCCTTCAGCATGATTTTCTCAAGGATATGTTTTATCTCCTCTTCATTGTTATTATCATGTTCAAATCATTTGCGTTTTGTGAAGGTAAGTTTTCGAAAGTACTATGGATGTTTCACACTCTTTTACCATGAAGAGGGGTTACTGGAATATAATTTCTCTTCATTTCTACCAATTTGTTGGATGTTAAGACCTACTATTCATCTCTAACTTTATATTCTCCCTCTCCTAGTCTGCCTTTCCCTCAGTTGAAGCGTGATCTTTTTTTGTTGTATCCCTAAACTGAATTTATTAATTCATTTCAATACTTCTATGCTGAAAAGTTTCTAGCAATTTTTTCTCTAATTTAGGCCTACTATGAATGCTGCATCCAGGCATGGAACCCCTGGTTTAACATACTCTCCAAAGGACGGCAAAGTGATTTGCTTGGTCAGCCATCCGAAAGGTCACCTATCCGGATTTCGACATCACACGATCAAGCCTAACTTCATTTACCTAATTGAATCTATGTACCCCGCCCACCTAATTGACCAACGAATCCTAGTACGTATGAAATTGAATGAAGTATTCTTTTTACTCCACAGATGATGGTATTGTAGCACATTATGGTTTCGAGGCTGTAAAATTGAACGAGGTTAAAGATGATTCTGGTAGCGAAAACAATGCATTGCTTGTCAACGGTGCAAAAGTTAGCAAACAGGATGCGAAATGCGGAGCTGCAGTTTCCATGGCAGGAGGAGAAGTTCTTATGAATGGGCAAGCTTTCAAGGATAAACCAGACCGTGCTATCACTGTTGCATTGTGGGTAAAGCTGAATCGTGATGATGATAATTTGTCATTTTTCAATGTCAAAACAACGTTGAGTGGAAAAGGAGCGAGTTATACTCTCGAGGTTAAAGATGGTATGTTATGTTATGTTTGTGTTTGTTTACAGAACAAATCGATTGTTTTTAAGGAAAGTTTTTCAGTCTGTGGCAAAGGTGTAAATGGCAGAGGACATAGGATGTTAAAAATTGTCGTTTGTTTCTTGTAAAAATTTGCTGGCTTTCCCTTTACTAAAACTGCATATTGCAGATATGAAATGTTTGATTGCTTTGGCAGCTTAGATTAACAAGATGAATAAAAATTTTGATGCTTACGCCTAGCTAAGACTAATTCACATCCTTAGTATGCCGTGATATTTTCAAACATTAATTTTAAAGCCTTAGTCATTGAACACTATAGTTTTCTTTGCACTATTTGGTAGAGTGAGGTAAGCGTAGTATATCTTTGAGCTATTCTAAAAAGAATCTGAATCAAACAAAATTTGGTACATTTATGAAGTCTTTTGAATGAACACAATGGTGATAAAGCTCTAATTTCACTGAGTCCTGAGTATCATGTAAAAAGCATAAAGCAATCGCTTGATCTAAACTCTTTTGCAGAAAAGCTAAGAGATCTATTGCTTGATTTAAAGGGATCTGAAATCAGTCTGTTCAATTTTGATTTTTGTTTGCCTTCTACTTAGCTCATAGTAAGCAATAAGTGTCCTCCTTCGATTGGAAAGTTGACAATGATGGAGATTCAGACGTTGGAAAAAGAGCTTTATGTAGAACACGCAAAATGAAAATTCTTTATTGCTTCAGTTTTAAGTTTAATGTCGATATCTCTATGAAAATTTTCTTGTTCTCCTTTCAGGAAAACTTCATTGGAGTCATGTTGATGAACATGGCAACTACGTTTTCGATCTTCTCACAGTCCAAAGTGCGACAGTACCACAAGATTTATGGACCCATGTCGCTGCCACTTATAGTTCTCGCACAGGACGCGCCAAAGTGTTTGTTGACGCACAGCTTATCAAATCAGAAAGTGGAACAGGTTCTCTGTCGACCCATTGGAAAGGGAAGGTAGCAATTGGAGCTGATGGCACTCTCCCTGGACAGGTCGATGAGTTCTATGTCATGAAAAAGGCGTTGTCACAAAATGATGTCAAGGATCTTACTGAGCTGTGTAATATTGGAGCTGGTGAGTTGTTGTTTTAGAATTGCTTGAAATCAAGTCAGTAAAAGTCATACTTAATGCACTAAAAAAGTTTTTCAAGTTTGGAAGGTCGTGTCATAAAAACTACTGTATGGATTGGAGTAAATCAAATTTTGATTGATAACCAAAAAGCTGAAAGAGCTTCATAGGTAAAGTTAGGATTATTGAAAAGTTCTTCACTTCAAAATGCGTGCAAAAGGGTCCAAAGCTCTCGATCAGATTATATGCAAATTCTGTCTCAGGGAAATGTGCAAGTAGCTACATTTTGTCTCCCCAAGACTTGAAAGCGGAGTATTGTAAAGTATTAGGTCATGATGTAATTTCTCTCATGAAAATAAAAGTTCTTATCTTCATCTATATTTCTTTATTCAAATTCCTTAATTCTTTAAAGAATCATCGGTTCATGAAGAAGGGTATTCGAGACAATTACAGAAAATATTTTGAAGGTAATTTGCCGCAAAGTGGAGCTAATGAAGTACTAGTCCTCAGTACTATATGATGCCACCAAGAAGATGGACATAGTATATAGCATATTTACTACAATTTACCCTTAATTTTTTATATCCATTCTAGACTACTCAATTCCAATGGAGAATGGCGCATATAATGGCCTAATCCCGGACGAGCAATTCACCGAAATGAAGGAACGCCTAACAGAAACAAATGCACATCGTCATTCGAACCTAAACAAATTTACACCGACTCCAAACAATGGAGACATCGATCCTGCTAGCAACGACAACAACCAAGTGAAAGACGGTAACCCTGACAACAGGTGCTCTAAAAATGCTGTATTCTACAGTGCAGATCTCAAAGGCGGTCGCAACAGTGGACTCTTTACACGAGTCGGTCATGTTGATGATATCAAAGACTGTATAGAACAATGTTGCATCACTCCAAGGTGTGACCTTGCTTACATGGATAAGACTGTGTGTTATACTGTTATCTGTCACTTCCCGTCGCTGTGTCAGCCGATTAGAGCTGTGAAGGCGCATACGACGCTTGGATATGTAGCAAGGAATGGAGACACTGTTTATGATCCAGGTAAGACTATTTTGCTTTCACAAGACGCTTTTTTAGTTCTTGCTTGAAAATATAACTTGAAAGATGAAACTGATAGGGAAGTATCATAATCTCAAATATTGTGCTAAATTTTGTTCTGTGACATGAAACCGTTTGAAACATGATTAAGGAGAGAATGTTTTTTGACAGTCTTTAAATTTTTTTCGACAGGCTTTAACATTTTTTCGACAGTAGCTACGATTCTGAATATCATTTCGCTTTTTACAAGCAAAAACTTTTTCCTTTCAGACAACTAACTCATGCTCTTAGATTTGTCTGCGCTCCATTCTTTTCTGTGCAAGTGTAGTGGTTGATGATAAATCATTATTGATTCGAAACGTAAAAAAATTATTTGAGTCTTGTTTGTTTAGGCCTTAAGCCAATAAACTTAAAACTGATTATATCGCATTACTTTGTTAAAAGATATCTCAGATATTTGATATGCAAACTTGTTTGTCGTCTTGCTGCTCATTCAACTAGAAATTTAGAGACCTAAAGTTTAATTTTTCGCTGCTTGGAAGAGAGCTCTGTAAATGAACCTCTCAAATATTTTCATGAGATGAAAGGTAGCAAACTATTTTTGAGAAGGCATTTACTTGCAGTAGATTATCTTGACAGACTTTTAAGCGAATCTTTCCTTCATTTTTACAGCTAATTACCCAACAGAATCTCCTCTTGTCGCATTAACAACAACAGCCACTACAAGGCCCCCAACAACTGCAACAACACAAGCAAGACACACATGCTTGCAAAGCATGGTATACTTTAGCGTTGCTCTTCGCGGTGGATGGACATCCGGGAAATTCACAGACATGGGATTGGTTCACAATTTACGTGAATGTGTCAAGCATTGTTGTGATGATAAGTCATGTGACTTGGCCATGGTTCTCAGCCGGAAGTGCTTTACAGTTCATTGTTATAGTTTGGCTGATTGTCAGACGATTCCTGATGGGCATGCGCAAATTGCGTACGTGACGAGAGAAGGCTTTGATAGCATAGGTATGTAATGTTAATCAATAGCAGAGCTCTTAGAGCATCTTTAATCAACAAGTACGAAGTTATAGACAAGAAAACAGACCACAAAATAGAATTAAATTTTTAGCCATGTGTGATATTCGCTATTGCAGGTTTTCTTGAGCTTCTCCTCCAGATCTTAGCAATTTTGAAAAAGATTTGATGCTAAAACTCGCAATTTTGAACAAAATTTTACTGCTAATTCTAGCTATTTTTAAACAAACTTAACAACCAAATTGCTTTGCCTTGCCATATTCTGCGATACATGTAAGAACAATTTGAGCTTTAGCCTTTAAAAACTTTAAGATTTTAGCCTTTTTCTAGGACGAAATATTATTCTAATGGAACTTTCATCTTTTTGAATGTAAGTGACATTGTTTAGGACATAGCACCGTTATTCATTTGTTTATAGAACCTTTCCTCGCAGTCAGTGACTTTGTGACTGTAATGTTCCTGGCTCTGATTGCATGAAAGAAATTTCGTATGATAAATTTTGTTTTCGCTTAAATATTTTATTCTATGTCTTTCGTTTTAGTTCCAACAAAGCCAACCAAAGCTCCTCAATTGCATGGCAGGCCCAGCAATGACCAAAAACCAACGGAACCATTACGTCATCCAACTCCAACATTTTCACCGACTTTGACAAGAAGTGATCCAAGTCTTGTTTTGCATCTTTCATTTGATAAAATCGAAGAGAATCGAATTCTTGATGACTCGAAATATGGAAATGATGCTTCTCTCACCACAGGTATGATTAGAGACAATTTTGTTGCATTCACTTCTACAAGACGAACGCATTTGCTCTATTAGATGCGATATGTTATTGTGTTAAAGAAAGATATATCCGAAAACATCAAAAAATTTTAGCCGAAATCTTTGAAAATTGATAGACCCTTTATTTTCAAACAGAAAAATATGGAGCATACACTTAGACCTCCAACCTTGGCATGAAATATGAACCAGAGAAAGTTACAAGCTACCTAATATGTAAAAGCAACCATTTTTTTTGTCGAATTTGGTGCAACTTTTTTATCTGTATCCAAAGTAAAAACACTCCATGAAGCTACGATCTTTGGCGCAATGGAACGAAGAACGAGGATGGTTGATGGCTTTGTTTCGCCTAAATTAGGGGATTATTTGCACAATAGCATTCAGTGCATTTATTGCAGAAATTCTCTAGAGTTTTTGTAGACTCCTTAGACTCTCTATCTTAAAAGAGAATCTGTAGGGTAGAAAGATACCTTAAATTCCCTTAAACATTTTCCTGTCCTTTTTAGGTGCTAACGTAACGCCAGGCGGCGGTATTCGTGGAAATGGCGTTGTGCTAGATGGTGGAGACATTCTCCTCGATGGCGCACGCTTTGAACCAAAACCACGACAAGCTATAACGATAGCCTTATGGGTAAAGCTCCTGCAAACAGACGGAGTGCATTCGCTGTTCGATACTGTTGGTAGTCAATCAGACCATCATAACGGACAATATCACTTTGAGATTGTCGACGGTAAAATTCGTTGGTTTCATCGAGACGAGAATTCAGAAGAGGTATTCTCGGTGACGACCGAACCTGTAGCTGTTCAGGACAAATGGATGCATATTGCTGCGACCTATGATGCGAATCTCGGAGAAGCAAAGGTTTTCGTTAACGGTGAGCTAAAGACGGTTGCTGTCGGGCATGGAGAATTATCGATGGATTGGGGGGCCAAAGCAGGCTTTGGAACTCACACTGATGGAAGAGCGTTGCTAGGATTTGTGGACGATATTTATATTTACTCAAGAGCGCTAGATAGACTCGAAATTCAAGATTATGTCAGACACTTTAAGGAGATTTTGCGCAGCAAACCACTCGTTGTTGCAGAACACAAAGCAAGCCCTACAATCATCTCGGTGCAGATTCATAGACCGATAACTTTACCGCACAACAATCGTCTAACGACTCCTAAACCGAAAATTGCATCCTCAAAACTCGCAGATATTTGCCAACTTGGTAAAGTACACAGCAGTTCGGATCTTAAAGGTGGCTTGAATGCCGGTAACTTCTTAGACCGCGGGCCGGTCACTAATGTATTACAATGTATGGAGATGTGTTGTATGTTCAAGACTTGTGATCTGGCGTATATGATATCCGGTCGATGTTATCTGGTTGAATGTTATAGCCGGGAACTATGCGGAATCGTGCATAAAGGGCTTTCAGCATTGGCGCCGACGATCGGAATGGTTGTAAGACCGAATCGAGCACAATGTAAGTATTTTTTCTTCCTCTCAGCTTAATACAATTCAATAGTCCTTGTAGCTAGTTCAAAAGGAATCTGAATCCAACGACATTTTTATGTATTTGAAGCATTTTAATGTTCTCAATAGTGGTAGAAGCTCTAGCACACTCGCTCGACCCTCTTGTGTAAAAATGTAAAAATTTTACAAAAATATCGCTGGATCCAGACACTTTCTTAAAGTACCTAACAGCTTCATTGAAAACCATTAAGAAATTTTCGTTTTGTACTGCTAATTACTTCATTAGGAGGCTCTAAATCTTTTAATAGACAGTGAAAAAGCCACAAGACTCCAGCAATAACGAAAATATAATTCCAACCATACCGTTTTCTGTATATAGAATATAATTTATCATTCCTTGTTGACAATATGTTTTAGAATCCTTGTCTACTATTTTGTGTCTTGCCAAAGATACAGAGCATACATTTCAAAGCTTTATAATGCAGTAAAGGCCCGCGTAAAATAATTTACAATTTTGCAAGTCAGCCATGGTTCTTACAAATGACTATAGTGCAGTGGTTCATGTGAAATGGCGACCTGATTTGAAAATTTCTGCCTGATAGCTCTTAATATGTGTCTGTTTACTGTACCCTTATCATTTACCTATGCACACAGCAGCAAAACAGAATCAAAATGGACAGCCGAGGTACTGTTTTAAATTGGGTACAATTTGGCCTGCGAGAAGACCCATTATCCTGAAGACTAAAAAGTCTACGAAAGGAAAAGAAAACGCTCGCTACGGCTGCCCCATTAATTATGTTAATCCTCTATTCAAAATGTTATTTGACACACGTTTAAACGATGACTGCATAAATTAAGTTCCCGAAATCAAGAACTGTAGTAGCAAGCCTTCTCTAATTGATTCTTAGACCCTTTCTCCATTTGGATAATGGGTGTACAAGGAGGCTATGTACAGTTCGGATGATTTCTCCACATTCATATATCAAAAGTTGTTTCATAATTCGTCGTATTTTGATCCTAGCAACAATCAAGGTCACTCAACCACCCCCAACAACCCAAACCACAACCCAAGCAACCACAACAACATCAAGACGAACAACAAAGAAGCGACCTCCTGAAACATTACAAGAAATCAATGACTTCGAATCACAATTGCTACATCCAGACGCCGCTTGGTACACTACAACAAAGAAACCAACCAATCCAACGCCACCTACGTGCATCTTCGGTCCTGTACTTAATCATACAACAATGGTCGGTGGTTTGCGTGCGGGGGATTTCTCCCATAAGGGACTGGTCCAGAGAATGGATGTTTGTCAAGGCCTTTGCTGTAATGATACGAATTGTGATATTGCTATTATGATGAAAGGAGCTTGCTTTTTGGTGTCATGTAAGAATGAAACTTTATGCAAGCCACGACATGCAGAGCTGCCTAATTTCAGTTTGAAGTTATCGTACAGAAAGAGGCCTGGAGTAAAGGGTAAGTAAGAGAGAATTAAATGATTGATCATAGCTTGGTAAAGTTCTGGTTCGTGAAAAACCTGTGTTTGAACCAGAATCATAGGCAGTTCTCTAACATATTCTTGTTTGTAGAAAATGGTATTGCTTGTCATTGCTATGCACATAAAATGACACGTTTATCGTAGAATTAACTGGCCTAAAGTTAGTTATAGCACATATCCTTGAAGCAAAATTGAATTAGAGTAAATTACAGAGCAGAGTTTGGAAGAATTCCCGTCATTTAACCCCATCAATTTTGTTGTCCTTTTGTTAAACATTTTGAGAAAGAAACTAGCGCTTTGATTTAATTTCATTGTCATTTCATTTTTTCATATTCATTTTATAAATCCACAAATAGATCTCACTTCATTTCCTCCTCTTAGATATTTCTTATGATTACGAGCACCCAACACCAGCCACACCAAAGCAAAAAACAACACCAACAATGCAACCACTGCGAGTCACAACAACAGCAACCACGACCACAAAAACAAAGCCAGACATTCAAACGATCGATATACCAACAGCATCAGGCAGTCACGTAAAATCATGGTGTTCGACCGACTACATACTAGAAGGCGTACGACTTGTCGGGGGCTTGTATTCCGGCACGTATCGTACAATCGGACATGTCGATAATATGAACGCATGTATGAAGTCATGCTGTCAAGAATCAGACTGTACTGTAGCCTACATGGATCGGGGAACGTGCTATGCAATGAAATGTCTCGATAAAGATCTGTGTAAGTCGACTATATCCGACTCGCACACGTCTGTCGGATACGTGATTCGTGATGGAAAGAGTCTGTTTAAGTCGGCACAGCAAGCAGTCAGTGAAGTTTTATTCAAGCCTACAGATGGCTTGCATATGGTGTCTGCTGGGAATGGAACATCTCACGTATTAAGTGGCAATACCAAGTCTGTGAATGACACGAAACCTGAAAAACCTGTCAATTACGTCCCATCAAATCATACTGCTGCCAGTACCCCGAAATTCCCGGAAATCCCAGAGCCTGAGACATCCCAAGGCCTTGATTTTGGTTACTGTGAAAAGGGGAAGACTTTGTCTAATCAGAGATTGATGGGAGGCATGAAGGCTGGGGTATTCCGGGATCACGGAGAAGTAAATGATATGGGAACATGTACAGAATATTGTTGTCGTGATAAAGAATGTCATTTGGCGTATATGGTGGATAAAAGTTGTTACACGGTGAAATGTTACAACAGTGAACTTTGCCAAACGTTTACAGCCCCGAACTTCTTTTTGAATCCATTGATGTCGTTTGTCAGTCGATCAAGAAACTCGACCGGTGAGTAAATCCTCATTTGCAATTTTATGATAACACTGAGTATTGATACCTGAATAAGTTGAATGGTTTGAATTCATTGCTCCGACAGTTTTGAATATTTGCTCGACGCAGTGACCTTTCAACTTGAAGAGATTTAGCAAAGAAATACTGGGTAAGTCAAAAAGTTATCACGCTCGGCAGGCAGTTAGATACAAATTATACGGCCGGAGTTCGATGCAAAAAATGTTAATCTAGCAGTCAAAGGCTAACTTGGACATGAAAATTTTGTTTGGTAAAATCTTTTAGACCTAGCAGGTAGAGAAAACGCTCATAAGGAGTTTGCATAGAACCCAACATTCCCCATTCAGTTCTGGCCTATGATTTACTCACTCTTGAACTTGGAATTCAGTACAACTGTACCAATGTCATGGTAGCAAAAGTGTCCTAAAATTCATCTAGCTTCCTGTTAGAATCTTTTCGTTTGCTGTAAAAAACGGATCAAGATTCAGATACAGAGTTAATGTATCAATTTAAACTGATACCCATATTTTATTCCTAGAAACCCTAGAAAATAATGGCAATGTAAATTTTGCCCCGACACAGACTTCCACCACTGGTAAGAATCTCATATTTTTCATCAACTCTTTTTCAGTTCTGATTTGTCATGATTTATAGACTGATAGTCATCAGTTAACTTCAAAGAAATTAATTCAGAATTGAATTGCGGTATTGATTTGTAGCGTTTGGTTTTACTCTAGTAGTAACAGACGTCATTACAAGGTGTGGATCACTTCAATCCTGGCCGGTTGACGAGAGAGAATTCGACACAAGTTCATTTCATGTGAAATTCTGTTTAGAGGGTAAAGTTTACAGTGCAAAACTACGTTCGACACAAGTTCATTTCATTTGAAATTCTGTTTAGAGGGTAAAGTTTACAGTGCAAAACTGCGTTCGACACAAGTTCATTTCATTTGAAATTCTGTTTAGAGGGTAAAGTTTACAGTGCAAAACTACGTTCGACACAAGTTCATTTCATGTGAAATTCTGTTTAGAGGGTAAAGTTTTCAATGCAAAACTGCGTTCGACACAAGTTCATTTCATTTCATTTCATGTGAAATTCTGTTTAGAGGGTAAAGTTTACAGTGCAAAACTACGTTCGACACAAGTTCATTTCATGTGAAATTCTGTTTAGAGGGTAAAGTTTACAGTGCAAAACTACGTTCGACACAAGTTCATTTCATGTGAAATTCTGTTTAGAGGGTAAAGTTTACAGTGCAAAACTACGTTCGACACAAGTTCATTTCATGTGAAATTCTGTTTAGAGGGTAAAGTTTACAGTGCAAAACTACGTTCGACACAAGTTCATTTCATTTGAAATTCTGTTTAGAGGGTAAAGTTTACAGTGCAAAACTGCGTTCGACACAAGTTCATTTCATTTGAAATTCTGTTTAGAGGGTAAAGTTTACAATGCAAAACTACGTTCGACACAAGTTCATTTCATGTGAAATTCTGTTTAGAGGGTAAAGTTTACAATGCAAAACTGCGTTCGACACAAGTTCATTTCATGTGAAATTCTGTTTAGAGGGTAAAGTTTACAGTGCAAAACTACGTTCGACACAAGTTCATTTCATGTGAAATTCTGTTTAGAGGGTAAAGTTTACAGTGCAAAACTACGTTCGACACAAGTTCATTTCATGTGAAATTCTGTTTAGAGGGTAAAGTTTACAGTGCAAAACTACGTTCGACACAAGTTCATTTCATGTGAAATTCTGTTTAGAGGGTAAAGTTTACAGTGCAAAACTACGTTCGACACAAGTTCATTTCATTTGAAATTCTGTTTAGAGGGTAAAGTTTACAGTGCAAAACTGCGTTCGACACAAGTTCATTTCATTTGAAATTCTGTTTAGAGGGTAAAGTTTACAATGCAAAACTACGTTCGACACAAGTTCATTTCATGTGAAATTCTGTTTAGAGGGTAAAGTTTACAATGCAAAACTGCGTTCGACACAAGTTCATTTCATTTCATTTCATGTGAAATTCTGTTTAGAGGGTAAAGTTTACAATGCAAAACTGCGTTCGACACAAGTTCATTTCATTTCATGTGAAATTCTGTTTAGAGGGTAAAGTTTACAATGCAAAACTGCGTTCGACACAAGTTCATTTCATTACATGTGAGATTCTGTTTGCAGGGTAAAGTTTACAATGCAAAACTGCGTTCGACACAAGTTCATTTCATTTCATTTCATTTCATGTGAAATTCTGTTTAGAGGGTAAAGTTTACAATGCAAAACTGCGTTGGACACAAGTTCATTTCATTTCATTTCATTTCATTACATGTGAGATTCTGTTTGCAGGGTAAAGTTTACAATGCAAAACTGCGTTCGACACAAGTTCATTTCATTTCATTTCATGTGAAATTCTGTTTAGAGGGTAAAGTTTACAATGCAAAACTACGTTCGACACAAGTTCATTTCATTTCATTTCATTACATGTGAGATTCTGTTTGCAGGGTAAAATTTACAATGCAAAATTGTGTTCGACACAAGTTCATTTCATTTCATTACATGTGAGATTCTGTTTGCAGGGTAAAGTTTACAATGCAAAATTGTGTTCGACACAAGTTCATTTCATTTCATTACATGTGAAATTCTGTTTGCAGGGTAAAGTTTACAATGCAAAATTGCGTTCGACACAAGTTCATTTCATTTCATTTCATGTGAAATTCTGTTTAGAGGGTAAAGTTTGTATGCAAAACTGCTTTCGACACAAGTTCATTTCATTTCATTTCATGTGAAATTCTGTTTAGAGGGTAAAGTTTACAATGCAAAACTACGTTCGACACAAGTTCATTTCCTTTCATGTGAAATTCTGTTTAGAGGGTAAAGTTTACAATGCAAAACTGCGTTCTACACAAGTTCATTTCATTACATGTGAGATTCTGTTTGCAGGGTAAAGTTTACAATGCAAAATTGTGTTCGACACAAGTTCATTTCATTTCATTACATGTGAAATTCTGTTTGCAGGGTAAAATTTACAATGCAAAATTGCGTTCGACACAAGTTCATTTCATTTCATTTCATGTGGAATTCTGTTTAGAGGGTAAAGTTTACAATACAAAACTACGTTCGACACAAGTTCATTTCCTTTTATGTGAAATTCTGTTTGCAGGGTAAAATTTACAATGCAAAATTGCGTTACAAACTGCCCTTTCAAAAACCTAATTACAATAGTTACTAAATATAGAAGTAGATAAACAAGCAGACCCTTCAAATTACCTTAATGAAATAAAAGAAAATTAAAATTGTGATGGAAACTGATACATGTTGCCATAGTGACATCATGGTAAGGGCTGATTTTAACAATTTGTGCTTGATAGCCAATGTGCTTGCTCTATTCGCCTCATTGCTAAGGTTGCTCCAAATACGTGCTTCTCTAAATTCAGAGCTTTTCTATCTTGCACATTTTTGTAAAGAGGAATGCGTAGATCAGTATTGGAATTGCGTAGCACCATACTTTGAGTATAAGACAGCATAGATGCTAAAACATTGTTTTGCCAAATGTAACTTCTTGGACCAGTAATGATAGTCAGGAACCTTCCTCTTAAATTCAAGTTTAATAAATTAACTTGCATGATATTTTTATTTCATTTTCAGCAGGTACGAAAACACCAACAACATCCTCAACAACAAAACAATCAAAAACCGAACCAACCAAAGGCACGGAAAAGCCGACAGAAAAACAGAAAGAGAAACAACACGACTCGAAGGATGTGAAGGGAAAAGAGCAAAAGCATAATCATCGGCACGATAAACACGAAAAACACGGAAAACACGAGAAACATGGAAAACACGATAAACACGGAAAACATGAAAAACATGACAAACACGATAAACATCAACACGAAAAGCACGATAAACACGGCAAAGGAAAGGCTTCCAAAACTGGCACAAAGAAACACAAGCCAACTGTATCGGAGCAAATGCTTCTGGACCACAAGATGGCTGAGCAATACCGACATTTGCTGAAACATCCATCGCTCCTGCAAATCCTTGAACAAATGGACCTCGGAAGTGGATCTGGGTCTGGATCTGGAGAAAGTTCCGGAGAAAGACCGGTTCTTAGCAATTATGTGAAAGTTCTTGAAGCTATGAAACATCACAGAGGAGGGGAGCATCGTAATAACCCTAAGGCTGCACATCGTAAAAGTCATTTGAAAGGAAATGAGCTGAAAGATTCTGATATTTCGAAGATACGACCTGTGCCATTATCGAAATTGGATATGGACTTGATCGATGCCTTGAGTACTGGAGCACCTAGTAAGAAAATCTTTTATTTTGTCTACGAGTTTTGCATCTGACGACAATAGCTCGAAATCCTACACTTACTGTGTATGCTAATTGTGTATACACCGTTATCATCACTGCATAAGAAGGAAATTTTAATTTGATGTCAAATAATGTTGCAAACTTTTCGTCATTGCTTCGAAATCCTACTCTTGCCGTAACGTTAACGGTGTATGCTAATTGTGTGTACACCGTTACCGTCACTGCATGAGAAGGAAACTTTCATTTAACGGCCAAAAGTTTTGCAAATTTTCCATTATTGGCTCGAAATCTTACTCATGCCATAACGAGAACGGTGCATTCTAAGTGTATGTGCAAAAGAGATTTTCCTTGACATCAAAAAAGTTGAAAAGACTCTGTTGTTGCATCGAAGTATTGCTCATCTTGTAACGGGAATGGTTTAGACTAATCGTACATTATTCTTTCAGGTGACTACGAAAGTTGTCCAGCAAAAGAATTCGGTTGTGAACATTATTGCATCACGCTCCTCCATGGCGGTCATCGCTGCATGTGTCACAAAGGATACCGATTATCGCTTGATGGACGACACTGTTTTAGTAAGCATCAGCTCATGTTCTAATTATTTCAACTTTGCAGTTTACACTTCATCCTTTGATTTACTGTTGCTATCGCTCATTAAGGCAAGAAATATGTAGGAAGAACGTCAAACTGACTTTTAGCAAGTCTACAAAGAGCCTGGATCGAGCAACATTGTCATACATCTTAATACAAGAGCCTCGATTAAGTGGCGTTAGGCTTTTATCAAAAATGTCCACATTCGAAAATTCTTCAAAACTGTGTCGAAAGTAGCGTTAAGTCCAGATTCTCCCTTTAGAATAGCTCACAGATCTATTAGCCTAAGATAGAAGATCGAATTTAGCTTGCAATTGTTAGAGTCCTCTTTAGGAATTTCAGCGACGAAACAGTTTCATGTAATGACTAACTTTGATGATTCTGCTCACTCATGGGTGCGTGAGGTAATTATTTTCCTTGTAAAATTACGAGGTCAAATTGGTGCTTTAAACCTTGCCTAACAGTAATACTGTTTGAGCATGCCTACAGTTTTCTGTTTTTTTTGGGCTTTCCTATGCTTTTATCAATGAATTTATCATAATACGAACAACATAAAACACCTGTCTATAAGATCCTCATTGATTAGAGGCTACAGGTCGAAATTTTTAAACTAAGCTCAATTTTATTGTCACCAATTCTTCGTATTCATTTTACAAGAACTTCCAAATTACAGGGACGTATACGCCGGCGTTTACTGTATTGAAAATGTATGAATGCATAGTGGTGATACTCTCAACGACCACGGTGAATCTTCAAATGATTTTCCAATATTTAACCTTAAATCGTTAAATTCATTTAATTTCAGATGAAGACCAATGTGATGCAAGATCCCATAAATGCGACCAGATTTGTGTTTTTGACCAAGGAGATTATCGGTGTGAATGCAGAACGGGATATATTCGGAGCATCCTCAATGAAACTTGTGATGGTAAGGACTTTGAAAACACTGTTATTCACAGCCGGTCATTTGAAAGATTTAGGGCACTAGAAAATTTGATGCAATACTCCTTGTGAGGAAACCTTTAAGACATTTCATGGTTTGTTTGACATCTTTGTTATTTCAAATATTGTTGAATTCAGGACCAAAACATCTTGTCTTTTGATAATTGTTGAATTCCCACTGAAAGCCGTCAGATACTACAAACTATGGTATTTTCAAAACGTATTCAAGGCAATATTTTGCCTTTTACAGGATCTGAAATTTATTCCCATGAGCTTAAACTGACATATACCTAAATGAAGAAATCGAAACTGCAAAGTGTTAACAAAACTCATTTTTCAGTTTCCAAACTTCTTTGAGATTTTAGATAAAATTTCTGTTAACAATGTCCGTGTCTGTCTCAGCAAGCACCCAATTTCTATACTGAGATATTTATTTTCTTTATTTATTTCTTTGTATATTTATTTATTTTCTTGTAGATATTGATGAGTGTTCAATGGGAATTCATGGCTGTGATCAGATATGTATGAATTCACCTGGAAGCTACAGATGTTTGTGTAATTCTGGTTATCAACTCAATGATGACAGGATGACATGCACAGATTTATGTAAGTAATTCATCTCAGTAAATGCTCAAGTTTTGAAGCTTCGAGCTCGTTTGTTATTAATCCTGCCAGATTGTTACTTTCTTTCCTCAGCTTTATAATGAGTTAGTGGATTGCAATGATCATTCTAATACATTTTTGTTCAAGAGTTTGTGCAGGGCATAAGGCTTGCATTTGCAAAGAGCAAAATAATCTAAGATCGTCCCATTCAAACTGATGTGGCACACACGGCTTCAACTATGAGTAGCCAAAGAAGTAGTGCTGTGTATGAGTGTTTTCTTTACTCTGTTTACGGAAAAGTCTATTTACCATCGCACACTACCTTTAACCATTTTTTGCCAATACCTCAAGATTTTGTCTGAAGCAGGTGAAACTTCGCCTTATCCTCATCCTTATGATTTTAATCAGTCTCATTTTCTTTACTTCATTTTACAGCTGAACCTGCATCCCTGATGAAGAAAAGCAAAATTGAAAGACTACCAAGATTCTTGAGTGAGTATTCTTTCAGTTACTTTGCTGCTCTCTCTCTCTCTATCTCCCTCTCTCTTAGCTACTAATTTCCGGCTCTACATTTTCTACTACAATATACCTTTTTTAGCGATTCTACAAGGAGTCTGGATCGAGCGTCATTTGCATACATTTTTATACACAAGGCCCGATCGAGTGGCGTTAGAGCTTCTATCACTATTGTGCACATTCGAAAATTCTTCAAAATGCATCAAAGTGTTGTTCCATTCAGATTCTTTCTTGGAATAGCTCAAACGTCTATTGTTGATGATTTTGGAGAGATGGGACATATGTTACACATCTAAACTTGCATCAAAGTCTGAAATATTTGCACCAAAATTTAACAATTTGTCTTTTAAAGATTAATGTCAGATTAATGTCTCTGCTACATTTCCCATCGCAAAATAGTTGCATCTTCGCTAATGTGAGCACTCACAGTTGCTGACAACACTGATGTCTAATTTCTTTGTCAACTACGTGCTGTAATTTTATGAGAATTATACATCAAAGTTATCTTTTCTACAAATATTTTTGTGCTTCGAGGCAAAACTAATCTGAAATTTCTCTTTTTAAATTCTTAGTCCCAGCAATGATCGTCAGTGGTCCAAATGACACCGATGTAACACAGGGGCACAATGTCATCCTGAACTGTGCCGCACATGGCCACCCTGCTCCAAAATTCGCATGGTCCTTTGGCCTGAAGGAACCAAGACCTTTAACTGGGAATCCAAGGATGATTGTCCTCCCTGGGGGGAGCTTATTGATCCAGAAAGCACGAATGAGTGATGCAGGTGTTTACAGATGTATTGCATCAAATAATGCAGGCACTGATACGGCTGAAGCGATGCTTAAAGTTGGCGGTATGTTTTCTTGAATCTGATGTTTTATGTTAAAAATATGTTCGTTGAAATCGTCGATGCCATTCCATAGTTGCAGGAAATTCTGTCAGATAAGGTCTATTTGAAAAGTAGTCCTTATGGGCTGAAGTAGAAGTCGAAAGGAAGATCGGTTAATCTATGATTTCGGATGGTGAATTCTGCTTTAGAAGCCGAACCAGTACACAGGTAAATTTGAAATGGAGAACTGCCTCTTTTCACCTGAAACAGATTCTTTGATAGTTTACTCTTTCAGAGGAAGAGCAGTATTAAGTCATTTTTTCTGGTTAGAGTGCCTATTGCTAAAATCATATTTGATCATCGAAAGGCTTGACTGAGTTCACCCACTGAAATTTTCATATCTTTGTATGTCTTGTTTCATGATGTTTCCCCAAAAGAAAAGGAATTTGTAATTGGTCTTTTAAATTCACTTTATATGCATACTTAGATCTTTAAGTTATTGATGCCTTGATTTTTGAAGGTCTAAATTCTGCAGCTGATGCAGATGTTAAATTATCTTTGTCCTTTTACTTTCCTTGTTTGCTTTCTTTCCTTCCATGTTTAATTTATCAATGTTTACTTGTTAGATGTCGATGAATGTAAAAATGGAACATTCCGATGTGAGCATATGTGCCATAATACCATTGGAAGTTTTTATTGCAGCTGTTATGCTGGATATAATTTGCAACCTGATTCGTTTACTTGTCAAGGTAATTTGTTATTACTAACTGCTACACGTAATGCCTTGGAGAAGTTTTCTAGCATCAGAGAGGCTGAATCACTGCAGAGCTTACTGTTGCTATGATCATACAACCAATCGAAGTTTTGTATCTACGTACGAAAGGTTTTGATTTAGTTCCACTGTATGCGATATATTTGCTGATGGATAAACAATGCAGCGAACTGTGACAATACGAGGACCAAGCAAAGTGACAATACGGAATATGTCAGTTTTCTCAGCTGCTTGTTGCAACTCCAAAGTAGGGTTCATTTAGCTGTAAAGTTTTGACTGAAATATTTGCTTCTTGAGTCTTTGTAAGGGTAGCTTTATATCTAGTGAATTTGAGAGTTTGGAGCGATGATCCTCTGATGTACAGCACAATGTGTGTTTCTGGCATGCAGCAGACTTTCTTGATGACAGCTTTAAGTTTAATCAGTCTGAAACTATTAAGTTATGTAGGTCTTCTAAGATATGCAAAACGTTTGCCTGTTTGTAAGTCATATAGGCCTGTTAACAGTTCCCAAGTTAATTTGCTTATGAAGCATGATTATTTAAAAACGACCCTCTCTTGTATCGTAGATGAAAATGAGTGCAGTCGAAGCCCAAATAATTGTTCACACTATTGTTACAACACTCCTGGAAGCTTCGTATGCGGTTGCAAAAATGGATATAAATTGCATTCAAATAGAAGAAATTGTTCAGATATCAACGAGTGTGATAATAAACAAAACAGTTGTAGTCAGCTTTGTAACAACACAGAAGGATCTTTCAAATGTTATTGCCATGAAGGATATCGTCTTAAAAACGATAATGTTACATGTGAACGTATGTAATCTTCCTAAATCTCAGTAAATCCCCAACAGTTTTCCAATAAACAGAGAGAATATGCCAGAAAATGGCTTCGGTCCACTGCTGTTCCATTTTCTGGCATATTTTCTCTGTTTATTTGTTAGCATTTTCTTGAAATGAAGTGAAATTTATGTGCATGAACAGTCGTGTATAAAGCTTTTTCCGCAAATGGATGCCGTCCTTTGCACCATTTTAAGAAATTCAGAAAATATGTTGGTTTTTTCATCGAGAGGTACAAAGTTGAAGAGCTCTGGAAATCTAGAATCGAGTACTGGTTCTCTAATTCACTAGTGTGCATCAACATTTTACATTTTATCTCAAAAGTTTTAAGGTATGGCCAGAGGGCGACATTTCTTTTAAGGGGACCTTGCGCACCAAGGGAGGAGAAGAAAACTCCAATTTATTGTAGATGTTTCATGAAAAATTTGTAGTTATTTTGAAAATGAATGTAGATTGTGTTTTCCCGCTCTGTATATCTCAAACTTTCTTCAATTCGATAGCTTAACAGCGTGATCTATTGATTACTTGAATAATCAATCAATCAATCAGTCAGTCAATTGATTGATTTATCAATGTATTCATACTGACATGCTCTGGCCTAATGCCAACTCTAAATTTATCATCCTGTCCTTTTTCAGGAATTTCCTTCATAAGCCTGTCAATTTCAAACAATAGCCCAATCTCTGCTGGTTTCGGAGCAATGGCTGCCATTTGCATTATCATCATCATTGCTGTTCTGTCAACGTTTGTTACGTTGATTCGAAATTATAAGAAGAGAAGGAAATACGACAGTGAAAATGGAGGACCTCAAGATGGCCGACCTCCTATCAAGGTTGGTTTTGTATGATCTACACCTTTAAACTCTACCTCTTTCCCGAGATATATAATGGTTAAACAATGCGTGCTTCATATTTACTATCATTGTGTATTGCCTTTCTTTTTGATTCATTAAATCAAGTCCAGCATCTAAGGCTGCATTTCCACTAGCCCGAGTTATAAAAAGAAAAAACATGCCAAAAGTTATGAATTTTTGCATTGCGTTCCCATCAACTTCTTTTAGAAACGGCTATGTTTAGGAGCTGGTCTTTGAATGAATGAGTCGAAACGTGGGTATCTTTTAATTCACCTGTGAGTTAGTGGAAATGCATTAAACGGATAACTTTTGGCACAGTTGCAACAGCAACAACGTGCTTTAAAGAAAATCGGCATAGTTAAATCTGGCCCGGGTTAGGTTAGAAATATAATCCATTGAATTTGATAACTTCGACACGTGTGGCTTCATTGTGGAGCCAAGGAAACGATGAATGCGTAGTCTTTTTCCATAGCCTATTTATAGCGACTAAGAGATATAGCTATGTCTATTCTCTTTAAACGACAGAGAGAACACGCTCTACATTTAGGGGGCGTAAAAAGAGTAGAAACAACCAGTGGAAAAACAAACAAACACACGACCTTCCTGCAAAGCAGCTTCGTGCACTTTTTCTACTTCTGTTCGATGATTTGACTTGATTTATTTTCTTCTCAACAGATTCAAAGCAACAGCAAGTCCATATTTAGCTGGATAGACTGAAATTTTAGATTCGTTTATTTGATATTTTGATATGTAATACATAGCTATTTAGAAGGTAATATTGTATTAATGAAATATTGCTGATATTATTCTTGGTATGATATTATTTTTCTTTTATGTTTCGAAAAGTACGTGTAAAAAGGATTGTACATATTTGTAGAGTAAATCATTTTTTAACAGTGTGTTCTTTGTGATGTTAAATCTTAGACTGACAACATGATTCCCTCCATCCGTTCAACATTTTCAATCTGATGTTTTTAAACATCATCCAATTCAAAGCGAAAAACTGAGACTCATGTAATCAGTCCTAGTTAGATCTACCAAAGTTTTCGCGCAAGACATAATTTTATACAATAGATTTTTATCAAAATATTGTTCCGTTGCTATTATCGAAATGTTCTTAGCCAGCAATATTTAGAAAAATGATGCAATGGTCCAATGCACAGAATGCCCTAAGGGTTTTCATGTTAAGTTTCCATATTCCTTTATGAAATTTTGTGGAGAACTGAACTTTCATGAAGTCAAGCACTTTAAACGTTAGGAATAACTCATAGCTAGGAATAACTCATGGTTGGTAATGATGGCTATCTTGTCAGGGCACCCGTAAATAAGGAGCCTACTACAAGCTACGATTCAATTGAATGACGGTTTGCACGCTTTCATACCATTGCTGTGTTTAGAATCAAGCAGCAGACAGCTGTTGATCACGAAAATTAAAATGCTAGCATCTTTCATTTGTTTGTTTGCCATTGAATGAATAAAGACGACTAAACACAGACCAAACATTGATTCTTGAGGAACCCCAGTTGTCTGTTACCTTGGATATCATGAAGCTGCGGTGGAGATTGCAGGTGGGCAGCAGATTGCGGTGGGCAGCGGTTTTGCTTGGAAACAACTATTATTATTTCAAATGCTGGCTATATGTCATGCATTTCGATAATGGAGCGCTCTCTGGGAAACGTCATTCGCCAGAGTGCCTAAAGGGAGAGTGTTTAACCTCTTCAGCCCTATCCAAAAGGTTAATTGCTTTGGTCCTGGAAAAGAGAAAATTCCAAAGAAAATGAAGTCCATTCTTCCTTGTAACTTCTACCCGAAACCATGACTGTAATTGAAAAAGCTTTTGGCCTTTTATGCCATCGATTGCCTTTAATGGTTCTTTGCAAAATAACTTGCTGTGTTCTAGATCCCTCTTTCTTGATACTCAGGAAAACGCCACTATGAGGATGTAGTAATGCAAACTTTGCAATCTTCACAACGTTGGAAGAAGCCTCCTTGAAAGTTTGTAATATGTAATATGTGTGGTTTGTACTTACCAAGATCGTTGGATAATTTAGCTCTTTCTTTCTTAAACATTTGAAATCAGTTTCCTGCACCTTTTTCATCGATTGAAAACTTCCTTGTAAAACGAAACAGCTCTCCAAAAAATCAGCCATAGACAAAACCGATTCATCTTGTTCTACACATTTCAAGTCATGTGACCATACTCTTGGGAAGTTTCAGAAGAATGCATTAATGGCACAAAAAGATGCTTTATCAAGAGGTTGAGAACCTCACTTAAATTTGGTGTCAGCAAGCCTTGGCTGCTAATTTTTTTCTGATAGAAAAGGGTAGCAGGGCACTGCCCCTCTCCCTCGAGAAACCTCTGCAGTATTTCGTACCTCCTTAAGGATGATGACATTTGGCACTTCAAACTCGTACAGTAATGGCGGGTGATTTCATGCCGAAAGTTGCAGCGTGAAGAAAAAATTTCAACGAAGAACTCCAAGGAAATACCTCTGCTTTCATCCTTGCATTTCAGAACATTATTCAAGTGCATGCATGCAAGGCTGTGCTTTTTTGTTGAAGATAGATAAACTGGTTTGAAACAAATATCGCAAAGAAGTTTGAAGGGCCTACATACCACCTCTTGCCTCTATCTTAGGCCATCGTTAGTTGCCATACAAACAAAAGAGGGAAGTTGAAGAATACTGTTCGTTTTCAAAGTTGAAATGGCAGAATATGAGGGTAAGATTGAAGGGAAATGATTGCAGCTTTTAATTTATTTGAAAATTTGCCTGATTCGTAATTGATGCAACTTTTTACTAACTTTTTTTGTCACAATTTCAAGAAAATTAATTATTCGAGTGTAGTACTGCAGTAAAGCCTAAAGGTTTCTCAATCGTGAGCCATGTTTGGAATTAAATCTTTTGTCCAATCTATTGCAACATTTGTGTCACTTAGAAACCATACTTGAAAGTTCATTTTCTGCATGTCAAAAGTTTTACATAAGATTCAACTCAAACTGTCGTTTATTTGCACCCCAGGAAATAAGAACAATGGAACAATTACTTTATTGTTTTAGCAAAATATATCACAAGAATCCATGCTTGTAAACATGTACGTTACGCCAATTATCTTTGGCATGTAGTAACATCAAGAACAATGGAAGAATAAAGAACAATAGGTCTATTGTCTGTAGACAATTGGCATGGCGTAAACCTTTGGCATAACAAAAATGAACTTTCTAATCTGGACCAGAATCACACCAGCTTTTGCCTAATTCAAGTCATCAAGCTCCTATGGATACAAAAGATCTTTGGCATAACATGCTTGTTTTCCTGCATATGGCTTGGAGAGTCTTGAGAGTGAGGCACTTGCACATCTGAAAAGATCGATTATTTTTTCAACAAACATAATTATATGTAACAAGGAATTTGGCTATGGAAATCAGCCATGCTCAAAAACATTGTATATTGCGCCATAGATATCCAGTGTGGGACAATGTTAAAACAATGCTAGAACAATAGGTCCACTGTTTGTAAACAATTGGCATGGGGTAAGCCGTTTGTATGGCAAAAACAGACCTTCCACATGCGGAAATCAGGAATCTTGTTACAAATACAGTTTTCTGCAGTTGGGCATCCCCATGCAGAATGATATTTTTATTTCAATCCAGACAGAAAAATTTTAAATTGATCTATAAACCTTTTATCAGCCTTTAGGGACATAGCAACACCAGCTGCTCTGGCACCTTGCTCACAATGTGGGAGGACATTCAACCCAGATACTTTGGTAAGTGATCTCACTTCCTATCAAAGAGCTGAGAAGCAACAATTATATATTCAAAGAACTTAAGAGCTACAAGTTATTGTGTAATTAGCTGGAAACTCATGGAACAGTTTCAGTTAATTATCTGATAAACCACAAGATGGCATGCAAAAGGTGCTACTAAATTCTCTCCTTCATGTGAAGATATCTGGTGCACCAACAAGAGCAGATTTTGTAGCATAATAGTATTTGTTTTTGATTGACATGGCAATTGAAAGTGATTAAGCCTGGAGGTGGAAAAAGTGTGCAAAGTAGCTTTGCAGGAAGCTTGTCTCACATTGGAAAGAAGAAAAGGAGAGGAACAACAAAAAGTGAAACAGAAGGAAGGAAATGAAGTAAAAGGAAGAAGAGACAGAATTGAGGATGGAAAAATGATAGCATGAAAGAGAATATTATTATTAGGCATATAAAGAGGAATGGAAGAAACAAACAGCAAGGATATTAGGAAAAGAAAAGGAAGGCAATGTTTTGATTACACTCTTTGTTTAATGTTTTTGCAGTTGTGTGATCCAAAGAAACTATTGATAGCAATCCTAGCTCCTTATGGAATAATCATAAAGGTTCTTCTGATTGATCCTACCTAGAAATTCCTAGGAAAATTGAAACTATGTGTTGTGCAGTTTGGCATACAGAGGAGAAAGTTGACAAAATAAGGAAAGAAAAAATTAAGTTTGAAGTTGCTTTGCAGGAGTGAAAATATTTTTGCACCACTTGATTTGCCATTGCAGACAAGGGGGATTCCTTCAACCATTAAATGAGAACAAAAAGCCGCAATAACTATCTAGAAATCAGTCAGTCAAACTGACACCTTCTGCACACAGAAGGTGGTTTTTAAGAGAAGTTATGAGTTTATAACCACAGTACAGTAAAGGGATAAATCTAACAATCTGGCAGCCAAGCAATTAGTTGTTTTTTCACGTAAGCTCAAGTTAACTGAGAATTGCAAGGCCTCTGCTTGGCTTCTGAATCAAATAATTTGCAATGCCTTCTGAATGAGACTGATGCTATTGTGTACAAAAATCTGTCCATTTTAGATGTACCGACAAGAACTTCACACCCACCATTTGACTGTTTTGATCATATTTGCACTTTTTTCTAGATGAGGCATGAAAAAATCTGTGCAAATCAAAAGCAACGCAAAAAATTTGACTCAAGCAAGAAACGGCTTGCAGACCTAAGCAGTGATCCAGCTGTTAGGAGAAAGCCAAGTCCACCACCTTCAATTTCAAAGGTATTTATATTTTTCTACATTCTAAGATTTTTTGTTTGTTGGTTGCACATTAGGTGCCCTCCATTTTGCTGCTTCTTTGCTTCATTAAAACTACTTTTAGTTTGTTTTCAAAATTTCCTTCTAGCTTTGAAATTAAAACCAGCTTAGTGATTTGTAATGTTTGCTACTATTTACAATACAGGCCTTGTGCACAAAGTCACAAGAACTTTCAAGAATTACTAACAACAGAATGGAACTGTTCACATCCTGATGAATTATTTTAGTGGTATGAAAGAGTTTAAAGATCTTGTGGGAAGATATTCTTAAGATTTTATATATATCATCAAAAATTTTTAGGAAAAAAAACTGTGTGCACTAATCCTGTACTGTATATTCATCTGTTTTGTGTGTGTTTTATGTTTATTTGTACAAAGTGTTTTTGTTACTCTTCAGCAGCAGAAACAAATATCATCAAAGGTAGGAGGGATGAAACCCTTTTGATTTAGAATTCCTGTTTTCATGTCAGTGCAGTAGACTTGTGATCTTAATTGGGGTGTTCTTGATCAGTAGTGTAATCCTGTGGCTTTAGAGGCAGACAGGCAATTGGACAGAATCTGATCCCAGTATGAGCCCCAACCACTTGAGTTTCGTTGGCTCAATAAGGTTTTCTCTTCTTCTATGATCCCAGCACTCGATGCTAAAAACCACCACTTCACTTCAAATCAGCACTCATAGTTACCAATACAAGACCTGGTATACTAGACTTTAACAACATATGAATTCCAGAGTTCTTCAAAATTTTTAAGAATTGTTCACAATATTACTTTGCTAACAGATATGAAATATCTTTGATAACATTCAACAAGAATTCTTAGGAATTTTGAATATTAAGAATAGACTGATAGAGCTTTTAGTTATTATACAAGAGAGTCTGGAGCGATTGTTATTTTTATACATTTTTATACACGAAGTTCGATTGAGTTGCATAAGAGCTTCTATTAGTATTGTGCACATTCGAAAATTCTACAAAATGTAATGAAATACCGCTTGATCCAGATTCTTTTTTGGAATAGCTAAAAGGTCTATTGTTTAACCCAATTCAAGTCATGTGATCATACTTTTTGGTAGTTTCAGTTTCATTCAACTTTTTCCATTTATGACACAAGCTCTCCTGACACGAAAAGAGAAATCCAAAGATATCTTACCAAGAGATTGATTAATGAATTTGAAATGGGTGTAAACAAACTGTTGTTGATTTTATGTATTATATTTTTTTATTTCTGTAGGCCAGGTGAAAACTAGGAGATGTTAGAGATGTCGGAGATCTCGGATAATTATTTTAGAGATTTTCACAGTCCAAGTTTTCGTGTTAGCTCTTATATGCAAAAGTCGAAAAGTCGGAGATATTGGAAATATTTTCGAATCATCATTGAAAAATCATTAAATTGTCCGTTTCGTACTGTTGACTGGTCTGGTGGTCTTAAAGCGACATCTCCAAATAAGATAGTGAAATAAATGCTTCAACAGTATGTAACGGGCAATTTAAAGATTTTTCTAGAAGATCTCCGACATCTCCAAGATCTCCGAGTTCCGATCTGGCCTTTGTCATTATCAATTAATTCTTCAGGACAAATCTAATTGGAGAGCAAAACATGAAAACTTGATAGCAACTCTGAAAGCAGCAAGAGGCGAAGGCCCTGCTGTTGCTCCAGTTGTTGACCCTGGTTATGTGGAATGTCCTTATTGCTCTCGAAATTTCAACGAATTTGCTGCTGAAAGACATATCCCGTTTTGCAAAGAACAGAAATCTAGATTGCCTAAACAACCAACTGAAGCTGCAAAGAGTAAACTGAGCAAACGCACACAGGTAAACGATCGTTGAATTTTTGTATCTTTGAAAAAAATAGATAACAGAACCATTTCATGATATCCATTGTTTCCTGTTAATTTTTTTGCTGTCTTCGCTGAAGCCAGCAAAGGTAGCCATCAAAAATTCACTGATATCCTTGCAATCATAGGAGATATATATTTTTGGTCTGTTCCGCTTTGAAGTCAAAATATTTGTTTTCAAATTGTCGCTTTTGTTTTGAAAAACAAGAAGAATCTATGTGATATTACCTTTCACAAAACTGCCAAAGTCGTCGCTCCGACGAAACTTCGGAGACGGAGCCTCTTTGGTATGCAATGAGAAGCTACTGCCAAAAGACATTCCACTTTGCATGCACTGATGTCTAATTTGTAAAAATAATGAATAGAAGCCCTGCTTTTAAAAGAATTAGCCTCACGCTAGAATCAGACATCTTTTATATTATAAAATTGAGCCTTCGAGCTTCCTTTGTGCAAAATTCTTTATGATTTGCTTGTCTTCACTACCTCTGTAAGACTAACTAACGTCTGCAAGTAATGGGGTACCTCAGGGATCTGCCTGTGCTCTTTGACTGTTTATAAATCTTTAGGAATAAAATAAATCGTACCTTGAGCAGAGTTGTTGGAAGTACGACGTTTCGAGCTGAGCCCGTTATCAAAATCTTAATGTTATAAAGATAGTTATCGCCAATGATCTTAATCAATCCCGTGTTTTATATGCCAAATTTTATTTCAATTGGCAATTTAATGCCTCTATTATTTTCTTTTATTTTGAAACACATTTACCCACTTTACTTTATTTCTTAAAATGTTTAGCGCCCTCCAGTGACCTCGTCATTAAGAAGGTTTGAATCAGATTTGAATCTGACGAACATTGCGTTTTACACTATATGTAGAGCTTAAATTCGAAAGATTTATTTGTTCGAATTCGTTTCCGCCGTTCTCTTAACTTGTTCGAATTTTCCCTTACCTCCCTTGTGTTGCGAGTTTAAATGTATGCTCCAATGGATGGCCTAAGAAGTGCGTCATTTGAGCATGTAGCCGGTATTTCGATAGTTAATTCTTGCAGAATGTCATCATGTTGGTCTGAAGCATGCTTGTAAAGTGGAATCCTTATCTTCGCTTTAATACTGTTCTTACATTCTCCAGTACAAACCACCACTTCCTGGTGCAAAGAAAGGCAGTGCATCATCTCATCATCAATCAGAGGGAACTCCAAAACAAAGGACACCAAATAGAGGTATGAAGGCAGATTAGTGGCCAGTCCTTGCTTTTCAGATGAAAAGGGACGACTGCACTTTAGCGTGGACAAGCGCAGTTTAGCGGGCGGTGCTAAATGTAATATTCCGTTGCAAATATTGAATTGAACAAACCCTAAAACCCCTTTTCTGTCCAACCGTAACCCTTAACAACACAACACTCGAATGCCGCTCGCTAAACGGTATGTCATATCATTAAACTTTATGTCATATCTTTCAGGCACCAACCCTTTCTCGACCCTGCTAACACTAACTTAACACTACTTCGCCTAAAATTACCCTAACTAACCTAACTTGCCCTCTAGCCCTAATAACCCTAACTAACCCTGACTCACATTATCACAATATCAGTGAATTTCATTTTCTTACTCCTCTGTACTGTCCAAAAAATTAGAGATAGTCTGGATAAGTTCTAGTTGGTAGAAGTAATTTATAGTTAGGGTTTTTTTTAGGGTTAGAATTAGGGCCAGGGTTTTGTTCAATATCTGCAGAAGGAATATGACATTTAGCGCCGCTCGCCAAGTTACATTCGTCCAATTATCCCATGCAATATTCTTCGTCAATGATCCAAAGTTTTAGTCTGTAGCCATTAACAAAGGGCCATTTCGTCGTCGAAAAAAACGTGTCAGCATAATCAATGATATCATTTCCAGAAACAACACCCATGATTTTTACAAAGGTGAGAACGTCCCTTTATCCAACCTGTCCTCCTTGCAACATACTTTGCTATTAATCCACGCTATATATACACAGCTCTTGATATAAAATTCAATTTTTTTCTGCAGCTACACAGAACCCTTCTTCTGGTGGCATCCAAAAGCGATCCCCTGCACCATCCCCTGGCACACGCCGTCGAAACATCCCTGATCAGTCAGACTACGTTGATGCCAGGGCACTACGGAGGCAAGCATCAGCATCTCCGCCACCGCAACGACACAACGAATTCGGCAAAACAAAAACGTTAGAAAAGAACACGTACAACGGGAAATATAAAATGCGACAACAGCAACAACAAAAACGAAATAATCATTACAGGGCGTCAAGTGGTAGCTCTTCGGATTCTGATCACCATCGAGTGGGATCTGGGTAAGTTGATTGTTGAACCGGGTGAGTCAAAAAAGAATTCCCGTTTGGAAGGACATTTTTCCCTGGATATTAAGGCAATAACACTGGCAAGTGGTTTATTCAATTGCGGACATTGTCAAATATATTTTAAATTTACCTGACTGGAATCGACTTCTCTGTTCTGGAGTTATGAGGTATTTTCTCTAGAAAGCCCCTTCACGAAGCCTTCAAAACAGGCCTAAAATTTTGACCAGATTATCCTGATATTTCTGCTCGACAGCTATGACAAAATCCATAAACGCATCAAAAACACGAACTGACGAGTGTGCGACCAAACGCGTTTTTGGTTATCTACTACTGCATTCACACTGACACAGTTAAACCAGCTTTATCTAAACCAGTTTGAATTTCAAATTTGTTAGATTGATCAATCAGAAGGCCCTATTCGAAAACCTGGTTTAGTTGAAGCTGTTTTAACTCGCAGTGTGAATGGGGCATACGTTGTTCATTATTACAGCTAATGGGCGAGTTGCTAACTCATTTTAACCATCCTTTCAGGTTTTGTCTTGCAGGACTCAACAGTTTTCTCTGTAGTTACAGGATCATTTTGGTTATTATTCTTTTACAGGAGTTAACAGTCCTCTTTCTACATATAACTGAGTTCAGTTCAGTTCTTTTAATTTTGAAATTCCACTACAGTACAATTTCACAAATATTACTTTAAATTAAACAACAAAAGCATTAAAAAATTAAGGAAATACAATTCTACGAAACAAAGTACAATACAAAATAAAGGGGGATTTTTATGTAGGGAATTTCTTACAGGAGGAGCTCTCTCAATAGTTAAACTAATCGAGGAGAGAGCACCCCCTTAGTTAAAAACAAATTCGTTTATGCTCGGAAAAAAGTGTGCATCGAATCAATTTGCAGAAAGTCATCACTTGAAAGTGTTAAGATCTTACGACTGATAGTTGATGAAAAACAAATGCAGTTAACTTGGCGACGGAAGGTAATTACAGAATTTGCTTGTTTGATCAAGGTGTGGTTGCGATTTGTCCTTATCCAAGACTATTTCTAACTCCTTTACTACAAATAATTTGCTTAAAGAGAACGTTCTAATTTTTATAGGAAAGAACAACCAGCATGGCTAAAAGGATTCAAGAAAGCCGAAGACAATTCGATACTTCCTGAGAGAAAGAAATCCGAGAGCAGTTCGGCTGGGTCTAGGGGCCGACATAGTGGACGACAACGGGAAACGTCCAAAAACGATGTCTTCGATTTTGATGAAAAGCCGATCAAACCAGCGAGACGCCCGACCCAGTTCGACGATGATGACTTCGGAGCACCGATGACCAGGCCGACTGCAGTTGGAGTTGTTCGGCCATCTTCTCGGCAAACATCGGATAAAGAAGAAAGAACGCCGAGTGGACGACGAAAATTAGCGAATTTCTGCCATGATTGCGGAACGAAGTATCCAGTTGCTACGGCGAAATTTTGTTGCGAATGTGGGATTCGACGCATGCATGTTGAACAGATCTGAAAAGTTGCACATTTCAGGTACAAGTTGCACTCTTTTAAAGTTACAAAAATGTTTACTTCAGCAAAGGTTCTAAATCTTTAAGAAAAGGTTGGTGTAAGTTTCTTTGACCTGTTTCTTTGAGTTGAAAAGATTGAAATATACTTTGTTACTTTTCTTTGAATCTACAGTTGGACTTTTCAAAAACCGACAATATTTTCAGAATTAAGAATTTTTTTGATGTTTTATAAGAATTCTAGAAGAATTTTCAAAAAAAACTAAGACCATCGTAAGTGATAAACTTTTGACGAAAAATGAACTAATTTTCAATGATTTACCGTTGTGTACAATATGGCATTAAGCAGTAGACCTTCTTGCTATTCTAAAAAAGAATCATCGCATTTCGTAGAGTTTTCGAATGTGTACAGTAGTGATAGAAGCTCTAACGTCACTAAGTCGAACCTCGCGTATAAGATTGTTTTAAAGATATTTCTAGATCCAGACTCTTTTGTAGAATAGCTAATGTAGAAATTTTATGACATCAAATCCTCACAGGAGTTGGTATATGAGGTTCCCTATAATCTCGAAAATATTCAAGATTTCTAAAAACTCTAACGGCAGATTTATTGAAAAGTATCTAAAGGCTCTTTCAAACGTTTAGATAAAAGAAATGACTCATGGAATTTACACCAAACTTTTTACAGCGATTTAATGATTTGAAACCTGTGCTATTTTATTGAATGCCTTAGTTCTATTTCAGAGTTTATCAGATTATGATTTGGGTATAGCTTTAAAAGCTGAGGAACATGTTACGCACTTATCATTGCATTGTAAATAATGTGAAATATTGAAAAGAGAAACATTTTAAGTACTGTCTATCTTGAATTTGCCTGAAATGTTTATTATCCCAAACAAAGTGTAGCTAAGCTAACTTCTGATACAAACGCTTTGTGGATGATGTTTCTGTTTAGGGAATAAGGCACGATTTTGCTCGCGAAGTTTCCATGAGTCTCCCAGTACGTGGACGATGTTTACGAAATCTTCCCTCGTTGAGGTCACTAGACTGAGGGTTTTGTGGCACAGCGGTGTGATCCTCTGACTTTGCAGTCAGAACAGTCAGTCGGACAGGGTTCGCTCCCACGTAGAGCCCATCACTTGAGCGTCAGACAATGGGTCACAGAATCGATTCGATCTTCTCTCCTTATACGATTCAAGCGAATGGCGAAAAAGGTGCAATTTCGCTAGTGTTCTAATTAAATTGCAGTATAGTTGTAAGACAGCATTGGCATATGATCAGAGACAAGGCGAAATGAACAGGCCATACCTTTACAAATCATTTATATTATAGGGATCCAGTCCACACAAAAAACTTCACTCTTATTAATAAATTAGTCTACAGCAATTTCTACCCCAATAATGATATACAATAAACGTAATGCAGTAAAAACTCGCGTATAAGAACCCAGTGATTAAGAACCTACAGGCTGATATTCTGAAATTAGACCCCCCTATATATAAGAACCCATTCAGCCTGAAGTTTGAAATAGGTTCTTATTTGTAGAGTTCATCAAATTAGATCAAAGCTCAAGTTGCTTTGTCGTTGAACCGACATGGACTGATACTGCCATATGTGCATCTTGCATAGAACTGTAAAGATGCTTTGAGAGCTTTTCATTGCATTCTGTAAAATTTCTGATGCTTCCACGAACTGCTGTTGTGAATAAAGCCTCATGAACTCTGGTGCCTCTGAACTGACAGTAAATAAAGCGAAGTGCCTAAAAGCCCTGAATGACATAAGAACCAATGTAAGAACCTGAACAGCCTAAGTTCCCACTAAGTACTCAATATGCAAGAACCTAACCAGGCTGGCTCGCAGAATTGTAGGTTCTTATACGCGGGTTTTTACTGTATCAAATTCTGGCATCTGAAGAAACCTAAATAGTGCCTAACAGGAATATTGACGTATTCTGGAACTTTACGTACGCATCATGATTTTTTCATAAAATCAAAAATTTAAGGACAAAATGTTTGAGAATAGTCTTTGTTGAGTCTAGCCTAAACTTTGATGAAAATATCAGTGTCATCAAATTTTTGAGAGATGTTTTGCACAAGGTCGGGTCAGAATAACCCCATTTGTTTGGTAAAAACATCGTGTATGACACCATTTATTCTCCTTTTGAATATTCATTACAAGCACCTTCAAAACAAGGATCTCAAGTAAGCATATACAAATACGCTACTTGCCTAGATTCTAATTTAAATCCCTTTGTCGGCAGATAGATCTTGTTATGAAGCTTCGTCTAATTCGCCGAGTAGCAGACTTTCGTATTTTTCATTCGAAATAAGAGCGTTCCCTGGATATTTATAAGATGATCTCCCTTGAGGCTAATTCTACCCACAAAAGAGTCATCAGAAAGGGTTATGCTAAGTTTCGTAAGAGTATCAGATTCTTTCGTTGTGACATTGTTCTTTCTTGAGTCACGTGGTGCTCACCTGACTCTTAAAACGGAAAGCTAGACATTTGAAAGCGCGTTAAACGTGAGCAATTGCTGTGAAAGTCGTCGAATTTCACAAATATTACAAATGAGCTTAATGAAGTATTTCCTACATAGGTATGTCTGAAATTTTGTTACTGGGAAATTGTCAACAAGTTTAATTAATGAAAGTATGGTACTTTCTCTTTTAAGCACGAAAAATTGCTAGTAATTAATGTGCTTGTTTGTAGCTAAAGGATACAGAGTTCATCGATTTTGAGGACCTGAAGTGGTCCCATCTGACTAGTCAAATCCTACCATTCCAGGAGCAAAATACTTGCAGTTTAAAGTCAGATTAGCGCCATCTTTGAGTTTCCTCATTCTTGTTTCCCAAGGGGTGATACAATGTTTCATGATTGGATATAAGCATCGCTGTATTTGGTGGCCTAAAATTGTTTCCAGTGTTCAGTTTAAAAAAATCGTAAACTCTAAACGCAAGATAACATAAACCAAAATGCTCCTTTCCTCACTGTGAGTGGCTAATGGCTTCTAAATTTGATTCTGATTCAAACTTTACTGCTAAACTGTAACATAGAAATGTCACTGACGCGTCTCCAAGTAGCCTCATTCTGAGGCTGATTCATTATTTAGTACGAAGTCTTTATTTTCAACTCTAAGATATGTATAGCGTCAAACTATTCAAATCACCAGAAAAAACATAAACAACAACAACGACAAGCAAATAATTTAGATTAAAAAATTCAAACCATTCGTTCAATTTTATACAAGAGAGATCGTGCTTGAAACCATTGCATTTGTGTTGGTTAAAAAGTCGATCTCATAACCAGTGGAAAGTTTTCGAAATTCACTGAAACCTGGCAGATATGCTGAGGCTGTTTTACGTAGGCGATCGTTGTACTTCGACCTCAAGGAGCTCTGTCCGGCTGTATTCCTTCTTGTCACTTGTGCGGACATCGGCACATTGGTATCATCAAGAGAATGCCCCCCTTCTCGACTGATCAACGCCATCGATGCTGATCTCCGAAGTGCTTGTAGTGCCCCATTCGAAATCGCCCCTTGCAGATTCAGTTGTGTTAAACTATTATTAAGTTTCTTGTTTTGCTGCATAAGCTCCCCGAATTGCTTGCTTTCTGGGGAACCTTTATCTGGTGAGATTACCCCGTTTAAGGGAGGCATCTTAGTACGCGGCCGCTCCAAACTGCCGTAATTTCTTGAATCAAAAGCGTCCCAGCTTGTAGGATTTCCGTTCTCCGATATGTATCCCAAATGTTTTCTCTGGTAGCGTTCTCTTGCTGATAACGGTGCACTTAGTGGCTGTTTATCTTTTTCTGCAACATTTGAATTAATGTCCAGTTTGGATCTGTCTTCGGAGAATGATCGTTTATGCAGATTTAATTTCCGTGGCTTCTCCTTGGCGAGTTTACGCGGCTGCATCGTGTGACTTCTCTGTAAAGGTGCTTGCTCCTCGCTGAATACCGCTTCTTCAGGTCTCTTTTCCTGTCTCTGGCAAGCAGTAACGCTAATTGCTGGCTCTAAATGAACGGAGTACCTCAGGGATCCGTCTTTGCTCTTTGATTGTTGAATATTTTGTCTCACTGACTTTGGCTTTGAATTGGAGCGTTGTTTCGATGGCGAATGGCTCATGTCCTGACTGACATTGAATGGTGCATCTTCCAAGATTCCAGAATCAAATCTTTCATGAATGGAATCGCTATCTTCGTCCTGGGAACAAAATAATTAAATGGTACAAATGCGTGGGCTCTTGGTCACTGGCTACTTTGCAGAGTAAAGTATGCGACTAAATACTTTGAAATTATACATCAGAGGCCTTGAGTATAGCCACAAAGGATCAAAAGAGAGAACAGCCGTAACACAAGCCAGCACTTGTTTACAACATCTGCTAATAAAACAAGGCAACTTGGTTGTCAAATCTATAAGTTTTGTGGCGCCTAATTATTGGCTGCAAGTAAACTTGAAAACTTGTATGGGGTTTCATTTATTGTCATTGTCATGGGGTCTCATAGGAATAAGTGTAAATGATCAAACAGATTTTGATGGAACTTGCTCAATGGACGCCAAATTTGCTTACATTTCCATTGAACAGTGCAAGCAAATTTAGCTAAATTCGTAAGGTGTGTTATGACAAATCAAACTGCATTCACCCTCGGATGTGAATTTGTTTCCACTCCCTTTCTGTCGAGTTTGAAGTGATCCAAAATGTTCTCTTCCGATTTTGGCTTTCCTTAACCCATCCTTCATATCAGTAGAAATTTATGCAAAATTTAATTTGATTTCAATTGGATAAAAATGCATAGCAAATTTCTCAAAGATACATATTTTGCGATAAAGAACGAAGGGTGTTGAGGGATCAGCTAGCCATATAGTTTCAAAATTTGGAAGGATGCTACCCCAGTTACTGTGGCTTACCATGATCGCAGGAGAGGGTTGCTGTGTGTTGGAGCATCTAGTTTTGGAGCGAAAGTTGTTTATCACTGTTGTTTTTGTCAGTGAGCAGCTGATTTTCGAGGATTCCTTTTGCGGTTTGAACGAGACTGCTTACAAAAGGCATCATGAATTTCTCCCTAATGCACTGTTCATTAGTTCGAATAACTTCGGAGTTCTAACTGTTGAAACTCATTTGAATTTAGTGTAAATTCCTTCAACTGTCTTTTGGCCTATCTCCTAAATTGGTTTTTGATTGAAAAACTGAGAGGAAGCGCGCTAGTTCTCTAACTTTTATTGTGTACTTTTTACAGGTCAACTTTGTTCCTAAACAAACATAGAATATCTGTACTGTTTTCACACACGTATTTTATTCGTTGTAATCAGAATAATTTTCGACTCTGTTTTAATGGTTTATTAGCAGATGGCAAAACAGTGTCACGATATCCGTATAACTTACTTGTTTTCCTACGTTCTATCAGAATTAATCTCGAAGTTATTCATTGTGACAGAGTTCATTGTGAAATTTAGTTGGATAATTTGGCTGCAGTTACGATGTCATGAAACTTGGTATTTACAAAAGATTTTGCCGAGTTCTGAAGGCACAGACATTTGTCCACACATACGAACGAACATCCTCTGGTAAGACGGTCCTGATGTTTCTCTAAATTGACTAAGACCCCGGGAGTATGCCTTCCCAACCAGTCCGACGAAATATGTCTCTTGGTAATTGCTGCTCCGTTCCAAGTGTTTGCTTTGGAAAACGTTCCCTGCATATTCTTTTAAGGCTACACTGTCCGATGACTGTCCGATACCTCGTACAGTATTCTTAATTTCATAAGTTCATCACAATTAAAGCAGCTGGCTTAAATTGGGATATGGAGTTCTTTGATTCGCCACAATTACCACTCTTATCCCTTAGGCCCCATAGACTGAGATAAACTCAAAGGAGCATTATGTGACATGTCCAACAGTTTAGACACAAAGAAGTTAAAGTGGGCATGGCCTTGACGGTGGCTTACGAAGTATTCTGTGGTTTACATTGCTCTTCCAACGCCTTTTCACTTTTCAAATGGTTCGATACTGTGACTAAATTAAATTACTGGAAACTAAATGAGTTTGCCATGATGTAGGAGACTACTAGGACACGATTAATCAGCTTTGAGGGTAGAAGGCTGATTTGAATGTCACACAAATTGGCCTGGAGGTCTCCAATCATTAATAAGCTGACAATATGCCTTTGTGACCGATAAAGTTCAGGTAGCAAATTAAATAGCTTGACCCACTTTCACAGGATTTCCCTATTTCCTTTAAAATTGGCTCTGGTTAACAGGTTCCAAATTGAACTGCCCCACCATGCTATGAAAAGAAAGTAGTTTCTCACGAATGCATTGTTCTATGAGTCTCCCTCTAAACATGCAACATTTTTTAATAGATTAGGTTCCTGCGTGTTTGTCCTAGTGTTCATATAGCTCTCTCAGTTTGAAGACCATTAATCCGCTGAAGCTTTAAAAAATCAAAGGGCAAAGTTAGACCCTTGAGGTACCCCATTCAAACAGAGTCAGACGTTGTCCTCAGACTATTTGCAATAAATCATTTTACTGTGCTCTACCTCGACACAGACACAGGTATGACACAGAAAGATACTGTTATGTTATCAAATTGATCTTTATCGCAAAGATTGAAGTACAAGCTTGTCACTCGCAAGCAAAGTCACACACTCTGACTCTAGCCTAGCAATGATAACCCGAAACGAACAAATGATGATAATGGATGCTGCATGTAAAACTAATGTAAAATTTTTCTGTCAGTTCAACTGCTTCATTGTGTGGACCCATGGTTTTCGCTGAGGCGAAATTTGCTTTTGGGACAGTCCAAATATTCAGCGTGTCCGCAAAAGGCCCTGTGTAAAAATGGCTTTTACGTGACATCATTTTCAACTTCATCAGGAGTATGGCATACAATATTATCTACCTTTTCCTTTGGTGTCATATTCGTAGAGTCTTGTCCCATTCTGCTATTTTCTTTGTCATCTTCATTCGCATCAAAATCGGAATCACTGTCTTCAGAGAATTCGTCGTCACATTCCATGTCATATTCCTGGCGTTTAGCCTCCTCACATGAGATCTCTCCTTTTAATCTTCGAATATTCGAATGTAGTGTCATTAATTGTCGGTAGATCGATTTATCTTGGTCTTTCATTTCCTTCTGTTGAGAAAAGAGAAAGAGAAGTCAAAGCTGAGAGGCATGTAATTCTCTACCGGTTTGCCAAACAATTTTCTCCCTCTCTCTCTCTTATAGTGTCATTTCCCTATGGACGTTGACAAATCTACGATGACAAAATCTTTCAGTCTTTAGTCATTTGGAGCAACCTTGCAGCTGTCCACTTTCCTCATGTCTATCTTACTATTCCATCCATGAACTTCTGTCTCTGTTTGCTTTTGACTTCGATACAAGTTCTCAACCTCCTCCCTCAGCACTTTCCTCTCGACACATTTCGATTAACTGGAAAACTAATCTGGGAGAGAACTGGTCTTATAATTTGGCCTTTTTAGAGTTCATTCCAAAATCTTTTGCCGACGGGAGGATTGCGCTACTTTTACTAAATCGTTTGGTAAGTTTTATCATTGAACAAAAGATGCAGAGATCGGAGGCAGTATCGAATTTGCAGATTTTTCAAACGCAGAAATGTTTTTCTGGCTCACTCATTAAAGTCTTCAAGGCTGCTTTGCTTGTAGGAATTTTTACCAGCTGTACCCTTAAGCTCTATTATTCATAGGTCCCTTCATTGACCACACCCTTGATTATGCCGAGTGCCTCAAGAGTTTGACACCCTATAGTTGGAAGATTAAGGAACTTTTAAAGGAAATATATTCTAGTTCTTAAGGTATTTGGCATCTGGTTCGGATTTACAGAAACACTCTTAATCTCTACAGTATCACATGAAGTGAACGGCGAACAGAAAACACCCATACAACCGATGACGCTATAAGGATCAAGATATTTTTAGCCTGTGGGAAGCCGGTTGTCCTCTGGCTAGGTTATTCTTATATGTTAGAGGTCTCAGTTCTCATCTCGGAGAGAGTCAATAGAGTTGTGGACTTTGCCTCAAGCCTGTCATTCCAACTGAGAGCTGGAAGCAATTCAAATTTACTTAGGCTTCCAGTATAGGGAGTCATAGGGGTTGTGAAAAGTGCTGTAGGAATTCACGGGACCAGAAGGCAGGCCCTTCCGTCCGAGGGCCTACAAATCGTCCAACCACGGACCTAAAATACTAGCTGGCGTTTCATTCCCTTTCGATAATTGATGCATTTTCCCATACCTGGCAGCCAATTTCCAGGCAAATTACATCTCGTCAACAGAGGAGTAATTCTAGTTCAACTGTTCGCTGGTCAGTTTCCTTTCACCTTCTCAGGCAGGATTTCATGTTTATCCGCAACTGACGCAAGAAGCCTAAAAATTTGCTTGGAATTCACGAACTAAAGTTTCGCTTAGTTACCGCATTAGACATTTGATCGCCTCCTATCTATCTTTATCGCGTCAGGCTTTACCTCAAAATCCAAATTCCAAATAAGTTTGCAGACGACTATTGTGCGCAAAATTCCGCGCGAATTTGCGGCACTCTTTGTGGTCTCTTTCACCGCAAACTGTCAAATTCGAATCGAAACTATGGTAATAAGAACCTGCGACTCCTTGATCGACTTAAAATTATTTTCTTATGACGTTGAGGTGAGATTTGAGTCTGGAGAAAAGTTACTGCAATTCTTCCTCAAGGAATGCGTATGTTAGTAAGTCTTTCATATAACGAAACTGGGGGTGCCCCCTCGAAAATGGCCTTGCTGTGTTATTTTCCCATTGTCTTCTTGCCCTCAAATTTACTTCCTAAAATGTGCCCTATCCGTAGTCACTGAAAGGGAGAAGGGAGAGTGGAACCATTCAGAAAATGGCTAGACCAGAGTGGCCTAAATCCGTTGTACTCTGTATCTCAGAAACTTCTACTGCTTGTGAGATCTAACTTCCTTTTTGTCTTCGTAACGATCTGGCAATTTGCACTGTGAACACTGTCAAACGAAAATGTTTGATAATCGAACACACTTCATTCCTGATGAAGAAACCATAGGTATAGTTAGGCACCGCAGTTATGCTCAGCTTATATTTTTCTGCAGATGAGGTTCGGAAGGATAAGCTCGCATTTCAAGGAAACTTTGATGTTCACAATTATTGCCGGCGATCACCTTGCGTCAATTTTGTTTTCATTTCTTAGCCTAGATACATGAAATTAGTAAACATAGAAACCAAAGAAGACCGTCTTGGATGTTTACTCAAGTTCTGCGTTCACCAATTGATTAATATTTTGCGCGGTTCCACTTGAAACTTCTATCCCGAAAGGAATTTTTTACACTTTGTGTCCGTTGGCGATAGACATGACCCACCCACCTTTCCAGTCGAACTTTCTTTCCATTGTCTTCATGTAAACAGTTGCTTGTGCGGGGCCTAGTGGTCATGGCGAATAGGGGGATAGTGTATTGTTCTTGAATTGGTGTTTTTTATATGTTTACCGACCACCCAGCTCTGTCGGATCTCCAGCGTAGGTTCCAAATCTTTAAATCAGCGTGAAAAGGCGGGTATAAAATTCCATGACCTATTTGTTTTAACTGAATGGCTTGAAAGAAACTTGCCACTTTTCTATGATTCTACCACTGGACTTGTCAGAAATCTTGAATATTTGTCGAAATTACTGCCTATTTTATATTTCAGCACACTTTATGATGTGACGTCATCAAATTTCTAAGTCACAAACCAGAAAAGTAAAAGGGTTTTGCCTGATAGTTACCATATTGTAGGCATCTATAAACAATAGTTTTCTTGAAAATTATTTGATCTTTCGTGAACAGATTTAGAAATTCCGACACCCCAAAGCTTTTTTTGCGAAAATTTTCTTCAATTCTTAAAACAGAAGAAAAACACTGTAATTCTGGAAATATTCAAGATTTCAGAGAGTCCAACGGCAGATTTACAGTAAAATAGCGAAGGATCCTTTGAAGCCGTTCTGTTCAAAGAAATAAGTCATAAAATTTTACACCGATCATTTAAAACATTTGAAACCTAATGCTCTTCTCACCACTAACATAAGAGGTACTTTTCTTGCGAACATTCTACTGCATGTTGCAGAATGCCCCTGGTTTTATCAAGTCTTGTGGCATCTTGAGCAAATACGAGGAACTTGGACAGGTTTATCCGGCTTCCTATTTCTCGAATTCTAACTTAGATTTTGATAGAAACACCTGGCTTCTTTGCCAAAGACAACGAGCCAGAAAAAGAGAGTTTAGATTTGAATACTTTTGTGAAGCAAGGGCCATTTGCTTTAGAACACTTGTAGCTTTCAAATTGCAGCATTTTCGTCATATATCTAGGAATCCTTTTACTTCATAGACATCTTGTTGAAAGTTGATTAATGGAGATACATTTTTGGTACCTCTCCTTGCTAAATTGTTCTTTCATTGTACCGTGGAACGAACGTCAGTTTTACAACGTTTATTTACTGCAGATGCTTGTAATTCGGGCCTAATGACTCTGAGAAATTTTATTCCAATTGCAGACCATTCTTGTCCGTTCAGTAAGTTAGAGTCGATGAAAACTTTGAAACATTCACGAAAGAATGAGAGTGCAGAACACAACCTCGCCCCAGGCCCTTTTGTCACATCAGAAGGACCTTTTCGTCTTCGTGAACATGACAAAAGGCCCTGAGGATGAGGTTGGGCAGTATAGGGGTACAGGCATCAAATCTTGAATATTCGTGACTGACACTTGTTGCCATGCCTACGTGGAATTCAACCAATCACATTGCACAAAATGACCCCCAATGCAAACATGGGCTCAGTTGAGTTTGCCTGCCTTTACCATTCTGCGTACTACAATTTCTGGAAGAGGAAATGTGGATTTTCAACAATCTAAATAAACCTTTTATCAATCTTAGACATTGTCTGGAAAATGTTCAAATAGAGTTTGATCTGGTTTAATGAGAAGGTCACCAATGTCCTCTTAGTCATCAAAGGCATTGATGACAAAGAACCACCAACATTTCCTCTAGTATCTTGAGAATGAAAAATGTCAGCCTAGAGGGAATTGCGGTTTTTTGTTTTGATAAGAAATATCTTTTTGAATAGATAAGAAATGAACAACTGTTCAGTTCACACGAGAGCAGTTACATTTGTTGTCAATTGCCACGAGGGACTGCAACATAGCAATAGGTCGTCTGGACTTCCACGTCAATCCGTTGTAAACTGCAGCTGCATTCGCAAATCTTTTGCAATGTGTCTGATCTCTTGTCTTTCAAAAGCGTACTTTTGCAGACAAGTTTCTTCTTTTGCTGGTAGTGAAGATTTCTGAACATCTGTCTGCATCATTAGCACACGTTGCAATTTAAAATGCAGCACAGGTAGGTGGTAAGGGTGGCAACTCAATTTAAAATGCACCAAATCTTGTGGGTGGCAACTCCATCCAGTTAAATTGCATAACAACAGCAGTATATTCGTATTCTTTATTTGTGACAGGGATATTTTAACTTACAAAGATCGACAAAGATCACAGGGACTCAAGGAATGGAGGGCCCCTTGAAAAACAACTTTGTTGAAGGGCAAACCTCCCTAAATTAAATTAAATGAAATGAAAAGGAAGTTGTACCCTCCCCCCAATGACAAAGAGGGTACAACTTTCAGGGTACAGAGGGTTCCTCCTCTGTAACCTCCTTTGTGATTGCGAAGCTATGACGTAGTGCTTTTCGCCTCGCTTTCGATCTCTCTTTACATCACAGCTATTATATTACAAAGGAGGCTACAGAGGAAGGCCTCTTTATCATTGGAGGGTGGGGTACAACTTCCTGGGGTCCCTGTGCAAAAATTGCAACGAAACTTTTTCCGTAGCTTACTGCGCCATCGTCTACAAGCGTCCGCATGAAAACCGTGACTTTAAAGTAAATTAAAACATCCGAAAGATAAAAAAATTTTTTGTTTTCAAGAAAAATCAGTAAATAGAACCCTAACAACCATTTAAAAAGTCTCGAACGCTTTTTCAGAACAATAACTTAACCCTTGAAAGCATTCACTCAAGTTTTGAGATAAACTGTTTTTTCCCAAGTAAAACAGTAGAGAGTCGCATTACATGATGTTTTTTTTCTCGAAAAACTGAATTCTGTGTTGCGAGGGTTGCAGAGGCCGCAAAATGGGCCAAAACTTGTATCTGCTGTGGTTTCTACGGAGTGAAATTGTCACAATTTGCGGGGGCATTTCTTTCTAGCCAATGAGAATTCGATGCCTATGTAGTTCAACGCCACAACTTTCACAGGTACCACAATAAACAGAACCTTGAACCAACCCACGAGACATGACATCAACTTCCTTTTTCGGACAAGATTTCAGCACAGTTTTGCTGTGGGTTAAATGATGAAAAGTGAAAAGCTGACAGATTTTACCAAAACACTGGAAGTTTCCTTTATAAACTTGCTTTGAAACAGAGATTGCGAATTTACGTCATACGAAATCCGTCTGTATGTTTGGTCCTACCCCCATGAGACGAAGGGTTAAACCATGAGTCAAGCAAATTTTTCAGTTTACATGTTATGAAATGTTTTGAGGAAAAAGTCCTCCATATAAGCCTACGTAGGCTTGCGTACTTGTATTTAATTACGGTTAATCCGAATACATCGAAGTAGTTCAAGTTGACTCATTAACGTTGGGGAAACGTACAGCCATGAGCGATAGGACACCAAGTGTGTAGTAGTTTGGAATTGATATCAGTAGCAGTAGTATATTTTTGTGTTTTGCACTCGTTCTTGCTTGGTTTTACAGTAACCCCTTTTCAGTGTTTCATAATTTTGAGCTTTTCGTTAGTGAGACACCTTAAGTGCAGGTCCACCTTAATCATAAATAAAGCTCCAAAGGAAAACTCTAAGAAACTGCTGTGCCAAAAATTGCTTTGTGATAAGAATTCTTAGTTTCAAGGATTTATGGACAGATAGACAGATGGTCTAATTTTGAGACTTTCTGTTATCTTCTCGCTATCCTCCTATACGTGAGAATCCAACATGCTCACCTTTCCCCCCTCTGTCTTGCATGACTCGAATATTCACTTTGGGAAGTCCCCAGTAGACATCAAAGGCTCCCCTTACAACGCTGCTATTATAGCAATAGACGACATCTCACACCTAAATAATCACTGAAATCCCTGTGAAATACGGCTACTTAAAAAGCATTCTATTTTGTTTCAGAGGATTTACAAAATCGTCCATTTGGGATTTATTTTTGCATAATCGCTTGCCCTTTGGTGTCTTGTGTAGAAATTTATGGAATTAGGATAATTTTCTGCAAGGAATGGAGAATATTTTCTGCAAACTATTGATATTTTCATGATAATTTTCCAAACTGTTCTTTTGGCCAAAATTCAAGGAGTAGATACTAGCAAATTCTCACGTAAGACTTTGCTTAGGAGTTTATTTGCTTATTTCCATCCAATCGTCCAAGTCTCTCACAAAAATAAGAAGGGTGTTTCACTCAAAGGAAAAAGAGTACGAGATTTTTTCAGAACAAAAGGATTTATAGGGATCTTTGATGGATTTTTCTTGAAAACAAAAGGATTTTTGCCAAAGGTGCACGAGATTTTTGGGAGTAAAATGCCCATCGTGTATTTTCTGCCTTTCTTCTCCTTTCTTGTGCATTTTTTAAAAGCAAAATTGCGTAATATGCTTTTTTCTAGAGAATCCAAAGTTCTTTAAGCTTTTTTAATATCGTTACTATCTTATCTTACCTGCAAAGATGTACACATCGATACAACCGGGAAAGAATTTCATACACAATTAGAATCATCCATCATCAAAAATGCATAATATAAATTGATAAATATCTTACCAAAACTCCCCTAAGTTTCTCGATTGCTTCATCCATCGTAAACCTTTTCTTGCCATCTTTCGTTGTGGAGTCTTTATCAGCTTTTCCTACTCTGAGAAACCCAGATTCTCCCAACTCCATTTGGTAAGTTGGAGATATCTCGTACGACGAAACAACGCAAGTTTCGGCTTTCATCTTCGATTGATCGATCGAAAGGAAAGGCAGATCTTTTTAATGGTTGTGGAGAAAACGAATATATTTGCGTTCCCTTGAATGCAAATTGATAGTATTTCGATTGTTCGACCTGCCAGCAGAGAACAGGTGGCTGAAAATCTAAAACCCAACTCGACAATCCAATCCAAAGAACAAAACGCCACAATCCTCAGCAGAAGTGTGATCTCATTCGAAATTCAACACCTTTTCGACCGTGCAACCACTTCCTTGACTTAAAAATTCCAAACATAATTCAATGATCATGCTTTTAAATTATGATCGCTGTTTGCCGCTCATCTGGACTTCCCTCTCGACAACATTGCAATGGTTTCAGTGATAAATCGTTTGTACTTTGTAATGGTTTCCATCCGATTTCCAATTGTTCTATTGTTTAAAGCTAGACAATATAAATATGTAAATGTCACTGATAAAGTCTATACTTTGTAATGGTTTCCATCCGAATTTCCCTTTTATTCTATTGTCTGAAAGTAGACAATAGAAATATGTAAATATTGTTGTTTCAACTTCCGTTGGTACTCTTTACATCATTGACGTAAAGACGTTTCAAATTTACAACTGATAACTTTTCAATGACTTTATAGCCACTCATCTTCATTCTTGATTACACGTGCTTTTTAAAAAGCTAAGAATTTGGTCAAGCACTGAAAGTTTCTTATAAAGTTATCAGATTTACACTACTACTCCGAGTTTCTTACGAGTTCCGTAACAGTCTTCATGTTCACTTCCCATACCCTTTTGAAAAATAAATTGCTCATAAGAAACTACAGAAGGCCATGCCACTGCAAGAAAGTCAAGGGAGGTATTACTTGATAGGCACCCGATTGGCACAGGCATTGAGGAATTTGTTAAGGAGAACAAATGAAATCATCAGAAAAACTATTAACAACTAAATTGTTATCATTGACTCTTTAACTTCTATATCAAAATCTCCCCTCTGATACTACGCAATCAGAGTTAAAATGACCATACATTTAATGAATGACAACCTTACGATGACAGTTTATGTGTTTTTGACACAATTTTTGTTTGATTAAGGAGAAAAAGCATGGGAAAGTTGTTTATGCTAACACCTCAAGATAATTTGTTGCCTGTGATTTATTTTTGTTTATTTTGTTCTGATGCCTTCACGAGGTTACAATGAAATATTTCTGCTACCTTTCCATATGATCGCAAGGAGTCGCAAGGAATCGCAGCGAGTCGCAATAAAAGTGGTCAAGTTTGCTTGCGACTCTCTGCAATCACATGGAAACCGGCTAAAACATTGTTTGCGACTCCTTGCGACTTCGTGCGATCGCTGTCGCAGGCAGTCGCAGACATAGAAAATTTTCTATCTCTGCGACTCACTGCGACTCGTTGCGATCCATTGCGATTAATGGAAACTACTGTTCACAACTTTTGCAACTCCTTGCGATAACAACTCTATTGTTTGGGGGGGGGGTAATCTCATTTCTGTGACCACAATTTTGGTTTGAAATTTGATGAAAGTAAAGTTAGTTGGGATTCTTTGCGATCCTTTGCGATCATATGGAAACCACTTTTTCAAGTCACAATAATTGCAACTCCTTGCGAGTCCTTGCGATTATATGGAAACCAGGCTTTTCTGAACAGAATACTATAGCAAAGCGATGCAATTTTATCATATTTAGTGTTTAGAAGCTTGTATGATAGCTCAAAATCTAAGTCAACCCTCCAGAATTGACTTTCCACCATTTTAGAGGAATAATAAATGTACCTTTTTATAAGAAAACTAAGAATTTGAACTAGTACTGAAAGTTCCTTAAAATCGTCAGACATTGAGTGCTCACAGTCTCTTCCAAATTTCACGAATTCCAATTCTATGACAATCTTTATGTTTATCACATGTGCCCTCGTGAATCCTTCACAATCAAATATTTTGAGCCTTTCCGATGTTTTGGCACTTTTCAAGTACCATTGGAGCAACATGATACAGGAAACAAGTGGAAATGAGGTAAAGTATGCTCAGGACCTACTTTGCTAAAGGAGATAGTACTGAGCTTCATAATTTTTAGTGATCTGAGAATGGGAGAGCGTTCAATTTAGTGTCTTCAACATTAAAGTTCCAGTCTTCCGAGAAAGCGCACAAGATTCTTTAAAACAATTAAGTTTTTAGGCATCTTGTAGGAAACTTTCCTGAAAACGGATGGATTTTTCCAAGAAAGCTTTGCTTATATTTAAAAATTGTGCTCAGAAAGGAGCTCCTGGGCAAGAAAGTTATCATTTGAAAGTGCTGAGATCTTATGACTAAAACTTGAAGGAAAAGAAGTTTTACTTGACCAATTGTGCTCTGTGAGTTACCACAATATTTCGTGGATCAATCATGAAGTAGAATTTCTTACTTGTTGTGGATGCGGAGGAGAATTTGACAGTGCAAGTGGCCCTCTTCAGTTCCAGTGAGTGGCTAAGAGGTACAGCTGAAGCAGAAAACACATCGAAAAGACTAAATTCTCTCATTTGAGAGCATCCAAAGTCATGAAGAGTTGTGCTGTAGTATCTCAAGTACGAAAAGGTAGATCTAATGCATTGTTTCTCATTGAAGTCGGCAACAAATAAGCTGCTTTGCAAGACATGGTTTTAGGCCCATTATGATTACATAATATTAATAACAGAACACATAACAAAATAAGGATTCTTCGTTGTGAGAGGATACAGAAATCTCGAATAGCGCGTCGTCTAGCATTTCCTTACGCCATGAGACTCGTGATCATGCAAGGAACAAAATTATTTGGAAGAAAAATGCCTTTTCAGGAAGAAATCTGTGAAAGAAAGATAGTTGGTGGGAATAATCATACAAGAAGTTCTATTCGCCTTAGCGGCATCTGCTCAAACCAGGGTTGCAATTCGATGTGTCAGTTGGAAAATTAGACATAGAAACATAAAGTAGATTTAAAAAAGAATTGGTAATGATAAAAAGATTTCACAACATTTTGCAATTCACGGACACAGATTTTTTATGCTGCCATAAAATTACAATATGAATTTACAAACTAAACAAGAATCAATAATTCAAGAGCCCATTCACCCAAGCATATAAAATTCTAAAATATATTTCAAAAATATACTATCACTTTTTAAATGCTTCGACTTTTATCTTCTTCATTAACTAAACTAAACGAGGATAGTTCTTTTCAAAATTACCATACAATTATACAATTCTACTAGAACGATACCACGAGGACCAAAAAGGCTATGACTACCCCAAGGCCAAATTAACATTGCAGATAAAAACAATTGAACAACTAAATTGATTGGAAGGGTTGTTGATATTATGATGGGTATTGTGTGGTATCTAATTTGAGGTAGGCATTAAATATACGAATAAAAGAGATGAGTTGACATTTTCAAAAATTATCTGAACATAGAACTCTATGGGAACACAGACAGTACTTCATTGCAACAAAAGCTGGCATCTTTCTTCTCAGAAATGTATTTTTTTTATTTTTTATGTTTTTATTTTTTTTTTCTTCTCAGAAATGTATTTGCATATTTTACGTCAATGCATGTAGATTGTTTTTCGAGAGCTGTGAACCAGTATATTATTAGCAATTACTAAGCAATTTCTTTACTTGCAGCAAATTTGGTCTCTTCTTCTGTTGGAAAATTGCTTTGTGCTAGATACCAGTCTACTGAGGCTCCCAAGGTATGAAAAGATATTTTTTGTGTCTGTCCTGCTTGCTAAATTTTGGAGATGGCAGAAAATTGTTTATCAGGGATAATGATATCTTTGCAATTCATTTGAATTCTGCTGCTGGCTTGTTGATCGCAGAGGTAATTTTGGTTATATACATTTAAGAAACATGCAATGCTAAGGATTTGTCTGCTCATGAATTCTCCAACTTGAATTCTAGAATGTAGATATAATCATAATTGTCAACCATTGATTTAGCTTCTCTTTCTTCACAGAAAACAAAATATGGACCACTAGCGGTATGTCTTGCTCTTTAAGTTCATTCATTAATTGTTAATTATTATGCTGTAAGTACATAGGGTAGTCAGTGGCAGCACTGCAGGGGGGAGGGACTGGGGACATGACCCCTCCAGATTGGAAAAGTCAAGACAAATTTAAAAGAAATATGACACAAACGTAGTCAGGTGTACCTTGAAGGTAAAAACTTATGTCAGAACCCCCCACATCTTTTATACTTTTAAAGGTGGTACCAAATCTCCTCATACAGCGTATCCTCAAAGAAATTCTTCTTATTTTCTCAATCATGTATCATAGTACTGCAATAGATAACATGTAGGAACAGGTTGGATGTGTTTTATGGACAGAAACAGACAGCTTTCCTTGTGAAGAAATCCCAGGGGGGTACTCCCTAACTTTCAGTACAGGGGGTCCATGCCACTATTTTCTTGCTGACCCCCAAATATTGAGCCTGAGATTTTCGGGACCCAAACATTGAGTCCAATATTTTGGAGACCCGCACCAAATTCCACGATTCTTCCTTTTTTCAGATTTGTGGACCCTGAATATTGAATTTTTGTCCATGTTGTAATTCACAGACCCGAAATACTGACTTACGTAAAATTTCAGACCCCAAATATTGGCATGGACCTCCCCGTATTGGAAGTTATGAAGTACCCCCCCAGGGGAAGAAATGCATTGATAAGATGTTACAAATATCTTTTTTTCAGGATGAAGACAGGATATTCACCAACTTGTATGGCAGACATGACTGGCACTTGAAAGGTGCCTTGGCCAGGGTATGTCTGGACTTCTTTATTAGATCAATGTTATGTAGTCAAAGTTGCTTGGAGGAGTTGTTGACAAAAGATCCATGGATAAAATCAATCACCAGTAATGATATCATCTGGATTTTTTTACCTCAGTATTGTCTCCTTTGAACCAGAAAATTCATAATATCACACTGTGGCTGCTATTTTAATTTTGTTTAGTTTATGTTTGAGCAGGAACAACTTTGCATAAATTATCATCTTGAAAACAAGTTGTATGAACATTGGCATGATTTGAAATATACAAAACATTTACAACATTTTTCACACTTTTCCAGCATGTGCTATCACATATTATGCAAAAAGATCAGGTGCAAAATGCTGTACACGTGCCATTTTTATCATGAAACAGACTGTAAGGAAACCATATTTACAATTAAGGTATCTGATTAGTAAACCAAGAACTGTTTTGCTTCATACCATGTAAAATTTGGTCCACAAATCTTTCCACTATTGTTCAGAAAATCCTAAGAATTTTATTATGATGGGAACACATTGCATTCTGTCAGGGTGACTGGTACAAGACCAAGGAAATTGTTCTTAAAGGAGCTGATTGGATCCTCAAGGAAATCAGCAAATCTGGCCTCAGAGGGAGAGGAGGAGCAGGTACTTTATTGGACATACTGTATTATATGCAGCGCAAATAGAAAAATCAGTTCCCATTTGAGATGCCTTTGCTCCTTGGATAGACAGAACAGAAACTGTGCAGGCATGTGCGAAAAGCTGTAACTTTGAGCCCCCTAGCTCCTCGCAACAGATCCCAAAATTTGGCAACACTTGACATTTCGTTCCTTGAGCCTGAAACTCTTGATTAATCATTCAAAAAAGTTTATACAAACACTTCCTTATCTCAGATTGCCTGATGACATCATTTTACACAGTTTCTGCTCTGTCCCTTGGATATTGAGATGATGATTTGACAAGTATTTTACTAACTGCTGGTGGATATGTTCAAATCCATTTTGAAATGTACCTGATTGAAACTGGCCACTTAGCCTGTGTGCAGACCCATTGTCCAAGAGAGATAGGGTCCGTGCAACTACGAGCCAAACTTTGCCGGGCCTTTTCTTAATTCATTCTGACAGCCTCATAAGAAGCACCATCATCAAGGTAGAGAGCACAAGGAACAAGGGACTCCAGATGGCAAGTCTAACATTAATCCTCCCAAAGGGATAGCATGTGTGAAAGCATGTAAAAGTCTCTGCTGTAAGGCAGGAAATTGTTCATGGTTTTAGACCAGTTTTGAAGGTTTCTTGAAGAAGGAAAATAAAGGAAAAGCAACTTTATCAAGCTGTTCTCATAGTTCAGGAGAAGCAAAACAACTTAAGGGGTAAGAATGCCATTTTGATCATATTGTATCATAGGCCAGATATCAGCCATGCAGTATCACCCATGTTCTGATCCTTTGATTGATCATGTTTTGTTGTGCAGTGATCAGATGTCAAAATCTTTTTTCCTCAAATAGGCTTCCCTGCTGGTATGAAATGGGGCTTCATGAATAAACCATCAGATGGAAGACCAAAGTTCTTGGTTGTAAATGCTGATGAAGGAGAGCCAGGCACATGCAAAGATCGTGAGATTATGAGAAATGACCCCCATAAACTCATCGAGGGTTGTCTTGTGGCAGGAAGAGCAATGGGTGCACGAGCTGCTTATATTTATATTAGAGGAGAGTTCTACAATGAGGGAACAAATATGCAGGTATTTTGAGGTATATTTGGACAAACTACTGTCCATCTGAGATGATGTATCAGTATTTGCAGAGCTGTGCAGTCATGAATTAGGTGCCTTTTTGCTTGAAATACTGTAGGTACAGTTTTGAAGGAAAATGGGCAAACATAGATTGGGAATTTATGGCACAAAGATCTGTCATATATATTGTTCTAAAGTCAAGAACAATTTTACTTGGAAGAAATGGTGGAAAAGTCTTGAGGAAAGCTAAAAATGTCACAGTCAAATTTTGTGGAATTTTAATTTTGCTTGTGGCTTTCAGACAACCTCCTCTGTGGGGCATTACTTTTTTATTTTTGTTGAGTTGACGAAATAGATTTGGGGTAAGTCTAAGGTACTTTTGACCACATGATAATAATGAGTTTTTTTTAACTATTAACGGTTACCTAACATAGCAGATTGGAATTTGTTTGAGAATATTTTGCAGTCAAAATGGAAGAAGTATTCCATTTAAATTAGAAGATTATTTGAAAACAGATTTTTCATGATTAGATTACTATCTGTTTATTACTTTTTTATTTCCTTCCACTATAATCGAATGTTGCTTCCATTGGGCAGAGTGTATGAAGGACTACAACAGGAGTTGTTTCCCTTGGAAACCATGATAAATAAGAATGTCCATATTTTCTTCATGCAGAGAAAACAAAATCCAATGAAGATACGATTCTATTGTGAATATTGAAAACTTGGTACTGCAGTTTATGCTAAATAAGAAGGTACCAAAAGTAAACAGATGCAAAAAACAGACAGATTCTTTAGCCTTTCAAATTTGTTCTGCTGTTAGTCACTCTCTGATGATAACATAAGCTTGAAAGGCCTCAGTGTGCTGAACAATTTGCCTGTTTCTTGTTTCATTTCATTTAATACAATTAAGGAGGGTTGCCCTTCAACAAGTTGATTTTCAAGGGGCCCTTGGTAAAAAACATTTAATTACAATTTAGAAAACAACACAAAAAGTCATTAGATAAGTTGAAATGTAAAATTTCATTTACAATGTTTAAAACCTATTTACAATGGATTCATAAAATTCAAAAATCAAAATGAAAGGAAACAGTCTTGTATCCGTTTTCTTTTGGTACCTTCTTATTGAATATTGAAAACATAGGTAGCAATATTCTTCCACTTTGATTGTAAAATGACAGACCTCTGTTTGATATTCAGGTTGCAATAAATGAGGCGTACAAAGCTGGATTGATTGGCAAAAATGCATGTGGTACTGGTTATGATTTTGATATCTTCATGCATAGAGGTGCAGGTGCATACATCTGTGGAGAAGAAACTGTAAGTGCTGCTAATTTAAGCTTATTTTTGCAATATCAATAGTGGTGGTCCCAAGAGTAAACAATGGTTTGGTGTGACTTATGTTGCATGAAAAGTCTGAAGAATACAAATTATCTTGCAGAAAGCAAGGATCAAATTTTGTCAGAATTCGATTAAGTCACAGAGACCTTCAGTGCAGCAAACCATAAAATTTAGTTTGCTCTGTTTATATCTGATTTGACTGAGCACTCTCAGAGATTTGAACTTTGTTTTTTAGAAAAACAAATCGCTTTGCTTTGACTGAAACCTGATAGTTTTGTTTTTAAAGTTTGCCCTTACTCTTGCAGATAGCAAGGGTATAAATGTTTTTTTGTTTCAGCTTTCATTCAGAAGCCTCTAATGGGTATAATGCATATGGTTTTAACTCCAGTATTTTCTTTAATAGATAATCATTTATCAAGTGCCTCGTGCCTTCGATATGATTAGCTTGATTTATTTTGCGTACTATTTCGGTAGTTGAACTCCATTTTGTCTCCAGGCTTTGATTGAGAGTTTAGAAGGCAAAGCAGGAAAGCCAAGAATGAAGCCCCCATTCCCTGCAGATATTGGTAGGTGATATTCCGTTTTTAGTGATCATGAATATAGTAATTCTGCATTATTGGTCCGTTTCATTTTTGCCAAGTTTTGCCACCTTGTTGAGGTGTACATACAGTTGATTTCTATTTGTATGGTCATTGAGCTTGTTTCATCATGACGTTTAGGAGACAGCCTCTCAGATCGGTAGTCATGCATTTGGATTTTGTATGTGTTCATCTTGGTTGGTTTAGAAAAATAAAAGTAATTTTTTGTGATATCTTGGAAAACGATATACATGAAAATGACTTGAAAAACTTCTCAAAGTTCATTTACGAATCAGAGAGAAAACCGTTTGAAAGTGCGTGAAACATGGTTGATGATAATATGAATTGAAATGAAACGCAAAGAATCTTTTCAAGTCTTTTGGAATTGGTATTTCTCTTGAGACAAACAGCAAGGGAAAACGTCTTTGTTTAGGATGTAGGTAGATCAAGCTTGCCCCACTAAAAGATATTAATGTCTTGAAAATTTATGCTAAATTTATGGCGAATGTGAAATTTTATAATTTAGAATAATTTTTGCTTTATAACATGTATTTTGATATCTTTTTAACTGTAGGTGTTTTTGGATGCCCGACCACTGTCGCGAATGTTGAGACTGTTGCTGTTGCACCGGTAAATTTACGTGAATCATTTGCCTTTGTCTTTCTCAGTTCTTATCTTACACAACTGCAGAATATCATCAAATGATCAAAGATTAATTGGGAAGGCCATCTTTTGACAAAAATATTGATATGGTTATTCGTGAAAATCGTGAAATGTCTAATTAAAAGTTGAAAGAGACTGTTGATTGATTTTCATACTCTCTACAAGGAATTCTGTCTATATAAGCCATATTATTTAGCCCATTGCTAAGGCCATTTTATGTCCTCAACAGACAATTTGCAGACGAACTGGAGAATGGTTTGCATCCTTTGGTAGAGAAAGAAATAGTGGAACCAAGGTATGTACAAGTTTTTAAATGTGTTTTTCATATTTTCAAAGTATCACGGAAGGACTTTCAGATAACTGACAATGCTTTCAGCAATAAGCTCGATAGATTATTTACAATTTTTTCAGGAGTGGTTCGGTTCTTGGGAGCCAGGGGGCATGAGTCAGCTCATCTATACTCGGGGTAATGTTATGCTGTTTTAGCCTCGCTGCAAAATGACTTTCAAGTTACGCTCATCTCATTGAGTTGAATTGTTGTTGTTTTTGTCGCTCCACTGAGGGTCTTCTTCCCATAGAGCTGTAAAAACTGCAGACAATTTCAATCGGCGACGACATTCTGTCGCCCCGTCGTCTGCTGGTCAGGGTGTGGCTTAGAGAAAGGCGGTTTTTGCATTTGTGGCAAGAATGATCCTTTACCGAAGTACTAACACCTAGTTTTATTTCCAGGAGTTATAGAAGACTGATTTTGCGGCATTTTAGACTCGGTGGTCGTGAGAAAAATAACAGATGATTTAGGCCCAATAACTAAATTCTCAAAAAGAATTCGAATCAGAGAGCTCCCTACACTTAAAAGATTCCAAAAGCAATTGAAAAGTTATTATACGAGCTGAACAAAACATAAAACACGACTCCCCGGAAGAGCAGCTGCTACTAAATAGATTACTGTACATAATTTAGCTTTAACTGTATATAGATTGCATTGATGTAATTAGGTATTTATTTGATTTTCTTATTTGGCATTGGGTTGTGGGCTGCAGTGACTTCCGTGTATAAAGAATTTAAAATGAAAATGAAACAATGAATGAATCGAACAATAGCTTGGCTACAATTGAATTGAATATCACTGTTGAATTGAATTGAACTTCAATACGACAGTGATATTGTTGGGATACGAACAGGCTAAGTTGTGAGCCTCAAGGAATCCCCCAAAAAGGGCTCCACATCGCATGCGCACTAACGATTTATTTCAATGACGTAATGTGTAAATTAGCTTGACCGTTGAGAACAAGAGCATGAAACAATAGCTCCGATGCGCATGACATTGTGAGCCCCAGCGCTGATTCGCCATCAACAAAGCTGAAAAACAAAGTGCCAAAACAAAAGGGTCAGTACTTCGTCTCCCCAACAAGATAGCAGTTCCAACGCCACTTAATTGAGCCTTTATGTAGAACAGCTAACAGGTTTCAATGCGGAGCTTTGCCGTTTCTACAAGCGTAGGGAAATGAGTCATAGTTGTAGCGATATCAATCTAGGCAAAAAGCGAAACTACAAAATGTAATCGAGTCTATAGAGTCAGTACGGAGCTGCATCGTTTCTACAAGCGTAGGGAAATGAGTCACAGTTGTAGCGATATCAATCTAGGCAAAAAGCGAAACTACAAAATGTAATCGAGTCTATAGAATCAATACGGAGCTGCATCGTTTCTACAAGCGTAGGGAAATGAGTCATAGTTGTAGCGATATCAATCTAGGCAAAAAGCGAAACTACAAAATGTAATCGAGTCTAATGCTATTTATCTTATAGAACTGCATATCAAGTATTTAAACTGCGCAATAATGCAAGCCTATTATTGATCTAGGTTTTATAGACTGTAGCTTTACTTCAAATGAGTCAAGACTGAGCGATATTTGTTTCACTTTGACTTGAAAAGCCCTTTATCGAGACCTCCTCGCACTGTTGTGTACATTCGAAATATCAAGGAATTTCTACAGTGGAAAATGCTGGAAAGTATTTCTGTATTCCGATTGGTATGCTGAAAAAGTTATTTATTTTAGCTTTTCAACATATCTGGACATGTGAACAATCCAACTACTGTAGAGGAAGAAATGTCAATTCCGTTAAAAGAGTTGATTGAACGACATGCTGGAGGAGTCATTGGTAAGCAAATTTGTTGAATTGAGCTTCATTGGATTTCCTTTCTCCTTATTTTTGTTTTTGTTCATAATACAGAAGCAATTACGAAATATGGCTGACTAAGGATAAAGTTTCTAACGACATTTTTTAGTTTGTTTTGAACTTTTGAGTTAGATTCTTCGGGTTGCTTTTCGCCACATTTACAATTGAGTTCAACGCAAAGAAGGTCCTCGAGTGCCACTGAACAAGCCAGGAAACTGGATTCTTTGTTATTTACAACAGGAGCTAGCTTTATCTTTATAATCTTAACTGAATACCGATATAGTTGGCCTTAATTAGCTGCTATTTGAGCTATTTTATATAGAAAGCCAACTTTAAATAAATCGATAATGATAATAATAATAATAATAATAATTTGATATTCAAAGTATAAAGTCAAATTGCTTTTCCTTCATTTCTCACCGTCTCCTATTCGATTTAACTTTGGACTCTAAATTCACTGAGACCTGAATCAATAAGTTAAAGGATTATTACAATTTTATTTTGGGATTGAAGAATTTCGGTGGACCATGATGTGGTTTTTATATTCATTAGCAAAGTTTTTAAATTCATTTGAGTCCACTTGGTTGGTCTGTCTTTGAAACTCTTTATGTATCCATTCAGGAGGTAGGGAGTAAATCTTACATTGGAGGGAGGGGCTGTCATTTGACAAAGCCACTGAAAGGTGTTGTCACAGAGGCGTTGCCAATGGATGAAATGGGCTGGCATATGTACCTCAGCTCACCAAAGTGGTATTATTTTAGCATCAATGGTTTCAAAATGGCTGGATATTCCTTACAGAACGTAATTCTTGATTTGGATGTACCTTACAGAATTTAATTCTTTGCAATGTTCGCCCCTCTTTTACTTAGATTGAATCGCCATTGTGTTGACGCAGCATGTGGGGAATATATTTCAGAACCACGCTCTATGTTGCTTTAGTGTTCATCCATTTCTCTTTGCGCTGTAGCCTACATACCTTTAGAATTTGCTGTAACTTAAGAGATGTATCTTTTACGGAATGGAAATTTTCTCTTTGCATTTAGTTGTGACGTGTATAACTGAAATGGTGAGGACAAGTCGTGCGGGGAATGATGTCTGAATGACGTCAGTGTATCCAAGAACATGTATTTGCAAAATTGAGCATAAACAGAGTACACAACATGCTCAATATTCCTCCCTACCGCTTTGCTCAGAGCCTTCCTTGGGCATATTTTTGCAACAGAAAACCGTTTTCAGAACAAGTTAGAGAAAGATAATTCTGGTCATATTTCCGCGTGCACTTTTTTGCGCAAAGTTATCAAATGATCCCAAAACCTTCCGCGATTGGGCAACTTGATGCCCAACAAAAAGGGAGTAACATTGTCACTTCATATCAGAGTACGGGCATTTTCTTATACCTTCAACCAAAGTTTTTTCTTTGAACGTTCATGTAAACAAATTTCCGGCAGTTTTCCGTAGTAGTGTTTGTGCAGTTTAAAGATGCGAACATAGTATTGCACAGTGTTATATGCATATCCATAACACTGTTCCAAATATATAGGGGCTGATTGGAATATATATATATAGGGCCAAACATAGTATTGCACAGTGTTATATGCATATCCATAACACTGTTCCAAGTATATAGGGGCTGATTGGAATATATATATATATAGGGCCAAACATAGTATTGCACGGTGTTATATGCATATCCATAACACTGTTCCAAATATATAGGGGCTGATTGGAAGAATTAGTGTATTTTATTATTCTCTTAGGACTTTTAGGGGACAACTGCCCGTGTTACCCCTATGCTATGTATTGCCCTGTCTATGTGTATGAGTTTACCTGTAAGAAGAGAACTGAAGTAATGCAATTTGTCTCTATGATCTCTATGTACAACGAAATGGAAGATTAAAACATTATTTATATGATCAAAGTCAACATTTTTGAGCGGCTAGCACCATGTCCATTCATTAGAATTACAAAGAAGAAACAAAAGAGGTCTCTCTAATAACCCTAAAAACAGGTCCCCTTTATCATGCACGATTCATCTTTTTCTGCCTTCTCTTTTCATACTTTCCAATTGTGCGTATAATGTTCTTGTAAATGATAACATGAGCGTCTTCTCCCCAAATGAAATCCAAATGATTATATTTTGCGATGACCTTGTGTCGTAACAAATGAGGTATTTGGGGTATGAGCCAATTCACGTCTTTAGGATCAGCTAACCAATCTTGGGTGCCAGAGTAGGCGTAAACGGGGGTTATCAGATTCTTTAGGCTGTACTGTGGTGGGGTCGGTTTTCCATATTTCATCATATTTTTTGCAGATCCGAAATCATACATTTGAAATTTGTCGCTGAGGATTGCCTGGCCGTAATGAAGAATATTTTGAACTGATGTCCCTGCAGGGGTATGGGTGAAATAAACAGGAACACGTGACTTGTTCAGATTCGAAATGTCATACCCGCTCATTAGGAACAATATGTTATCACATGCAGTAGCGTCCGCCGGACAGATGTTTTCAGCTAGCCATTTCACCATCTTGCTCGAAGGCATGAAATCACGGACGCCTAATTCTCCGAAGAGGAACTTTATCATTGGGCTGAAGTAAGCCAAATACCGGATTGGGCTTTTGGTATGGGCGACTTTGGCTACTGGTGCCAGAGCGAAAAACACATTGACTTTCTCTGCCAGGGTTTTATTCATTGCTAATCCTGCAAACGCCATCATTGTTCCTTGTGAGTGGCCGACGTAGTAGAGATTTTTCTGTCCTGATTTTGCCAATGCGTAATTGATCATCGCTGGGAGATCGTATTTTGCCATTTCGTCCCAACTGAAAGACCAGTATTTTGCATCTTTTTGGTTATATCGGACATGTGCACTTGAGTATGTGTTTCCTCGGACATTTCCCATCCATACATCGTACCCAGCCTCGGCTAAAATGAAAGCCAGAGATTGTGCAGGTAGATTTGTCACCCAGTTGCTTGACGAGCACAATAAACCATGCTGCAGAAACACCACAGGCCTGTTAGTTCTTGCCAGTTGTGTCTTCCCAAACGGGATGCGGTGCAAAGTCAAAACATAACCATCCTCTGTTATAGCTGCATGGGTTTCAGATGGATAACCCCAGTGGTTAATGATTTCTGGAACCGTCATCGTTTCTTCTGGATCAGCGGCGAAGCAAATTGCCCCAGTGGCACACAAGAATAGAACTAGGACCAACAAATTCGCCATTTTGATCAGCAGAGAGCGATGGTGTGATCCCTGAAGCGGATGTGTGAATTTTGAATTTGTTGATAGATTTTCGATTTCCTCGTGATAGAAACAGAAACATGAGTCAACATGCCCACTTGACCTCATAGTTACAATTTTTAGAAGCAGGGGGTAACCTCACTCCTTTGCCTCATCATCTCTCAATACAAATCAAAAGCTAATATTATCGAGCCCCTCCATCAGATACGCCCCTACCTGCTTAACCTTTAGAGGACCGTACGGACAGATCTGTCAGTACGGGATATCCTCCTTTGACCCAGCCTCTTATACATCTCTAGGGGAATGCCCAAGTATCCTTTGTGTTTGCTTGCCTCGATTGCAAGTTTGTGTTGCTTAGTTACTCTGTTTTATGGCTTTGTATTCAACATATGGGGGTTTTTTGAGGCCTTCACATTCAGGATTGATCTTGGAGAAACAAAATGGCGTCCAATTTGAAAGTTTCACTGTTGACAAAGCTTTGGCAGTTCTTGATGATATTAGCAGTTCAGAGCTTAGCGATTTTAGCACAGAATCAGAGCATAGTGAAGCAAGTTACTTGGAGGCAAGTACAGATGAAACGTCTAGCAGCGAAGTTTTAGTGAATGAAGGAGACGCTGGTGCATGCTCAGGAGGCCTACAAGATTCCGATGAAGGAAACAAGAACGATGTAAGTGAGATTGTTGATGAGCTTGATAATGTTTTTGCAACAAAAGGCTCTGTGAAGAGGAAGCAGGATGCAACACATTTGTCAATTCCAGCAAAGAAAAAAGTGAAGGTTGTGTCTAACAAAATTATTTCACCCCACAGAGTTCGTGACACAAAAAGAAAGATAGCAAAAACACCACAAAAAGTAGGCAAACATTCAAAGTGGGCAAATGACGAAAATTGGAAGGAAGTATTTACTCCTAGAAACTTGCAAAAATTTACTGGTCATGCTGGTGTTCAAGTAAAAAGAGGCACTTTGCCACAAAACCTAAGGGCCATTGACATTTTTCAGCTGTTTTTTACAAATGAAGTTTGGGAACTGCTTGTGGAAATGACCAATAAATATGCTAAATCAAAGGTAACACAGGGATGGAAAGAAACTGATGTTGCAGAAATGAAAGCTTTCTTTGGGCTTATTTTAGCAATGGGTTTGCTTCGATTACCAAAGATGAAAGACTACTGGCAGAAAACAAACTGGGTTTTGCATGTGAAATCATTTGGGGAAGTTATGGCTAGAAATCAATTTATGCAGTTGTATAGATTCCTGCATGTGGCCGATAACGATAAGTTTGTTCCAAGGGGAGACAATGGTTATGACCCCTTGTTCAAGATTTGTCCTTTCCTTGACATTCTGTCAAGACAATTTAGGAATATCTACAAACCAGGCCAAGACATATGCATTGATGAACGCCTTATTCCATACAAAGGACGCATATATTTTCGCCAGTTCATCCCCAGTAAGAGAGCCAGGTTTGGAGTAAAAGCGTTTGTTTTGAGTGAATCGGACACCGGTTATGTCAGTGAAATTGAAATATATACAGGCAAGTCCTTGGATGTAAAGGTTAAACATGACCTAGCTGAAACTATTGTTGAAAGTCTCACAGAACATTATACCAATCAGGGACATCATCTTTACATTGATAATTACTACACTAAAGTTTGGCTGCTAAATTCTTTGAAGGAAAAGGGAATTTATGCATGTGGAACTGCATGAACAGATAGGAGTGGCTTCCCAAAAAAGATTGTCATCTCAAGCATGAAAGGAAAGGCACTTGGATACACAAAATGGCTAATGAATGGGGATATTCTTGCTGTTTCATGGCTTGATAACAAAGGAGTACACTTCCTTTCTTCAATTCATGATCCAGAATATGACTCTTCTGCCAAAGATGAAGAGAAAACAGTGAAAAGGAAGGGAGCAAAAGGAAGCAAAGAAGCAATTGAAGTTCCTTGCCCTCCCTGTGTTCGCCCCTACAACAAAAAGATGGGAGGTGTTGATTTTTCAGACCACATCACAAAGTTTTACAACTTCGGGCGGCGCTCAAGAAAATGGTACAGAAGAGTTCTTTTTCATTTGGTAGAGCTAGCAGTTCATAATGCATTTATTGTGGAGGATTGTTTCATTCCGCACAAGAGAAATGGAAAGTTAGTCAGGAAACGACAAGCATTCCGTGAAGAATTGTGTGACCAGCTAATTGGCTCTTATCGTATGTGCAGCAAAAAAGTTGGTAGACCATCTGTGGCTCATGACAGTGAGTTGCGTTTTGAGAATGTTGGAGTTCACATTCCAGAATATCAAGAAAAGCGGAGTGAATGTGCCTTGTGTAAGAAGCATGTGAAACAACAGCTTGGTGGCAAATTGACACGCGCTGATAAAAATGCTAAAGGCCAGTCTAAAACATTCACCAAATGTTCTGCTTGCAATGTTAGCTTGTGCTTGAACAGGGAAAGAAATTGTTTTGCTATGTGGCATACTAAAATATAGCAACTAACATTTTTTGACTTTTGACAGACATCGTTTCTAAACAGAGGCAATCTTGCGGAAGATGTATTGAACAGCCTATAGAAATTTTTGTACTTTATTACTATGGATATGTGTTTAGGTGCTAACACTGAGGTGTTGGCATTAGCAACTTCTGTTTATAAGTAATGTTGATCCTTATTATGTGGGTATACCAATGTATTCACTGTATACCAATTTATTCACTGCAGGGCCTTGTGAAATATTGTGAACATTAGACGATATTCAATTGATAGTTGAAATTCACCTCATTCAAAGCATAGCGGTCGGAACAAAGGTATTTACTGACATGGCTCTGTTTGTCCCACCTACCCAAAATCCAAAATAAAGATGGTCCTGCAATTCTTTTGCAACAATCTGAAGTGTTTCTATGGAAACCTTATACTCATGTCAAGAAAAAACCATTGTAAAATCTCAAATTCGCAAAAAAAATCAAAAGTCAGCCATTTTGAATAATTAATTAGGTCACATGATCATTTTTCTTGGTTTAGTTTTCAATAAAATCTATTGTCCCAGCATTTTCCTATTTAATGATATATAACATGTGTGTCAAACCTGTTTCATTTAAGAAGAATCTAATGTTTTGTAAACAGTGGTAAAATCTGCCAAAAAAAGCTGGTCCTCTAAAGGTTAAGAAAACATTTTGATAAGCCCCCTTCTCTATTGAGCCCATCCCCCACTTATATCAAATCGTAATTCCATTATCTTTTATCAAATGCCAGATGCGACCAAAGATTCTCCATTTATTTAGGTAAACAAATATGCATGTTGATTTGATATTGTTTGGGATAAAAACTGTGTCAAATTTTTGAACACTCATTTATGTTACAGGAAACGGGAGTCCAGGGCTGGTAGGACTGCTACCAAACGTTTATAATGTGTTTCTTATATTTTTAATGCCATAATAGTAGAATCAATTTAGTTATGTAAGATGGACTCCCAAATTACCGAGTACGATCTATCTGGAAAAAGTAATAACATAATTCGCCATCGAAACAATATCGTAACATTTGCTATTATTGTACATTGTCAATTCATTTTTGAATGCAGATTACAAAAGTCTCTTAGCTGTTTCAGTTTAGGTAAGGCAATTTTTTAAGGGGTTCAAGTTTCAAAAATTAAGCCTACCGTTTCTTAGAAGGTAAGCTGTTTCTTATGTAAGATATGATTGCCCCCCTACTCTAGTAGGCCCCCAACTGTTACAAGCCGCACGTCTTAATTGCTCCCCTGGTACAAGTCCACTTCTGGAGCGCACACACTGTGACAGGGCTTCCAGATTTTTTTGTACCCCCGTCTTGCGTGAAACAAAATAGCACCATGCTCTGTTACTTCTATTTTTCCACAGCATCTCTCGTACATAAAGTGGTTAAAGGTTGGTCAAGGAATGTTATTGTTCGCTAACCTAAGTCCCTTGTTTCCCAACAATTTGATCCAACCAGACTAAGGCCCTTCGACCTTGATTCTTTCTTGTAAATGTGTAAGGTAGAGTTAAAAGGAATTTCGTCAAAAGAGGCAGATGGAAGGGGTTATCCTGTGATCTTTTATTATTATTTTGTTCATTTACCACATTCAGTTGAGCAAAGGAAACATAAGATACAATTATTTGAAATCCCATTGTGTTGTGTTGTTTCGTTTCTTTTCTTACAACATTATGCAATGTCGTCTATCGGTTTATTGTGCTTGGATGTTACCCCAAGGCGAAATAAAAGAGGTCTGTTTTACCATGTTTGACCTTCTTCAGGACTAAAATTCATTTCATCTTCGACGTCATGTCGTAGTTCTTTTTATGGTCTGCTCCTCGCACCAAGACGACAGCTTGGTAGAGGTTGCTGCTCCTGTGTCCTCCTTAAAAAATAACACGCTTCCTTAAAAAACTGGACTTGACTTCTTTGGTTTTAATCATATGTGTGCTGCCATGTTTCTTTACCTTTTGTAGTCGTCTTGCTCTCGCTTTGAGGGTATGCTTATTCGTCTGTTATCAGTTTGGCCCTTTACACAAATGTACACAAAGAAATTTTCACGATCCATATTGTAGTAAAAATTTGATGATTTTGTCAAAAGATATGCGTTTCTTTTTTACTCATCCCGTATCTTTGTGTTTTACAGGTGGATGGGACAATCTGAAAGCAGTAATTCCTGGTGGCTCATCAGTCCCCTTGATTCCAAGAAGGTATGTCCAGTCAAAAGCAACGCTTTCCGTGTACACCCTCACTCCATAAAAGCTAATTTCCCCTCAGTCGAGTTTTCCGAACGAACTAGAAATGGATTGATTACTAGAGCAGTATGTTTTTGAATTTGAATAGTGTTTTTTGTGACAAACCTTCTGTTGTGTAAAATGCCGTGTGCTTGAAAATTCAAACGAGTGGGAATCAGCCTTAATGGTCTCACTGTGCAGTGTTTTTGTTTTTTGTTTTTCAATTTGTTTTGAGTGGGCTTGTCAGGATTTCTAGCTACCGAAAGCCGATTAAGGTCCATTTTATTAAAACCATAGTCTGCAGAAAAGCTTTCTTTGACTTTTGATTTTATCATTTAAGATTCATGGAAGTTCTTGGAGTTATCTAATTCTGCATCACTCAGCAAACTTTTAAAGCATGTTTTGTTTCTTGTTTCAGTGTTGCCGAAGAGACACTTATGGATTTTGACTCACTGATTGCTTGCCAATCTGGTCTTGGGACAGGAGCAGTTATCGTTATGAATCAACAGGTATTAAGTTTGTTTCTATCCAAATAAGTTCCAATTGGCTTTCCCAAATTAGTCAAAATAGTGCTGGCGATTACGAGAATATACGATGATTTAATTTGCATCAATTTCAATGTATGTTTCAGGAATTTGCTAAGGAAAAAATGTTTTTCCTGGTGAATCAAAATATGGTTTACACATTTGGGAAAATGGAATAAAAAGTATATGTCCCATATTCAAAATTGAAATCTTTATCAATCAGTCAAAGGCTAACTTAGATGTGAAAATTTTGCTTGGTAAATCATTCATCATTTTGACCCAGAATTTAGGAAAATGCTGATGAGGATTTTGTTTGTATGGGAATGAGAAAACCACGTCCCATTCTGTTCCATAATTTACTGGCCATTGAAAGTTGAGTTCTATTTCTAAAACTGACAATTGTATTTACTTTGAATTTCACAGGCCGTTAAATTGTGGACCAGATTGAAACTTCACCATCATTTACTAATTTCTATAAAATGAGTGATTTTAACAAACAAAAATTACCAAGTGTTCGATTGATAAATTGACATTTTAGGGTTTGAATATCAGCCCTGTACTTGTTTATTCCATAGCTCGCTAAAAGTCTAAACTCTTATTGATTCACCCGATAGGTTTGCAAATTCTTTCTTTAAGTTGGTCACACTGTTGCAAAGTTACTGGAAGTCTGATTGGAAGTTATTTTATTGAATTATTTTAACAAGCACAAGAAATCAAGATCTAGTTGTATGCATTTAAGCTTTAGAATTTCAAAATCTAAATTGTCCATCTTCCAACATACTTTGATAAGTCGCACATATATTTTCATCTGCTTCATCATCAATATTTTCATCATTTTGTTTCATCGCCAGAAGCTGGCCGTTCTCCTTGTCCTTAAATCTTTTGACTCTCTTCCAGGCTGATGTTGTGAAGTGCATTGCAAGGCTTATAAAATTTTACCAACATGAAAGCTGTGGTCAGGTGATTATCTTAAATTGTTCATATTTGGTGTGTTCTCTTCTTTCTTGTCAGTTGTTTCAGCTTTAGCTCATACTTTTTGGTCTTCCAACAATCACAAAACTGATCAGCCATCATCACATGCTTCCACTGAATTTGTAGTGAGAAAGGATAGCTCTTATTGATATTACTGCATTCACTTGCTCTTCAACTTGATGTTAAAGGGACTCTAGAAGCCAAACTTCCAGAATTCATCGACTTCCGTCCTCCCTCCTACTGCTGGCATATAGCAACAGATACATTGCTAATAAAGATATTTCATACCGGCTTGAACTGCTTAGAATATACCATTGCAATCAGATTTTTCCTACCATCGGTGATCATGACGATACAGCTGGAGTCTGAGCGACAAGTTTCAGATTTTTTTAGCCAAAACGCACGAAAGCCCACTGTGAGATTAAGCATTTCGACAAGATTTGTGCTGTTTTTTACTTAACTCTTGTTCAGCTCCTTTTATTCTCGTATACCTTTATCGTAGTGCACACCATGTCGAGAGGGAACTGGTTGGATGACAAAAATTATGTATAGATTTGGTGAGTCGTTTGCATTTGTCCATATTCTTTTACAGTCAAAGCAAAAGAAGCGTACCAACTATGTGTTCAGTAGTGAAAATAGCACCGTATCTTCATCACACTTTGTTTTCTTTGTCTTTTTTCGTCGAAGGAAAGCGAAGCCGGATGAAATTAACATGTTATGGGGTTTTACAGTCAAAGCGAAAGAAGCGTATCAATTATCTTTTTAGTATTCAAAATAGCGCCATATCTTCATCAAACTTTGTTTTCTTTGTCTTTTTTAGTCGAAGGGAAGGCAAAGCCGGATGAAATTGACATGTTGTGGGTAAGCATATTTTCAATTATTGAAGCAATATTAGAGTTTAATTCTCCGGCTGAGATCGTAACAATTTGACAGGTGTGAAGGTCTTGAATCTTGAAGACATGAATAATGTCAACATCTGTGACATACCGTTCTTTGCACCCTCAGGATATTAGAAAGAAGTCTTTTGTATTGATGATGTTCTAAAATCCAAGACTGACTCAAGAGATAAACTTTTTTTAGGAACTGAGCAAGCAGATTGAAGGGCACACCATCTGTGCTTTGGGAGATGCTGCCGCCTGGCCTGTTCAGGTAATCGCAATTACAATTTGAATTACCAAATTTGAGTTTCTTTTCAGTTCAAATGAAGGTTAAAGGAGCTTTGTCTCAAATTTATTCATCTTCACTTTAACTTACGAAACACAAAATAAAGACCACCACTTTCTCTCTCTCTAGCAATGTTCTAAAAAGATTTTGGAACATTTCAAGCTTATTGAATTAAGCTGTGAAAATGTCAGCTATGCTGATCATTTTATGGAAAACGTTACAATAAATTATCTTGTCAGTTGAGGCTTTGATGATTTAGATAACGTTGGAAGAATTTTCAAAGTTATTTGTTTCGATTCTTTGCGTTGTTTCCTTTGGTGGATTAGCGAATGACCTGAAGTTATCAATTTCATCCTTTTATTTGATTAACGAAAAAGTATTTCCAAACATCGAGACCGAATGCCTTTCATTTTTCTTTTGCAATCTTGAAAAAACGGAAGGACATTCTATGAAAATTTCAATTACATCCTTAGGTTTCCCCCGCTGCAAAATTTCCCATTGATCTGATGATTCATGAAAATGTCTCCCAGTCTTAGAAATTGAAACAGTACAAATAGAAGTCATGTTTTTATCAAAGAGATCCTTTATGTGGCTTGAAATGAAATTACTCACGGTACCCATTGTTTACTTCATCAAGAAAGACTGATCTTAAAAATTTTAAGATTCAACTTTGAATTTTACTGCCAACAAACAAACTCATAGATCCTGTAGTTTCAATAATTTTGCCATGGAATTATGGCATTTTCCAACATTTCCAAAAGAATGATGATTTCTACATTTCAAGGTATCTGATAGCAGTCTGAAGTTGTAAAATCGTTCTCTATAGAATAAACTTCAATCTTGCTGATGAGGCCTCGGAAATGAGGCGAAAGCTTCGACAGTTCAAACAAAACGATGTCAGTGTGCGTTTTGAAAAGGAATGGCAAAGAAACAAAAACACAACTACCGTGTAGGATACAACACTTTGGATAACATCAAACTTTAGCAGGTTCTGCTAAAAGAAGAAATACAAACTTCAATCTTCCATGTTTTATTGATTTCTTTGCAGAAAAATTAAACCACAATAGGAATTGTCTTGGGTTACCCTTCAGCTTGCTTAAGCGGTCATTAATTTCGTTCAGTTTTCCTATTTTTCTTTCTCAAGGGTTTGATTCGCCACTTCCGACCGGAACTGGAGGAAAGAATGGCAAAGTATGAAGAAGAACAAATGAAACAAGCTGCCACTGCATAGGACTGTGTGAAAATTTAGATTTAAACTCGATAATTGGATAGCCCGAACGTAAAATGTGTGTATATTGTATGTTAACAAAAGTGATATTGTATGACCAAATGTTTTGTTCGATAAAGCAATTCCCTTTTTGTAAAAAAGCTAGAAAGAAAGAATCCCCCATGATATACAGAACCTAGAAATTTCCAGGATGCTTCTAGAGCTCGCTGCAAAATCTTGTTTCGTCTGTTCGTTATCTCATGAGTTTTAGAGCCAAAAGATTTTTACCATTTTTTATTCCATCACATGAAATCATAAGCGTTTGTAGGAAAACAAAAACTCAGTAAAACATTCAGATGAAAACGTTTTTGAAAGTTGAACCAGAAGAAGCAAGCAGATTGAAGGAAAAGAAAGAAATAGAAAGAAATAGAAAGAAAAAAAATAAAAAATAGAAAGATAAAAAGAAATAGAAGTGTCCTCTATCCTAGTCTTGGATGAATGTTTGCATCATCTTGATGATGGTCTTCAGCAATTGTCCTGTTGCGTCTTGCAGGGTTCTTTTCGTTCTTTTTCTTGTGAAAGGAAAGGTGTATTGTTTCTATAGAATGCTAGTCATCTCTTTTTTGTGATGCTATGTAAAGCTTGCTGGCATATTGATTTTCAAAGCAGAATTCTGTCAAAATATTCGGCATCCGCGAAATTTTTTCTAGCTTCAAAATTTTTCTTTTTTGCACTGAAAATATCCGACGGAGTAAAATTTCGCCGGACTGTAATTACGGCGCTCCCTGGGAAGAACAGACCAATGTCAGTTTCTGTGACGTCAGAAATTGTCTATGAAATTGAGGCAAAAAATGTTAAAACGAGGCCAATGGATGTTGATCAAAGATGGCGGCACATTCTGGCCTTCACGTTGTGAAAAGAGTCGCTTGTCAAGTCCAGAGAAACCCAAGATTGCAAGCTAACTTTTTGGATGGTATGTATACTCGTTGGATAATGCATTGGACAGCAATTAGATTTTCGAGCTTTGTGTACAAATGAACGCGATTAGGCAAGCAAAAGGATTGGAAACAGAGCAGAGGACCTAAAAATTTCGAAAATAATTAATGGCACAGTATAGTGAACAGAACTCTGCAAAGAAGGCCACCAAGTGCAGCTTAAGAATAATGGTTCCAGGAGACGCTACGAGTGCACTATGAATTTTTAGGTACTGTTTGTTGTTTTCCTGTTAAAGGGTTCATCATGCATAGTCAACAACAACATGAGCCATCACTTATTATTATAAAGACATTGCAAATGGCCAAATTCTAGACTTGCCCCCAGTTTTGTTATAAAATGGAGAGGTGGTGTCAACCTCAAATCTGCTTAAAATGTACTTTTGTGAAAAAATGTGTAGCAAGTAATATTTGCTGTCAATCTTAATAATAACTGATAGTAGTAGTTAATTCAATTTTTTGGCAGCAGGCTCCTTAATCTTTATGTAGTGGATCTGAACTATTCTTTTGGTGCACACTGATGCAAAATGATTACATACAATATTACTTCCAAAAACACTTGAATTGATGCAGAGCAGTTAAGAGATTTGCCCTGTGGCGTCTCTAGTGAAACTGCTTTTCAAAAGTACATTTTAATATCTTGTGATTCATTTTTCAGGTCTCTTCTTGCAAAGGAGATGCTTTCGCTTGGCAGGTAAACGTTTCAAATTTTCGTGAGTGGAAGGAAAAGGATCTTTGTGAAATTTTTTTAACCTCAAAATTCCCCACTCCTAATGCTAATGCTTGACATTGGCTGATGAATTGTATTTTGTAACAATCAACTGAATTAGGAAAACTGCTCACCATTTCTTTTATTGTGTGCTGTCAAAAACATTAAGGCATCCAGTCAGTTCATTCATAACGAAGTAAAGAGGTTTAAAACTGGATATTAAAGTAGTTATTTACCATGAGAAGAAATCCTTTTAAGAAATGTGAAATGAGCATACTCTTGTTTGATATTTTTAGCACAACTTTTGAAGCCAAGAAAAAGATATGAATGGAGAAAGGACAGGAAGCCAGCAAACACAAAAGTAAGGAATTTGCGTCTCATTGAAGGTCCACATCAAAGCCATTACTTTCTAACTCAAAAGATCTCATCCATTTTAAAGAAGGTATGAGATTTGTGGGTGATATCCACTATGAAGAGGACTTGTGGAGATGTTCTTGTCTTCAAATGCAGAAAAGAGCTTACTGTATGTTGGAATGAAAAATTCATATTTTCATCACGTACATCTACTCATCATATTAATTTATTTTTCATGATGTGGCTGTTTGCTTAAATCTGGTATTTTAACTTTTTCACAGTTAATTCCTAATGGAGAAGAGGTATTGGAAACAAGGAGAACTTATGGTGGAAGATCAAAAGTAAAAGCTGTCTCAAAGAACAAAGGAACATATACTTTAAAATCTCAAGGTATTTCATCTGTTCCTCTTTTTATTTTCATTGAATGATATACGGAGAAAATTTTCATTACATAATCCAGTTCTATCCAGCCTTTAATAGACCTTTTAGCTATATATACTCAATAGGACCTCAATTAAGCATTATTTTATAAAAATATATGCAAAATCACCAAAAATATGTGCACCTTTCTAGTATGCTTTGTTTATCTGCTGCATGTGAGTGGATGTATTGCAGTGAAGGCAGAAATTTGATGTTTCCCTTTCCAATTTTCTAACGCATCATTTCCACAGTGAGGTGTTCCTTTCAAATATTTCCTTTAGTTTTCTGTAAACTAAATCACATTTAAAAATTCTGCTAAGAAATTGATCAGCATGTTTCTGGAGCTAGGCCTAACTGTGAAACATTCAAAATGAATTGATCTTGCACTGTTTATTTTCTGAGGTAGGATTTTGTAGATCCTAAACACTGCTGATTTAATTAGCTTATGCAATTCATGTATGAATAAATGAAAAAGAAAGCACAGGCAAGGTAAATTTGCAGTATCTTATAAACTAAAAAATTGTTAATCTATATTTTAAAGGTATTGAATTGGAGGTTCCAATATTGGATGTAGTTCATTCAGAATCAAACAAGAACCATGTAACTGAGAAAATACTGGTCAAGGGAACAATTGTGCAGCTTGATGGTTCTGAATTCAAAAATAGGTAACTGAAAATGAATTAAATTTGTGAATCACACTTCAGACTTTGATTTCAGTACAGTTACTACAGAATGAAACTTTCATGCTGTGCAAATGACTCAGTTTTGCAATTTCCATAATATTTGCTTCACCTAAGCAACCATAACAATCCTGGAATAAAATTTTGGTGTTTTCTTTACGTTGTTTACTGATGTAAATTTGAATCTAAGCTTGAAAACACTTTAAACATTGCTCACATAGAAAGTGTTCCCCTTCAAATGTTACTTTCTGATTTTTTTATCACATAAAATATTAAAACAAACTTTCTGATCAAAGGTTGGTCTTAAAGGTAATGTGTCCACGTAAGTACAGCTACTTTGCCGGGGGGGGGGCATGTCAATTTCACGTTAAATTTCATGTGATCACTGAAGCAATCAAAATCTTGCGATAGCCAGTTCTTATCCAAGCAAAGTGATGATTTACTTGCGGCTGCTTTTCCAGAGCTGAACCACAGCAGGCAGCCTCGCTATGAAATTTGACTTTGAGTTTGCATGTGATCAGTTAGATTCTACCAATCACAGTCTGCTGCTTCAGGTTTCTTCATCAGCGTCTTGTCAGCATATTTTGACAATATGTATACGCAGCTGTACTTACAATGAAGCCTAGGTTGAGGAACATTTTGAAACAGTTTTGTATGAAAGGTTCATTTGAGTGACATTGGATCATCAGTGCACATATGAAAATTTTACAAAATATTGAGAATATCGCTTGATTTTAAAAGTTTTTGAATAGCTATATGGTCTATAATCTTAGAATCCGTCTAATTTGTGTTAATGAAATTTTGACCTGACTTGACCCTAAAATTTCTCTTGAAGGCTTGGTGAGGCAGATGCACAAAATGTCAGTAATTGTGAAAACAATAGATCAGAAACAGCTGATACATCAGTGGTAAGTATTAGTTCTGTAATTATTATTAGTAATGACTTGATAGAACATTAATGCTAATATGACTAAAAAATACCCACTCTGTTTCATAAATTATTTATTTATGGAGTCAAAGAAACTTGTATTAAAATCTGTAGGGTGAATATGAAGTATTCTATATTTGAGCTAAAAGGAGATCACCATAAAGCTACTTGTGGTGATATCTCAGATAATAGCACTTTTCATAGATAATAAGAGTTTATCATTTGTTCCTTGATATAATAGCATGTAAAAGCGTTTGAAAAATTCTTTATATTTTTATTCTTTCGTCAGTGTCTCTTTCATTTTCATATAGACGTGCCCCTTTTCATAGCATGAGAATTTAATCATAAATTGCCTTAATCTTAGACTGCAGACGGTTCCATACCGGACACTGAACAGTCGCAGAAATCAAAAGAGATTGATAATACATTATTAGAAATACTAGAATCAGGAAAATTATACGGTGAGATAGACCTTAATTTCTATTGGTATTTTGGTGCTATGTTGTCAAAATATATTCGACAGTAAGTAAAGCCCCGGTCAAACTGATCAAACATTTCACAAAATATTTATCAAACTTTATATTTTGACATTGCTTCATGTTGTGGGTTGGTGGTCAAACTAACATGTCACCAAACATTTCACCAAACATTTGGTTTGAAACCTGTGAACGATGCTGTGATCAGAAGGTGCCTGTGCAGTCAACGGGTCACTGCGGAGCATGCACAAAGGCATATTGATGAAAACAAAAGACAATGTTTGGCGAAATGTTTGTTGGAGTGGTCAAACATATCCAACTTTTCACACAACAACGAGAAACAAAATTTGTTTTTGACCTAGATCAAATTTTGCCCAACACTGCCAAACAAATGTTATGAGACCAAACAAGGTGGTCAAACAAGCCCAACATTTCATCAAACATGTGTTTTTGAAATTTTAGGTGAAATGTTTGATCAGTTTGACCGGGGGCTTAAGGGAAGGACATTCATAAAGATCATTGAATGATAAACAGAAATTTTTGTTAAATTTATGATCGTTTTGTGATAATTGGACAAATTGATTTCAAACTTCTACTTGAAAACCTCGAGGTCCACAATGAAAGAACAACCGTTGCTTTCTCTAGGGCAGCTCACAATGTGAACGGAGTCCTTGTTATCATCATATGTGTATGAGCTTTAAGATCGCTGTTGATGATTCCTGGAATGCAATATTGATTTCTTGGGGTTTTCATAGGGAGCCATTCGGCGTCTCAAGCTGTGAAAATTAGTCTTAGTTACGTTACCTGATTTATCTACTGCTGTGAAAATCAGTGCCGAGGGCATTTCACTCATGCGAAGAATTTTACGAGTTTTTTAAATTCGACTTCGAGAACATTGATGGATTTCTCTTGAAACCAAAGGATGTTTGCCAAAAGTGTACGAGACTCTTTGTGAGTGAAATGCCCCTCGTATCAGTGGGTATTTTCTAACAAGGATTAGATCCTTAGCTTGTCAAATTTTGTTCAGAATGTCACTGAATACCACCGGCAGTTCTAAATTTTCGACGATGCATTCTTAAGATTCTAAAATTTCTTACTGCTCTCTGAAATTGGTATTACTTTTTGCAGGTAAAATCACAACAAAACCTGGCCAAAATGGTCTTTGTGATGGATATGTTCTGGAAGGTGCAGAATTACAAGAAATGATGAAGAAACTCTCCCTAATGCAACCAAGCTGAGGACAGCACACTCAAACCGCAGAACAATTTCTCCACTCCCGACCTTACATTGCTCTGTATCCAGTTCTGGAGTCTAAGGTGACTTTGTTCCAGTAGATTGATATCGCCCGATGCTATGCGACGCTAAGTCTTGCTTTGTACAATGTTTCGTTTGATATGAAAAATTCTTTCCCCTGCAAACAATAAATTATTGTTGTTTTCTGTCCTGCAGAAACTTTGATTTATTTCTAATATTTGCATACAGTACTATCAAATAACGTTTAGTTATATTTGGTACGCCTAAAAAACTTCCAGGCTTTTATAAATTCAAAGCGGTTGGATTTGACTGGAATAAAATCTATAAGATAGCCGAATGACCAAACTGTTTTTGTGATTTTTTTCGTCTTTTTATGAGTGTTGAAAATGTACCGGGTGAGTTAAAAATAGTTTACGCGTTTGTTAAGTATGGGACTGATATTCAAAGTTAAAATGTTAATCTATCGGTAAAAGGCGAACTTAGATGAGAAAATTTTGCGTGTTGAAAAAAATGCCTGTAAGGTGTTTGTATGGGGGTCGATAATTCCCCCTTCCATTCTGATCCATAATTTATGAGACAATGAAGTGTACATTGTCAGTTTCAGAAATAGAATTTTAATTTCAATAGAAAGTAAATTATGGACCACAATGGAATGTGGAGTCCTCGTTCAAAAACTTGCCGTTTAATTTTTTTTTAATTTCAGGGTGAGTGATTTTACTAGACAAATTTTTCTCATCTAAATTAGTCTTTGACCGAATAGATTAACATTTCAGTCTGCAAAATCGGCCTCATAAATTTTATTCTACAGCCCGCCAAACGAATAAACTTTTTTTGACTCACCCGGTATGCAGATTTGACTTTACGAAATCACTTTTTTTACAAAAGGACAAATAAGTTTCGTCGGACAGACCCTACCTCGTCTCCCCAACAATCTGAAATTCAACTATGTTTTCTTTGCTTTTGAAAACAAGAGAAAAGTCGTAAAATTCTGCAGTTCTTTGGGTACAACGATGTTCAAATTTAGTTTGTGAGGAGATTCTTATCGAAAGATGGCCATTCATATGGACGCCAGAAGGAGCACATTTTTAGGAGGCAACATTCCACATTTGAGAGCAAAGCAATAGCAAAATAAAGTATTTTGTCAATTTTCGAGAGGCAGGAGGGGAGGTCGTCCCCGCACTCGCTCCTCGACGTCAAAGACAAATGATATGGGAACTGTGCAAGAAGTTATCCCCGCACCTAATTCTGCAGAAATTTGAACCGTTATATAACTGCTAGTGGAATCTGTTGTAACACAAGAAGCAAAGACAGCAAAGCCACAAGGCGAAGAAGACTGGGAACTAGCTTTGAAACAAAGGATTTCTTAGAAAGTGAAAATGAAACTGAAACCAGAAGTAAAAGTTGGAAAAGTTTCGAGTGCAGAGCCACGTTGCTCTTGAAGGAAGGATGAAACCAATATTTCTGCAGTTGCTCTTTTTCTCTGCAGTTTCTTTCAGTCTCTCAGCTTTTCTTTTGAGCCCATTAATTCACTTTGTGTATGTATGAATAAAATTCTTTAACGTGAATGATAGAGCAAAGCTAGAAACTTGTTTACAGCCAGGTAAAGGCACACTTATCGACGTAGAATTAGACATGTTTTCATGCTGTCAGCGGCGTTAAAATGGAGTTTGATTCAAACATATTTTCGTAAATTTTGATCAGGCTTTGGCTTCGACCGAAATTGTCCTGTCCTACTAACGTGCAGTTAGCCACGCACTTGGCCGGCTTAATCACTATTGTTTTACTTGACCAATCAAATTACTAGAATGGATAGCTTATTGTTATGAGAACCAATCAAATTCGTTGAAATTAGATTTGTGGGTTACATGTGGAGATCAATTAATTTTTCTGACGAACCGGAAAACATTTCAGGTTAGTGAAAACTCCCAGGGAAAGTCGCCGAAAGGAAGAGATTCGCCGCGAAAAAGCAGCCAACACACACGATCTGAAGAAAGATACAATTTCAAAGGTAAATCAAAAGCTTCATAATTTTATCGTTTCATAGATGTTGGAAGTCACGGCCACATGTTTTGGACGTGTTTTCCATGCCGTCGGTTGGCAGGCCTTTTGGCTTTTGTCTGCACGGTTCCTTGGTTTCACTCAGCCTCTGGGAATTAAGCACAATTGAAGATGGCCAAGCGAGAATGGATTTTACATACCTATGTACTTAACTTCAAGACATTACAGTGTCTAAAGGGTTTCAAATGTGTGCCTTGTGATTTCTTGAGTCTAAAACAAAATAAATTTGTACATTTGCTATGGTACCAGAAACTACTAACTGACCGCCTGCTCTGCTTACCGGCAACCGGACCGGTCTACGAACATTTTTGACAATCTTTTCGCGAAGAGAATATAAATCTTTGGTTTCGTTCTGCCAAAATATCACGATAAAATATCTAGCAAGCACATAATGTGAAAATGTCAGCCATTTGTACAGAAAGGAAAGTGTTTTGAAAGCCTATCACACTGTTTGATTACAAAGTCCTACTTTGTCTGGGAGTGTTTGGCAGAAACTAACAGAAACCAGGCATGAATAGACATGAATTGCGTGTTGAAACCTCATCTGTTGGTTGTGGTTTCAAATTACTGTGCAGAGTCCATGTTATTGTAACTGTTACCAAACCCAATGTGTGGGATCTCTTGAATGGGAAATCCTCACAATTGACAGATTAGGAGGTGGGTTTGGATATGTATAGAACTTGCATGCCACTTTAAAATGTTTAAAAGTTATCATAATAAATACAAAAGATAGATACAGTGCAATATGATTTTAAGGTTAAAAACATAAAAAGGAAAACACCCCTAATTACAGTGGCAAGGATAGCATTAAAGGGTCAAGCTGACCTTATTTCCATACTTGCCCCCCTTTAAGGCTGATTCCCATAGGGTGCCAAGGCTGGCGGCCAGTGGCCGGAGCAGTAAGCCCTTTTTATATTTTTTCCTCCAGCTCTGGCCGGCTCCGGCCAGGCTCCTGCAGGCTCCGATAAGGCCAGCCGGAGCCTTGGCACCCTCCTGAGTGATAGGAAAGTACTTAGTTGTTATCAGTACAAAACATGGTTAATACAACAAAAACATGGATGGGAAAGATGAGGAAGGGTCTTAGTAAAAGATGTATATGTCATCTTCCTTTTTTGAATATTTTGCAGGACACACACACATCTCAGACCAAAATTGAGTAAACTGAAAAACCAGAAAGCAAAAATGTCAAAAACCAGTACAGTGCTTTTGAACTAAGTCTCAACTTTCCAACAGTTAAGTTGTCAGCAACTCTTTTTAAATCATTGCATAAAATGAGTTGGCTCTCCATCTCAATGAACTACACATACTGAACCTGATATTTGATCAAAATATTCCTGTTTCTAAAAGTTGTGAAAGAAACAGACTAGACTCACTACCCAAGAAAGAGGTGAAATCCTGTAAATTCATAAACCTCAGTCTTCTAACTGCAGATTTGGATGACTTCAGTACCAAAATTGATGAGAATTTTGTGGCCCACCCATAACCTCCCCCCAATGGCATCATTGTTATTTCACATGAAATCAGAAACTTTTGCCATGCCCCCTTTAGGTCCTAGAAGTGTTTGCATTAATCAAAATCGCCAAGAAGTACCAGCCTAAAAACTGACACTATGGAAAGTGTGCGTAATAAAAATTTGATTTTTTGAAGAAACAGACACTTTGAAATTTTGAAGGTTCTACTTTGAAATAAGAATGCACCTCCTAGGATATTCTAAAAACTACTTTGCATAAAACGCAAAACTTTTGTTATTCTCATAGGTACCAAAATGGTGGTCAGTTTCAAATATATGCTCAATGACCTTGAAGCTAAAATGAAGTCCACTTCTGGTGGCATGGACAAGATTAACAAAACCCTTGAAAACTTGGAAGACCAAGCCCTGCTAATTGAAAATGAAATTGACAAAGAGATGGCCATTTTGATTGATGCTTTTGAGAGAAGAAAAAACCGCTTGAAGGAAACTCTTTGGCAGATTGTTGCACAAGAAGATAGGTCTCTTGATAAACAGAGAGCAAAAGTCATTGAATTCTCAGAGCTGTTAAGTTCTGTGAAAGCTCAAGCTGATAGTGAGCAATTCAGAAAGCTGTATGGTGAGGCGATGGAAAGGTATGACCCTGTGCATTTTCTCCCAGAAGCAATGGAACTGAATCTGTATGTTGACAGACAGCAGATGAATGATGCCGTTGCAACATTTGGGACAATCTGCCTTGAAGTTGCTGGGAAAAAAATCAAAGATAACCAAGTTGAGTGCACTCCCAGTGAGATGCAAAGTGAAGATTTGTTTGGCTTGAAAAGTGAATCTGATGATTTTGACATCATCTGTGGGGAGCTCCCACGCCTCAACAAAAATGAGAGCTGTTGTGAGGAGACAGAGGATGGCTCTCAATTTGCTTGCGAATTCTCTGGCTGCTGCAATTGTGTGGATCTTTGTGAGGAAAGAGGCCTGCCTTTGAGCAATCAAAATTTGCAAGGTTGGTTGATGAAACCAAAAAAGTCACCATTGCTGAGTGATGAGAGTGATGTTATTGAAAGCTCGCTTTTTGACAACAAGCTTGTGAATCAGCTTAAAGCTTTGAAAATTCAGCAAAGAGAGGAAACACAAGATGACAAGAGGCAGGCCAAGTTCAGTGCCGAGTTTCTTCAAGGGCTGCAATTCTGGTTGATCTCAAAGCAGAGGACAATCACAGAGGAAAATCAGTGCCAAAGAGAAGGCATGGTTGCGTGCAACTTGATGGAATCCTCAGAGTCAAAGCAACGTACCTCGGTGGCTAAAACATGGGATGAAATCATGGCACAGCCAACATCAACTTGGCTGCGAAATTATGGGAAACAAATGGATGAAGATTCTCCAAGCAGGGCTTCTCCTAACATTGATGGGTACATCAAGATCCAGAGCAGTCCCTTGGGTAGCTGGCTGAGGAAGGATTTGGCCACAGATTCTACAAGAGGGGGAGGGAAGATGCCCTCATCTTACAGTATGTGGCTGAAAAGAAAGTATGATGGTTCTGACTGGCAAACGTCAACTGACAAGGAGACAGAGACAACCAGAGCATACAAGAAAATAAAGAGCAAACCACTGGATTCCTGGCTGAAACGTGACAATTCAAGTCTTGAAGCTAGCTCCTGGAAGTTGCCAAAGCTGGAAGAAAAAGAGCAGATGGAAATTTGTGATTCAAAAACAACAAATACAATCAAACAATTTGAAGATATCACAACCAAGCCTCTTGAGAAATGGCTCAGAGATGTTCATGTCACTGAAAAGGGCACATCAAAAGAGCTCATTATGTTTTATTCACCACAAATCATCCAGCAAAGCCATAATTCATCACCTATTCCAGAAAATTCATCTTCCCTCAAAATACAAAGTAGAGTTTTGGCACAGTTTGATGCAATATCCTCCTGTTCCGATCTCACTCGCTGGCTCAAGGAACCACCACCCAAAAGATCACCTGTGCAAAAAAATCATGATCTCTGTAAATGGCTCAGAAGTGGATCAGTTAGTGGCTGTGAAAGTTGCAGCGTGTCTTGTGGGAGTTTCACAAATGATTTGATTTGAACGTTTTGAATGTCGTGCATGGGTGGTAGACACTGGTATGTTTTTAGTTTCTTGATCAATAAGGTGTAGTTGAGGTAAAATTTAGTTGATTTTCTGAGGTTGTATGCAAATCGAGTGATTCTTGAATTCATCAGACTTGTTGATCAAAGTTGTAATTTGATTCAAATGTTGTTGATATTTTTCAGTCCCAGGGTGGATTAAATTTATCCTGCATAGTTTTTTATTCGTAATATTTTTAATCCTTTTATATTTAGTTAGAGTTTGGATAAAGATTGTTCAATGAAAGAGCAGGTGCAGCTTTTCCCTTGACATTTTTTGACAAATTGAATTTTGAATTTCTAGATCAAGTTTGATGTTTCAGCAACCACTTGCCCCAATCTGGTTATGCACCTAATTTACTTCATGAACTGTTATGTCTTAGTTTGTTGTTTTACTTTTTAATTAAGCAACAGTTTCAATGTTTGTTGTCAGATTTTCCAGCATTTAAGCCTTTGATGAAAAGTTTTTGCAAAATAGGTCCATCGGCATATAAGCGTCTGTCGGGTCAGTGGTCAAGTAGCAAATGAAACAAAACCGCGTAGACGATGTCACGGCTGTCGCTAATATTAAAAGCCGCAGCCTTCGACCGAACAATTTTCAACACAGTACAACCCAAATGTTTCCTGACGCTCATGGTTTTCCTGGCTTTTTGCGACATATGAATTTGACATGCAAGTTCATTCATTCTATCTCTCTAATTTTTTATCAAATAAAAATGATATTATAGTAAGCAACTAATAATGGTTTGTTGAATCATTGACAATGCTTTAGTGTAAGTATGTAGAAAGAATTTCAACTCCAGTGAGGGTTAAATTGTATAAATTTAGATTTGTAAGTTTGTAAAAAAGATTTCAGCCCCAGGGAGGGTTAAATTTATCAAAAATGTGTCTTTTTTGCTTCCCTTTCTGCCTCATTTCATTTCATCATTCATCATTTCATTAATGGATACAGCGTCTAACGGGGCCAACAAAAGTGTTCGTAACATTGTTGCTAGATGCTGAAAATCGTAGTTTGTAATCTAAAATATTAAGAAACTGGATGGCATGAGACAGAATTTACATTCTAAAGAACCTGCAGGAGAGGTCATTTGATTTCTTCGTTTCTTGAAGGAAAGAAAGTCATGTGCAAGCTTTCAGACTGCGCGACTTTTTGTTCATAAGAAACTGGGGATCTGAGCGACATTGAATGCTCGGACTTTGTTTTCCTCTTGCAATCTCCATGTCAACTACCAAAATACCATATTACCGTAACGAGAGATTAACTTAGCAAAACCACAGTTCACTTGTGCTGTCATTTCTGCGCTATTTGATTGGCGGAATTCCTGGAGGTGTGTCTATGTACAACCAATCGAGTTTTATTCTTCGCTCTTTTTGAAAGCCGAAAGGCAAAACCGGAAGGAAATTTCCAAACGAGGTCATTTCAAGAGAAGCAAAAATAGTGTTTTGTTTTTGGAGTGATCTCATAGCTGCGGCACAAACCTTCGCCTCAAAAAGTATTGTTGTCTGGTGTACACCTGTCACAGTGTTCAAATCTACGTAAAAACATGGCTTCAAGTATCGAGTTTGGTTGCTGGTTGGTTTCAGGGAGATCACCAAACGCTGAAACAGAAGCTAAAGCAGAGAGAAATATTCTGGAATCCTTAGGCCTATCTTCGAAGCTCGAAGATTGGTTGGTGGAAACAGGAACCCTATCAGGTTCTCATGATCTAGCACATCAACACCCTCAAGATCAACAAGTGGTCCTTGAAACAACTCAAAGAAACTCTGAAGAATATTTTGTTTCAGTTGCAGTGAAGAGAATTGAAGAGATCCTAAGCAGAGGTTTGGAATATTGGCTTTGCGAACCAGAGATAAATAAGAAATTTGATACTGCCCTTCATATTGAGCAAACTGCCAAAGGAAACTTAAAAAGAAAGATGTCGAATAATGCCAGCGAGACGGAGGAGCCACTTGAGAAAGTAAACAAACTTTGAAGAGTTATTTTGCTTGGTTGAGCAAAATGTTATTAGTGTAGTGCACTATAATTTTTTGGGTATTATGTGTTTGTAGCTGGACTTGCTGTACAATGAGGATGGTGACATGGGTATTGATGGTACTGGTTCCGGCCCACAGGGTACCAACCTTGTCCCCAGGGTGAAATATGACAAATGGCCCTGGGGATGAGGTTGCTATGGCACCTAGTACTGATACCTTTGGCACTGGGTACTGGTAGGATTTGCCATGGTACTGAGGACATATTTGATCACTGGAGCATGAACATAGAGATTGAGTCTTTATTTCCCACATTTCCCAGTATTTTTCTGTAATTTTCTGTTGAAAATAGTACCGTTTTCTTCCTCCAATGGTCCCTAGTACTGGACTTGGAACTGTGCACTGGGCGTTTTGGTGGTGCTGCTCCCATGGTACTATGGTACATTTTACTTGTCACCATCCTCTACAAAAGATTAAGAGGCCTTTTTAAACTGAAGACTTTGAGACTTTTCATTTAAGGAAAGCTTACAGTAGGTGTGATGTCTTGACAACTTTTTAGTGTTTTTAGTGGGATGCTGCGCTGTATGATCAAAAAAGTTTTCTTTATTTGCTTGTAAATCTGTACGATAGAATATGCATGTAGAATTAATTTGTTATTTTATCTCTTATTTAGATATAACTGAATATGACTGCTCTGTACATTGTCTTACATTTGTGGATGTCATCAGTGAATGGAATTTCTTTCTTATAAAACATTAGTTTTATATGGCTGTTTAGCTTTAAAATCTTAAAAATTTGATTGGATAGTTGAACTTCATTGAACTTCAAGACGAAAAAATTTTGTGCAGGATTTAGAAATCAACATAAACGATCAAGATAAAAAGTTTATTGAAGAATAAGAAGCTTGCCATTGAAAACAAAGACTTTTGATGCTGCCTAAAAACGTAAGAATATTAAAGAATGTAAGCAATGAAAAATTACTTAATCTATTTGATATTTGGTATTTATTTCTGATTTAGCTGTTAAAACTTTACATGTACCTCTATTTTTTCTTCAAGGGAAGCAAATTTTTCGAGTTTTCTCTTTCTTTTTTGATTGAGAAGTGATTTAATGAAACTGAACAAGCTTTTCAAGTAAAAGAAAGTTTGTCTCATGTCAGATGTGTGATGAAAACATCTGCAGATAAGAACAGGAGTGTTTTGCATATTATATGCAAAATAATATAATCCTTTTAAAGCATTTTGCATTGTTGCAATTTTAACCTAACATATGGTACAGTATAGATCTACATATAGGAAAAGCGGATTAAAATGTCTTAAATTTTGCTCGATCCTAGACTTGCTCCAAGTCAATTCCGAGATGTATCAGCACTAAGGAGCATAGTTACTTGTGCGGGGGCGTAAACTTCGTAGAGGACGCTGCGAAGGAAAAGCGAATGCGAAGGAAACGGAATTCTCCCTCTCCCTCGCTTTTCCTTCGCAGCGTCCTCTTAAGGTTTACGCCCCCGCAGAAGTAACTATGTTCCTTAGTGCTGATATATCTCGGAATAGACTTGGAGCAAGTCTAGCTCGATCCAGACTCTTTCGTCGAATAGCTAAAACTGAAAAGTGCATTCTTCTAAATCCCACTTCAGTTCCAGTTCCTCATTCCGGTTTTACGAGATTGATGGCGATAAAGAGGCTGAGCCACATCATGCTTCTTTGGACCCTTGTTCCCAATCTTCCCTCTTTCCACACCGCATGCTTGAAAGCCTCACAGGAAAGATGAAGGGCATTAGTTTTTATGGTAAGAAAATACTTTTTCAGACATAAAATTCCTCATTATGAGCAATAAATTAAACTTTAAATGTGGTCCAATTGTAATTGTGTCAATTAGGCGGCACGGAGCTGTGAAAAATGGGATAAAAAGCGTGCACAAAGTAAAGTTTTGTTAAGGGACGAAAAAGGCCTAAATTGACCTCTCACTTCGAAAATGCCCCATGCGGGGCTAGAATAAAATGGCACTACGAAATGCAAAAACAATAGGCTAAACCCTAGCAAAAACAACTGTTCCACTTCTGCAAAATTGAGATAAAGTTGAAACTTCTGCAAAATCAGAATGAACTAAGTTCGATTCTCACACCATAATGTAAGAACTTGATTTGTAGCCTGTGGGGGGGGGGTTACTTGACTTTTTCATACAGGAGTGTGCACACCACAAAAAAAATTTTAACCTTCTCCAGAATTTTCCCCTGAAAATGATACCCTGTCTGGAAAATTGCTGCAAAATCCATGAGAAAGTTGAATGAATTTGGACAAATTAACAAAACCGTAAAACTTAAACCGCGCGGTGCTGAAATGATAATCCGTTCTAGAGAAAATGTACCTTTTTGACCATCTGCTCTAGAAAAACTTCCTTTTTTTGATACCCTGTTCAAAAAAATAGGCGAAAACGATACCCTGAAGAACAGCAGATCCCCATTGACCAAATATACTAAGTACCCCCAAGGTTTGTAGCCTGAAGTTTCCAAACAGAACTGCTTCTTGGTAGAAGCTGTTTTCCATGATAGTTACCAAAATAGCTCAAACCTTTATGATCTTTCAAAGCAGCTACGAGGTCTTTCCCAAAAATGCAGGGTTTTCCAGCAATCTTGATTATATCAATAATAATGCTTTGCAAGATATCTGAAAATCTCCTTCTTTTATCCCTCAGTTGTTGCATTGTTGTTGGCAGTAGCTGCGTACAAGGCAAGCTGCTTGCAAAATGCATTGACCATTGATGAAATCAACAAATTCACAAACATTTTGCAAGCACACCAACCAAAGAGTTTAGAGGCAGCCTTCCACACAGTCAGAGCACTTAAAGCACTTGGAAAAGAAGTCCCTGCTGCTGAGGTAACAATGGACATATTACAGTCAAGTTGACAGAGCAAAAACAGTGTAAAATGACGTCACCGACCAATCTGAGATAAGGAAGTGTTTGAATAGATAAGCTTTTTGAAATGATAAATCAGCAGTTTAAGGCCATACAAAGAAAATACCAAGTGTTGCCTAATTTTGGGATCTGTTGCAGGGAGCTAGGGAGGCTCAAAGTGATGAGTTTTCATGCATGCATATGTGTACACTTTCTGCTCTGTCAATCAAATTATATTCTAATAGTACTTGTTTTCCCTTGAGTTTTCCACATATCTCCATCAGAGAGAAGAGAATTCATTATTTATTACTTGTAGTAAAAATAACCGTAGTCCTAGGTTTGGATCTAGTTTAAGCAGCAAATTTTCACACGGTCAGTTGTGAGCTTGTTCTGAGCATGTTGAAGATGTCAGTTTATATACTGTTTGCCAAGAGTTTGAATTTTGCACAGAACTAGTTGATAGCAGTTTGTTTGAAGCTTACCTCAGCCATGTGAATTTACCCAAACTGCATACAATCTTGCAAACAAATTCCAAGACAACAATAGAGCTTGTAGCAATTGCGCACTTGGTATTTCTTAGCAATGGTACACTTCTGCCGAGAAACCTTGCAAAATTTTGCTTTGTGACATCATCAAATGTAGCAAAGCCTGTGTAAATCTTGGAAATGTCATTTCTGTCATTTTAGGAAGTTTGCAGTTTTGCTGAATCAAATCTGGAACAAAATGTTAAATCTGCATTCCAATACTCGGAGATAGTCAAGGCGCTAAATTGCAAGGTATGTATATAAATGTTTTATTCATGGATGCATATTGGCTTCATGTTATCTTTGATATTTTGCAGAGAATGTGTATATATATATTGTATGCACATTGACATGGGTTTCTTGCTAAAGAATTCTTTTTTAGAAATTTGCGGCCTTTTTTGAGTCAACAGTTTTTCTCAGGATGTAAATAAGGATTTTTGCAATGTTAATGTGCACAATGCATTTACTGCACAGGCTATATGTAGTTTCTGTCATTGCTTCCTATCGTTAATTCATGTATCATTCTTTGTAGAGTGCACTCAAAAGCATTGATGGTATTGATGAAAGTGATGCAAACAGTGTTTCATATGCCATTGCTGCAAATGTCAACCTTGGTTTGAAAGGTATGCAGAAAACACACATTTGTTATTGAAGATGGAAATGGTCTTGAAACAACATCTCAATAAGGTTTAAATTTGGTAGAAGTCATTGTTTCATTTTGAGCTTAGAATGTTAGTGACTATGTCATATTCTATGAATCCTGCAGGCTCATACTATCTCTTGAATGTGTTGTCTGAATCATTGGCCCCTTCCCTGAATCTAATATTTGTTCTCTGCAAAAACCCATTATTCTTGTTGCCCTAAAGGCAGTTTGCTCCAGAATTCATCTCCACTCTGTATAGTCTTGCGTTGACCTAATGAGAACCATATCAACTGGTGAAGATGACAGGATCAAGAAGCTTGTAACTTTGGCAAATAGGTAGCAAGTGAAAGTCTTTCTGTGTCAAGGTGCAGCAATTGCCCAGTAGACAATATCAGCCAAGGTTTGTTCAACCCATTTCAAGTCTTGTGACCATAATATTAGGAGATTTCAGTGTAAGCACTTTTTGTGGCACAAACTATGTTTAAGAAATCAAAATTTGTTTTTTTGAGGGATTGATCACTTGACTTGAAACAGGTGGCAACAAACCTCATCCATTTAAGTCTATTGCAAAGTACTGTATATAGGCCATTGAACAATTTTTCCCTCTATCTTTTAGTACAAGACTCATTGGTAAAGTCTCTTGAAAAAGCATTGAAAAATGATGACTCTCCAACCACTGCTGCCAATGCATTTTACGCTGGCAGTTTACTCCCAAAAGAAACAAATTTGAAGTTCCTGACAGACCTTGTAGAAGATATCATTGCTCAAGCTGATGAAATTGATGGTGCACTCTTGAAATTTGAGGGTGGATTAGGCTTGACATCTGCTGTTGTTAGAGGAGCGCTTGCCCTTGCTGATGGACAAAACAAAGCATCTTCACTTACTGAAGAGCAAGTTTCCAAATTTGCACGATATTTCTTGGAACGTAAATATGTGATGGATGTGAAAAGCATCTTTGATCTGACATCTGCTTTGTCTGTGCTTGCAAAGAACAAGGTAAGAAAAGAATATGGACTGAGAAATTTTTGTAGGGCTGGCATTAATTATTTATGAACCCATTTCCTTTGCATTAATGAGAGTTTGTTCATATCTAGATATATAAACATCTTTATCTACATCCCATAAAAATGCTTTACAAAGCCATATGACATCAACACAGAGGTTTTAGTTCTGACTTTGGTTCACTCATCTCTAACTTCTGCATCAACATAGCTTAATGTTGTAGTTGGCTTCAAAGATGAATCCTTTTGAAAGGTTTGGGAAAAATTGTCTTCCAGGCTTCCACATTGTGTAAATTCCACTTGCCCACATTTGTTTTGTCTCTTTTAGTTCCAAGTGCCAGTGTTGATCTCAGTTTTCAAGTCTGATAGATTGACAGACAAGAACAGAATTTTCAAGGTGAGATCTCACAGTCCTTTTTTAGATACATTGTATTGCATTGCTTAATGATGGGCCAAAAGATTTAGTGGAAGGAGTAGGGTTTTAGGTGCTTAAGTTTCCTGGTAGTAAGTGGCTTAACTGCTGAATGTTTTGAAAATGTTCTGGACAAAGGAAACAACACACTTTCAGTTTGACGTATAAACCAACATTTTAATTGGTTGCTGGAAGTAAATAAATGTAGATTTTTAGTATGAAGATGTTCAATTTTTTCGCCAAAGGTGCGTGTAACAGATGTCCTGGATAATTCAATCGCTGATGTGAAAGTCACTGCCAAATCAGTGAGCTCAGCAAGTGGAGATACTGTTGCAGAGAATGTTGCCCTTGTCAAAGGGCCAGAAGAGTAAGTTTTTGACCAAGCAGAATTAATCCATTCAGCTCTTGTAAAGACTAGTGCCAAGTGATGCAGAATTTGCAGCCAATCCTATGATCACAGCATTGATAACAAATTTTATCCATCTGATGGCACTTTTCTTGTATACATAACTATGGATGCATTGTTAGAAACAAAGGTATCAAAAAGGTAGTGAATGGTTGACAAAACAAACAGGGATTTGATAGACTTAAAATGTCAGCCATTTAGAAACCGGAGGAGAAAATACAAAGAGCTTCAAAGGATAGGCTTCAGAAATATTTTGAATCATTATCAACATGATTATCTTTTCCAAGCTCAAACTTATTCTCAATACATGTTCTATCCTGATCTTTTTTTTTTGCTCAATATTCACAATTGTATATTTGCTTGTTATATGTATGCTTAACATATGGTGATACGTCTTCTTTAATCTTTACAGTGACTATATAGTTGTAAGATCTGATATTGGAAATGGCTACATTGCTGCCCACACTTATGTTTATGATTTTGGCACCACAGACAGAGGCATCTATACTCTGAGCTTGAATGTAGAATTCAAGAAAAATGCCAAAATCTACATTGGTGGTAAAGATGTTGAGGTGAAGGCAAAGGTAGTTTCAAGAGTTACTGTTGAGAATGTAGAAGTTGGCGTGGCTGATAGAGACCAGGCTGCATCATCAAAACCTATCAAGTAAGTGAAGTTCAAATTGGATTACTCTGCAGAACCTTCTGAGTTACAGAAAATTCTGGCATTTGCCTGCAAAACAGCTTCAGGTGAAGTTGTGTAACACACTAATAGGCATAAAATCTTATTCCAGGAACCAGCTAAGAATGGCAAGAATGCCATCAGTTGCCAGCTGCTGATGTATTGCTGCACCTTCTGTGCTATCAGATCACTGCAGCTACAAAAACTGCTCTCTGGCCTTGTTCCATCCAAACAAAACCATGTGAATTAATTGTCTTTTTATTAATTTTTGTTGTACATACAATGCTAGTAATTAACAATGCTGTGTTGCATCTTCACGAATAGTGATTGGTAGATTTTCAGTTTGATCTTTGTCCTGTTGCAGTCATATCAGAAGCTTTGAGCTGGAACTTCTCAAAGATGAGTTCTCTTATATTCTCTTATATTGTTGTTTGGATGAAATTTTGTTTTTCTGTATATATATGTAACATTCATTTATCCTTTTCAGGGTAACCTTCCCATATAAAATCAAGTCAGATCTTGATGCTGATTATCACCAAAAGATCATCATGAAATTTACGCTTAAAGATTCAGCCGGGACTTCTACAACTGTTCACCAGGTAAATGTTAAGAAACTAAGACCTTGTGTTATTTTCTTTGTTATATCATGACAAGTTCTTCTGAAGAATTTTATTGAGATATATTTGAGGCATCATTTAGAGTGATTCTAAAGTCCATTTCTCTAAATATATACACAAACATAATTCAGTTTTGTTGAAAAAGATCAAGCTTGAAAGGCCAACATGCACATGCAGCAATGTTTGCTGCATGTATTTACAGCAGCTTTGCAGTCATTTTTGGAAAATACTAAGGTACAATAAGACAAGTGTTGCTGAAACAGGCCTGGCTATATGATATTCAGCAGAATAGCAATATTGTATATATATATATTGTTCAGTGCCTTCAATTACAAAAGAGAACACAGATAAAAAAGATATTCGAAGAGAGTGATCTGCTATTCATGCACCATTCAGAAGCGCTATCTACAGCTCTCCTGCAGCATCTGAGGGGAGCCTTTCACAGGACAAGAGTTATTGCTCTGTCAAGTAGCCAGGCCTGATGATGTTTGAAGCCCAAGTTTTGAGCATTCTATGGTTGGTTTTGGTGTTTCATTTCATTGTTGCTTGAATTTGATAATTATTGTATTTTTTATTCATATCTTACAGGCATTTGTAAGGCTTACTCATGTTGCAACAGGACAAGAGATCTTCTTTGTTGCTCAGTCAGAAAATGATGTCTATAAATTCACCTTGGTAAGCAGCTAAATAGTGTCACCCTACAAATCTAAGAAAAATTTGTGCAAAACCAGAATGTTTCCATTCATAGTTGGTAAGGCATGGAGAATAGATTGAACCATAGATTTAGTGACGCAGCATATATGATAACTCTGAGGATAGAATTGCTAAAGGTTCAAGAAAGGAGTATGAGTGAATGGATTGTTCCTTTGAAAGTTAACAGTTATATACTATGTATATTCTTCTTGCAGTAATCTAAAGCTCTATTTCTGCTTCCATATCAGGCCCCCATCTCTTATAAGCCCCTCCCTTCCTACCCAATATTTTGAACAAGCACCCCTTCCATATTAAAAGCCCTCCCTCACTTCCATCAAATACCAGAGGTTTCCAATGATTTTCCATTTGTTTACCCAAACAAATTTGTATGTTGATTTTGATTTGTTTTGGGGTAAAAAATGTGTCATTTGTTTATTTGACGTGTAAAATTGTGTGTTGATTCTGCCAAATATGGGGTGAAAGAACCACTTTTGAATTTGTGAATAAGCCCCTTCTATCCAAATTGGAATGTTTGCAGGATGCACGATAGATTTATCTTTATCCAAATCACTTGCTTGGCTGGATTTGTGTCACTAAACAATATACTACATTTGTTTTCATTTGCCGTTCCATGAAAACATCACAGTTGGCATTGGGCAAAAATTTGAAATGCGTAACAGAGAAATCAGCTACACAAGACAAACTTCTTCCCAATCTGGCCTGCTATGATAAGCCCTGCTTTCTCAGAAACCTGACCCTCCATCTTTTAAGCCCACAGTGCTTGATCCAGCTTTATGGCAAACGAAGAGTACCAAATGATGTGAATTTCAATCCGGTGATGATAGATCTGTGATAAGAATGCAAATATCTGATGGTACTGAACTTTGTGACATATTTGTAACCCCCAAGGTTGTTTTATGGAATATTGTTGTGATGTGTTTTAATCTGTTAGTCCTCCTTGTTGACAGGACTTGGGCACTACTGGTAAAGACTCTTTCAACAACTTGTCAGGGAAATACAAGATGGTAAGAATTCCTTCTTTCTGAATTTTTTAAGTTTGTGTGTTTGTATTTTATTGCATTCACCTAGTAAAGATTTGCTAATCTATTTATATGGTAAATGCTACCCCCTTTCACAAGGCTTTGCATTTGATCAAATTGCTGTCTTGATAGTTCATGGTAGCCATATCAATCTAATGCCTTGCTTTCTTTGTGTTTTGTTAGCGTCAAGGATAGCAATGATATTGTACATATCAACCTGTTTGCTCTACCAGTGTTTCTCATAACAGATATTTCTTCAGAAGATTCTCATCTGCTAGCCACAGAACTCTCTTACAAGCTTAAGTCTTTCTTCAGCAAATAGAATCATTTTCACATTTGTCTTGTAATGTCAGAAGTAACTCTAGTTTATTCCTCTATCTAATGTCTCACTGCTCACCAAAACAGCCTCAGTTTCATGTGCAATCTCACACCAGGCCAAGTTGTTTGAAGAAGCTCGTGCACCTTATAATCCTGTCCATGCTTCCCAGAAATATTAGAGGGGAGCTGTAGATTGCTCCCCTAAACTTTTTCAAAGCAGTAAATTGCACTCCTTGAACTCTCTTTCCTTTTTTCTATTTATTCATTTATAGATAGCCAGTGGCAGACACATGGGAAGGAAGGAGGGCTGTTGTTGCCCCTGCAATATTTGCTAGAACAAACATCTTTGTTTGAAATTGTTAGGAATAAACAATGCTTTAAATTGGAGCAATAGCTTCACCTCCCAATATTTGGCAAAGTGTCCAACACTGTAAATAGCTCACCGGAACAATACCAGATGACTGATTTACGGTTCCCTTACTAGAATCATTGATGTGTTTCCCAGCTAAAAATGTTGGTCACTTGTAACAATGTAAGCTGCAGTCACTTTATCTTTTCCTCTCGTTATTTTTAGGATCTTCTAGTTGGAGATGCTTTGGTTCAAATTCCAATCAAATGGAATGTCGTAAGTGTATATTCAGGCCTTGCAGATACTGACAAAAGAGTTTTGATCATATTCACACATAATATCTAAATCTGAATGTCTTTGCCAAATGATGAAAAATCAGAAGCCAATCCTATGAATCAGTTTATGATATCAACTCATCCAATTCCTGATGGCAATGATATTCATGATTTTATAATAGCTTATGGCTTAAAGATATGCTTTAGTGATGGATACTATTGATTGTAAGTCTCAAATTGGGAAGAATGTTCTCGCATAACTTCAAACTTACTTGTGAACGTTTTTACATAAATGGGAACATGAAAATACTTACGTATTCACTCGAATGTACATCTTGTGAGTCCAATGAGAAATTTATGAAATAGGTCTCAAATCATCTTCAATCCATGGTCTACAGAAGTGGTTTTGGTGCTGAATCCCAGAAAACTCAGCAGGGATTGCTCAATGGTAGCATGCTTGACTACTGATCTGAAGGTTGATTTGTTGAGTCCCTTGTTGCCTTGTCAAACCTGCTATGTGTAGAGTGTGAAGAATTGCCAACCCTTTTGTAATTCCTGCTATTCCTGATGTTTGTGTAACATTATACATTTTTTTTTACAGGCAACACTGTCCCTGACGTTTTCAGAAGAGCCAAAGAAATCAAAGAAACAAATGCGTATCACTGGAGCACAGCCAGTCATTGAGGTATTACTGATTTTATGGGAACTCTTTCTGCTGAGTACACAGCCTGCTGGTTTTTAAACTTCTGGTCAACCAAAATTATGGATAGTAGTACCTACAGAATTAGACACAGAATTATGGCACATATGTTATACTTTGATCATTAAGGCCAGTACCAAATGATGACAATACTAATGCCAATCCTTTTGTGACAGTATATATGAACGGTTTTCCGCAATTCTGATGGTACTTATTGTAGATTTTGAAGTTGGCACACGCAGTACATACTTCATTCCATGACTGTTGGTGAAGTGCTAAAATTTTCAAAAATCATAAGGTTGCAGAGAATGTTTGGGCTCCTTCTTTCCATTTTGTATTTCCTAAAATTTGATTAGTATTGTGTTTGTTGTTCAGAGAAGAATAAAAGTAGACTGAAGAATCCATGACATTTATTCTTGTGAATAATTTCATTGTATCTCATCAACAAAAATCTTTTGTCCCTTTTCAGCACATGTTCCGCGTACCAGAAAAACGACCACCAGCGATATTGTCAAACATCTTTACAGCTCTTATTGGCATGCCCTTGTTGGTCATGTTCATCGCGGTAAGATCATGTGCTTATTGCAGGTTACAAATTATAAATGTTAACATCTTATGTGATACTCTGAAAAGTTATTTCTGGAAGGAAAGGTTACCCATTTTCTTGTGAAAGAAATTTTGATCAGTTTTCACTTTGAACCAACTCATTGGCTTTTTTAGCTTTCCTGGCTTCATGGAGTAGATAGAACAAAAGTTAAGTTGAAAATTTAATTGAATTCAAGACCAAATGGCATCATTAGATGAAGGGAAATTACATTAGGAAAGCTATAGTGAATCGAAAGGTACTGAGTCAAGAAAGTCATGTTTTATGAGGTCAAAGGTGGTATGTCAAAGTTGCAGAATGCTGAAGTAGCATAAGACATGAGGCAGGTATCAGATGATGAGAATAATCGCCAATCCTTTTGTGAATTTAAAGTTGAACACTACTCCAACGATTGCTGATGATATTTGCCATCTTCATAAATAGATGTTTTCACTTTATTGATACCTTCACCATTTCATCATATATTTCTTTTTTATATCACATTAATAGTTCTTGTGCCATTAATAGTTCAATTAACCCTTGCAGTGGATCAAGATCGGTGCCAATGTCTCCAACTTTGAGTTCTCCATTCCTTCATTGATGTTTCACCTCGGACTTGGCTGTAAGTATTTTGTTTTTCATCAACTTTCCATAGAATCCGTTAAATCTCATCAAGGACGTTTTGTCCGAGCTTTTTATTTTGCTGGTAATGTTCAAAGTAGATCAACAGCCGAGGAACTTATTACCATGCACGAGAATCTCTTTTTTCTTTGCTAATCCTTCTTTGGGTTGTAGCTGAATCCTCCACTTACTTTTTGTCCACGAATCAAACGTGCTCTCTGCACATGATCAAAGGTTTCCTGTCAGTGGGCTAACCATTGCTTTGAATAATGATTATTCCATGCATCCCTAGCAAAATCATCCCTTGCATCTTTGAAGATCTATAGTGTTTTATTATCTTCGAAATGAATTGTTCGTCAGGAAGGTCATTATGAAAACATGGCGGTTTTGTTTCTTCGTTCAAAACAGGACCGTAGGAAACAGGGGGTGGATTGGCTCAAGCATCCCAATAACTTTGAAACAATGGTCTTCAAAACAATGAAACAATGAAACAATGGTGCTATGCCACAAGCATGAATTATATTTAGTGTTCCCCATTGTCTTAAGTACAAAAGCGTGCTGATTTTTACATACATTTTCTTAAAGCTCATATAATATTACTCTTCAATAACTTGTTATTTTCCAGGCATATTTGTGCTTTATTACATGTTCTGGATCAAACTGGTAGGTTCATTTACATTTTCTTTACGCCTGCATCGGTAAAGTCTGAGTAGAGCATGAAGTGACTGTATTGGACCATCACCATGTCTTTACAATATACATTCTATAATAGTTTATAGTCTAGTAAACTGTATTTTGATAGACAGAGCAGAAACTGTGTAACATGGAAGTGCTTGGATAGATAAGCTTTTTGAAATGATAAATCAAAGAGTCTCAGGCCCAAGGAACGAAATATCAAGTTTTGCCGAATTTTGAGATCTATTACGAGCAGCTAGAGGGCCTCAAAGTTACGAGTTTTAGCGCATGCGTGTGCAGTGCTGCTCTGTCATTTTGTTGCTGGAAACGGACAGCAGAGTACCAAATGACGAAAAAACTTATGCCAATCCTTTTGTGACAATCTGCATGAACGCAAAACCGCATTTCTGATGGTACTTCTTTCCAAGCCTGACTGAAATCAGATGTCGCTTGAAAACATCCTTGAATAAATTAGAAGTTAGGTGTGTTGCTTGAATAATTTTGCGTTATCGCAAATCTCAAATGACATTACAGTAATTTGAGTTGAACCTTAGTTTCGTGCTCGTTCTACTTTTGACAATCCCACGAGAATAGATTCTCGTTATGTTGCAACCGGTAAACGAGACCATAAGTTGGTTGATTCGCGCGTAGAACTGCAATAAAAAAGTGTTAATGATTTTGTTTTATTTCGTTTGCAGAACATGTTTACAACGCTGAAAGCCCTCATCCTGATTGGAGGCATAACATTCCTTGGTGGTAATAAGATGTTGGCTGCTATGGCTGCGCGAAAACAGAACAGGCAAGTTTACTTTCGTCGTTGCTCTTTTGGTAGTTCAGTTTTTCGTCCGCAGGTGTATTCTGAACTTATTGGTTGCTTTTTAGCCAACTGCAACCGAAGCTAAACTTTTATCTCCGATTTGAGAATTTGGATATCGCAGTTTTGGAAATCAGTTGTTGAGCAAGCAATGAATAACAGAATCAGCTAGAATGATCTGAGTTTCTGGATATTCTGTAAAAACATTCGACACTTCTACACTCCACTCCATATTTTCGGCATGAAGTCACCGAAACGTCTTTCGGCATGAAGTCCAACAGCTGGCTTTTCCACTGTTTGATGCTTTTAAGAGATTTCACGACACTGAGAATCAACCGATCAATTTGGACAGTCCCTAAGAAATATCCTTCAAGCGATAGAGCCCATTTGATAAAGAGGTTCGTTCTTTTGATTTTGTGCTATGTGAATCGCTGAGCTTTGTCTAAACAAATATTTTTTTCTTTTAGATCCTGACGTTAGTTCTGTGATATCAACAAGAAACCTTAAAGATGATGTTCGCTGATTTTAGAAGCGTTTTGCCACTAACAATGTAGTTTTTGATATTTTATTGGAAAAATTAAATGTGATACTTGAATGGAACTTTCTTTCTCATCCTTAACTTACTTTCTCTTCCTTTCGTGAAAGTTTTTTTGGCGTTTATTTGTGATGGTAGTTTGTGAGAGAACGAACGGAAAGTATTGCTGAAGAACTTTGAAATGAGAGAATTTATAACATCTTTGCTGGGATATCAAAGTAAACGGTCAAAGCTCACAAATTGATAAGTCAAGAGAGAAGGGATTAGTATTGTTGTTTCAAGGGAGTTCCGCTCTTTGCCCATGTGCTGCGTTGGGCAAGCACACCAGCACAAAGGGACCAGCAATCATAAACGGGATTTCTATAGCCGAACAGTGGGAGGAAAAATGCTGGTTGCCAAAAGATGACCCCATAATTGGGTGGCTAAATCACTGGTTTTGCATGAAATGAAAGAGGAGTTTTTTAAATAAATACTTTGAGCATATTCAGGAAAAATGGAACAGAAAAGCAACACACTACAACGTGAATGAGAAATTTTTTACGATTCTTTGATATCTGATGCCACCTTAGGGTATGCATGCCTCTTCTACCACAGCCACACAGGGTGAGCAGCAATCAAATTCATTGCTGCAGGCAATTAAATTTTGGTGAAGCAGTTAAACTTGCGCAACAGACTTCTATATGGAATTGATTTAACTGTCTGCTGCAAAATAAGGGGAAGATTATATTGAATGAAAGCGAAAATCCCCGAAGAACCTTTCCTTCGAATTTGAGTTTTAAGATACACATGACAACACATGACACTTTATTTTGTCCTGTGGAACCATGGTGGTGGAACTGAAGACAAAGGGAAACATTTTTCAAGAGCAATTGCCTCGTTTGCTTGTTGAACCTGGAAACGAGGCAAAATGGCCTAGCCACTGTTTCTGGAAATTTTGGAACTTCAAGGCAGGGTGCACAGGATCATCAAGCTTTCCAGCCAAAGTAATACTGACAGCAGCAATAAATTTCGAATGCGATGTACCCAGGCTTTTCATCTGTCATCAATCTATCTGTAGAAGATTTGTCACAGGTTATTTCGCTGTGTTTTACTTGCCATGCCAGATGAGACTAGAAAATTTGTTTTGCGTGCGCAATGCATATATGCCATATGCAAAATGTACGTGCTTTTCAACCTAAGCCGCACAAGTGAAAGTGAACAAAGTATCTTCTTTATCGATTTTTTTAACTTTTAAAATTCTGCGCAGTCTTACTTAGTTCTGACTTACTTTAAAGAGACATCTGCATCACTCGATGTATTTCTCTTGTCTTTAAAATCATTTTTTCAGAGCTAAAACCAAAAATATGATGGAACAGTTGTCTTCCCTCCTCATTAGACCTAAAATCTGCAATTAACATTGACAGTTTCAAACTTATGGTCAAGGACAAATTCTATAACTATATGTATATTTTCAAGAACTGTATTGGCCAACAACAAAGCAAATTTCTTTGTTTCTCATTCCTTAGAATGAGCCAGTGTGGAAATTTCATTTTTAATACACCATAGATTTACACCATGCCATTGGTCTAAATACAATAGACCTATTGTTCTTCCATTGTTCTTGATGTTGCTCCACACCAAAGATATTTTGCGTAACATACGAATGTTTTTCAGTGTGGAGAATGAGTTTCCTTTGCAGTTTTTCATGATCATGCAAATTCATTTTCTGACATTTTCCTTTCATTAACACCCTTGCAAAGATTTTTGTTGGATACAGGATTTATGTTTGCTAAATATGTCTGTTTAGCTAAAGGAAATGATTTGCTTTTTGTTGTAGGGAGAATTTATTCTTATTGAAGACAACCAGACTGATGGAAGCTTTCTTTTACATCACTTTATATCTGTATACTTGAAAGGTAACTTTAACTTCTAGATATAACAAAGTTTGAACATATACACTTTAAAATAGTTTACAGTCTACAAAAATATTTTCCTTTGCCTTGAAATTGGGCATTCCTGTCTAGCTTAGCAAATTCCAAAAACTATTTTGCAGCATAATCATCATCAAGTAAATTGCTCCATTATCTTGAAAGCAATACCTTGTAATGCGGAATGCTTTTGATAGTGCTGATCTTGCTGCACCCTTCTGTTGTCTGAGCACCTTCATATCACTTAATTCTGTCAGTCAGTAGTAAGTGATAATATAATTATTGATTTTGTAGCTGGAGCAAATATATGCCTTGTTGGATTTTCCCAAACACTTGTTCACTATGCATCAATTGGAAAAAAATTGGTATGTTATTCAGAATGAATTTTTGCTCAATTTAAGAGGAGATGAAGTTACATTTATATATATATATATTGAAGCCAGGTGTATATACCTAGCTATATATATATATACCTAGTGGTTTATCAAATACAATCTTAAATTATGAGGCATTTCAAGATCCCCATGTCAATATCTTTCTACTGTAGATGAGAAAAAATTGTTCCTGGCTTCAATCTTTGTTTGTGCTTAACATGATTGAATTCTTTTTTTCCTAGGGATTAAATATGACTGCAGCGAAAGAAAAGAATCAATTCACATTCATTGATGGCATGAACCTCTTTCTGGAGTGTTTAGAAGATCAGGACTCTTCAGGTGAAAGAGATCAACCAATCGACTTAAAAAGGTATATACCACAAATTTTGCAAAGAAGAATTAATTGTCTCAGCTTTGCGCTCTTGATGAGTTGTGAATATTTAAAGTTTGAAACTGTTCAATTAAGATATTGAGATTTGCATCAAAGTAGGAAGGGGAGAGAAAGATACACTGCAGAGATTTTTGCTTCTGTATTTTTCTGTCAAATTAAATTTTGCAGAAGGAGCAATGAAAAAATACTGCAGCTATATATCTAATGGCTAAGATTCTTTCAATTCTCATGGGTAAAAATGTCAAATTCATCTCAATATGATATTTAGTGGATGTTTGCAATATTCTGCTTTATCAACAGGTTTTACCATACAGTGAAGTCAACCATTTCTGAGAAGACAACACTACTGATATTTGATGACATCACTGCATTGCTTAATTCTGGTGTGTCTGTAGAAATGGTTGCAGATTTTATGCACTATTGTTACTCAATGACAGTATCTCCAAACAATGTGAGTGCTAAGTTTGTTGCATGTATACAGAAAGTTCCAAAACATTGTGTCCTGTTTGGGGTAGATGCTGTGGAGGAGAACTGTAGCTTTGATTGTCTGGTTTTTACACAGTTGCATGGGCCAGGTTTCAACTTAGAGTTTTGAGACCTTGTTTGAGTCAATCTACAATTGGTTGCTGATTTATGAGAGAGGAAAAGGCAAAATAAGTGGTTGCTTGAAAGACAACAATAATGTTAGTAAGCAAAAACAGCAATAATATTGTAACAATACCAGCAAAATAATAGATAATGCTAGTAGAATGATACCCTGGCAGTATTTGTCAATATAAATATTCATGTGAATTAAAAAATGATGCCATGCATAGTTTTCAATAGCTGTTTACTTGGAGTCATTTTCAAGTTTTCAAAAATATTTCTTTGTTATGTTTTGTTGAAAGGCATTTCCATTGTTTGTGATATTTTTGTGATAATTTTAGCTGAGGATATGTAATATAATATGATGTATAAATACTTGGCTGTCCAGTGTTCTCTTGTAAAGTTAACTGAAGAACATTTTAACTTTGAAAAACTTTCTATTGAAATTTAGAAACTGAAGATGATTTTCACAGCAAAACGTTTTTCAAAGACATTCCTTATTTTATATACATTTTGTTTTCTGTTTTTTAAGGATGGTCATTTAGTTTACAAAATACTGCCAATAATAGTAGCAAAAACAGCAATGATACTGTTCTCCAATCCTGATACGTAATTTTAAAGAAAGGGAGGGCAATAGAAAGTGTTTGCACAGGTTACTTATGAACTTAAATTAGGGACAAGGGACATCTGTATTATGGCTAATTCGATTATTTTCTTCTTTGCAGCAACTCTGCTTACTTGCTTTGATGCACTGTGACTCAGACATAAATGATGATGCTACAATATATCTAAGAAATCAGCTGAAATACTTTGTTACGATTCATATAAGTGTGAAAGGACTTACAACTGGTTATTCAAGAGATGTACATGGTCAGGTAAACACTTTTTTGTCTATAATAACCTTCCCCATTTGTGCCGCTGCTGTGAAGGAGCTGTAGGCTTGATTTTCTCACTTTTCACGCAGTTCCGTAGGTCAGGCTTCAACCTAGAGTTTGAGACCCTTGCCTAATTCAATCTGACATGTGGTTTCCGATTTATGGCTGAGGAAAGGCAACGTAAGTGGTTGCTTCAAAAAAATCACTTCCATTGCCCTCCAGCAACTTTAAAATTAAGTAATTTCTCAATGGAAGAAACTTCAAAATTGCTTAACTTCAAATTGCCAATTGTATGGTAATATACACGATTTTGACCTCAACTTGATTTCTTTTTTATCATACTTCAAGCATCCCAAAGAACATATTTTGACTGACTATTTGAGCAATTAGACCTCACTGCTGTTATTAAGCAATATTATGAAAATTGATTTTTTAAGAAATATTTTTGATGTTTTCCATGACTACAAGGAAACTGCTGTCACCAAACGTAATCCTGTCTAAACTTCAAGTGCTATTTTTTGCCCGAAGAACTGTGTGAAGGGAATTTCTTATGCAGTCATAAATTATGTATGTTAATAGCAGTTTTAGAATTAATGATTGGCCAGGAAAAACTCACTGTGTGAAAGAAAACCAAAAACATCACAATTCAAGTGATTTTAAAATGGTTTCCTTTTTATCAAATGTCATCTTTAAATGTTTTGTAAGTTGTTCGAAAAATTGAAAGCAAAGGGCACATTTTGATAGTCTGAGCTTTTTGGGGCTCAGTGTGATGGTTGGATTTGCAATAAACATTAGATTGTGGAATAACCGTGTACTGATCCCTCTAAGATGGACCATCGCCCTTCTGCGAAAGAGGCCGTAGGAAGAATCCAAAACTTGGCGGCACGACACTTCAGGGCACTTTTTTTTATTAAGCACAAGGTCCTATGATTAGAATTATGGTTATAATTGCAAGATCTCGGGGGCATCTGCGTCCAGTGCCCTTCGTTTCCTATGTCCCTAGGGAATCCAATGATTTTTTTACAAATCTACGCAACATAGGATTCAAAGCTAAGAAACGATAGTCTGACATTGTAGCATCTCTTTGTTCACACTGAATGGCTTGAACAGAAAGTCACGTAATTTACTCTTATTATAGCTGAGAAATTTTTGATACCTTGATAATTTTCAAAACGGCACAACGTGTTCTTGTTATTGCAAAAATTCATTGAAAATATTACAAAAATGGAAATCTGCGTAAACCATAAATTCTTAAACCAGAAATGATACAATCTTCAAGGAAAACATAGTTTATGAATGTCTAAAATATGGTAGCAAGAGGTATCTATCGCTCTCCTGGTTTATGATTTAGAAACGTGATGGTTTCATGGCCTCATATATGAGAAATGCCACCTTTTCAAGAATGATACCGGTACCAACAAACTTAAGTTAAACGAGTCAAAGCTTATAGCAATATTCATCATTCATTCTATGTAAATACCATAATGATTGATGCTTTCTACATCTTGCTAGGTTGAAGTCAAACGAAGAAATAACCAATGCTCCAATACGCATGTAGAGACAAAAATTATGCAGTATAAACTAAATGACAAAGGAGTTGATTTCTTTCCTCTCGGGACGTCATCTGCAGTTTTGTGAACACGTCTGTGAGAGAGGATTTTGGTCCATCAAATGCCTATGAAGCCAGATCGAGTTTTCCCGTTGCTTCCTGATATGGTCACTTGAAATTACACAGTTAAAAGACCAGAAGGTGAAGAGATGCATAAATTCATTACAAATAAGTCTTGGACGCTCAACATACTTCATACCGGACGAGTAAAACAACAATACCCGTCTTAAAGACCTACGACTCCCAGCAAGGGGATGTATCACTCTCAAACTATCTCGTACACCTTTAGCAAAAGTCCTTCTGATTCTGAGTACAATCCGTAAAAATCCGTGAAAATCCTAGTGTTTAACAAAATCTCGTACTCGTTGTCAGAAGAGTAACACACTCTTCGACTCCCAAAATATGTAAGCATTTTAAAATTTCTCGGCTACTCCATTCTGAAATTTCAGAGGGAGTTTCTGACAAAGGTCGCTCACAATACCTTCAAAGCATCCTAAAAATCCCCACGGTTTGGTCTTTGTGCTAAGCCCGTTTTGAAGATTTTTCGATGGGACTTAACTATAGAAAATCCCTATGGTTTCAGAAAGGAGTGGCCAATGGATATCAGTCATGTAAATTTTGAAATAGAATTGAACTTGTCCAGCATCAAATGATGTACTTGCCAAAATCATCATCTTGATATCGAAAGAGCAGTGGTCCCGTAAAAGGGGCTGCTCTTTTTTTAACTCACCCTGCAGAAGTTTCAAGGTTTCAACATGGAAGATCTCAGACACATAAAAGCGGTTCAAGCTACCATCCTTCTCCATTCACTACTGAAGAAGCTTGAACATTTAGACAGACAGAACTGTGTGTAATTTGCAGTGGACATTCTCGAAAATTATTATGGCAAAGATAAATGGAAAAATATTAGTTCAAATCTGCGTAAAGTTAAGATAGAAATAAAAAGTTTAGGCAATGTACAAACGGAGGTTACGATCTGCATTCTTAAAGAACATTTTACTTTTTGGTGTTTCTATCTCAGAGAATTTGGTATGTGTTTTTCTTTTGCGGTTTAGCTTCAGTTCAAGGCGTTCAAGGACATTCGATGATACCATGCTTAAACGACCTTTTCCGTCAATCTTCGTCATGCAATGATCCATCAAATGCTACATATGTACAAATCTATCTACTTTCTTGTTCTAAACTAAACGCTACTTCGTTCCTATCTTCAAAGTGTTTCTTTAATCTTTCTCTAATACTGCATCTTTCTATTCTATTATTTACAAATCTGGCAAGTTCAACCAGTTCTCCAAGTTCTCGCACATCAGATGTGATCATTTTATAACTTTTCTCGATTTTATCGACTTTTTCGTCCAGCGTAATTCTTATATCGTTCATTTCTGCTTTGATTTTCGTTTGGACGTTCTCTATGCGTGATAATGAGTTTCTTACACCATCTAAATCACTAAATTCTCGTTCAGTTGGTGATACTGGGCACTCTGGAAGGTCTTTTGTTGCATCTTTGCTCGGTAAACTAGCAGGCCTTTTGCTTCGGAAAGTTCTGTCATTATTACTTTCATGTCTTTGACCCTTATTTTGAGGGGGTGTCACTTTTTTAAGCGTTCTACTGTTCCCAGTGCTTTTGTCATTTTGTGTCGCGTTGTTTTCTTTTGGACAAAAACAATTACTGTTTTCAGTAACCTTTGTAGTGTTTGCTTTTTCAGATAATATTGTTCTCCCTTTTATAACAATTTCTTTGCTCTTTGTAATATCAGTAGTAAACGTACGATCTATGAGTCCTTCAGTGCTGCAACACAGCCTTTCACCTAGCACGTTTGTTCTTGTTGTAGGTTCAAAAGTCGTCTGTTGCAGTTCGTTGCTTTGTAATCCTTGTAGCTCTTCTGTTAAATCATAACCTAATTTTCCTGGTAACCCCCTCGTAAGGGAAGGCATTTCTGAAAACCTCTTTCTCGCATCCGCTGCATTTGTGTAAAAAGCTGTGTTTCTGGTCAGTTTTTGGCAGTCATGAGCTTTCATTTTTTCTGCGTCAAATCGGCCTAAATTACTAAAATATTTTGCACTTTCGATAACCTCCATGGTCATTGCTAAATGCTTCACACTGTTTCGTTGCGTCGCATTTTAACTGTTGCAATCTAAAGACAATGAACGCCATCTAAACAGTATCTTGTGTTTTCCCATTGTTTCAAACAAAAGATGTTCACAATGAACGCGAAATACACAATACACAATTTGCTCTTCCGTATCAAATATTGATGTAAGATAGAAATTGTGGTCCTGTCATTTATCTGGGTTTGATTATTAAATTCCACTTGGTGTAAACGTGAATATCCCGTTTTAAGTAATCCTAGCCTCAACTTTGTTGAATTCGTAGGATTGTGATATAACGTGTTGTCTGTAGTCCAACACCACTGGATTTACAAAACTTGCAGTTTCCAAGCTAACGATTTTATGAAATCTCAGCCACAATCTCACAAAGGATGCCTTCTTCTTACAGTCCTTCTTGAGCAAATATCGAGGAAACTGGATAATGCAGGCTTCTCTTCAAATCCAAATAAACTCAGTACTGCGTTTGTTTTCCTGGTTGCTTATCATGGATGACGTTTCACTTGTTGACAAAATGATGTTTGTTTGCATTCTGTGGAAGACAGAAGACTGTGTCTACTTTAGCTTTAAGATTTTATATCCATTTTATCTATTTTACCTCCAAGTAACGAGCAAAACCACTCATAACTCAAGAAGCCCAACGACAGTTTGGCTTGTCCCGTTCTCAACTCGTGTCTCTTGGGGTCTCTCGGTAACTCTTGAAATGAAAAACTGAACAATATCCACGCAACTCGCTTTGTTGATTTGCGTCAGACAATTGTCTATTCTTTCATCTCCTATGACTCTTGCCTTCCCTGACTTACAAAATGTCAAAGAGGAGACAAATGCCCTTTAAAACTTATTGTTTTAATCCAGAATTGACCTAATACCCTCCTCAAAGCCTGATGTTAGAACTTCGTGCTGGTAGCCATGTTTGATCGCAACCGTGAGATTACAAATGTTGCTATGGTTGCAAACAGGTTGGTTCATTGAGGTAGCAAGGCTTAGTAGCAGAAACTGAATTATTTATCAATGTGTCGGGATTGAAAGCAATTAAAATCGTTTGTTCTGTTTGTCATAAAGATTTTGGATGTAATAGTCTTCATGAAATATGTAGTTTTGTGATAACATTTTGTAATTTTCCGTCTGGCATCAGCTATGGTCTGACTCGGTTCAAAGCAGACTTGCGAGATATCAGAAAAGTTTCTGTGCGTATTTGAAGTTGTATCTGAAAACAAAATACTTTCCAATGCGAACTGCACTCAGATTAAAATTTCCCCAAAATGCCATATATCGCCGTAGCGCGAGCCTGTAAATCTGAGGCGCCGGTATATTTGAGGCGTGCCTGTAAATATGAGGTGTTGTGGGAGTACTTTTGGCTATTGTTTGAATGGCCTTCCAAATTAAACAATGCTGTAAAGAGACCGCCCGACACGTACCAGACACATTACGCTCCCGTGATCAAAGACGCTGCCTCTTATTTGTCGGGGGGTAAGGAAGGGTCATTTGCGATGACATACAGATGTCGCATAATTTTGAAAAGTTTAAAGAAGAGAAATAATGTGCGACAAAAACGAGAAAGATACCAAACCCATAAAAAGAAAAGCTTATTAGGACAAATTCTCCAGATTTGAAAAATAGGGAAATGATGTGCGACCAAAGTAGAAAAAGAACTAAACCAATAATAAGGAGGGTTATTAGGATAGATATTCCGAGATTGCAGAAAGATGTTGCATAAATTTCAAAAATGATAAGAAACAGAGACCGACAGAGACATAATAAGGTGCCAAATGGAAAAGAAACTAAATCCATAACAAGACAAGGTTATTACATTAGATAATTCGAAGAAACCGAGAGATAATATGCGACAAAAGTGAAGCAGAAATAAAACAAATACTAAGGAAGGCTTAGTTGGTTAGATATTTCGAGATTTGCAAAAGATGTCGCATAAATTTGAAAAATAATAAGAAACCACGAAACAATATGCAACAAAAGTGAATGCGAAATTAAACCCATACTAAGGAAGGTTTATTAGGTTTTATATTTCGAGATTTTGGAAGGATGTCGCATAAATTTGAAAAATGAGAAGAAACCGAGAAATGATATGCAACAAAAGTGAAGAAGAAATTAAACCCATACTAATATCTTGATACTAAGGAAAGGTTATTAGGTTTGATATTTGGAGATTTTGGAAGGATATCGCATAAATTTAAAAATGATAAGAAACCGAGAAATAATAAGTAATAAGTAACATGAGTAATTTCTTACGACTGATGCCATTCAAATCTAGCACATAAAAACAAAAAGAAACGAAAGTAAATTGGATACTTGTTCTTATGGATTACGGATTTCCTCACGGAGTTCCTCACGATTTCCTCGCAGAAAGATGTTCATTCGTCAGAGATTTTGACCCCCGGACAGGCCTATTGTTTCCTTCGAAGCCAGACCTTGTGTTTCACCTTTGTCCTTCTCACAATAGGTTATGACTGCTTGTGTCACCAACGAATACGTTTGATCTTGCCGACCTCATATTTACAGGCAGACCTCAAATATACCGGCGCCTCAGATTTACAGGCTCGCGCTACGGTGATCTCTCCAAAATGCTACTCCAAAAACTCTCCTCTCTCCCATGCTTTACAAGAGCTACTGCGGAGGATAATGCCCGCAGGGAACCATGAGCGATAGTTTGCTCTCAAAATGGCGGGAAATCAGGTGGTGATCACTGCAAAGGGGTTCTGAAGAAGTCGACACATCTTAAGCAAAAATATGGTAAGTCTATTTTTCCAATCAGTGTTAAACTTTTGACGTACAATCCTTGCTTCGTTCAAACAGATATCTTTACCGTGTGTAGCAGGCTTTGGAATGCAAATTGTCATGTTACAACATGCAATCTTCTTTGCATATCTTTTGGTGGTGCCTGTGAGTGTAACAGACGTTGTTAGGCCACACTGACACCGCTGGCTCTCTAAGTACCATTAAAAGGAATTTTTGGTTGTTGTTTCAAAATGAAAGTTTTGTGGTACGGCACAGCCAGTAGTCATAACATTGGTGTAACTGCTGACTTTGCCCAGACTGGAAAGTTTGAATCTTCTGTGGGCAAGTTGAGATGAACACTATTATGTTCCTTTTTTGCATGCAAGATATTGCACGTACAGTACAAACTTTCCAGTTTGAGCTAGAACAAGGGGCAGACAAGCCTTTGAAGAGGTATATTTTTCACGCCAATTTTCATCTTTTCCATTACAGTTTCTTACAAAATATAAAATCAGACTTCACGTGCACACTTAAAGTGAACAACTAGATAAAATTTCACACTTGCACGCTTGATATTTTGCTCATGCACACCCAAGATCTCATTGGAAACTGTTGTATGCTGAAATCTAGCCCCTGTGTGGATAATTTTGCTGCCATGCACTTTGAATTCAATTAGCAAGTCCAAAAATAGCATGAATGAAGTTGCATTTTTAAGCGCCAAGTGCTGGGATCGCAGAAATATAGCAGACCTGATCAAGGCTGTGACCCCTTGTCATGATGCTCAAGTGGTGGGGCCCTATGTCAACGCTGCAAAGTCCCAGATTGGAAAGTTTGTACTGCATGAGCAATATCTTCCGCACACAGGAACGTATGCGGTTTCAACCTGAGCTGTGCAGTCAACAAACAAAGGATCTATTGTTTTATCTATTGTTCTCAACTGCAAGTACAACCTTGAAGTTCTGTTCAATTACAAAAGCAACATTTTCTATTGTAAGCAATTGACTTTCCACCCACTCAGAAACTTCCAGGGACTGGCAGAAACCTGAATTTTCTTTTTTATTACAGGATATAAGATCATTCTTTGGTGGTGGAAAACCTAAAACTTCCAGCAGCAGTGATGAAATCAATAAAGGATCAACTAAGAATGGAAAGGAAAAGGTAGAATTTCCATTCTTTATGGTAAAAGCATACAATTTAAACTTTTTAACAAAGCCATTTCTTAAATACAGTAGTTTCCATTGACAATGGTTACATCAAATCATCAGAAAATATGTGATAGATAAGAAGAAGAGAAATTTACAAATTAGTGAATCATAGCACTCTAATTTATCAAGTATAGACATTGCACGATACTTTTTTTGGCAAAGAATTTGGTTTTCATCCTTGGTGTGCATTGCCTCCAAACCCTTGTGATAGTTTTTATGTCAATGCCAAACTAAAACTTGACAAATGACAAAATGCAATATTCTGTGCCATCCATAGCAGAAATAGACATGACATCATCTAGTTCTGGCTTATGAACGGCACTTGACAGTTTCTTCAACAAAATCTAAGAGAACAATAACAAAAAAGAGTTAAACAAATCAAAATTTAAGCACTCTGTGTACCATGGTACCATCCCGTTTTGTGAATGTGATGTGCAGGTGTGATGTGCAGTTTAAAAGATGAAAACTTGATTTATCATCATTATTGTTTGGTTTTGTTAAGCATGCCCACTGACCATTGCTTTGTTTCTGAAATGTTTTTCTAGAAGGAAGAAGCTCCTTCAAAGAGAAAAAAAACAAGCAAGAAGAGGACTCTAGATTCAGGTAAAGAAGAAATATAGTGAGCATAACATTTTTCAGAAATTTTATTTCAGGCAAGGACCAAGATACAGGGGGTCCAGGGGGCCCCCTCAAAAATTTTTGGTAGTTGCTGCAATAAATCTTTATTCTTTTATTGTTTTATTGTTTCAGAACATCAGATAGGTACTCCACGTTTTTATGTGTATCTCGTTCAATTTCTACCTTTCATTAGTCTAGGAAGCCCTTTGGTGGGTACTTACAACCTGATAGACTTGGTTCACACCGGAAACATGATGCTGTAACTTCTACAATAGTCTTTTGGTAAATCAAGTTTTTTTGGTTTTTTAGGGATGTGTACATCTCAATGTAGATATGCCTGTAATGCCAATCTGCATTTAGGAACAAAGATTAGCATCCCCAAGGCCCCCTTCAAGATTTTGGCTCACTTCGCTCTTTACCCGGTTTGCCGACGGCCCCCTCAAGTAAAAAGTTGTATCTCAATCCTTGATTTCAGATTTCTTTTGTCTAACCAAAAACATGTTTTGAGCCATTGCATTCTTCCCGTTTAGATTCTGATGAGGAGCCACTGCCACAGAAACTGAGGTAAGATCCTTTTCACCTTCTGGCATAAAGTACTTTTTGGAAAACATAAATCCATTTGTAACAATTAAAGTCCTCAGATATTTATGTCTCTAAATATTTCTGGTCACATTTAACACCCCATTCAAAATTTACAGGGCAAGTCATATCACAAAGGTTGAAGATAAAATTTGTATTTATAAGGTGTTTTGATGTTGACAGGTACCATGCAAAAATGTTCTATGAGATTTCTGATTAGCTTGTTTAAAATACAGGGAATTGTATGTCAGTTTTTCTTGTTTTGTTAGCATCTTAGCTCAATATTTTGCTACAAATCATCTCTATGAATTGTTTTCAAACTCTTCTTTCACTAGGAAAACAATTTCATCTAAGAGAACAGTCATTGAAGATTCAGGTATAGATTCTTTTTCATTAATGTTTTAGACATAAACCCTCAACAATTATATAGCCTCCAGTCTGAGATGTGTTGATAAGCATTGCCACATTTAGATTTGTAAACAATTATTTGCGTGGAGTGATCGAAAACTTAATTTTTCTAAATGTTGTTTGAAATGAAAATAAGATTTTAAAATTTGTATTAGATACTTTTGCTGTCCCAAGTTTGTAATTCCCGTTTATTTTTATAGTGGCCTTTTGTGCACTGCCTTTACAACTTTTGATATAGAATGAATGAAACACCCATGGTAATTTAGTTTAATGTAAAACTAGTTGCAAAATGTGATTCTGAAGAAAGTCATTTATATTTCTAGATGACGATGACATCATCATTGTGACAAAAAAGAAAAAGAAAGGAAATGAAGAATCTCAAGACAAATCAGATGGAAAGTGAGTTTAAGGTCTATCTAGCTGTTACTTATTGGCTGGCTGACTGACTGACTGACTGACTGACTGACTGACTGACTGACTGACTGACTGACTGACTGACTGACTGACTGACTGATTGATTAATTAATTTCTAGATATTTTCATCATATTTTCATTTGCTTGTATTTATACATCGTTAATATGTAGCTTCATGGGTTCTTGCTTCCCGAGTTATTGTTTTAGTTATTTAGTTCAGTAGTTTGCAGTTCAGTAGTCTTAAGTATTTCACAATGTAAATTTTTATATTGAATATATATTTAAAAAAAGCATTTGACTGTAAAGGAGGGACGAAGTGTTGCCTCAGATATATGGGCTGAAATTTCAGCCTGGGTTGAAAGCAGCCATGTAAACAGGCGCTTTCAGAGCACCCTAGGAATGTTGAACATCAGCTCCACCAAGGAGATAGAAGGAAGAACCAAAACAAAATTTATGTTTTGCAATATTCTAATTTGGCAGGACATTCCATGACCATTATCAGAGTGTTAGTTTCTTCCATATATTCACGGGAGGGAAAGGCATTGGAAAAAGGATTATTATTAAACTGAACATACATGTTACAAATGGTTTCAACGAGCTGTTTTCCTTTTTCTAATGTTAATTCTTCTTGCTTCTCAGCATTCTACATTTCACAATGCTCATTTGAACCATTCTCTTAAGAATCCTTTCTTCTCTATTTCTTCATTTCCGTTAAGTTTTTTACTAATGATGAAGGGCACAGCCAGATATCTTTAGTGTTTGTTTTCTAAGGTCCGTAGCAACTAGATATTTTTACATTGAAATTATCAACCATAATCACTTCAGTTGTAACTGAAACTTTACCAATCAGATGCAGCTGCATTAACTTTTCAGCTTGAGTTGCAGCACTTAGTTTGTGTTTCAGGAAACAAACGAAAGAAAAGAAGAAAATTGTGGAAAGTCCTCCAAAGCCAAAATTGCAACCAACAACTGCAATAGACTTCTTTGGATCAACGCCAATTTCGCAGAAAACGAAGCCATCTCTTTTAACGAAAGCTAAGGTATATGTCACAATGTTGAAGACTTAATACTGTAATTTGCAGTATACCATTCAATTTCAAATTATTTTTGAATAAAACAAGTCACATCATATGTCTGAAAATCGCAAATCATCTAAGGAAGCTTCTTTTTTCGTGATTTGAAAAGAGATCAAGGAGATTCATGCTGAGGTTCCACAGGGATCTTGTTTTGCTCCGTTCCTGTTCCTGATTAACATCACTTCTTGACTATTTCAAAAGATCAGCAACTTCCATATATCATCTGCTTCATTAGCCTTTGGTAGGTCATAGGCTTGCCTCATCCTTCCTTTTCTCATCAAAACTGCACTTTCCACATGAGTATTAACAGGTTTATTTACAATATGGTAGTGGATCTTCTTGTTATGATTGATTTGATAGTGGCCTAAGAAAATTGGCTAAATACTATTGTCATCACCTTTTTATTTCCCTTGCTTTCTAGCGTGAAAATAAGGAATCAAAGGAAACCCAGAAGAAAGCGTCACCAAAGAAAGAGACCGAAAACAAGGCATCACCAAAGAAAGAACCACAAAAGACTGTGTCACCAAAGAAAGCAGCACCAAAAGTGTCGTCACCGAAGAAAGTAGTAACAGCAATATCATCGCCAAGGAAAGGACCAGAAAAGAAAGAAAAAGTAAAACCGAATGACGATATATTTATGATAGATGAAGATGATTTTATGATGGATGATGATGAAGATTTCGAGAAAAGTATTCGAGAATTGGAAACAATGCCATTAGACAACAAGAAATCGGTAAGAATGTTCATCAACATTTTGAAGTCATTAGAAATTATTTTACACCGTTAGACTGGTTTTGGGATCTTATAAAAAAGGAACAATTGATTTATTTTGCAGCAGAGAAGCATCAGTTTTGCGGTATCTTTTGCGTCGATTTTTGCACAAAGGAATGTCAGTTTATTTGAATAAAGTTCCATATTTGTCAGCCATAATTCAAAAGTACATGATTTGATGACTTGTTTTGTAATATGTTCTGCTGAAAGAATGAATTGTGCTATCACACTCTCTCGTCAAATATTTGTTGAAATATTCAGTTGCAAAGTAACGTAAAATAGTAAGAAGTTATATTTCTCTAGAGAATTAAAGAAGCTTTCTAGACATTGCTACAAGAATAGAAAAGATCCGGACAGTTTCCCTGGATGGTTACAGAAAATTTTCCCCTTTTGTACGAATTGAATTCTGAAGCAGATAGACAACAAGGGATTCTCTGAATTTCTCTTTATGTTTCTTAGACTAAAATGACTTGTAAAGGTGGTTTGTCTAGATGTTTCTCTAGAGGAGGGGGAGGGTGGGAAGAATGTATTTCTCCTGAACAACTGCAGACCCACCATGATCCTTGCATATCGTTGTTCTGATGCCGTAATTATCCATTATCTACAGGAAAAGTCTAAAGCGAGAACACCCGAAAAATTGAAACCAAAGTTCATTGAAGAATCACCGCTACCAGCTAAAGAGACAGAAAGCAAACCAAGAGAAAAGGAACACAAGAAAAGTCCTAGAAAAGACAGTTCAAAAAAAGAAAGCTCGCAAAAAGAACGTACAAAAGAAGAGAAAATTTCATCACCAGCCAAGCCTCCACAAGTAAAACCCCCTGTGACGAAGAAAAAAGAGAAGGGTGATTCTGAAAAGAAAGAAGGAGATGCAACGCCCTCATTGGAGAAGAAGAAATCGTTCTATGCTTCGTATAAAGCAAGGGATGGTCCGCGCAGTCTTGGATCGAAAGAAATTCCTCAGGTATGGAGATTTTTCGTTCCAGTGGGAGATAAGGCAAAATCGGCTAGGCATTGTTTACCCATTTCAAGTCATATGACCACATTCTTGGAAAGTTTTAGCATTATGCTACTTTTTACATTCATTGTGAAAGTTTTCTTGGTGCGAAATATGTTAAAAAAATTCTAAAGGCGTTTTATCAAGGGATTGATAGTTTGACTTGAACTGGGTGACAACAAACTTTAGTCCCCATCCACATCTGTCCGGTTATTTTTGAAAACACCCTTTTTATCTGTATAAAAATATCTGCATCCACACCAGGAGCGTTTTCGAAAATATCCCTGTCCACGCAACGATGCTACTACATTCAAAATTCGATATTCGAACTTCAATAAGAGAAAATAGACAAACAAAATGCCCTCGCATGATCCCCAAAGACCCGAGCGCATGCTCTGATATGTGGTAAATCGATGCTTTGACGTCAGCGTTTTCGAAAAGCTCCGTTTTCACCCGTCCACGTGACAACATGAAAGCGGTCTTTTCAAAAAGATTCTTTCTGGAGAGCGTTTTCGAAAAGCGTCGTTTTCATTGACCGAAAACGCCGTCTACGTGTGGACGCTAACTAGAACAGATAAAAAGGATGCGTTTTCAAAAATATTCAGATACGTGTGGACGGGGCCTTAGTTTATTCTGTGTATTTCTCCTGAGATTCCCTGGGGTCAAATCGCTCCAACAAATGCCACTAAAGGATTACGACACACCAGATCAAAACAAACAATTGCAAAAGGAAATACGGATCTAGCTAGCAGTATAGCAACTGTATAAGGGAAGTTTTATGCAGGAAATTTCTCGAGGAAGCTCTCAATAGGTAAGCCAGTCGAGGAGAGAGAAAAACCAGCTTCGATTTTCCCTCTACTTGTGAATTTACTTGCATTGAACTCGGAGGTTACAACCTGCTTTCACATGTATGCTGTCAAAGATGAACAACTAATTGAAGCAAAACGCAACCACTTTCATATGACGTAAATAAAGCACGACTTTTCTAGCATTGCCCGTTATGAAGCCAAACCCAGTCTAGCCAAACTCCCCAAAGTGTATGAATCCATTTTCTTTTCGAGAGCTCATTTCTTTTGCAGGGAGGAGAGAATTGTCTTGAAGGACTATCATTCGTTATCACTGGAGTATTGGAATCAATAGAAAGAGAGGAAGCATCCGACCTTGTGAAGAGACATGGTGGCAAGGTTGTCACTAGTGTCAGCAAGAGAACGAGCTATATCGTTGTTGGAAGAGATCCGGGAGAAAGCAAAATGTCAAAAGTATGCATTTCTTGTTCAATTCTTCTTGTTTGTGTGTTTTTTGTTCCGAAGGGCAGAAAGTGTTTGTAGAAGAGTTCTAAATTGAGCCATAGGAAACGTCTCCCACTCATTTTGGTTTCTTACTCTTGGCTCACAACATACGATGTCCCAAGAGGATTGTGACCAGTTTTTGTCGCTGGTACGTAGGAGCTGTATTATCTATTGTTTGTTTGTTTGTTTGTTTGTTTGTTTGTTTTCAATTTTGTATTGAGTGAGCTTGTCAGAATTTCTAGCTACTGAAAGCTAATTTAGGCCCACTTTGCATGCCGCATCCAGGCATGGGACCCGTAGTGTTTAACGTCCCTTCCAAAGGACGATGAGGTGAGTTGTAAGGCCAGGCCTCCGAGGTCACCCATCCGGAGTTTGACCTCACTCGACCGAGCTTGACTTGATACCTTGATACAGCTACATAGGATAGGCTGCAACTTCGAGTTCGCGACCTTGTTTTATCTATCCTGACTAGTGGTTGCTAATGTGTGGCACACGAGAATATAACAAGTGATTGTGCAAAAGGAGCACTTCCGTTTTTTCAAAAGCAGGAACATCACAAAACAACCCAAAACAAAGAAGACTATGTTCCGATTCGATATTAAGAATGCTAAAAGGGGCTAATTGTTTAATATCTTAAACAGGGCTTATTGTAAATCTTCCTAAAACTCATGATAAACCCTGTGAATCGCTATCGCTTCAAAATGACATTGAAATGCGTCATGACATTTCCAAAGGACCTAACTAAATCTCAAATTGTGGCCAAAGTGCTTTTGAACTTGACATCTTGTTTTTATCGAAATAGAGAATAATCAGAGATGATGTTGTAAGTATTTTGACATGAACTTTACGCTGTTTACCAACTGTTCAAAAATGGTTTAATCATCCTTTCTAGGTCATTTGAATTCCACACTTTCTTTATCTGGTTTTTCAAAAATGATTTTGGTTGATTTGGCTTCCTTGTTGCACTTTTAGATCCATTTTACAGTCAGCTTTCTCCGATCCTTTTACTTCTGCCCGTTTAGGAACCAAAGTTTAAAAAGCCTTTATTCGTTGATTTGGAGGTTTTGAGTTTCTTCTGCTTCTAAACGAGGAGTTGTTTGATTGATTGATTGACTGATTGATTGATTGACTGACTAAGTGACTGAGGGGCTGATTAGTTTGTTTACATTCGCTGGTGAACGTAGAGTTGCAGTTTTTAGGGCGAAGCGCTGGGACTGCTGAAGTAGAGAAGCCCTTACCAAGTCCACGACCCCATGTCATGACGCTCAGTGATGGGGCTCTACCTGGGATCGCCTGACTGTTCTGGCTGCAAAGTCAAAGACTTACACCATTGTCCCACAATACCTTCGATGCCGTCCTTTGATCATTGAATGCTTTGTCTATGTTCTGTTTTAGGCCAATAATTTCAAGACGAAACAACTGGATGAAGACGGCTTGTTTGATCTCATCCGACAACTCCCTGCCAAAGTATCTAAATATGAGCTACAAGTAAATGAAGAGAAAAAGGTGAAAATCAACGTTAAATACAATAATCATACTAGCGTGAATCATTTGGTATATACACAGCTTTTTCGCTAGAGATGTCCCTTCTGGTTTCCTTTGATGAGATTGTCTTTAAAGAGGTTTGAATTTTGTACAGGGTGTCTCAAAAATTGAGCCCGGTTTATGTCGCTACTATGTAAGAGCTGTAGATTCAATTGTCTCAGTTTGTACACTGTTGCATAGGTCAAGCTTCAACTTAGAGTTTGAAACCTTGTTTGAGTCCATCTGCCACGTGGTTTCTGATTTATGGCTGAAAAAGGGCAAAAACCACACTTTTTCAAAAACAGCACTTCTTTTGTTATCCAGCAATGTCAAAATAAAGTAAGTTTTCAAAGAAAGGATTATAGCATCGTATTAAGATTTTCACTACATTTTTTCAAAGGTAGAAAGTGCTCTCATATGAATAAACAACACTGATAACTCTGTAAAAGATTTATCAGAAAGTTTAGTTCGACGCTAGAACCCTTTCTTCGAAAACTTGTTTTAATTTGACATTGCTGGAGAACAAAAGAAGTGCTGTATTGGAAGTAGCCACTCATTATGCCTTTTCTCTGCCATAAATCAGCAACCACTTGTCATATTGACTCATACAAGATTTCAAACTGTAAGTTGAAGCCTGACCTATGGAACTGTGTAAAAATCGAGATGATTGAACCGACAGCTCCTCCACAGCAGCCACACAACGGGGCAGTTAGGACACCTTGTATAAACGAATTATTATGAACCTGAGAGAACTTGTTACTGAAGACAGCGACGTTTGTTTCAAATTGCTCATATAAGGAGTTGCAATTTGTGAGAATAGAAATTTCCTCATATAAAGATCTCTACCTGTCTTTATTCGCGGAAATTTTCACGTAACATCTGTTTGGGGACAGTCTTTAGTGCTGATATTTCAATAATAGGTTTGGTACAGTTTTTCAGAGATCAACGGAGCCTTAGTTTTGTTAGATTCTGCAAACTTCGTTTTCCTCAGTTTTGTTAATGAGGAAATTGCTCCTTGCAATGATCACAGTTTTACCTCGGCAGGCTGAAAACTATGAAGTCACAACTTGAATAACCAGTTGGGCTATATTTTATGATACACTGTAATCCAGAATCTTTATCCAGGGGTTCCAATGCTACAATCATTCATTGACTGGATCAGTAACGATATTTGTTCTCTTCTTCAGAAAAAAGGTTTCCAAGCTAAATCGCCGTCGACCACTGCCACATCAGAAAGCAAGTACTTCAAGAAGGAAGACACTACAACAACAGAAACAACCGTTGAATCTTCAGCTCAAAGTCAAGTTACTGAACGAAGCCAGGAAAGCAGTTACGATAGTCATGCTGATGCAGCAAGTGAACCAAAGGAAATCAGTCAAGAATCTCAGTCAAGTCAAGCAACGTCTTCAGCTTGTACCTCCGAGGTTTCAGGTAATGATCAGGCATCATGTTTGTTGGAATGGAGTTAAGAAAGTTCAGTTTTCAGATGGTTGTCAGATATCACAATATTCATGAAACTTTAGACGTAATTTGACAGAAACATAGACATAGGAACTGGAGGTCACTGGGGGCATGTGCCCCCCAAGATTTCGCAATAAACAAAGAAGTGCCCTTACTCTTTTCAGAAAATGCCCCCTTTTTTATAAGGAAAATAATGCCCTCGAAGTGTCGTGCCCCCCCCCCTCAAGTTTGAGGTTCTTCCTACGTCCTTCGACTGAAACAGAGATTATTCACTTCCAGCATTAAATCTTATTACACTGACCCAAGGAACTGAGTGTGTTATTGAAATATTTATCATTTGCGTCAGCAATTATGAAATATTTATATTGTCCAAAACCCTAATAGTCATTATGGAGTAAGGCTCGAAAAATTTCGTGCAGCGCTGCCATGAACTGTTTTAAGAAGAAATCTGTTACTGTTTGACAGAAAATTTTTGGCATATTTTCCAGAATGTTGTCATGAAGTTTGTGATAAGAAATTTTTAACGGTTGAAACATCTGTTTCGTAAGGAATTTCCTTCTTTTTTTAACTGCCTGGAATAGACAACATCGGCTGAGGTTTGTTTTCACCCATTTCAATTCATGTGAACAATCTCTTGATAAAACATCATTTGACTTCTCTGACATATTTCGTGCCATGCAAAGTTGCGTCATGAATACAAAAAGTAGCGTAATGCTAAAACTTACCAAGAGCGTGGTCGCTGGACTTGAATAGGGTAAAACAAACCTTAGCCAATTAGGTCTATATGAACCCTCCCCCCTCAATGTTTTGTCAAGCAGCACTGCTTCCATGTAGCCAAAATATTTCTGTTGTTTCTCTTTCTGTTGTGCAATAATGTATTTAATTTTTGTCGCAGACCGGCCAGCTGAATCATTGTTATGGGTGGATAAATACAAGCCTAAACTGATGAGTAAAATCATTGGACAACAAGGGGAGAAAAGCAATGCAAAGAAGCTTTTCAAATGGCTGGTCAACTGGAATGATAACAACTTAGGAGGAGCAAAGCCAAAGGGAAGGGGCGGTAAGAATATTAATTTATCCTGGTCCGTCCCGCATTTGTTTGTTTGTTTGTTTGTTTGTTATGGAAATTAACTAGACAGAACTACGAAATTCGAAGAGGGTAATTTCTGGTTCAAGTAAATTAGCAGTGCCAGTTTATGTGACGCATAATTTGAGATAGACTATAGCTACGTACCAGAAATAAGATTTTTATTTGGTTGAAGGCAATGTGTCTATGTAAGTACAACCGTGTATACACGAAATATGCTGACGAAATGCTGACCAAAAACGCCCTGTGATTGGTAAAGTTTAACTGATCACGTGCTAGCTGAAATACAAATTTATGAACGAGGCTTCCTGCTGTTGTTCAGCTCTGGAGCAATAACCTCAAGTAAGTAATCAGTTTCTGTCAATAAGACCTGGCTATCTCGTGAACTCATTGGTCGTAGTTATCACATGAAATGTCACGTGAAATTAGCATCCCCCCCCCGCAAACCTACTGTTCTTTCATGGAAACATTACCTTTAATTCAATTTCATCGATTTGCTATTGAAGGTGTCTCTGTGTTCTCACTTTCAAACTTAAGCAGCCACTAATTTTGCCTTTTCTCTGCCATAAATCAGCAACCTTATCTTTATTTTAGGCTTCTTTGCTGGCAAAGAAGATGGATCCATTTTCAAATGTGCGCTCTTGTCAGGACCTCCTGGTGTTGGAAAAACAACCACAGCAACCCTTGTCTGTCAGGTAGGCGATATAAAAGCTTTCTTTAAGATATTCTAATCACAGAACACAATACAGCTGCTATACAGCAGGACTGACAAAATGTCCCTCCTGTTTGAACATTCATAACAGTAAGAGATTTTTTGCAACAGTCGTAAAAACTGATTGTGGCATTTTCCACATGTTTTTCTAATTAACTGATCATTAGTCTCATTGTAATTTCGAAAGTTTCTAAAAAGTCAGAATAGCTAGAAAATGGTCTATGATCCAGCTCTGTTCCATATTTTGCGCATTCTATCGAGGCTAACCAATTTTGGTTTGTAACTAACCAGTTTTTTCTCCTTTATGTTGAAAATAGGAGGCGGAATATTCATTTATGGAAATGAATGCAAGTGATGCAAGAAGCAAGAAAACATTGCAACAAGTTATTTCTGAACTTCTCTCAAATACAACTGTGGATAAGGGATTTTTCGGTAAGATTCTTTCCACCACTGTTCTCAGTTTCCTAAAAGTAGTTAAGGTTATAGCCTACGTGCAAGAAGCAAGAAAACATTGCAACAAGTTATTTCTGAACTTCTCTCAAATACAACTGTGGATAAGGGATTTTTCGGTAAGATTCTTTCCACCACTGTTCTCAGTTTCCTAAAATTAGTTAAGGTTATAGCCTACGTGCAAGAAGCAAGAAAACATTGCAACAAGTTATTTCTGAACTTCTCTCAAATACAACTGTGGATAAGGGATTTTTCGGTAAGATTCTTTCCACCACTGTTCTCAGTTTCCTAAAAGTAGTTAAGGTTATAGCCTACGTGCACCCCCCCCCCTTCGTCTTTCTGAAGGGGAGGGGGTCTACAACTAAGCTATTAAAGTTACTAACCTGCTATTTTGACTGAAAATCCGATTTTCAGTTTTTTGTATTTGTTGAATCTTCAATTTAACCTCACTGGGCGCTGGAAGTAATGATGATTTGGATCCAAAATGGAAGCTTGAAAGTCTGCAAGAGAATTTCCTCTTAGCTTTAATTGTGATCTCTTGAACTTCAAAGCGAAATGACTGCCCTTTAATCCCTCGAGCTCTGCGACATTTTTTGTATTTGGAGGATCTATACATGGACTTATGTAAAATATATTTTCTTGTGTGGCGTTCCTAATCGCTTGACTCTTACTTTTTTGGTCTGATCAGCACTGCCTGTCACATTCTGCAATGCCTTAAGTAAGAACTTGAGAAAATATTCCCATAGTGGAAGGTACTAGACTGCTATTAGGACCCTGAAGACCCATCATATCAGGAAAATTTGACAGAGGACTAATTTTTTTGGCAGCGTAAGAAAAGGAAAGATTAACTCTCCTAAGTATTTGATATTCTCCTTTAGGAGCGAAAACTACTAGTACAACAGGACGACATGCTGTAATCATGGATGAAGTTGATGGTATGGCAGGCAATGAAGATCGAGGCGGTGTTCAGGTAAGTTCAATTCTTCAAAGTTTTCAAAAGCTGTATTTGCTTCTGAATTTATTCCTCACGTCCATGCCATACCTTTTCGAAACTATGTTTATTTTTTTTTGGGAGGAAGGAGGTGCTTCTAAAATTTGGTAGACAGCTTTGTAACGTTTCCTCCGACTCAGTTGTTGGTGTTGCATGTTTTTTTGCCCTTATGGTACCCTTTGTTCCAGCGATTTAGGTCCACTTTAACACGCTGATTATGGGTCTTGAAATAGATCCGAAACGTTCATCTTAATCTTAATCATGCTTGCGGACTGTCGAATTGGATTATCAAATGATGTTTTAATTATACCTTGGGGCTTCAGATTGTTCTTTGATAATATAGATTAGATTATATATGTATAGATAGATAGATATAGATTGATGTCATCTTCGAAAATGGATTTATTGAAAAGATGCACTGACATTGATCTAGTCATCCTTGCCTTCCAATTTATCGTGAGACTGCGATTTCCTCTGTATGCTCCAATTTCCACAGCTGTATTGCTCGATGAATTTCTGTAACCATTTTTCTTGCTTAGCAGCACGTGTTGTCGTCGTCATGGGAGAGTGAATAAATTATTGCGGATTATTTTACGGAGACGGAGAAGCTAATTCGTACATTTTTTTATTAGATCATGATTTGCTTTTCAGGAACTCATCTCATTGATAAAAAACACAAAGGTTCCAATTATTTGTATGTGCAATGACAGAAATCATCCCAAAATTAGAAGTTTGGCGAATTATTGCTTCGATTTACGATTTTATAAGCCTAGGGTTGAACAAATTAAGGTAAGTGCATCAAGAATTTTAATTTATGAAGATGCGGCCGGGGCTATTGATGATGAACCTCTTACGTTTCACTGCTCAGTTATTTGACTCTCTGATATTCAAAGGAATGATCTTTTTAAGCCTGTTTTCCATATAGCTGTAAGGTGCCGTAACGTTGCCTGCAGTTGCATTCTGCCATCTGCCTTCTTCCATTCTTCCGGCATCGCAGGCAGTGCACCCTTTCAACTAAGCGGCCTCGTTTTCTGGTTATTGTATTATTAGCCTATTGTCTTTGATGATTTCCACACGTGTGTGGTTATTAGGCTTTGTTGTTTAGCCAAAGGAACAATAATCTGCGTAGGAGCTTTCTTTTTCTTATTTATAGAGTACCTCCAGTTATCTCCGCTCATTTACTTTTAAAGTACTGCAAAGCCATTTGTAGATTTTCTAAGCTTACCGCAACGTCACATTTACTTTTTTCCCTTTTGTTTACTCATTTTATCAGCTTTTCTTCTTTCACAGTCGTTTGTCATGACAATCTCATGCCGGGAAGGACTCAATCTTCCTTCAGCCGTCATGGAGCAAATAATTGTTGGTGCTAATCAAGATATTCGGCAAGTTTTGCACAACCTTCAAATGTGGTCAGCAACGAAGAAAACAATGACATTCGATGAAGCAAAAAGTGAAGCGAAAAATGCTGAGAAAAATATCAAAATCGTAAGTAAGACGATAAATCATGATTTATTGGCCAAAATGAGCCATCACTGCTCGTGGACAATTTTAGATACGTAAAATTACCCCTCGTTTAATTTTTAAATTATGTCGAAACTACAAATATGTTCACTCCATTTATGGATATCCACTCTCTATAAGCCAATGAGAATTTTTCATGCCAAAATTTGGTTTTACTAGAGTTTTAGTAGCGTCAATGTAAGATATTATAATAAGCAACAATTTTTGTTGAAAGCGTTCTATCTATAAGGAATTTTCCTTTATGAAATTAATATCGTCCTATCGCAGTTTTAAAGCATTATGACAAAGCTCGGCTTGTCTGAAAGAAGGCTTTGGAAACTCACTGCAAAGAAGAGAGACATAAGTTTTACATAAATAAAACTTTATTTTGTCTCTTTATTTTGTAATTTAAGCTCATTGTGTTCCTCAAAATTCTTATTTTCTCCTAACGTGTTGTGTACGACCATGGCATCAAGACATTAGAGATTTATTCTTTCAGGGTCCATTTGACATCACCAAGAAACTGTTCTCTGCAAGTGACTCACAAAACATGGGAATTCAAGATAAATTGGATCTGTTCTTCAATGATTATTCCTTTGTCCCACTCTTCGTTCAAGAAAATTATCTTCTCTCAAATCCTATGCAATCAAGGTAAGTCCTTGTGTTTGACTGGCATTTCTAATACCCCGTTCACATTGACATAGTTAAACCAGCTTTATCTAAACCAGTTTAGATTTCAACCAATCAAATGACTGGGTTTGTTTGATTGAGCAATCAGAAGGCCTTATTCGAAAACCTGGTTTAGTTTAAGCTGGTTTAACTTTCAGTGTGAATGGGGCATAAACCTACCAAATTCAGCTTAGGGCTTAGATCTTTGCAAAACTTTATAATTAGATACGTGAAATGCTATTGTCCAATACTTTCAACTGAGTAGTCTGCAAGAAGCTTAATATCATTTGCCATGTTTCCAGAAAGAGCATTTTTGATACTTTCAATATTTTTAGAGTTGCAGCACATTGAAAAGTTCTGTAGTTCTAACGTTGTGAAATTGTGTACTTCTTTCATTGGTCATTTTGAGTTTCTTCAATCAGTTTAGAATCTATGTCATCCAGTAATCCAAAGCAAACAAAGCAGCGAAGTTTTTCTGAGACCCTGGTAGCTATCTCGCTTGTTATGCATTCCAGCGTTAGCTTTTAAGAGCAAACAAGAGCATGTGTCAAAAGACGGGGGATATAGCTACACATCTACAGGCGACATTTTATTTTTTGGTATAGAGGACGATTTAGAGGCGATTCAATTCTTGTATTGTTGGGAGTAATTGAAATATTTACTGCTCAGTTTCGGAACAACAAAAGTAAATTGCTCTCGTTAGAGGTTTAGGTCTATCCTTCTTCTTTCGATATATGCTTATGTTTGCTTTGAAAAACCATTTCTTGGATTCACAACAAGCGAACTAGCTACCTGAGTTTTAAGGAAGCTTTTGCGGCTTTTTTGTTTGTTTTGAATTACTGGTTGAGAGAGTTACCTTTGTCTGCAGTCACTAATTGCTTTGAAAGACCAAATCTGCCTTGCTTATCTAGGTTGAAGTCTTCCTAATGCAGCTTTAGAAACATGAGACAGTTGAAATTGCAGTTCCTCCACAGGAATTGCACAAACGGGGCACAATTTTTGGACCTATCTGTTGAATATGCCTCGCGGAAAACTAAAATTATTGATTTTTTTACAGGGGAAACAAACGGAAAACTTTAGAACTGATGAGTTTAGCTGCAGACTCTTTGGCCGACAGTAACAGAGTTGAGAAAATCATCAGAGAGAATCAGATGTGGAGCTTGCTACCATTACAGGTAATGTTCACTCCATTTCTCATCCAGGGTCACCAAATATTTTGAATATTCCCTTCCAACATGAAAGCGAAGATAGATTGATCTACATAAATCCACCTTTTCAAGATAAGAGGTGCGAAAGCGGAAGTCTTTTGTTGTTTGAGTTGTTGCGTTTTTGAGGCTAAAATCTTGTTCTGCATACAAAGTCTAGCATAGAAGCAAATTTTTACTCTCATATCTGTCTTCGTTTAGAAATTACGGCCATTTTAAAGAGTGTAATGTTATAAGGGCTTTGACCGTGAAATCAGATGTTTGGACAAATTTTGTCCAAGCATCTGATTTCACGGTCAAATCCCTTATGATTTCTAATTCTTTATATGATCGTAATTTCCAAACGAAGACAGATATGAAAGTAAAAAGTTGCTTCTATGCTAAACTTTGTACGCAGAACAAGAGTTTAGCATCAAAAATGCGAAATTTCAAACAGCAAAAGACTTCCGCTTTCGCACCTCTTATCTTGAAAAGGTGGATTGATTCATTGTAAGAAGAACTTTGTTAGGATCTTCTGCTTTTTATTTCATAGCTCCTTTTTCTGCATTATTGTGAGCGAATTTAGGATGAAGATTGTAATATGGATGAAGATTTTAATTCTAACCTGATTGCATGGATGAATTTTGTTTAAATAATGAACAAAGACACATTCTTCTTTACGGTTGCAGCTCAGCAGACCCAACTTGTAGACATGAGACCAAACGCTGGCAAGGTCAAGCTTACCCTTACTTACTCTAACTTAGCCTAAACACGCTATCAAATCTTTTTCAAAACTTACTTAACCGTTACCCTATGACTTGTACCATGAAAGGCGGTACATTTATATAGGTTGGTTGATTTCAATCTCGTTAGTTTGCTAAGGCCGAATGCGCAACAGTTCAGTTCAGTTCATTTATCTTAAATTCCGCTAAATACAAATTCAAAAAGTTTAACTAATTACGATAAATTAAGTACCACAGAATACAAATTAAGGTACAAGGATACAGAAAACACATGAAAAATAGAGAGATGTATGACTAATTGCTTGAAGGGGAATTCTCTTGCAGGAACTTGCTCATTGGCAAAGTTAATCGAGGAGAGAGCACCCCCTTTTGTAAAAAAATCTGAACAGTTAAATAGAATTTGAAAGAAACTATTGGTAAATATTGACTATCGATGATCTGCTTCAACAGTAACTTTTTAGCAGGAAAGCTTTGAGTTTCTGACGAAAGATACTGACAGTTTGGCAATCTTTTGTATCAGCAGGGATATCATCGCAGCATTTTGCACCAAAATAACGTACAGATCTGAGACAATATTGCTTGGTATTTTGCTGACTTGGAACAATATCACCATTATTAGCTTGCCGTGTACCATATTGATGAACAGAAGCTATGCAGTTTTAGACAGTTTGAACCTATAAAGACATGGACTTTTTTCAATCCACAGGGCTTTTACTCGTGCGTTGTAGCTCCAGATATGATGCGAGGTGGTATGGGTCAAAGGATCGAATTTCCACAATGGTTAGGAAAGAACTCATCAAGGGGAAAACATGACAGAATTTTACAAGAACTCAAAACACACATGCGATTGAGGTACGTGTAATTTTCATGATTAAAGCTTTGAATACGCTGCAAGACCTTGTTTGTTAACTAAACTTTCATCAAAAGGCTGCCATTTATGTGAAATCTTGTGAATACGTCTGGAGTCTTGTAATTTTCCAACGATTATATTCTTGTAGAAACTTTCATTGCAGTGACGTCAGTATTCTACTCCGACAACTTTCCTTGTGCGCCGCTTAAGCATTCATAGAGCTACGGTCTTCCTTTGTAGGTAATCTATTTTCATAGCAACGCGAAGATCCACTCGATAGTGATATTTTCAAGAATAACAACTCAAGGCTAGATTTTTTTAGCAAGTATGATATTGCTGTATCGCTCGAAAATTTGATCAAGGAGGCTAGGCCTATTTTGAATGAGTTTGAACAGAAGCACTTTTATAAGATCGCCTGTAATGTGGGAACAATTCGACTTTATCATCATTTTATAGGAATTTTACAGCCGGCTTTGACAGCCACAGCTTTCAAACTTTCAAATACCAACCATACTGTTCCCCGAGCGCACTTAACAGTCTACAGCTGTCCGAAGATAGCAAGTTGTTATTGCTTTTTGCAGTTGTTTTGCTGGCAAGTCAGACATCAATCTGGATTACCTATGGCACATGAGGAAATCGCTGGTTGCTCCACTCGTTCATGCTGTAAGAATATATTTGTTAAATCAATATCGTAAAAGCTGTATTAAGCCATCGGGGGCTTATTCAATTTCGGATACTCTAGAGGGGGTAAATAGAGAAGGGGCTTATTCACAAAATCAGATGATACATGGTTTTAGAGAGACCATGGATGACAAGGATATATATATATATATATGATAGCTTTTCAGTTCTTTTACCCCATATTTTCCGGATTCAGGATGCAATTTTACAAGTCAAATAGATAAATTTTACACAGTTTTATCCCAAACCATAATCGAAATTAACATGCAAACGTTTTTGGGCAAATAAATGGAAAATCTTTGATAGCTTCTGGAATTTGATTTGAATGGGGAGGCTTGATAGAGAGGGGGACTATTTACAATTTTGGCTCAGAGGGGAGGGGCTTATTAGAGAGGAGGGCTTAATAGAGCTTTTGCGGTCTCTAAAAAATCTACATACTCTTCGAGTGCTGCGCTTTATCTTTTGAAGGGATTGTTGCAACTCTTTCCTCTGAGGCACATACGGTATATTAATATGGCAACCTACAGAGGCACGTACGTGTACTTTGATATTAATGAGTGGCCTGGACTGCAGATATAGAAGAGCTTAGCTCTCCCAGACCTTTCAGAAAACCCGTGTTTTGGTTCGCTCGACAGTTTTTTCCTAGAAAGCTTTTAAATCTCAACTTTGGTCACTATCAGTAAAACACTGTTTGTTGTCTTTCTTCGAATAGTAAGACATGAAAAACAGGCAAATTAGAACAACTGATTTTTTACAATCTTGAGGCATACTTTTTCATATCTTTAGATGTAATTTACTCATTGTTTTCATTAATTCATACGTTTTATCCTCATTTCATTAGGGAGATGACGTGAACAATTCAGCAAGAAAAGTCATAGAACTAATGAATTCATATAACTTAACAAGAGAAGATTGGGAATCATTTATCGAAATTGGTAAATGGGGTTCACAACCAGACATCACTGCTTCAATACCATCCAAGGTATGTAAATGTCCTTTTTGCTTGGATTGTTAGGTCAACACAACACTTTTTCTTAGCCATTTTTGAAACCTGTTTAAATCGAATCAAAGCCTTAAGACATTGGCGCGAGTTACACGACATCGTATTGGTTTTCGCTTCGGATTTTCCAACCCAATCCCAAGCAGTTGCACTTCACTTTTTTGAAACACGATTTGGAAAACTGTAAGATTTTTTCCGTCAATAATCCTGTAACGCAAAAATTCATCTTGCCATTTCGCTGTTATCTCTAAACTTAGGTGAAAGCTGCATTTACCAGAGCATACAATAAAGACCTCCACCTTACCCCTTACGCAAGTGGAACAGTCACCAAAAAGAAGAGAGGGGGTGGTGCTGCCGTAGATATGGATATGGAGGAAGAAGAAGGAGTTGTGGATTCAGATCCCGAGGAAGAAGATGATGACATTACAAAGGACTCAATGATAAAGGTAAAGAAAAGGAAACCAGGTGAGGACGGACAGGGTAAAACTGGGGGGAAGGGAAAAGGGAAGGGATTGGCTAAAAATGCTGGTAGATGTAAAGGAAAGAAGTAACAAATTGTATTAGTGAGTATTGTATAATGTTTTGTTTTTTCGGAAGAGATAGTTTTGTTTGAAAGCTGATATTTTATGAATTGTATGTGGAAAAATTTCGAGGACCTTGATATGATATTGCTGTATCAAGGATGAGTTGTTGCTGCTGGGATTTCTATTAGAGCAAGACAGATTAACGGTCAGTTAATGACAAAGATATGGTGAGATAGTTTGTGGACTTTGGTGATATCGTCAGAATTCTAGTGGTTGTCGTCGATGATGAATTTGCCAGGTAAAAGCAAACAGTTTCTGTTTCAGAAATAGATATTGCAGTTAGGTCTCAATCATGTTCACAGTAGAGCAATTTTATTTGACAGACAACCCATAGCTGACAACAGTAATGTCGACTAACTTTGTCCTTAGAGAGACTGATATTGCTCTCTTCTTTTGGGAAGTGTAAAACAATGTTTGAGATGTTATTGTGATCGATGAAAAGATCTCTTTACCTCTTAAAAAAGAGGCTTGGATCGAGCGTCCACATCTGGTAAATTTGTGAAGAAACACTAGATAATCACCCCCGTTCTCGGTATAAACACTGCTAGCAATGCCAAGAGGTTGTTTCCAGTTTCAGAACAGTTTTCAGAGAGTTAATCAACGATAACTTTGCTCAAATTGAGTTGCAAATCTTCCTCGTTGTTTTCTTTCATTCTTAGCTGATCTTGTGGTGTAACAGTTAAAGCTTAAAAGTGCGAGCATGCATGCAAGGGTTTCATTTTGCGAGTTGCAACTCGAAGTTTGCTGTTTTCAACTGTTGTTATTCTATTGGAATAAAAATCAGCTAGCAGTGAATGAAAATAACGATAAACGAAGTAAGAGATCGCTAACGCTTGCCTCTATGTAAACTAAACCATTGCTAATTCATGTTGCCCGAATTTGTTGATAATAGACCTTTACGCAAAATCGCAGCAGTCTATTGAAATACTTACTTGCCGGTTTCGCCTCGCTTTGGAGTCACGCAACAGCGTGCGTCTCTAACGGCAACCCACGAAATTTGCTTGCATTGCTTAGATTTGGAAACCGAGTGCCTTGTTTACAGCAATAAAATGTAATTCCTTTGGAAAAGCAGGTTTCACATCGAATTGAACTTCACTTTGTGTAAAGGTCTATACACTCTCCGAAAAGGGTTCTGAAATCCGAAGCAACTTCTCGCCACTTCTAGCAGTGTTTATACCGAGAACAGGGGTCTTTCTTTTGTTCCGTTCATAAATTTACCAGATTTGGACGCTCGATCCAAACCTCTTTTTTAAAAAGTAAAAAGTCAATTGTTCCATTGTTCTTCTCAATGCAGAAAGATAATGCCAAGCATTGAAAATCTTCGCTTCGACATAATTCTTTATTTCTTCTTCGCAGTAAACAGCTTCTTATATTCAGTACTGGTGCCCATAGATTTATTACTATGAGACAACTTTGTAGTAACGGTTGAATTGTTTTATTCTGTGTCAGATTTGATAACTTGAGAAAGCTATCTGCGACAAGAGTCCTTTTCTTTCAAGCCTTCATCGTAAAGTGCTGAGTAAATCGCTCCTCCTCTGTAGGCCTTTGGTCCAAGACTTTGAAATTTCACAAGAGTCGGAAAAATCTGACTAATTTATAAGGCCCCCAGACTCCGATGCACGCGCAAGTCGGACATTGTATCAATCAGATTATATGTCCTAAGAGGTTTGACTTATGCGACTTTGATTGTGTGCGGGAACCATGCTTCAGCGTTCCTAAGGCATTATCTTTTGTATGTTGTTTTATCATGTTTAAGGCCAGGCCACTGACGCAGATAAAGTGCAGATCACAAGCAGCTCGTCCCGTGGCGAAAGACCGTTGCGCTCCGCAACATTAGAGTCTGCTCAAGAGATCATCAAGATTTTGAATGCTAGATGTTGAATCTTTATATGTGAAGGCTTATGCGTCCAATTTGGTCATTAAGAAGTAAACATGTGGAAAGATTGATTCATGAATTATCTCAAAAACAACTCTTTCAATGGAGGATCTATTTATCTAATCATTGATTGAAGGAGGCTTGCATGGCTTTAAACAATCAGACATCAATGAATGGATTATTGTCAAGGGAATTAAGAAAGCGATCGTTATGGTGTTTTATTCGATAATCGCAATTGCTACTGGTGCTCTGTTTTGTATTATTGTTTAAGTCTACTGCGATAGACCATCTTCGATAAATGTATGAATATTATCAGAATGGTGGATATGAAGAGTGAGCCATTAGGCGCCTTATTTTGTTTTTGTTAATCAGTCTATGATACTGTAAACTTGTTTTTCTTGCAAAGATAGCGCGTGCTGAGCATGCATAAAATTAACTTCAAACCTGGCTTACACTACGTCTTTTTGGTCGTTAAAGTCGTTCAGAAGGAGTCAAAAGACAAAGACCTGCAGTTTGAGTACTTTGTCTTTTGGGTCTTTCTGAACGACGCTAACAACCCATAGGACCTTGTGGTCCTAGTGTGAACCAAGCTTAAAGGAACGGAAAAAATTAATAGCTGGTCCGTGCCAAGTTAAAACAATAATCTATTGCACTTGACAATTTTGACACGGGCTGTTTCATTGTGTAGCTACAACAAGAATGGGTGTGTGGACTTTTCTTTTGCATATTTGTAGCGGCTTGTCTACAAGATTTAGCTGTCTATTCCCGTGAAGGTTTTGCTCCTAAAGATCCAAGCTGTTAGCGGAATATGATAAAACTATACACTATCCGATGCGTAAGAATTTGAGGATTCTAACCATACTAAAACAACGGGTAAGCAGTGTGAAAGGAGCACTTCCAGGTCAAGTTACTGCTACGAAGTTATATTGCCTTAAGAAGCTTTTTTGTATCCTTGTGGGGATGCTAGTAGAATGTAACTTTTTTCAGCAGGAAGTGCAGATCCTAAGCTACCGAAGTGTGTCTCATATCGTTCTTATTCTGATTCTTATTCTAATGATCATGATGACTGGAGAGATTTAGGATTTTGTTTTGCTAACTGATCTATGATACTTTAGATTTGTTTTCGTTGCAAAAATAGCGCGTGAGACGCATGTATGAAACTCACAGTGGTGACGGTGAAGTTGCGGTTTTAGTCCCAAGTGCTGGCATCGCGGAAGACGAGAAGACCTGATCGAGTCTGCGACCCCTTGACATGGCAGTAAGAGACTTCAGCCATTTTTCTATGATTCTACCGTTGGACTTTTCAGTAATCTTGAATATTTGTCAAAATTACAGCCTATTTTATATTTCAGCTCATTTTATGTTGTCACGTCATCAAATTTCTAAATCAGAAACCAGAGGAGTGAAAGAGTTTTGCTTGATACCATATTGTAGGCATCCATAAACTATGATTTCCTTGAGAATTATTTGATCTTTCGGCAAGAGGTTTAGAAATTGCGCTAGTTTTAAGTTTTTGTTCGAAAATTTACTTAATTTTCTAAAAAATGAGAAAAAAGCTGTAATTCTGAAAGTATTGAAGATTTCAGTTATGTCCAACGGCAGATTTACTATAAATAGTTCAAGTTTCTTTGAAGCCGTTCAGTTCAAAGAAACAGTTAATAGAATTTCACACCCAGCTTTTTAAAGATTTGGAACCTATGCTTGTCATAGCACTCCAATGCTGGGACTCCTCCTGGGGTCTAACTGTATCCTTCTGACTGCTTTTGTCTGCAGAGTGTTGAAAATTTTGAATCTCAGAGTCAGAGACATGATTCTATGAAACCATTACCATTTTAATTGCAAAATTTATGCGTTAGACGAGTGGCGAAAACCAAGCAAAATGCTACATTGTTCAGATACGATTCAATGAAACACTGGTGTCAGAACGAATTGATAATGACAAATTGTGGTTGATAAAGTTGTTATCATTGGTAAATAGGGCTTTAAGGCAATTACGAGGAATCTACGCTTCTCTTATGATGGGCGCTAGGAGACTACTGTGTTAGCCTATAAGTGCGTAAATCGCCTCATAAAGAAATATATTCATTCGAACTTACGATGCTGTGGTTGTCTCTGTCTTCTTCATTGTCTTCTGCCAAATATTTCCACCAATACAGTATGCACACCACAACTTAGGCCTAGTGGGCGCCAGCGCCATATTTCATTGATTCAACACTGTGCCTCGATATGAGGTTCTGGTTGTTCTGGGAAGGGAAGTCCCCAAACGCGAAAACGAGAAGGGATTGTCAAGAAGAAAGAGACAACTACAGCATCGTAAGTTTGAATGAATGAATTTCTTTATTAGGCGATTTAAGCACTCCAGGCTAACACAGTAGTCTCCTACCGCCCATGCTCTTATATCATTATAACAAAAGCATGTATTCTGGAACCAGCCGACGGTCGCATGGTTTTTGAAGGAAGCTTATGGAGATTATAACTATGCGGTAGACACTTAATGGGTAGAGCGAAGTAAGATAGAGCCCCAGCCTTTTACGAGGAATTTTTTTGTTTTTGTGTCTCAGCCCAACAGAGAAGGAAGCACAATTTCGCAATTGCAAAATACTGAGGGCAAGGAGGGCGTTGGTTGCTACATAAACAGGTATTGATTTATTGCTGTCAAGAGCGGGTTGGAATAGCCAATAGGAATGCATCTCTACTGAGAAGGAATTAAAAGCTGTGCTCCACACAGCGATCTTGCTGCTTCGAGGAGGCTCGAAGAACCCCAAATCGAAGTTTACCGAGGCTCCTCCAATTGGGACTTCTAAGCTAGTGTTCACACAGTGCCTATTTCAAGGTGTGCAGGAAAGAGTTCCGTTTTCAAAGTCTACTGTTTTCAAATCTGCTGGCAAAAAATGTGCCGTTTTCGTGTGAACGGGAGGCCTATCCGTTACATTTTTCACCGTTTTCAAAATATGCCGGCATCACTTGAGCTCAGTCTTAAATTCAATATCTAGTACGTCTTGGACCAGAATCGAACTTAGAATTTTCGTTCCCATACTTGAATTTGAAGTCGTCTGGAGAATACGATTTTTGCAAAATTATTGGCCTCGGTTCCGTATTCAAATTTCATTTGGTCATGAAAATTTGGAATTCGCCTTTTTCCAGATCTTCCAAATCATGGACTGAAATAGGAAGGATCGTCTGAGAAATGAATGTATTACTATGTTTTCGAGTCTGTTTTTAGAATTGTAGTTACAGCTTAAACTGATCAAACACATCTCAAGAGAAAGCAAGCCTTTCAGCTTTTGCTGTTACCTTATTTGTGTTCATGACATTTACTTTCAAGGAGCAATCTGCGATCTTGCTCGAGGAGTTATTTTTGGTCACCTGAAAGGATTCGAGCCAAATTTCATTTGCGTGTAAACAGTTCATGCTTAACTCTATGGCTTAATAACCGAGAAGCTGACACAAAGTTTACTAACTATAAATTGAAACATTATTAAATATAAGATGACAGAAAAACAACAAGCAAAAATTCATTTAAAACATGGTAGCATATTCTTATATTTAATGATATCAGTAAATTTAAAAGATTTGCATATTAGGAGAATGCTGGTATCTTCAACTCGTACAATGTACAACAGGTAGTAAGACTGTACAATCTCAATGATCTAATCTATTTATAGCTCACGACTACCAGGGGATTCTAGTCGATCAATTGAATCCCACAGGGAATTAGATTTATGATACTTAAAGCCCACGAGGGATTTTAACAGGTCTGGCTCCAAGGATCCACAGGAGAGCTTTTTGCATTTCCCCTTCATTTTCGCATAGTGAACCGTTAGTCATATTACACCAGCACATTTTGAAAACAGTGAAATATGTAATGGAAAGGCCTCCTGATCCCACGAAAGCGGCACATTTTTACCGGCAGATTTTTAAAACGGTAGATTTGGGAAACCGAAGACTGCTGACCAGCACATTTTGAAAACGGCATAGTGAGAACACTCGAAAATGTTCCAAACGGAGAATTTTCAATGCTTTTAAAATGAGGCTGAACGGTTCTTCAGGCTAAACGGTTTAAACTCTTGGAGAGATTATACTGAGTTGATCTCTGTTGACTTTTCTATCGTTTACAAATTGTGTCGGTAACGTGTGAATAGTAGCTAAAATTTTGCCACCATCACAATTTGCACCGTTTTCAAAATGTGCCAGCATCGTGGGAACGCAGTCTTATTCACATTAACACAGTTAACTAACTTTTTCCAAACCAAATTAATGGGAGTACTTTGGCCAGCAGCCTTTGCCATCCTTTGTTTTTGTTTTGTGAATTTCGTGCGATCATTTATTCTCGAATCTGTACAGAGCGAGTCGCTATGCTGATCGTTTGCATTTCAACAATTCAAATCCACTCTTTTTCTTTAATTGATCAATGAAAAGGCCCCATTTGATAACCTAGTTTAGCTTAAACTGGCTTGGGCTAATTTCCAAGGGTGGATGGGAAATTTGACCCCATTTACAGGGTCCAGTACCTTGATTTTTAACGTTGGATTCGTAGCAAAAATGTAACAGAATAGTCTTCTGTGTTCCTCCCGTTCCGTGTAATTTTCTGAATTTGCAGCCACTACAGTCAAACAAACAGTGTTCAAGCCTAGATCGAGCCCCACCACTTGAGTGTCATGACAAGGGGTCTCAGACTCAATAAGGCCTTCTCTACTTTTATGACCACCCGCTTGGTGCTAAAGAACTGCAAATTCACTTTCACGGCCCAGTCTACGATGTACAACCATGACATATGTTCCCGCGATGCCTGTTGGATATGTCTCCCGTCCTCACGATGACAGCACAAATTGTGCCAGCAGCATTTGAGCACGTCAAAATTTGAAAACGAATCATCAACCGGCACAATTTGAAAATGGAATCATGTGATACGAAAATGATGAAAACGATAGCTACTTTTTCAACACTTTCTAAACGAGGCCCATTAAATCTTTAGGCAATATTTTGTTCTCTACATCGTAAAAAACTTAATCTCATAAGTTACCTATGCGCGCGTACAGAGGAACATTTGATGACGCTTTGTTTGTTTACGTTGGCCGTTGTACAACTCGTTGGTTGTGGAGATGTCTTTGTTTCCTGTAGTGAATTGCTTTTCTGGCCTTTACTTCGTTACTAAATCAACTGTAACAGATGACATAGGTCATCAAATATATCTCATTTGATTGGCTAATATGCAACTGCTTGATTGTTTAGATTTCTTTGTTGGTTCTAGTAAATTTCTTTGTTCTGATTGTATATCAAATCAATGAAGCGTAGCGTTGATTTGTCACAAATTACCATTGATTAACACAAATGGAGCAAGCCATAAGTAAAAAGCTGTACGTAATACGAACTGACGTTCCCAATAAAAGACATTTGCGCACAATAGAACGTTTATTATCTTTGTTTATATTTGCATTGGCAAATCAGTTATAAAATTTATTGTTTGTTTCAATGAATTACTTTGTTCTTGTGTCAAATCAATTCAGCGAAGCGTAAAAGATGATATTGTCGCAAAATTGCCGAAGGTCTTGCGCACAATTGAACATTTAGTATAGCTTTGTTTGTTTACATTGGCGAAGGTAGCGCTAATGAACTGTAAAATGATTATTTGTTCTCTCTGGTAGATTTCTTTGTGTGGTAGTAAATCAGGTTAACGAAGCATGACAGATGATGATGTCACAGGATCTACCAATGCTCTGCACACGCGACAGAACATTTTATGAGGCTTTGGTTCTTTGCGTCGGCCAGTGTTTCGCTAATTAATTGTATAATCATTCTTTGTTTTTGATATTAAATTTCTTTGTTCTGGTTGTAAATCAGGTTAATGAAGCGTACCAGATTATATTGTCACATAATGCCACCAATCAAGCGAAACACAAGTAAACAACACTCTTGTATTTTGAACAAACTGCAACTCGCAAAATATGCGCCAAGTTCGGCACTTGGTTTTTTGGAAATCATGATTTGAATTTGAAAATCAAATACTGGAGCTTGAAGAAGAGAAGCTAACATAAATGTTGATACTTTATTTCAGTTGTTTACCGTTTTTAGTGTTTATCGAAATTGAAAATTTTAAGAAATTCGCTTATAGCTCCACAACTAGAAGCCTAAAACATGTACACAAAATTCATGCATCTAATTGAGGATCTTAGCTAAAGATTAATTCATAATTCTTCAAAATGGGTCCAGTATACGATTTATCGTGGCCTGTCAAAAGTGCATAGTTTATTTTGCAGCACCTGGTAGAAAGTGTAAGTACTTTTCTTGCCCATTACTTCCGAGATTTTGAAACCCTTACTGTTCATAGAAATCAACTGTTTGCTGCTTAAAACCTAATATATTGTTGAAGAACGTGTTGCGAACTTTTCAAGTGAGCTTTTTCCTTTATCAATGGAGGATTCGAATGTTTGTAATGTAGAGAGAAAGTTTGTTACCGAAGACCTCGGAATAGCAACCACAAATTGTTCGAGTTTTCTAATTCTATTCAGCTATAAATTATTCTAAGACAGCTCTTGTCGAGGTAGGTGTTCCGTACTTTTGAAACCCGCTCTTTCCTTTAATAATGAGCAATTTGAGAGTTTGTAATGCACACGGAAAGTTTGTTGCCAAAAGCCTAGGAACAGCAACCACAAATTGTTCGAGATCTCTGATGCTATTCAACTGTAAATTATTCTAGGCCAGCTCTTGTCGAGGAGCGTGTTGCGAACTTTGAAACCCGCTCTATCCTTTGATAATGGGCGATTTAAAAAGTAGTAATGAACGTCTATGATAATTGTTAGCTTTGATTAAATCATCACCATATCCTCACACAAATTTGCTTGTACATGGCCAGCTAAAATACCAGTTACACAGGTGCAAAGAGTTAACCCCTTTGTTCCAACCTACAAAACATCTAATGAGTAAGACGGTCATGTACAATCAACTCATAGCATTCGCTTTAGATACCTATAGAGCTATTGAGAACTATCGGCCTAAAATACACGACTTTAAAAAACTCAAATTCCTTTAGTTAAATGATTATGGAAAATTATCATAACAGGGTTTGTGTTTAAAGAGAGTGTTTCAGAAATTTGTTAGTTTATGGTCAAAGGGTTTTTCGATGTGCTTCTAATCGCGCGACTACATAGCAGAACTGATGGTTTTGAATAGCAGAGGTGGCGGTATTGTTTCGAGTCATTGATATTGTTGGCTCCAGACCCTTTATGTAGGATTGAATCAACGACAAAAAGGCTACTAGTCCCTTTCTCCGCGCCATTTGTTTCCCGAGTGAGCCCGAACAAGGAGGTCACAACGCAAAGTTTCGCTGTACAGGTAGAACAAGAAGAATTGAGCTTCTTTCTTAAAATAGATTGACCTTAGCGTCTTTATCGGTTCACAAGGATTGTTTGCGAAAGCTGGTTCGTGTTTATTTTACTTCGATGTGTTATTGAAAACAAACAAAGATTTGTTTGTAAAACATTGTCAATTATCGTCGGCGAAGTGAAGAAGATTTGTCGAGAACTGGGAAGAAAGGAGCTTCTGGATTTGAATTTTCACCGGAAGATTTGAATATCTAGAAAGAAAAAGACGCTGATCATTCTTCAAGAAAAGACCTGACTCATTTCGTTTGAAAGGAACTTGCTTGATGACAAAGAACATTTCATTTTGACAAGAGTGAGAAGAAGGGGAAATAATAGTCCTGTTTACAAACTCTTCAGAAGACGATCTACTAGATAATTGAGTCTCCATCAAGATCAAGAAGATTCCAAGAAGAAGATTTTGAGCCGTATTTCAGAACAAAGGGAAGTTTTTCTTCAAATCGACAGGCCAACGAGTCTTCGGAAGCTGCCATCAAACTGGTGTCAACGCTCCATTGTTTCAACCTACTTTGAAGAAAGACAAAGAAAGAAAAAGAGATATAGAAGAAAGTGTAAAAGAAAAATTCAAAGAAAAAGATGTCTACAACTGCCACACCCAACAGATCCCATGTCAAGCGACCTATGAACAGTTTTATGGTATGGTCAAGAGAAAAGCGATGTGAAATTCTCAAGAAACACCCAGGTATCAACAACGCTGTTGTCAGCAAGACCCTTGGTGCCGCGTGGAAGAATCTAACGGAAGAGGAAAAGAAGCCGTATGTTTACGAAGCACAGCGTCTCGCGGAACAACACAGAGACGATCACCCAGAGTATAAATACCGTCCACGCCGCAAGAAATCTCGCGTCAAGTCCATCAAAAGTGAAGATGAAATGCCGCCGGTGAAACCGCTCGTAATGCATTCCTCGCTGCCGCAAGTACCATGCATGTGTCAATCTCACAAGCCGGCAACTGACTACCCTGGGTTGACAAGATTTCAAGCGCCGGGCAGTTATCCGTATCCACCGTTTTATGGATATCCATCGCCAGTCTGCTGCCCGCATGATGTGGTGCCGTACCGCGAGAAGTCAAGCTACGAAGCGTTCATTGAACACCAAGAGGCCTTACGGCATTCGCCAGCGCCGTATTACAGTAGAGATTATGAAAGCAAATATTCGGATGCGTACAAACCGCCGTGCACACTTGGCTGCTGCAGTCCGACGGAGGAATATCTGCGGTATATCCGATATGCGAATGCGTCGAAAGAAGCCATGTCTCGGTAAATTTAGAAACTTTCGAAAAGACGCTGTAAATAGAGAGATCTTTGCAAGGCAGTTTTAAGTTGGATGTAGAAGAAAGACGTCACATTTCTGGATAATCAGAGACTCAAGAAGAGAGATTTTGTCATTTCATGGTAAAATTTGCGAGCATCGAAAGACGCATAGAACATTTGCAATGTCTTAGGAAAACTGGAGGCTGTTGGAGCGAGCTTTGAAGTATCTATTCTAGAAACGACAAAGCTGAAAGAAAGTACCCCTGAAGCGCAAAAACACAAAACATTCTGGCAGTGCAGTTTTCCGACATTTGGTTCCTTCTGAGAACCCTGCCTTATGTATATGACAGTATATTGGGAATCTTTCGCGAAAGTGGAACATCGGTATAAATACAGACTTAGCCTAAAAATGACTAGAGTAGTATGCATTAGAAACATAGTCATGGCTTAGAAATATTTAGAAATGGTTTAGAAAAGCTTTTAAAATTCGAAAGAAATCTAGCTTATGTTGTAAATATTATCAAATCTTTATCATGATTATTCATATTATAGCAACTGTAAAAAATACTTAAATATGGACTTTCTGCTCTTATTAATGATGCAATGTGTCTTCAAGTTTAAGTAGATAGAGATAGATGTCAATTTGTTTTGCCTTGTCTTAGTATTTAATATTAGATTAAAGCTAATAAAATGTGAGAAATGTTAATGCCCTTAAAGAAATCCCTTAAAGCAACCCAATTTTTTCATCGTGGTCCAGAGAACGGGAAAATTTGGCAAGTTTTTTTTGTCTAGAAAACGCCAAGTCATGACTACTATTGATGTAGAAATTAGTCTAGCCATGGGTATCATTTAAAAACAATTGGTCTAGCCGGTCTAGCCAACGATACCATTTTGAAACTGTGGGTGGCACACTTCCTCCCGAGATTTAGCCAAGAGCCCCCCGCGTACAGTTGATCCAGAAGAAGAAGCACCCAAAGTTCTAAAAATTTCTTCCAACTTAGGATGTCCTATTGTGTACTGAAAATCTAGTTGAATAACGGGCCTTTGTGATACTGCTTCTATTGCAGACTGTCAAAAGAGACTTGTGTTGAAAGTGATACATTGCAAGGTTTCATCAAGTTCTGTAAAAGAAATAGGTCAAATTGTTCAGTCAGGTATGTTCAACTGTGTCTTTCAAGTAACGCATCATCAAAGAAGAGAATTCTGAAGGCCAGTTCAGTCTAACAAATTGGAGGCTTTAGCTTTCTCCGTAGAATTTCTAGAAGAAGTCCAAATTTTCTCTATGCAAGAAGTTTCCCAGTATCTGCCATCTTATATCCTATTTTGAACCAAATTAGTTTAGAGCCTTAATTTTATTTTGTAGCAATTTGTTCCTTACCTTTTCATTTCGTAGGACGCTTAAATTTTGTTTGTGTGATATGTGCTCGTTGTATTTATTCAATATATCTCTTGCACTATTTTGTCTTTTATTTTTGTTCTAACATTTCATGTAATCGTTGATAATATGAATGATCATATGTATAATGACGAAGCTAAAAATAGTGTAGCTCTTCCTTCTCAGAGACAAATTTCCTCTTTTTCACTGCTTTGGCTTTGCCAAGCAGTAATCCAAAAGAATCTTTTGTTGTTCTGGAACTGATACTTTTCCAACTTGAAGGTGCTTTGATGAATCCTCTGACTTTGCAGCCACAACAATCATACAGACATGGGTCGATCCGAGGTAAAGCTTGACCACTGTAGCGTCATAGCCTGGAGTTGCGGACTCGATTAGGCCTGTCATACTTCTGCAATTCTGGTGCTTACTGTGCAGCACTTACTGTTGTGCTTTGCATGAATGAATTTAGTCGTACAGATGTTTAGGTGTTCCTTTATCTTTCGATATATACTTATTGCTCTCCTTAAAAATCCCTTTTCATATGCACAATGCGGCAGTTAGCCATAGTGGGTTTCATGGCAATGTTTGCGGCCTCGTTTGTTTTGATTTGTTACTTAGGAGAATTCCCTAAAAGACAAAGCAATTTGTCTTCTGAAGAATAGATTTCGCACCTCTGAGCGCACTCTATCAAAACAAAATAGATAGAGAGGGCAAAACATTACGGTCGGCTGCGTTTAAGGTGTGAAATCTATTCCCGAGGCTATCTGATCGCCTTGTCTTAACCAGAACTGTTTAACGAAACCCAGACTGCGTTCACACGTATCCGAATCTTTTTGAAAACGCATCTTTTTTATCCGTCTAAGATCCGCATGCACACGAGGAGTGTTTTAAGAAATATCCCCGGTCACACGAAAACGCTGTGAGACTCGATACTCGATATTCGGTAACGATATTCGACATTCGAACATCGATAAGAGAAAACAAAGAAGCAAACTGCCCTCGCGTGATCCCCAAAGAACCGAGCGCGCATGCTCTTATGGGAAGTTAATCTACGATCTGACATCAGCGTTTTCGTTTTCTCTGTTTTCACCCGTCCACACAAGAAGAGGAAACCAGTGTTTTCAAAAAGATAAGTAGCCTACACTCTGGAGAGCGTTATCGAAAAGCTTCGCTTTCGGTGATCGAAAGCGCTGTCTCCGTGTGGACGCTGACCCAGAACGGCTAAAAAAAGATGCGTTTTAAGAAAATATTCGGATACGTGTGGACGGGGCCTGAGTGCATTCAAGAGGCTTGAAAATTGATATCTATTCTTGAGAAAGGTAAATCGCTTGCCTTTTCGGAGACCTGGATCTTCTATTTTACACAATTTGTCGTGCTTATCGAACCACGTAGCACTCTCTCCACCAGTTAACGTAAGCATATTTTGTATATTTAGGCTAAGTGATTCTTAAAACGACACAGCATAGCACAGCGCAGACCAATTCGTTTGTGGTCAGCTGGTATATTTGGAATCAATGACTTGCGAACAATAGGTGCAACAAAGTGAGGGTATCAAAACCCATTCACAACATGTTTGCTGGTAATATAGACATGATCTCATGGTGTAGCCTACTTCTTTACAGAGATAAGGAAATATCTTGCAAGTAGAGGATAAATGTTTGCAATGATCCTTACTGGTAACACGATAGAGCGTGCAGTCACGATTAAACCAGAAACACGAAAGATTAAAAAATGATGCCCAAATTTGCGCTATTTTGGCTCATTTTTTATCTTTTCTGTATTCCGTTATTTCAAGTAAGCTGAACAGATGCGTGGCCATTTTCAACTAATTTAGGCCTACTAAGCAAGCCACATCCAGACACCGAGCCCCCTTGCAGTCCCTTTCGAAGGACGCTGTCTTTATATTTCATCAAGTCCCTCTTCTTGTTAGACCCTCCCTTCGAAGCTAAACTTTTAAAGAGCCATAATATCAACCAGGTTCCTTTACGGACACGCGAACATAGGGCGACAATCTTTCAAATCTTGGGTGTAGAATTGTATCACATTTTCCTATGAATTTAAGTACTTGAAAGGAACTTCGGGTATATTTCCGTAAGACTGCGTTCACACGATGCCGGCACATTTTGAAAACGGTGAAAAATGTGACGGATAAGCCTCCCGTTCACACGAAAATGACACATTTTTTGCGGACAGATTTCGAAAACAGTAGATTTTGAAATCGGAACTCTAACCGTCACATTTTGGAAATTGTATCGTGTGAGCACTCAAAAAATGATCTAAAAGAACATTTTCCAATGCTTTTGGAACGTGACTGATCGATTCTTAGAGTGTATGTACATTTCTTTGGCATCAAAGCCTTGCAACGAGTTTTTTACCGTCAGATTTCCAACCGTTTTCAAATTGTTCCGGCATCGTGTGAACGCTAGCTTAAATTTTGCTACCGTTACATTTTTCACCGTTTTCAAAATGTGCCGGCATCGTGTGAACGCAGTCTAAATCTGCCGTGGCATTTTTCTGATGTCCTTATTATTTCAAAACGGTGGCATTTTTATTGTTTTCGTAAGAGTCATCCAAAACTTTGATAAGATAAAGTCATCATAAATCCTGAAGTACGAGAGGGTAATTGATCAAATCTTCAAGGATACCTTAATTTATGAAGGTCTAAAATATCGTGGTAAGCAGAAATCTGTAGCTCTTCTGATTAAGGATTTCGAATTTTGATGACGTCATAGCCTCAAAATTAATAAATGCCGCCATTTTGAACTAATCAAGATATTGAAAAATTAACCCACAATGCAGTAGTTGAATGAAGTTTGGACTTGCTGCAAGCCTCTCTCTCTCTTTAGTCCGAAATAGTCCGGAAAATGCAAAAATTTCGAACTGAAAAGAGAGAGAGAGGCTTCTAGCAAGTCCAAACGAAGTTAAAATTTAGTTGAATTTTCTGTTGGGCCTATTAGAAGGGCCTTATTCAAGCAATGAGGCATTGAATTCTTTCAAGTTATGTTATCAAAGCCCGACACCACGATGAGAAACTTGTCTGACGATAAACATAAAAATTGTTCAAGATTTTGTCGAAAATCCACTTTGCACATTGTCAAAATTAGAAAGAAATATTTGGTATTAATCCTTCATGCTTCTATCGGCATCTGTTTTTACATGACTTCAAAGTGCGTTACTTGATGTTTCAGAACGTAACTTTACTGCTTCATTTCTTAACTGCAAACAAATACGCTGATTGGTTGAAAACGAATCTGTCTCCGTCAATCATTTTGATGATTTTCTCGAAATAGCCTTGTATCCCGGGGGGGGGGGTAACTTAACTTGTCTATGGTACGGGGTTGTGCCATTTTTTAGGGTACCTTTTTCATGATAGTTTCCGGATTTATGGGTATGATTTTCAACAATTTTTTGCATCTTCCGGATTTATGGGTATAGTTTTCTGTCAGAATTCATTTATTGGTGAGCTTGTTTGGCATTTCCGGATTTATGGGTAATGCTTTCGAGAAATTTCTCCGGATTTATGGGTATACTTTTGCATTTATGGTTGGTACTTTTACAATTTGAATGGCACAAGCCCGTATCTTGGCAACTCAAGTTACCCCCCCCCCCGGGCCTCGTATACAAGAATGTTGCCCCTATACTAATTAGGGTATGTGTGCCCTTATATATACGTATATATACGTAGTGTGTCTACATCTATGGACGTCTTTACGGTACGGTACGCAATGCAAAACAGCTGAATAGAACAGCTTCGGCACGACATAAAGACGACCTATACAAAGTCCTCCATGTTATCATGTAAAGCGGTGGCAATAAATTTTAACTTGTTTGTTTGTGAAACAATCTAGTCGTTGGCATCGTAAATATTTCATCAGTTTTCTCAACCCAGGTCAAGCGAGGGAAGATTTCTTCGAAGGCGAATTTTTAATGGGATGCGGGTGTCTTGACCGCAACCTCGTCCCCAGGACATTTTGACGAGGTTGCTCTTGACCACAGAGAAGTTATGTAACTTTTTGACAGATAAAAAAGTTGTTTTTGCTTTCACGAATGACTGAAAACACGTGAACAGCGATGTTACATGGGATGAAGTGGAGGAATTGATTGGTCAATATCGATTTGAAGCCGCTAGCAATAAACAAAGATGAATTTTTGTTAGACAATGGGTAACCGTTATATTTAGACACGATTTGACAGCTTCAAGAATAGATTTCATTCCCTCTTTGCAGCTGACCATAATGCTTTGCTATCTCTATTTACTCTGATCAGATGAAGTGAATTCAGAAGAGGTGTAAAATTCATTCTTCAAAACGGCAAATCGCTTTGTCTCTTCAGACACCTGAATTTTTGTTTTACAAAATTGCCCACTCTACTCAGAGGTGAAGCAGCTAGTCGTCGAACCAGGAAATTTCTCTGTCGTGGCGACGACCGACAACCATGACGGAATGTTTGCCTTCCGATATCGCCTTTGCTGGTTAGTTTAAAATACCGGGGGATCCAGAAAAAGTTCCCACTTTTGAAAATTCATAACCCCAAGACTACTTCACGGATTTGAATCATTCAAATTCTAGTTAAAAGTCGAAAGATCAAAGTATTTTAATGATTTTCCTTGCTGTCCTAACAGCACTAGAAGTGTTGATAAATTCAAATTTATAAAACTATTGTGGTTGCAAAATGACGGAAAAAGGGCCTAAAACATTGATCAAATCGTAAGGACTCTCTTCAAATCGAACAATAGGCCATGGGTGTTTCACCTCCCTCAAGAGTCACAAGACGATTTTCAAACAAATACGAAAGATTTTCAATCCCAAGACAATTAATGCCCAGAGGATATCTCTCACCCGTGAGAAGTTGCATTTCCTTGATAATTCTGTGCGAGAAGTCATTTATGCATTTATGCATTGATCGATGTTTTAGGCCATTTTTCAGTCATTTTGCAGCCATGAAATTTTGTAAAGTTGCATGAACCTATATTTGTAGTGCTGGTAGGACAGCGAGAAAAATCACAAAAGTACTTTGATCTTTCGCCTTTTAACTAGAATTTGAATGATGAAAATCCGTGAAGTAGTCTTGTTGTTAAAGTTTTCAAAAGTTGGAACTTTTTTCTGGCTCACCCGGTAGTTTAAGGCAGGTTAAAAGATTCAGGTTTTGGCCAGTGGTTTTAGTACTTAAAGTTCGCAAAACGGTGTAAAATCGTCAAATTTAGCAATTACTTCCAGTAGTGGTCGAGTCGAGATGTATTAAAGTATGCATAAATTAGGAAGTAACAGCGCTCGCATCGCTCGCACTGCTGATGGATCTCTCTGTTTTGAGTTGCATAAATTAAGGTAGACATCACGTGAAATTGAAAATAGTCACATGATATTTTCAAATAGAAAATCCTGTTTTGTTTTGATGTTCTCGAATTAAATTCCCTTGATCTTGAGTATTCACTCGAATAAAATTATTGGAAAGTTATCAACAAAGACATTTGGATGATAATGTCTAGAGCGACATTTCAAACCATAGCGATCAAATTAGCACTGAATAGCTGTTCTAACTAGTGGCAAGACAGCGTAATTAATATCCAATTGTTTGCGGAAGATCAGAGAAATTTAAAGATATCAATCTGTTGCTTGTATTTTCTTTACATGGTGAAACTGAATTTGCGGTTTTTAGCGCCAAGTGCTGCGATCGCAGAGGCAGACAAGACCTATTCGACTCGCATCCCTTGAAATGATGTTCAAGTTGTGGGGGTCTGTCTGGGATGGCATGTGACGCCTGACAAAGCGCCACTTCTCCAGCCAAACAGTAGGTCATTGATATTAACGGTAAAAAGAAAAGGCCCAAGGCAAGATTCCTGTGGAACACCAAAGTATATTTCTTCTGTTCGTGACGAAACACCGTTGACCTTGTAACAATCTACGAGATAAAGGAAAACAGATCAATTTGATGATTTTGAAACTTGGCACTGCAGTTTATGCTAAAGCATGAGGTAATAGGAGAGAACAGACGCAGACAAACTTTGGTTTCAACTCTTGCGAATGGCAATAAACAGAACTGAATTTGTCGCAGTTAATATTGTAAATTACCGAACAACAATACCATGTTGCATAATGCTGCAGCAGAAGCAATCAATCAATCAATGAATCAATCAATAAAATTTATGAGCCAATCAATCAATCAATGTTGATTGATTAAGACAGCTTCTGCCTAAAATTTGCTGAGCACCGCTTCTCGTGCTGCCACTAATAAAGTCATCGACATGATGCGAGGTCAAATTCTATACCAAGAATATATTCTTCATTACCAACGAAGCATGACAACAAACAAAATAGCCTAGCAAGCCACCAAACAACTCCATTATATTCAAAACAATGTGTGTGAACTTTAGAATCATTCTCAGGACGAGAATAGAAGCGGAATCCAGAGCAGCAGCTTCTCTCGCTGCAAGGTGCCTCAAGTTGATTGTACTTTTCAATCTATAGAGCGAGGTACTGGTTGTATCATTCACTTGTAATAGGCCGAATGACTTGCTTTCTTCTAATTGTAGGTCAGTCGCGCGGTACAAGGAACTCCAGCCGTGTATTACATTGCGGTTGTTTTCGGCAGATTCTATAAACAATCAACGTCGCGGCCTACAATGCAAGCGGCTGTTTTTGACGCGGTTTTCATGACAATCGGTCATTAGAAAGTATTGATAGTTTGTACGAAGTTGACACGCATATGCTATAGGTTGCACTATTTCAAATAGATGTAATGCTTATAGATCTTTGAGCTTTTTTAAACAGGAGTCTGGATTGAGAGATATTTTTGTGCATTTATAGACTGCACTGACACGATGCCGGCACATTTTGAAAACGGTGAAAAATCTGACGGATAGGCCTACCGTTCACACAAAAACGACACATTGTTTGTCGGCAGATTTTGAAAACGGTAGATCTTGAAAACAGACTTGAAGAAGCATCGTGTGGACAATGGCTTAAATTTTGTTACCGTCGAATTTTTCACCGTTTTCAACATTTCCCGGCATCGTTTGAACATTGTATGAGTGAATTGGACTAGATTCACACGAGGCCGGCACATTTTGAAAACGGGGAAAAATGTGATGGCAGCAGAATCTGACCTAGTGTTCACACGATGTTGTTTTCACAAATCTGCTTACAAAATCCGCCACTTTCAAACTTTGCCGGGAAAAATGTGCCGTTTTCGTGTGAACTGTAGGCCTATCCGTCACATTCTCACCGTTTTTATAAAGTTTTGCCGGCATCGTTTGAACGCAGTCTTGATCTGCGAATACAGTCGCAAAATCCAAGTTAAGATTGCGTCTAAACAATGAGCAGAAAATGAAAAGTTCTAGAACCATGCTCCTCCGCAGGAACAGTTCAAATGCTGATACTTTTGGGACATCCGGTGAAAATACCGTGGAAGGCTTAACAGTTTAAATATTTAAAACTGAGATTTGTTCATTGCATGGGGTTTTTATTGCATTCAAAAGTTGTCAACATCCTTGTTCTCATTGTGATTCTCAACGAGCCAGTAAGATCCATGCTCTTGTGAAAGTCCAAGATCCCTTGTCTAGCGTTAGACGCATTTACCTCACGCTGTAGTTAATGGATTATTCCGTGAGCCAGTTTGATCAGTATGAGTTACAATGAATGCTCTCTTGCATTGGAGATAAGACAAACTGCTATCTCACATAACAAGGATGCTTTATACGTAGTTTAGGCCATATCAGATCTACAGGTCAGTATTCGCTGCACGACAATTCCAAATTAAGATAAGAAAGCGAATTGAAAACAATGCGCCACCAGAAAGGTATCGAGAACTGGTTGCCACTTTCAAACTCACAAGTGTTTTGCACTGTACTTGAATCATAGCTTAACACACTGTTGTAATGTTGTTTGTGACATAAATAATAAAGGAGCTAGGACGGATTCCTGGAGGACTGCAGTGAACTCCTGCAGCGAAGGAGTTTCCTATGTGGCTTTCGTTTTCCATTTTTGATGAATTAAGCTCTCAGTATGTCACCTATTTGAACAAAAACATGTTTTTTATGTAATCATCAAACAAACTAAATATATCTGCTTATTTTGGGAAATCAATTGGATTACAAAGAGAACTGCATGTTAGCGAATACACGTCGATCTCTGCAGGAGAATTACGGTCTCCACAAAAGATAGATTTAATCCCCAACAACAGCATTCGCATTCGGACATTTTGGAGAGACTGGCTGGAGTCACTACTTAGTTCAAGTAATCATAACAACAACAACAACAACGATCAAAACATTTCTTTGCATTTATTACACTTTTTAAACTACGGTTATGTAATCAGTCTAGGGAAGGGCTTTTCCCAAGAAGCTTTCTGTCCGAAATTTTCGCATCGAAAAGAATAAACCTTTTAGCTATTCTGAAAACGAATGTGGATCGAACGATATTTCATCACAATTTGTAGAATTTTCGAATGTGCACAATTGCGGTCGAAGCTCTAACGCCACTCTATCGAGCTTTGTGTATAAAATTGTACAAAAATATCGCTCGATCCAGGCTCTTTTGTAGAATAGCTAAAAGGTCTATTACCAAAGCAAATTATAACCTTGTTCGGGATACTATCAGTCAAAGTCTTTCGGATTTTCTCCAGAAGAGCCAGACGCCCGAACAAAACCCGTAAATTCTGCAGGGCATCTTCTTCTCGCGGAATACGAATACTCCCCGAAGTTTTTGATTAAGGAATTAAGGGTTTGGGTTGGTGCCAGGGTCTCTCTTTCATAACGATGTTGATTGGTCATAGGAGATCTTTTCGAACTAGTTGAGGATCTTTTCTTAAATTTTCACCGTGAATTTAAAGCAAGTTACTGTTGTGCTTAATTTATCATTCGTTTAGGGAACTGCCATTTACCAGAACTGTATCCGCCATCATAATTGTATCAGAATTGTATCCGCCATCTATCAAAAAATATTGCTCTCTCTAGACCCTTTTCGTAATGATCTCACTCAGAAGAAGTATGAAGTTTGCTTTTTGAAGTGGTTATACCCATACAGTAGCAGTAATTTGGAAAAGTACCATTTTATTTGAATCTGCTATTATGAGTTGTTGTGTCACCAGGGGCGAATCCAGCCCGAAGCTTAAAGGGGGTAATTTGGAGAGGGGGCGCCAAAAACATAACAAAAACGAGCACGCCGAAGCGCAAAAATTTGTGGGACTTTACTCAAGAAAATTCTCTGGTTTTCTACTGAACAACGCCTTCAGTTAATATGTGTCCCCGCATTCAGAATTAAACACTGACGAAAGGGTGCATTTGGGTCAGTATAAGGGGCGCTGTTCTTGCTAAAAAGGGGGTGCCAAAGCTGAGGTTCCATCGTGCAAGGGGCAGTTGCCCCCATTGGCCCCCTACATCCGCCACTGCGTGCCAGACTTGTGGTACAACTGAATATCCAAAGCCCATCTCAACAGTTGTGTGCTTTAGGATTGTGGCATGGTGCAAACGGCGCAAACGTTCGTTTTGTCCGCACAAAATGCCCAAGAAGATTGTTAAAACATTATCGGATCAAGGTTCACCAAAAAATCATTTTTTTTTACCAACAAATAGAATTTGCTGAGAATCGTTTCCACATACTTCATTAATTTACGTCTAGGTCCTCGTTTAGATTTTCAAGCAAATAGAATGAACTAAAAGATAACTTAGACTTAGCCATCATACGAAAACCAGGCTTGAATTGTTGTTTCGGCAAAAATCACAGCTTGCATCGTCAAGGTGCGAGCAAACATGCTTCCAAGACAACAAATTATGGGAGACTTTTACCTACATCACTGATAACGAACACAAATTGGGGTCACTTGCAAGAACAGTTTGACTTAGTGGCTTCTTTGGTATAGTTTGACCCTTCGAGGTGACTTTGAAGTTTGATGGTAATTTGAAGTTTGTTCAAGAATCAAGATCCGTAAGTATTTAGAAGAAACATCGGGCATCAAAACGACTGCGCATGGCCGAAATTGGGGCAAAGCAAAGGGAGGATTTACTCCTCCATCGCTAAGTCTAAAAAATAATGCAAGAAATGATCAAAAAGATCGTGAAACTGAGAATTTCTGTGTGAAAGAAACTCGCGTTGGAACGCGGGAGCGTTATCGTTGAAGGATGACATCTATGTGGTTGCCTTCGTCTTTTACCTTGGTCTAAACCTTGGTCTAGAAATCCATAAATCAAAAAGAAACAAACCTTGGTGATTGCAGCCATCTCTGTCTTATTAAACTTTCCTGAAGTTGATGCAGCCTGCAACCATAGTCAGCTATGCTGCAACATAGAATTTTATTCATTGTGTGACAGTTTTGTTCTCATTTTAGAAGTGACTTCTGCGGAGGAATCAGGAGGAGTTCTTCTTGAGAGATGACATTTAGTTATCTCGGTGTCTGGGTTTGGAAGGGGTGAAAATGGAGGGCAGGACGAAGCTTGGCGACTACTCCATTTTAAATCGCATAAAACCACCCAAAGAAGCCATTCAGGATTGCTGAAGACTGAAAGAATGATGGAGCAAGACTTAAAGAGGGTCCTCAACCTCCAGAAGGAAAGTATCCAGCGCACAGTTTCCGCAGAGACGCTTCTCTCTTTGCTACTAGCGGGGAAGATCTTGACACAGGATGAGGTCGGTGATTTGCAGACAGTGCCCACAGAGCAACGGATCGATTTCCTGTTTGATAAAGTCCAGTCAAAAAACAATGATGCCGTAAAATCATTCATCAATTTATTGGAAACACATCAGCCACAATCAGTGGCACGCTCGACAAGGAAAACAGAGCATACAAGGTTGATTGCTGAATGTGAGTATGCGTCGGCATAGCCTATAGTTGCTGTTCAGAAAGATGTAAACAGCAAAGCCGGGTTGTTTTGGGCCTAAACAAAGTAGTGGTAGTAAAAAAAGTGGACAGTCGTAATTGTAGCAGATTCTCAGAGCTTTTCTAAATTAGAAGGTTACTCATCGCTTTTAATTGATTCTCGTTTGTTTTCACGGGGCTTTCCCACAGGGGTTTCCTTGTGAAATGAAATGTCTAATTTCACCCAGCGAAGTTTCTCTTCAGTTTTGGGGAATTGGCTGATGATTCCTATTGTCTCAGCATGATAATAGATTCATTGTACTGAGACTCAGCAGTTGTTGCTCATAGGGACTTGATTGGGAATGGGTCAACTGCTCACTTCTTTGTTGAGCAATAGTTTTGTTGATGCTTGGGCTTCCGCCCTTCAAGTGCCTAGAAGTCGGTCCACATGTTTAGGATCTTTTATGCCTTGAAAAAGATCACAGCTGCAGGGGCCCATAAATTTTTGTTCAAGTGTGTAAAGTGATAGCTGAAAATGATACTTTTGTTTGCAAGGACATCAAGGGAGAAACTTGCATGTGTTTCCTGTGTTTCTGGGTACCACAGTACTCAAGTGTCAGGGTTCTCTAAGATGTGCCGAGATGGACTTGCCCAAGTCTCTTCCACATCAACATACAAATTGTGGGGTGAGTGGCCGAGTGGCTTATACAGTCTTCGTCAGGTGACTGAAGTTAAGCTTGGTCGAGTGAGGTCAGATTTTGGATGGGTGACCACTGAGGCCTGACCTCGCAACTCACCTTGCCGTCCTTTGAAAGGGACGTTAAACTAGGGGTCCCGTGCCTGGATGCGGCATGCACAGTGGGCTTAAATTAGCTTTCAGAAGCTAGAAATCCTGACAAGCCCACTCAAAACAAATTGAAAACAAAAACAAACAAATAATGATCTCTGCAAAAGAGAGAGGGACAAAGTGGAAGAGACTTGTATTGTTGCTGGCTGGGAACAAGGTCACTGTAGTGAAGCCTACAGAGGTAGGCAGAATTCTGCCCACCTTCTTTGACCAATGGCAGTTAAGCATTTTGCTTGAAACAAAGCTATTGTTTTCTTTAGGTGAAGGATGCATAACTTCAAGTTAGGTGATCTTGATCAAACCTCTTTTGAACTTCGTAGCTCACTGCATACAGTACCATGAAAATTTGTGACATAAATGCAAAGAGCAGTATGATACAGAAACTTCCTTTGAGTATTGTCAAATGACTTGAAATACGAAAACAAACCTTTGCAGATTTTTCAATTTGCATAGAAACCAAAGGGGCATTGAATCTTGAACAAAAGAAACTGTGGCGGAAGCATGATAGCAAGAACAATTCGGAAATGCAGCTTTTTTGGCATTCTTGTACGTTGTTCTTACAACAACCACTGTTGTTATTTACCATTGTCTCATGGCCAGAAATAAATCCCCTGTGATCTGAAGAATTTCCTAGAATTCAGACTTCCTTCACTGATTATTCATGAGGCAGGCGATAAGACTAGTCTCTCCTGCTTTTTCTTTTCTCTCTTCTTCACAGAGGCTTCCTTTCTCTCTTATGCAAGGGTAACTTTTAAGTATAAAAGTTTTGGAGTCATAAACAGGAGAGACTCGGGTAAGTCTAGTGGTGAGGGTGTCCTGCTAAACTAAGACCCTGTTTACACTTTACTGGTATAGCTTTGGATCTGTAAAAAGTTTCAGAGATCAGCCACTCATTTACACTTCCTGCTTATCACTAAACACTTTAGTTCCTTCTAACTATGAAAAAATGTTTGTTCTAAAACAGCGTAAATGCTCTTGATTTGTTACTTTGTGATGGATCAAATTGTAATGGGGCAGTGTAAACAGGCTCTAAAAGATACGCCAAACCTTGTAAAAAAGTTGTACAAAACAATATGCACCCATGATGAAATAAGGTGTTATGAAGAATATATACCTTAATAAAAATGTTTTTGGCTGAAAATGTACACCCATGTTAAAAACCTTATCAAGAATGTGCAAACAGTATATAGTAACTCAAATACTGAAAAACATTTTCTGGACAAATCTTTGCATCTCAAGACAGAGGGCTTGCAAGGATAATTATAAAGTTCTTCTTTATTTTTTGCACATACTCAACAATGTCCCATGTTGATAAGGAAAATGCATGAAATATTGGGGAAATGCCTGCATGAAATGTGAAGAAAAAAATCCAACTGTTTACCACAATCTTTGTTGGTTGATGGAGGATACTCCCAGATACCCAGAAGATGTCATGGCAGCCATCCAAGAACATACCCTCCTTCAAGAAGGGAATCTCCTTTTATATCCTCCTCCCACAGGTGTTGTGGCGCCGTGTTGTAATCCACTGACGTTGCAGCCAGAACAGTCAGGCAGACGGGGTTCAAATCCCACCAGCACCTTTGAGCATCATGACAAGGGGTTGCGGACTCGATTAGCGCTTAGCTATTTCTGCGATCCCAGCGCTTGGCGCTAAAAGCTGCAACTTCACCTTCACCACGTGGTGATGTCGAATGAATTTTCAATCTTGGAAGGTGATACTTTTAATAAGTCATGATATTGGTCAATCATGTGCATCAATTTTTTCATCAATATCAGATGTTTGAAGGGCAAAGAGTTTGGAGTGTTATATCATAGTCTATGGTTATATCAACTTGCTCAGAGCCATAAGAGCTGCTTTATTATGATAGCTATCATAATAGTTATTAAAAAGGTCCTTTTCTGCTCTTCGTCAAATGCCACACAATATTTGACCATGTTCCTTTGTAAGACAATCCAAGGTTGATCACAACAGGAGACAAAGTTGATTGTGTATTTTGCTTACTTCACACAAATTGACATATTTCAGTTTGTTTTGGGAATTCAATGACACAGATTGATTTTTGTCATTTTTGCTTACTTTCCAAGAAGTTTATGTTCTTGTTTTTCATCCTCAGCTCCTGATATAGATCAAGTGAAAAATTGGAGAGATGCAAAAATCAGACCTGTGAGCCTTTATGCTACCTTTGGTGAGTGATATATTCCAAATATTTTGCATTTCTAATTTTAGTTGTGTTGCTGCTAGCAGGGCTCAAATCTATACAATTCAGATCTTTGAAAGTTGGTAATCAAATTCTAGAACATTTCTCTTTAAATCTGATGGCCTGATAGGAACTGAAAGTAATTTCTGTAAGTCTGCTAAGAAAAAAGGTGGCATTATAATTATCTTTAAATCCTGAACTAAATGATGGAAGAAAATGAGACAATCGTCAAGAGAACCACAGTTTATGAATGGCCATGATAAAGTGGCACACAGGAATCTATAATTCTTCTGGTTTAGGATTTAGAATTTAGATGATGTCAGCATTAAATTTGATAAATACCACTATTTTGATACTGTATGAATTATAAATTGTATATGATACTACTGTAATCAAAATTTTTACAAATCTCTGACAGTTTTATAGCAAAGCATCTTGGCTTCCTTACAAGCCATTTATTTGTACTGCATTCACACTGACAGAGTTAAACCAGCTTTATCTAAACCAGTTTAATCTTAAACCAATTAAATGACTGGATTTGTTGGAGTGACCAATCAGAAGGCCCTGTTCGATCACCTGTTTTAGTTGAAGCTGGTTTAATTTGCAGTGTGAATAGGGCATTAGTCCAAACATTAATTTGATAGAATTTTGCACCCACCTTTTTACCACTTTATGGCCACATTAATTTTTCAGACTAGGTTTTAATGCACTGTTTAATGTATGCTGATAATGTGGCCCCCCAAGCGGGCCTCTCATCACACCATCACGTCAATCTTTTCACTATTTGGGGCCATCACGCCGAAATGTTTTCCATATCACGTTCTCGTGGACAATTTCTCAGTATATGAAGTTTGAGCATAACTATTGCAGTAAAACTCATTCACAAAGATGGTGTCCCAACAAATTGGTGGCCCGTTATCTTGTCACTGTGTTGAAGATGCAACTTCAATGGTTGATCTTCTAATGGGGTTTGTTTATTCACTTTTCCTTCCATCTCAGTTTCTCTCAGGTAATGTTCTAAACACCTACCATACACTCGTTGTGTTGTGCTCTTGTCTAATTTTTTCACCACATCATAACGAAATTTCAGTCCTCCTTTACGTTATCACGCGCTCAAAAATCAGTTTTCACGTGCACGCTAGCAACCTGGATCACGCCATAACGTGCGGGAAAGGTAGCTTTCACGCCATCACGAGCAATAAATCGGCTAATCATGCATCATGACAGATCGCTTGGGGGGGGGGTACGATAAAGACCTTAGAAGGTGTTGTGGCGCCGTGGTGTAATCCTCTGACATTGCAACCAGAACGGTCAGGCGGAGTGGGTTCGAATCCCGGTAGCGCCCCACCACTTGAGCGTCATGACAAGGGGTCGCGGACTCGATTAGGCCAGCTCTATTTCTGCGACGCAACTTCACCTTCACCTTCACCTCTCCGATGAAATTGATAGAAACATATTTGAGTTAACTCTATTTTTTATCTATGAAACTTGTCAGTTTGATTGACTTCATTTGATCCTCTGCTCACCAGCAAACAACCACCATTTCTCCTATTTGTGAATTCCTTTTTTGTAGCACTAGTTATATTTAGTTGTTGAACTTTTTCTTGTTTTTGCCACATGGTAGACATTATGCAGTAGTTTGCACTTAGACTTATGATGATGAGTCCCTTATATCCCTGCGGTAAACCTTGCTCAGCTCAAGAGGGACTCGTAATGAAACAGTGAAAACTTGGCCCTATCTCATGCATTTGATCATGATTCGATCCATCGAATCAGGATTGACCGACTGCCGTAGCTCTGTTCAACGTTCACTCCTCGGAAAGAAAATGCGATAAAAACCACATTAAGCAGGCGTTTCATCAAAGAAACTAGGTATAAATCTGAAGAAGGAAGTTCACTGTACTTGATACGTCCAAATGAGCCTTTCAACGCTACATTTTCCATGTTTTAAGACCAGAACAAATCACAGAAAACTTCAGCCACCTGCCGTAGATGCCGTAGAATTCGGCATCATTGTTCTCTGCCAAATCTCGCAATCTGATTGGCACTGGAGGAATTGCGAAGTTTGGGCCTAAATAGGGCCAAGTTTTTCAGAGTAATACTATGAGTCTCTATTGCCTGAAGCGCCATCATCAAGTCAAAGAGCACAGGGTAACAAGAGACTTATCGTCATCAGTCTAGTTTGCACCCTGTTGCATTGTCTTGGTAGTATGGTGTAGTATTGTGTAGGTTGTACTCAGACTTTTGATGATGAGTCCGTTGTATCCCATTCATAAACCTTGCTCAACGGGGACGCATAATGAAACAGTGAAAAAGCTGACCCTATTTTCTGCATTCGATAGATAGAATCATCAAACACTACCCCGCTGACTGAAGTGCCGTCACTCATTAAGAGCCCAGGGAAACAAGAGACTCTGGGTCCTAAGTCTAGGTAATCAGTATCATCTACTGCATTGTAAATTTTTAATGGAATATAAAAAAATTAGAATTACACATTTTCAACATCAAATATTAATTCCATAAGCATGCGTTTTTGATTGTAACACTCTTATTTCCATAAATTAAGAATTGTTAGTAGATTTCTACACAACTGCAAACTTGTGGCCATAACTTGGCTTCCTGTTTGCACTTTCGGGGTTTTGTGGCTGTCACTTTTTAGATCCTCCTTTGCTTTACTACTTTTAATTTAGTTGAATAATTATACAACGAGAAATTGTGATAATTTGCCAAGTTGGGTCATTCATTGTGTCTTTTAAAACTAGGGTAATCTTTCAAACTGCTGACGATGCAACTTTGAACAAATTTTTTGAGCTTGTCATCTGGGTTATCTCAGTTGGTTATCTGATAGCCCCTGGGCTGATGGCTAACTTCCAAGACGTCGACTGCCCATGTTTATAAGAAAGTTATGTCTGGACTTTGTAGCCAGTTTGTTATATTTAGGCCATCAAATTTTCTTACAAGTTTCTTAAATTTACAGTCTCAAAAGGTAGAATTCATTCATCTTTGTTGAAATGATCGGTATCATGCTTCTTGTTAAAAATGTATGTGCTACTTCGCAAGACAGCAAAGTTCAGTTCAGTTCATTCATTCTTTCATTTTAAGATTCATCCAATACATCACTACAATTCAACATAACCACTTATCGTATTAACAATGATAAACTAAAATTAAATACAACACGACATAAAGAAAAACAGGACAGGATTATATACTTAAAAGCAAAACACTGAGAGACTAAATAGGTGAGTATGGAGAGCTGCAGTGAGATCAGGGGAATTTCTTAAAGGAGGGGCTCCCTAAATAGGTAGGCTAACCGAGGAGGGAACACCCCCTATCTAAAAAGATATTGACTTATTATGATGTTATTAAAACTGTTGCAAGTAAAACGAAAACAGAACACGTCTCGAAGTCATGTTTCTGGAATCACTAACTGTAGATGCTAAATTCTCTTGATAGTAGACATAGAAAACATATTCAAAATAGTTTTGTAAGAATTCTGATTCTTCTATGCAATTTCAGGGTTGGAAATCTAAGTTTAAAAGTTAAACTCAGTCCTGTCTTCTATTTTGCTACGCTTTATCTGTCCCAAAAATATCTTATCTTCTGAAAATGTCTCATGGTTGTTTTTCCTCGGATTTTTGTCAACTACTACGGTATATATATGCAGAAATTGATCAGCATCGTCGTTTTACAAAAATATTGTTTCTTTTTTCTGCCAGTGTACATCGAAATGTATTTGCTATCTTTTCTCCAGCTTTTTGAACATACATGAAGCACATAAAATGCAGTTCTTTCTCAGCTCTGTTTGTACTAATTTCTTATGAAACAATGTGAAAAATATGTTTAAATTGACTTGTTTGCCACGGCCTCCTGAGTTTACCACGGCCCCCTGAGTTTACCACGGCCCCCTGAAAAGCAGCCCTTTAGGACTGACGGGGCTGCTGTGCCTAAAAAGTAAAAATAAACAACTTGATAAATAAATAAATAAATTAATGAATAAATAAATAAATTTCGTCCACAAAACAGGTCGGCTTTGATAACTTCAAACTTTCATTTGACGCCACACAGCCACTATGTACACTCTCCATTTCTTTTGAAAGTCTCTTTCGCATTGATGTTAGGCACATGAAGTGTGAATATGAATTCATCCACACAAAAGTCCTCCTAAGCCAACCAAAGATTTTGAAACTACATCAGATAACCCCCTTTGACTCCCAAAACACCGGCTACAACTCGAGGGTGGGGCATCTCTGCATAAGGTCAAGAATTCTCATTGCGTGTGTCCTGCATTCAGTTAAACAGTGCTTTTGTAAAAGTCAGTCAAACATAAGTTTCATATGAAAAAACCGCAGGTGAATTTTTACCATCTGCCCTAAACCTTTGCGATTATCTTCGCAGCCTCATTCCACTGTATTGTCTTGTTCTCTGCTAAGATATGTAAAGACTCGATTATACACGTTTATTAAACTCATCTCAGTGTAACTATGACTTAAATTGCATGACTACGCCGGTTACAACAACCTCCATATGCATATTGCTGTTATGGGGACATCTTTCAGCGTTAGCGATCTCGCTAATGAAGCTTTCGGAGAGAGAAATTTCGCATGTGTCGATAATGATGCACCAGACGCAAATCAAGCAAAGCAGGGACTGTTTCGACAACGCAGTAGCTCATATGCTATTCCGAAACCTTTACGACAGATGCATGACGCTGTTATGGGAATATCTCTGAGTGTCAGTGATTTGCCAAGTGGTACCTCCGGAGAAAGGAATTTCGCCTGTGTCGATAACGATTCGACACTCGATTCGATAGACGCAAATCAAGGTAAATATTTCGATGGAAGAACCATTATTATGGCTTTGAGTGATTCTGACTGAAAACTCACTCACATCTAATCAATTGAAGTATGACTAAGTTTGGCTCAGTGGGGCTAAGAGGAGCTGAATCCTGCGATAAGGTGCTGCGATAATGCTGCGATTGAAGTTTCAGCTTGAATAGGAGAAACGAAATTGTATTGTTTATCGTTCACTGTTGGTTAAATAATGTTTTGATCGCAGCATATCAAAATAATTCTACAAACCAATATTCAGCAGGTCCTAAAAGTCGCCAAACCCAACCCACACCTTGAAAGTGTTACGGAGCAGTTGTGTAATCCTCTGATTTGCCGCCGGCACACAGGGGGCAGATTGAGTCCCACCACTTGAGCATCATGGCAAAAGATTGAGATCTGATCTCGATTAGGCCTCTCTTCTTCTACTATCCCAGCTCTTGTTGCTAAAAACTGCAACTTCACCTTTACTTGGGGATGTCTCGAGGGTTTTTAACACAATTAATTGGCAGAAATTGCCCCCTGACTTTAAAATCAAAGTAAATGTTGCTAACATTATTTAACATATTGCAGGTGGAAAATTTCTAAGTATGCCAGCTCCTTTGCTTTTTCGTCGTTCGGTTCGCTTTAATCAAAAATTTCATTGCAAACTCTAGCGAATAATACAGCAACGTGTGTGCTATTTTACGTTCTGGTGTTAGATGGAGTTCCACAGGTATGCTTTATGGATCCTTTCATTTAATTGCACCCGAAAGATTTTACTCATTCCAGACGCTATAGCCTTTGTGCATAATTTACTGCGTGCAGGCAAACCCTATTGGGAAACTGTTGCAATGTCCGTTGCCACACATGATGCAAGAAGGATGCTATGCAACGCCCTGGATAGCAAATATCGAATTGAGAATGGAAATGTCTTATCGAACAATACGAATATTAAAAATTAGTGACTGGCTTGATATCAACACGCCTACTCTTTCAAATGCTGTTATTGGCTTATGTGTGTTTTTGTCATCGCTTTCATGTTTATTTTTCTCACAGCAATCAGCTCATATTGCTAGGAAAGTTCTGTGTAAGCCAGCTGACACAGTGGCTCTGTCGCTTCGTTTCTTGAAAGTCGTTGAAAAGTTTTCAGCGTTCGTGGCTCTGAAAGATAACCGAATGGCTGGCTGCTTTGCTAGTTCACAGTTCTGCGCAGCCACGTTGCCGAGCTCTCGTTTCTTAACAGTTTGTTTGAAACAGAGACGTTGGAACCGGGGGGCACTGGGGCACGCGCCCCCAAGATTTTGCAAAAAACAAAGAAGGGCCCTATTTTATTTTTAGAAAATGGCCCCTTTTTCTTAAGGAGAAAAGTGCCCTCGAGGTGTTGTGCTCCACCAAGTTTGAGATGCTTCCTTCGTCCCTGGTTTGAAATCTTTCTTCGACAGCGTTTGTAGCCATGAAAGATAACCATATGGTATTGCTGCGTTGCCACTTCACGGTATTTAGGTATTTTGGAGCAAAGTTCGATGTAAAACAACTGATTCTGTGGCTCCGTCTTTCCTCAATAAAAGTTATTTTAAATCCTTCTTTAATGTTTTCTAGCTATGTAATATAATTGAATTTTGTTTCTTTGCTTGTTCACTGTTCTTCGGAGCCATGTTGATGCAAGACAGCCAACCCTGGAGGGTTCTTGTGTCTTATTTTGAAGCTTTCGTTGAAAGTTTTTGCTCCATGATTTTACCAAATGCTATGCAGCTTTTCCCAGCTTACGGTGCGTTGTTTCTTGTGGTTAAACATCTGTCAGTGTTTATACTCTGAGTTTCATGATATTTTCAAAATACGTTGAACGAGATGTTTGAAGTCTAGCTCATCGCCTCGTATTTCTTTGGAACAAGAGCTTCTTGACACTTGCGTTGCTAGTTGAATTACAACACGAGTCTTCAAAGCCTTTACTTCTGATTCACGGAGGTTGAGTCGACTTTGGGACCGCAAAGCATTACGGTTGGTTGTTGTTCCTTATCATCAAGTCAAGGAGTACCATGGAGGTAGAGAGCTATCATGTGATAGCAAAGTTGTGAAAGATAAAAGTCAGCCCTCACATCGCCGGGGAGACGAAGGGCCTAAGGACGATTTTTCTATGGTAGCCTATGTGTTATTCCCACACAGTAAATCCATGGCAAATTTTACTTCACTTTCACTCGTTTACCATCTCATATTTTGTGATTTAGCTATTTTTGATGCAGTTACATAATATTTTGCTATGTTTGCTGAAGAACGAGGAATATATGGCCCACTTGAACGATTTGGTGGAGTGGAATCTCACTGACGGAAATAGACAGGGCCCTCGTTGATAACAGAACTTCATGTTTTGAAGAGGTTACCCTGTGTAAATATTGATATTATTATTATTATTATCGAAAAGCAATTGAAAAACCAACATCTAAAACGAACGTCTCAAGAGCTGGAGCGCTGGTGCAAGGGGCCTCAGTCCCCAGGCTTAACTAAGGGCTCCACGCATCTCCGCTACGCCATTGAAAGGCTTTTAAGGCACAAGCCACATAAGCAGACAACACGAGACATGAAGATTGATATAGAACGCTTTAGAAATTGGTTAGAAACCCTGAGAGTGTACTCAGCTTACAGTACTGACAGAAATCCTAAATCCATTGTTTCTTTATGAGAAAATAAGGGAGTTGTCAACTTCAAAGCTGGGTACAGGGGTGGAAGAATTTCTGGAAGGGTACCAAATTTTTTAGCCTCGTTTTATTAGGGTATCAAATATGATGGCGAAGTTGTGAAGAAAATGATGGGCTGTGAAACTTTTTGAATATATTTCAAACTGGTTTATTGGCATATTTTATGTCCAGATTGCAACTCCCAGATAAATAACTTATTATTGGGGTATGAATGTGTTTGCTATTTTGAAGTAGAGTGCCAAATGGGATAGGAAAATGTTCGTATTTATCATAAAAGTTCTTCTGCTCCTGTCATCAGCATTACAAATGACAAGTGCCAAAGTGTACTTTTTGTGGCGAGAAGGATGCCATGGTTTGACTGTCGGGCTGTCGGGCAGCATTTGACTTAACTGCATTAATAGGTAAGAAACGCTGACAGAAAGGGAGAGGAGAGTGCCCTGTGTGCTGGCCTGTGTGATGATTGACATATTCTTTGGGGTCCCCAAGAAGTAGATGCTGGACATTAGAAAAGTTAGCACCCCTTGACAGTATCAGAAACTAATTTGACCCCCTAAAACAGGATCTATCCTTGGATTAGAGGAGATATGATCCCCCGTGCCCCTTTCCTTTCCAACATTTGACATTTTGCTGAGTTGATGAATAACATATCACTTTATTGTTGTCTGGGCTTTGTTTTCATGAAAGGGAATTATGGAAACACAGAGGGAAAATATACAATTGATCTTGCGAATTATCGTTTTGAATTTGTCTGGCTTTCGACATTTTATTTCGCTTGCGAAGGTTTGATTTGGGTTTTGCACGTTTCGCACAATTCTTGTCACATCAACACTGCTTCTTGGAAGTTCGTGGCTTGCAAGGTAATATCTTTTTTCGTTTCTATGTACTGAATCAAATTATCGTTGTTTGATGTGTACATATGTGTATTTGTGGAAGGTCTTTCTTTTGTTTTATGTGTCATTTCGTTGACATTCTTATTTCGTTTTCGAAAACGGAAAATTTCTTCATTTGTGTAGAGTTCACCTAATTTTGGCCTCGAAAAATGAGGGGGCGGCTTGTTTCTAATGCGTAAGCCAAGCCCCGCGACATTTCCTCCAAATTGCGTTGCGTTAGATTTTCAAACCAACAAATAGGAGTTCCTGATTATCTTATCATCCCCGAAGTTTATTTATCCTGTGGCCATTGTCCCAACCACCACATGGAAGAGCACGTGCCATCGCCTGGGGGAGGCAGTAAGGGGGCACTGTGTATTTTGTGTCTCCTGTTTTTGGTGTGCCGTCCCGCCGGGAAGGGTATGATATGGAATTTCTCAGTCTTGGTATTTGGAATCGTACCAATCATCTTCCACGATTTTTGGTCTAAAGAACAATTGAATAGGCCATGTTTTGAACATTAAGAAAATGATGTAGGAGGAATGGATATGTTTTGAAGCCTCACTCAATTGTTTCATCGTTGTCAAATCTTTTGAAAACATTGGACGAATGGGAATTGAATCTTTCTTTTGATTTGATGGCTCGAAAGCAACCCCAGGGACTTGGCTACAACTCTATCGGGAACATCTTTGATACTTTGATAGAAACAGCAGCAGCAGCGATTTCATGCAGCAGCGCAGCGTTTTTTCATTTTGTTTTTACAGCCACATCAGGTCAAGTGACCATACACTTGGGAAAATCATCTCTTTAGTTTTTCATGGAAGGAAGTTCGTAACACGAAGCTTGGTAAAATTCAAGAGAAGAGATTTTCCTCCAGCTACGATCACATGACCTGATAGAAGAACATTCGCTGAAGTTTGCTCTTCCAATAGCCTGCGCGCAGCGTAGCCTCAACTCAGGAGTTGCAGTCTGGGGTCGCGATTGCAGTCATGTCCTGCATTGATAGAGATTCCGGGTGGGGGTACTTAATATATTTTGCAGGCAAGGTGTGCACTCCTTCGGTAACGTTTTCAGCTCTTCTTCTAACGCCAGGTATCAAAGGAAGACATTTTTTCTAAAGCCGGCCATCGAAAGTGCTATTTCATTGTTTCTTAGGCCATGAAATTGGTGACCACAAAGAGATAATGCATACAAAGCATGCTGGTTGAGACAGACCCGATAAAGATTTGAAGCACATGCTGTGTATTGATGCACCTCAAATGGACCGATATTTCCATGTGCTCAATTTTTTTTGCCCCCAAGGCATGAAAATCCCTCATGTGGTATCCAACGTTTGTCCCGAGGACATGAAATATATGGCCTTCAGGGCGTCATCATGAATTTCAATAGTTTCTATCATAAGCGTCTTCATTAACGCTGTTGAGGCTTAAAATATTAATCAAGATACTTAAAGTTCGATTGAAATATAGCGTAATTTTATTCATGGCAAAGAAACCGGGTCGTTATTTATATTCAACTAAATTTTGACGTCAAATGCATAATTCTGGTCCAGAATGGTTCAGGAATATAACAGGAATAGCGCAAAGCCATGGAGTCAGAAGGTTTACAGTGGAATGACAGGACGATAGCAGTTACAGAAATGCTGCCGAAGAAGTTAATGAATAAAGTGCATGAAGTGGCTGAGAGATACATTAAGGGCATTGCAAGTCAGAATTCAAATCGACAAAAGCTTTGTTAGGATTGACGCCTCCAGCGTAAGAAAAAATTTAAGAAAACTTTCCTTTAGGGTATTTTAAGGACTTTCCACTAGTGGGACACAGCCAACAGGGCCCTCATTTTTTGCGTTATGAATTTACGACAAAGAGAGAAGTCAATTTCACATCACTGATAAAGTCAGGTCACTTTATCAAAACCTCATTTGCTGATCTGAGCTGGCAACACGAATTATATTGTTTTTTTTGCAAGTGAAAACGAAAAGGGCTCATTTTGACGAGGGCGTCTGGGTTTAAGGTACTAACTTTTCTTTCACTGCTGGGACAAGCAAAAGGCCCACTAGAACAAATGTCTTAGCAAACAAGATCGAAATAACGCCCATAGAGAGAAAGGATTCCTATCACTCTGATATGCCCGGGGGTGATTTTCCTTCACAGGTTTTTATCGGTGATTTTCAAGGGTTGATGAATGTAAATCAGACAGGAAGAAATCAGAGAGGTCAGGAACTTGTGACTGAAGGCTTTAGTTCGAAACGATAGGATGAAACATAGAAATAGGAGGGCTAGAATGCGCGGTCTATTGTTCTGCTATATTTTTCGCGGCACAACTATGGGCAGTCAAGATGGCGGACGTTGGTTGGCAGAAGCTGCGAGTGGTGGTGTCACAACATCGTACATATGAGGGACTTTTGACGAATTCCCGTGTAAATAAAGGCACAATGATGTTCTAAGGGTAGAAGGCCAACAGTTACAGATCAATCTATGTAAGTATCAATATCGTTCGCCTATTTGTTGTCGTTGCTACGGAATTTCTTTGCTGTATTTTTAGGCCTTGTTGTAAAACGGCGGAGAGATGCTCGCTACTATTTCAATGCAAACGCACCGCTCACAAAGCTGCTAGACATCGATTTGAATGCAAATAAAATAAAATTGAATCATTCACGATCCTCCTAAATAGCTCTGGATTAACCTTACGACTAAGTCTTCGAAGCAAGGGCTGGAGGCTGCTGGGGAGAAAAAGTTGATCAAAGGTAATGGGCCTAGGCCTACCGTGTGCAATGTTAGGAGGTGAAATGTGGAAATCAGACTCACCGATCCTGGAGACACAAGACACCAATGCTTTCACGTCGTTGACTACTGCTTAAAAATACCAACCACGGTGACATCAAAAAGTCTCAGAGTTCAATTCAATGCATTGACCAAAGATTACGAAATTCCCTATGACTATCATTTTCCCACACCCTACATATACTTATTTAATTATATTCATCACATAGCAGATATATAGCTAGTGTTCCTATCAATGTTCGAATGATATTAAATATTAAGCTTAGATTCTTGCTGATATGATTAAAATGAACAATTGCTTATCAAAGGTTTGGCATTTCCTCCATCCCTCACTACTTTACCCAGGTTACTTAACCGCCGCCTGGGCCTGGTACTCGGCGTTACCTCATGAAAAGATAAACAGTCGTTCATTCATTTTGAAATAAAATCAATTTTGTGAGTTTACGCCTCTTTGATGCCTTATTGTTTTTGAGAATTCTCTCTGTAAATACCCTTCCAAACTGATGATAAAAAATAATGAGATACTGTTTGACAATTTCCTTGATGATAATTGTAATATGGTCATCTCTTAGACTTTGATCTAAAATATGGCATTCCTTGCTATGCTCACTTATTGACTGAAATGCATCATTCTTCATTGCAGACAAAACATCTGACAAGATCTGAGCATTAGTTTCTTTGGACAAGGACGCCCATTTACACAATGCAAGGCGTGCTTTTCTGTCAACACAGTTAACAACCTTGTATACGGAGCTTGATGGTATCAGCAATTCACCATACTTTTTGCATGATAGAAGTGAAAGATGACCATTATGAAAACTTTGTGCAGTTTCAGAGCTTACGTGTAATGCTGCAGCACAGTCAGGACAATCTATAAACTCAAGCAACTTCTTAACAATGTATCCAGAGATGTAATGTAAGACATCTGAGCGCCAAATGGTGGTTGATAACAAGAGATTTGATACTCTTGAGTCAACTTTACTCATCTCACTTTTATCATTAGTGGAGACATTAATGCAGTTCGCAGTAGAAGGAGACTCAATCTTATTTTTCAAGAGCAGTTGTCTGATTGCATATTTGAACTGCAATGCTGTTGGATTGTTGTTCCATCCAAACCGACTTCTGATTTTGGCAAAATACATCTCCAACTGATCTTGTGAAAAACGATAGGTCAAAACATATTCAAATGGTGTTTCAGCTCGTTGTAGTAGATTTTTGCTAATCCTCAATATGGATAGTGCTGATATGTAAAATCCGATCACAAACATTTTTCGTGGACCGGATATCAGTGTTAGACCATTGGCATCTTTCAAAAACTTTAACGTTTCAATGCCACTTTTCAGATAGCCCTCAACTTCAAGCATATTTTCAAGAGTAATTGGTTTTTTATAGTTCTTGCCAAACTTACTTTTACTGTTCAAGATATCAAACAAGTTATTCATAAGTAGAATAAAGTCACTTGTTGGTTTGCTATCTTTGAATTCTTTAAGTTTTAAATTCCTTAAGAATGTTAAAGCTGCATACACAGAATGGCTTAATGTCTGAGCAGCAACACTCACTTTCATTTTGTGATTTTGCCATTGAACATGCTTGGCTTTTAATTTGTTCCCAAGATGGAGGATGTCCTTTTGTTGGGCTTTGTGAAGCTCCCTTATGTATTCCCAAGATATTTTCTCTCCACCAGAGGTAACAAAGACTTGCATGTCAGCAAATGCATTTCTTGCAAGTTTTAGCATGTGGCAAATATCTAAGATGACATAAATTTTGCCTCCTGGCATTGCAGGGTGATCAAAAGATCCATCTAGGTTTTTTATGTCACATCCAAACTTAGTTGCCATGCCAAGATTTTTAGGGGCACCATCAAAAACAACAGCATGAACATCAGCCCCTTTTTCTGTTAATTTTTTTATAGCCTCAAAGACTAATTGTTTTAGAATTTCACCATTGAGACAGTTTGTTAAGAAGTAAGCAATTGGAACAAACCATGGCTTCTGAAGACCACATGCCATGATAACAAGTGCATTTGTAGCCTCAGTGTCAACTTCTTCTGCTTTTATTCCTCCATAGTCTACTTGGCCAATGAATTTGGAGGTTTTCTGGTCCCATTGGACTTGCTTTTTTATGCTCATTTCGTCAAGTAAAATTATGGAATCTTTTTGGCCTTCTGTGACTTTCTGCTCAATGTAATCAAAAGGTTTTTCAAGGAAACCTGGCTCACAATTTATGTTAACACACCACGATCTTATAGTTGCAGGGTGTGGTAAATGAAGAGCTTTCCTCACAAATTTATATGCTCTTGGGCTGTAAAAATGGAGGGTTAAAGCAAATTCTTTGATTTCTTCCGAATATCTTGAACCAGCTGATTTCTCAACATTTTTGCATTCATTTCTAAAAAGGGCAGTCGCCATATGGCCAAAGTTTTCATTTAATGTTTGAGCTAAGTCTTCATTCAGTAATTTGCATGCTTGCAATTTTGAGATCAAGCCACAAATTTTTTTTTCGAGTCGTAGATTTTTCTTTTTTAAGTTTCTTAATTTGTCATTTTTTTGTTTTAGTTTTTTGCGATATTTTGCTTCCAATTTTCTAGGTGAGATTTTATAAGCATATGTATGATCATGAATTGATGTTTCTTTTGGATTTGGCTTCTTAATCTTTTGTAGTGGGAAAGCCGATGCAGATTGTGAATTTTGCCTTTTACAAGGGGAACGCCTTAATTTGGTTGTTTTTTTCAAATGATCAGGAAAATTAAAAACTGTTGGGACTGCTTCTTTTTTCAAGTACTTCTTGCCGATAGATTCAGATGGGTTCAGGGATGGGGGAAAATGATAGTCACTTGGGAGGAAGTGCTTCTCACAAATTCTTTCATTGCGTGTTGGCTGCCAATCTTTACGATGCATTGCAAGGACCCATTTCTTAAGCAATGCTGCATTATCGTGAGGAAACCTGAAATCAGACCAGCTTGAAATATTTCTTCGTTTTTTGGAAACAGTTGCATCCCAAAAACTTATTTGGGGATGGTGTCCAGTGTATTTGCCAGTAAGAAGTTGGGGATCTTACATGTTTACCCCAGAAGACATATCAGTCAGACACAACAGAATTATATTTAATGATTTGATAATGTCAACAGAGGTAAAATGGGTAGGCTGGGGGATAAAATAGGTGATGCTGATGGCAAGAGCAGTGGGTTATCAAACTGTTAAACAATATTTCCAAGAGTTAAGTTCTTGACATAGCTTATTTACGTTTGCTCCTTGCAGACTTTAACCCCAAGCTGGCCCACTCCCGGCCCACTTAAGCCCTGTTCACTGCAGATCTCCTGAAACTGAAAGGCTGCAAATCCCTTCTATCTGATCTAAACCATTTTAGAGCTCATAGATCACATTTCACCATATCAGCGAGAAGGAATGAAGAAATAATAATTATTCCAGGCCAGCAAATGCGACCGGCCTAAAATCTTACCGGTGAAAAGCGAGATTTTTCTCGCCAGGAGCAAGATCTTTCTTTAATCTCCATCTGTTTTCGCAGCCAAAAGCCGCGCAAGAAATAACCATCTTATTTTCAGTTTCAATCGAAGAAAAACCAAGGATTTTGACGAAAATAGCGCTGCAATAACTGTTCAGCCTGGTCTAACATCTGTTTACGCACTGAGGTTCACAACAAACGGCCCACGCTTTTGCCAACCAACGTCAGCCATATTGGTTCCGCATAGTTGTGCCGTGCCACGTGATCAACCACGCATTCTAGCCCTCCTATTTCTATGGGATGAAAGTATTGTCTGTCTTGACGTCAGCTTGGTAGTTTCGTATGTTGGTCCAAAGGAGTGTTCTTGATTTCAATATGCCCAACGCCGACGACACTGGTTTCTACGATGTTTCATAGGGCCAACTCTTTTCCCATTCAAAAGTTTGTTGCACATCTTTGCTTGCGTAAAAAATGAAATACTTGCGTAAGAGATGAGATGCCAAATTATCGCGTGATAAATGCCTAATTATTTTTGCGCGATAATCTCATTTTTTACGCATCATATTATGAGTCTCTGCTGACTTATGATTGTTCATCATCGTAAGTCTATATCAGTACAACCTTGGGTCCATGGCTACAATGTGACTGATCAGCTTTTTGTTTGCGCTGTTCCTCCTTTGTTCCTTCTATCTACATAGAATCTTGCTCCGCAGCATTACGAACCCTCTTGAACCTTGGCAACTTCATAACGGATCAAGACTAGAGTATACGTTAAACGGCAGTAGTTCATGGCCGAAGCATTGCTAGGTCAAACCCAGTTTGAAACACCTCCAATCTATTTTCCAGTTGATTAACACGCAATGGAAATAGTAAAGTCTTGGCTTAGGCCGAAATCATATGAAAGATTCTCGCAAGTGCAAGCAGGTGGCGTCGTGCCCAAATCTAGGGATCTGGGGCGAATGTGTCATTTTCATAACTAGCCTCGAGTTGCTTCTGTTGAGCTAGGGAAACTTTGAAACTGTTCCAAATAAATCTAAGAAAGCATTATTTGTATAGTCTTAATCGTATCATCAAATAAATATGGTTTTAGATATATTCGCTCTTGTTCAATTACAGGGCCAAGGCGACAGACGTCTCGTTATTCAGGATACACTGGAAAGGAACAAAGGCCATCCAGCTTGCGTTCGAACCCGCCGAGAGAAAGAGAGGACATTCGTTTCTTCTTCAAGGATGACACACATCAATCAATGAAGGATAATAAATCACAGAATAAAAACATGGCGTATGAAGCACATGAATCGAGACGGAGTTCGCATGACCAACAGCAGAGTGAATATGACAGGTGTGTTACTTACTTTTATCTACTTCCATTTTTGTTTCCCGTTGCTTTTACGTGAGGTGAGTTGCTCTTGGTTGGAACGTACGAGATTTGTATTGGGGAAAGACGTGTTAGAGATTTTTGTGAATTTCTCTCTGAAACAAAAAGGGCATGTTTCAATAGAAATCCGATACCTTGAACACTCGCGTGTATAAATTACAATTTTGCAAGTTCGCAAGGGGTCTTGCAGAAGTAATATAACAACTTATTATTAGTATTTATCGAATGGTAGTTTGATTTTGCGATTTCAAGCTGCCGGTAGCCTGTGTTCCAGATCTCTTGAAAAGAAAGGAAAGTCCAACCCTAACCCTAACCCTAGGTTCTTGTAGGTTGTAGCTTTTACGTTCGAGTCTTTGCAGCTCTCGAAGGGAGTTGCTTGCCCTTCGACAGCGTAAGGATGTTAAAATCAAGTTGCATAATGCGTATCACATAAAGTTCGTTAAAAACAGTTTTCAACTTTGAGCAAACACTCGCAACGATTAATTCTTGCAACTTTTTATTCCAGCAACAATTTCTGGCAATTCGGCACGCTGCATCAAAGTTTAACGATTTTGTTTTTATTATTCTAGATTACGAGATCAATGCATGTACGCGATGAATGAGCTAGAAACGTTACGGCGCAAACATCAAGAAATCGTAAATCGCTGTGATTTATCAGTACAAGAAGCTGAATATTATAGGAAACAACATAAAGCCGTTCTTGCAAAGTGTGATCAACTTGTTCGAGAGGCACATGCTTTACGAGGTATCTTATATTAGATGCTTCCTACTCTCTTTCTCTTGCAGATTTTTTTTAGCTACAATTGACATGATTTTATTGAAAATTTTTATCAAAATGTTAGTTAGTTTGTTAGTTATTTCTAGTTTTCCTTCTGGCATTCCATTACAGATATTTTTCGCGCCATCGTCTATTAAGGCCTTGATTAATTCTTAGATGTTTCAGTATGATTTGTTGCAGTAATGCTGGATATAAATTAGTTTTTTTTATTTCTTCCAATTAATGTATTTGCGAATTGATTTCTTCATTTGCTCCAATCATTACCATGCGAATATCTTCTGAATGTAGACTTCCAATTGCAGCTCAGTATGACAATGCTCTTACCGGAAAAGCCAAACTTCAACAAGATTATGAAGAAATTGTCCTTTTACGAGAACGCGAAAAAATGGAGAAAGAAAATGCTTCATATACGAGCACCCGTCGAAGCAGTATCGACACAAATCTTGATGATAGCAATAATAGTAACAATGAAAATAGCGAATTACGAGAAGAAGGGTTGCGAGAGAAGCTTGACGATATTCAAGTCGATTACGCTATTGTTACGAGTAAACTTAATAAGCTGGATGAAGAGTCGGCGAAAGCGAGCGAAAAATACGAATTATTGGCGCACGAAAGAGACGTACTGGCGATGGAATGTGATGAATTACGACAACAATGTACGGCAGCGATACGAGAATACGACAAAGCGTTACGAGAACGAGATGATGCTATACAGTCATCGTTAAAAGCAGACCAAAAACTGAAAATGGCTTTGAAAGAAAGCGAAATGAATTATCGAATGCGGCATTCTAAAGAAATAGCGAAATTGCAAGACGAACGAAACGCCGCATTGAACGAATACAGATTAGTGATGAGCGAAAGGGATTCGGTTCATCGTGATATCGAAAAGCTTCAAGATGATCTCGCAAATTCGCAAAAAATGGTTACGACACATCTCGAAGAAAAAGAGAAAATTCAACACGAAGCTGAATGCCTCCGACAAGAAATTAACACCGTTTTAATTGATCGGGATCAGGCTGTGAAGGAGTCTTATGGCTTGAAAGAGAGGCTCGAAGAGACGATACAAGACAGGGATAATATATTGAAGCAATTTGAGGAACTGCGTCAGGAATTTGAAATGAAAAAGCAAGAGAGAGATGCCGCACGGAAAGAACGGAGTGAAGCGATTTCTCATCGTGACAAAATTTTAAAAGAATGCTTTGAAGTTAAACAGTTATTTGAAGCGCCGATTGAAAATATTGAGAAACACAACCAGCTTTTGAAATGTCGATTCGAGGCTCTTTCAAAAGAGCTGACCGAGGCATGGAAAGCTGCTGAAGTAGCGATGTTAAGAAGAGACTTTGCATTCAAGGAGAGGAATAAGATCGTGCGGGAGAAACAAGAGTTGGGAGACAAATGCAGTTTGGTTGTTGCTGAACGTGATCGGATCACAGATGAACTTATTACGATGCAGAATAAATACGAAGTGCTTAGGGTAAGGAAGACGTAAATACATTAGCATCTGTTATGATAATTAAAGACAATAGACCTTTTAGCTATGCAGCCGAAGAGTCTGGATCGAGCGTTATACATTTTTATACACGAGATTTGATCGAGTGGCGCTAGAGCTTCTATCACTATTGTGCACATTCAAAAATTCTACAAAATGTAGCAAAGTATCGTTCGATTGAGCTTCTTTTTCAGAATAAATAAAAGGTCTGTTAAAAGTGGACTTTTTCACAGAGTATCTCAAACTAGGACATTTTAAAATCTCTATCAGGTCCCTGGGTCAAAGTTTGTTTCAAAGATGCAAAGTTTCTGTTACTTGCCCGATGTGAATAGCGCTGAATGGTAAAAGATTCTTTATCTATGTGCATTATTTTAAAGTTTTTAGGCCTAAGCCCCGTAGTTTTCCAAGTAGGAAATCCCTAAAAAGGAATGTTAGGAGTCATGAGGTAAACAGGTACTTGGTTTTATTTCAGACGCAATATAGCAAAGCATTGAGGGAACTGGTAAGCATAAAGAGATGTCGGGATGTCAATCTTATAAAAGCTGATGGATTGGATATGCGTGTTAGCACTGATTCAGCTATTGACACTGAATCAAATGTAAGTTTTTCATTTGTTAGCATATCGTTTCTGCTGTAACCAACACAATCCCAGTTTCATAAACGAACCAGAAATACTTGAAACGCATATTGAACCTAATTAAGCACGAAAGAGAGGGTAAACACGCATAGGCACAGTTTCTGTTACATATTTAGCATTTTTACATTGTTCACTTCAGCGTTCAAACATTTGTTTGGACCGAAGCTGTGATTCCATCATAATTCTATTGATGAAGGCAAAAGATAGAGTCAGCTTTTTCACTGTTTAATTATGAGTCCCAGTTAAGCAACGTTTACCGCAGGGATGCACGGGACTCAGCGTCATAAGTCTGGTGGAAGACCAGTAGTCGTTCAAGGTGGGTGAGGGTCGAGACAAGATTCGGTTAGAAGTATGCTTTATACTTACTTCATCTTTTGCTCATTTCCATAGGAATATGAACTGGAAACAGTAGAACTGGAAAGGGTACGTATCCAATGGAAGGAACATTGATAGTACTTGAAGTATGAAGGAGACTTGACTTGGTTCAGTAGTTGAAGTCCAAATACGCTTGTGCTGAAATGGCGGCCAGGAACTTTTTACAAAGATGCATTCTTATTTTTAATCTGTAGGATCGTTAATGATTCGTTATTAGAAGGTAGTGCATCTTGCGAAAAAGCTATCTACTACTACGTCAAGTTGATTGAAAAGAGACAAGCATTTGAAAGGCCAGCCTGCGACCAACGGGTAGACCCATTCACCAAAGGCAGAAAGGATTACAAGACAAAATACAAAAGCTTGCTACGGTCACCGAATTAATTATTTTAGACTGCATACACAAGATGCTGGCACATTTTTAAAACGGTTAGAAAATGTGATGGACAGGCCTTCTGTTCACACGAAAATGGCACATTTTTTGCCGGCAGATTTTAGAAACAGTGAATTTTGGAAATGGAACTCTAGCCAGCACATTTTGAAAATGGCATCGAGTGAACGCTCGAAGTTGATGAAAGCGGAACATTTTTCGACGCTTTCAATGCAAGGATAGTGGATTCTTAACGTGTGGGATGATTTGATCGGTAGCGAATTCTTTGGAGGACTGCAACGAGTTTTTTTTGCTGCCACTTTCCCATCGTTTGTAAATTGTGCCGGTATCGCGTGAACGCAGTCTAAACCCTGCATTCAAATTATATGTGGAACACGTCTCAACAAACACAGCATCAATCAAGTTTCCAGAAATCTAGAATCAATGATAGCAAGCTTCTGCTTTTTGTTTCGTAAACTCTCTTTAGGATAATGGGTCTGCTCTTAGGTTATGCCAAGCTTGACTAGTATGCTTATCTCACAATTCTTGGCTCATGTTTCCAAGTAAGGAAAAATCCTAGAAAAGCTTTGTTTACCAAATGTTAATCGTTTTTAAATCCAATTTCAGACGTCCAAGGATGAGGATTTTGGATTTACAATTGGAGGCGGGATTGAATCTCCACTTGACCCAAATGATTTGTCCATTTTTGTTACTGAAGTGATGCAAGATGGGATAGCTGCTGGAAAATTAAGGTTAGTGATAATTCATTTAGGCCTGTTCATCCTTCTCCGTTTTGGTTATGATCCGTTTGGGATTTATCGAAGCTACCCGTTCACACCGCTTCATTTTTGTGCAAAAACGGAGGGAAATAACATCCATTGTCATCAGTCAGATTGTTTGGCATCGGTAATTATTTTGCGTCCTCGCAAATCTCATGTGACATCTAAATTTGACAGACGTTATTTTAACACAGCGGTTATATATATATTTGTTTTATTATTTTGATAAGGAGAATGGTAATGAGAAAGCTTAGTAAAATTACGAAATTGATTCAGTTCAAGGCTCATTCGATTTTCGTTGTTAAACATGCATTGCGGATCCATATCTTTTTTGGCTTTTATTAGATATGCTTGTAAGTATTTTGTTTTATACATGTATAGCTATTTTATATCTTTTTTATGCCAACATTGCAAATAAAGTGTTATTAATGATAATGATAATAATAATAATGTTTTGGCAAGCTTTGATTTTCATATTTGACTAATACAATAAACAAAGAAGACAGGGAAAAGCTCTTTAATGCTGCAATCCAGCGAAAACCATCGTTTAAATTCATGGATAATAAACAGCGATTTGTATTTCTAATGCAAACAAACGATAAACAGCTGTCATTATTAATTCCAAAGTTCATTGAAAAATGCCGAAATAATGTGGACCAGATCAAACAGGAATTATAGCGTCAAAACTAGCTTTAAAGACCCATTGCTAACCATGATCCTTTGTGCGCCGAATGGGATCAAGACAAGGGCAATTTAGGCCAAAAATGACTTTCAGATAACACAAAAGTCGACTTTGGCGCCACGAAGGATCACGGTTAGCAATGGGTCTTTAATCAACTGCGTATTTTTCATCGTGTTTGTTGCTGTTTGTGTTTTCTGTACTAGTTTCTGTTTTGTTTATTCTCGTAATAGCTGTATTTAGACATACAAATGTATTTTTGTGATAGGCTATTATGAGATATAAAAATTCTGAAAAAATTCTGAAAATTCATGCTGTTTGAAATGGTAACATGCCTGCAAAGGACCCTGGAACACAATGTCTCTTTAATGATTTCTCCTTGCTTTTATTACAATGTCATCTTTTTTGTTTTTATACAGGGTAAACGATTGTCTTCTGAAAGTCAATGAAATCGATTTATTAAACGTCAGCTCACAATTCGCAAACCAAGCATTACAAGGATCCAATTTCCTCAGTTTGGTAGGTTGTCATTTTAAAAGCCCTTTTAATAACCCCTTTTCTTTTACATTAAGTGATTCCCAGGGGGTTGCGTGAAGTGCTATGTCAAAGATACATGAAGTGCTATGTTGAAGATACAGAGAGAAAGGAATACTTCAGCATTCCTTTCTCTCTGTATCTTCAACAAAGCACTTCTCGTTGTTCGAAGGGCCACACCGAGCCCTTCTGTTCTGATTTAGACCAGCCATTTAGGCCAGGTTTTTCTTGTAACATCGTGAGTATTCTTGTATATATTTGACCTTAGCATTTATAGCTACAATCACTGAGCCAAATTTGAATGAAAGTATTGAAAATAAGACCCATCCATGTACACTGTACTAGTCGGCTTTGGATCTCCGACAACACTTTTTTTTAACGGATTTTTTTCTCGTTTACGTTGTTTCTGTTAATTCGTAATAATATTTTCTTCGATCTTTCAAATGATTTTATTCTGAAGCTGTGTAAATGTTCTGGAGCCGTTGCATAACAACTTTATGCCTAACAGATCAAAATTGTACCAATACTTCTTAAACGTGGTATTAAAGGTCATAAGTTTGCCTCAATTTTTTCACCCATTTTTTTGATGGAATATATACGATGTGTTAACTAATCCACCATAAAAAATAGACAGAAAGGAGAATATAAAAATACAATTGTTTATAAAAAGATGTTGTTTTTATATGAAATATATATGATTTATATGTATGATCAATTTAAGAATATATCGCAAGGCTCTAATGTTTCAATATTTAAGCGACCATGTCTTATTTTGTGATGTTTTTTTCTCGACAGAGCATTCTGCGAAAGCGTCAATGTCGCCAAAGAACAGCAGTTCAAAGAGTAAAACTGATTCGAACAGAAGACAAAGGTATTTATATGTTATATTCATTATGATAGTTTTCATTATATTTTGATGTCAAACTGTTTAACTGAAGTCGAACGTCTTTTAGTTCATCTTGAACACCATTTTTTCATGACCATGACTTTTGGATCAAAACTGTTCCTTTGTTGTCTTGTAAACATGAAAAAGGAACATTCACAATAACCCTTTCACCCCCGGAAGGGCCATATGACCCAACAGTATTCATTGAGAACTGAAAATTTTTCAGGGGGTAAAGCATTTGGAATTTTGATTGATTTGAAAAGTTATGCACATTGCATTTATCTATTGCTTACTGAATCACTGATTATGATACCCCCTTGAAAACTACAATCTACATTAGGTTTTCGTGTTAAGCTTAATTTTAGCCGGGCGTGAAAGGGATAAACTGAATCGTTTATGCCTTGTACACAAACATGAATACCGTAGAGGCCTCCGCTCTAATAAGCCCCTCCTCTCTGAGCCAAAATTTTAAGTAATCTCCTCTCACAATTAAGCTTCCCCCCACTTATTTCAAACTCCAGAGGCTACCAAAGATTTTCAATTTATTTAGATAAACGAGTTTGCATGTTAATGGTGATATGGCTCGGGATAAAACTGTGTCGAAGTTACGTATTTGACTTGTTAAATTGTATGTTGAACCTGCAAGGTATGGGGTAAAAGAAGTAAAAAGCTATCATATGTTTGTTATTTGATTTTGTGAGCAAGCCTCCCTTCTCTTTTAAGACCCCCTGGAGAGTCCTGAATTAGATAAACTCCCCCCAAGGGTTTCATAGAGCTTTCATGGTGTTTACAGCACTGCTTCGAATGTGGAGGTACAGTGTGTGTCCTTGCCATACAAGAGCATAATAATTTATTCTTTTGATTATCACAAGTCAGCAGCGCTTTCTAAAACGTAATCTTGACGGTAGATTTGTCTCAAATTTTCGTCAGAACTTGGCTTGAGTATTGACAGTGGATTACATATTAAACGAATAGAGCCAGGAAGTATAGCGGCAGAAGATGAGACATTGTCGATAGGAGACAAAATATTAATCGTGAGTAGTCCCTCTTTTTTGGTTATTAAACCAAAAGATTGATGATTCAAACGTGCAATATGAAAGCAGTGCTTTTTGCTATTAATTTTGCATGTAAGAATAGTAATTTGTCAAGTCCATCGACTCCGTCATCTTTTCATCAAATCGAAATGTTGAACAGCAAACATTGATTGCTTTCCTTCAAGGTCCATAGTATAAATTGAGAGCAAGTACTATATGATTCAAAGAAACGCTAAGATTTAACACACACTGGGGCCTTTCGGACTCGTGTCCTCATCAGAGTTTGAATCGAAATCAGACACTGATTAGGACACAAGTCCGAAAGGCCTCATTGTATTAAATCTTAGTATCTTTTGTCATCCAGCCTCTCTATATGAAATTTCTAGTCATAATTCTTACCAAGTTTTTTTTATTTAAAGAAATATATATCAAGAGGCTTTATTTTAGAGAGTAGCTCATCTTCTTCAGTACCAGAAGCAGTTTTATCCAATAACAGCAATTTCCTGAGATACCCAAAGGTTGATCTTTCTTCCCATGGCTCCTTAGCCTGCTAACTATCAAGGGCTGTAAGGCTCACTCAAATGCTGTATTAATTGGCATATATCTGGGACAGAATTTCTTCCCAAATTTTCATTCCTATAGAAGTTTATAGTGCTCAGTCAGCTTTCATACTTACTAGTTGATGTGTGGTACCCCCTGCCGAAACACCATTTGTATCTTATTTTACGGTTTTGGAGATGTTGCGTCGAGTGTGAAATGTAATTTGATATTCGATTATCTTTTCAGATAAATGGCAGCCAAATTGAGAATATCCCATACAAAGATGCAAGAACATTACTTAAAAGGAGCATCGTAAGCCTTACAATCTTAAAAGCAAGTGCAAGCACTGCATCAAGCCACCGAAGCCTAGCAAACCCTTTAATCGAACAAGACAAAGAATCAGAAACACGGTCATGTGATGCTGAAAAGAGCCAATCGAGTCCCTTCTTTCCACAAAGAAATCGGTGTCCCTCGGCTTCAGTTTCAATGCCGAGTAAGATTCCTGAGTATCCTGGCTCGTCGCATTCTCGGCGGAGCTCGGTGATGAGTGGCTCGTCGATAAGTTCACAGACTAACTTATCGCCCGACAGAGCCCGACGGAATACGATAACTGAAAGTGAGCGACTGAAATTTTTACGAGATATTAATCAGCTTGACGAGATATTACGAGAAAATTCAGACAGAGCTTCCTTTGCTGGAAGATCATCGGAAGGTCAACTTAGCGATGTTGAACGGGACGATAGACTAAAGGGGCAAAGAAGTGCCTGGCCCCCGAGCCCACCTTCCCAGCCCCATAGATCGAATTCGTATATGTCAGCTGTGGTGTCACCTAGAGTCGCCTATGATGCAGCGAGTAACGAAGCTAGTTTGCATTCAGACACTAATTCTCGGCTATTAAGACCTTCCTCGGCGCCTGGTTCTCGGGTTTACGTAAGCAGTCGTCGAACTGATTTGCTTCTACAGAATGGCACATCACCGAGACGAATCACGAACTGGCCTGACTCTGCAGCGCAAGGATATAGCTTACCGAAAAACGTAGGCCGACAAATGCGCCGACAAAGACCGATGCTACCGAGCACGTTATATAATACGCTACAAAACACTTCGAAAACAGTTGGGCATCAAAAAGGGCGGTCCTACAGTGATAGTGAGCCGAGACATGGCGATCCATTGTCGTTGAATCAAATAAAAGTCGGGCGAGGACATTATAAATCGACGAGTTCTCATGCATCGTCAACGTCGTCAGTTTCATCAGGATTTACGAATTCACACAGTTTTATCAAACCTGTTTATGAAGAAGACCCAAGGTACGCTGTTTTGTGATATTTCTTTTCCTGATAGGCGAAATCAGACGTTGTTTATACCCACTTCAAGTCAAATGGCCAGTTGATATCCAGAAAGTTTAGGACATGAGACCTTATGATTGATTTAATTCAAACTATGTTGCTTGTTAGAAGACCAGTAACTAATATGATAATGGTGATCATTTATCTTATAGATTGAGATGTATTAATGAATTCAGGGTATTGAGACAAAGAACAACTACTTGTTCTTTTGACAACGTGGTTTTCTGGCTTTGGAAACTTTGGAGGCGTCGTAAAAACTGTAGAACCTTAGTTGAATTCTGTAACTGTAGGCTGTGTCGAACTGAAGTTTACATTATTCTCACTTGATGTTGCAGGGAAGGTGAGCAACGTATCGTGGTAATTGAGAAAGGAATTTACCCCCTGGGAATATCAATCGGCGAGGGAACAAAAGGAGGAGTCTTTGTTACCATGGTAAATGAAAATAGTGTTGCTGCTGCAGCTGGATTACAATATGGCGACCAGCTTCTTGAGGTATGGTTCAAACTTGCTGACTTCGAATAAAATTTGGCCAAACTTTTGATTTCGCGGTGAAAGCTGTCATTAATTCAACTTCTTTGAGATGCCATTATTTCGACATAAAGACATATATGAATGTGAAAAAAATTTGTAAGAAATGGAGGCAAAGAACCAAGACTTTGGATCAGCACACTAAGGCCTTTTGAACTTATGTTCTTTTCAGAGTGTGACCAACATTTGAAAGTGAAATCTATCGTACAAATTTTTAGTATTTTACCTACCAAATATATGAATGTGAAAATGTGTTTCAATGCTAAAATTTGTATACAGAACAAGATCCTAGTATGAAAGTACAAAATCTCATGCCACAAAAGACTTCTGCTTGGGCGCCTCTTATCTTCAAATGGTGGATTATATCTTACCATGCTTTACTATTTCAGTTCAATGGCATCAATTTGCGATCAGCAACACATGAGCAAGCAGCATTGATATTGAAACAGTCAGCTGATACTGTCACTGTTACTGTCCTTGCACAATACAATCCTCATAGTAAGTATCTTTGCGTGTTAAGTATGCATTCATACACGTAAACCCTTCTGCAAGTTTGATCTTTTTTGTTTTTTTGTTTTTTTTATATATAATCTCATAAAAATACAACAACTACACAATTACACAACTACACAACTACATAACTACGAAAGATTACAAATAACGATGCCACAAGGAGAACGGAAATACATATCAACCCTGTGGCCATTTAACATATAATTATAAATCTAAACATAAGGAAATTATCTAATATAAATCTAAGGCTACATACATACAAGGGAAAGATGTGTCCATGTGTTGGGGTTTGCAGCAGAGATTTAAAAGCGCTTAGTCGTGTGAATGAATTTCAGGGTAGCCTCTATGAGTCGTTTATTAACATCAAATGGTAACCTTTCATTGCCATACAGAATGAGTTCAATTAACAATTCATTTGAGAGGTTAGAAATGTCACAAGGAGGCAAAATTGCGTTGAGACCATTGAGAAGCTCGCGTCTAGGTTCTTCATAAGATTGGCAAAGCAGCAGGTAATGTTCCGTGTCCTCAACACCATCGTTTGCAGGACACATCGGGTCTATTGTGTCTCTAAAATTTTGTTTTGTGAGGTTTATGTTTTCAGGGATTTCACGAAAGTCTGCTTAGCCATGTAAACATACTCTTCTTGTTGTGTATTGTCGTTATGAGTATAGAGAGAGCCTTGTGCTTTTGGAACATTGAAGTCTGATGATGAAGCACGTAGAACTGCTTCAAAACGTCAATGACAATTCAACCATGGACTAGTCAACATCATATTTTCTATTTTCATCGGATGTCTTAACTTGCTATTGTCTTAAACTTGGAATTGTCAAACTTGTCTCAATATTGGAATTGTCAAACTTGGAATGAATATAAATATGATTATGGTCGCAATTTCTGTATTCCGTTTTAGGGATTCAGAGACGAAAATTTGAGCTAGAAAAGTTGTATTTCTTCCTCTTGTCAGATAGCTCATATCTGAAACTTTCCTTTCTTTTTTGAATGAAAAGGGCATGCCTGTAAAAGTGAAATTGTTTCTTAATATCCTTGCCTCTCAAAATTGTCCTCAGACCATGGCCTGTCAGACCTCTGAATATACACAGGAATGTGCTATTCTCTAGGCTTGGTCTGTTTTGGAAGATTTCCGTAAACTAAGATTAGTTCAGAATTTTCCCATACCTATTGTCTGAATTTCCTTGACATTGCTTAATTTCAAGGGAGAATGCGAGGCCATCATGAGGTTTGATTGGTTGTTGGATTTGGAATTGGGGGGGGGGGTACATCTCTCTACAAACGAGGGTCAGGTTCTCTAATTTAGATGGCCCTTTCAGCTTGTAACTTCTAGGCTGATAGGAGAGCAAGGCTATTTTGTGTGACAGGAACTAAACTTAGCTGAACTTGTTGAACAAAGATGTTTTATTATAGTTACAAAGTGGAGATATTGCAGTTTCACTTTTCTTTCTGCAATTTCTTTGTAGAACTTATGGACGCTGAGGAGCCAGGTACTAAGTGAGTAGTATTATCAATTGCTTACTTTACTTACATTTGTTGTTACATGCTCGTTCAGTTGTTCACTGTGAGCACAGTGCTCTACTTTCCGAGAGAACAGCCTGAATTTCCAATTGCCTTGAAACGATAGGCTTGTACTGTTTTCAGCATTACTAATGGCTCAAGAACGACTAATTACTCCACAGCGGCCGTTATTGCAGATGAAGCAGACGTGAACACAATATGTAAACGAAGATATTGATTATAAATGAAATATTAAAAAAGCAAACTTTTTACGAATAGTGAAGCAAATGATTCTTTAGTACAAAATTGTCTAACTGTAAATATCGTCCAGGTTTAGAGCTAATATGAAACTTCAAAATGCTTTCAACCATTTTCCCGTCGTAAAAGATATAATTCTTTCTTTTCAAGGAGTTCACAAGAGGAGAGTTCACAAAGTACACCAAAACAGAAACGCAAATCAACGAATGCTTCGGTTGTATCATCACATACGAAGCAGAACTCGGCAGTTTCAACTACAACAACTGTTCCTACTTATGAACAACCGTGGTAGGTAATTTTTTTGTTAAGGATATTTTAGAATGATGATCGATAGGACACTTAACTGTGTTATGACCACTACAAATTAAAAGATAGTCAAGATCTAATGTAAAGTTTGGCCTAATACCATTCAAGGACCACTACAAATTAAAAGATAGTCAAGATCTAATGTATAGTTTGGCCTAGTGCCATTCAAGGACCACTACAAATTAAAAGATAGTCAAGATCTAATGTATAGTTTGGCCCAATACCATTCAAGGCATGTATGGTTTGCAACTTTTTTAAAACCATCTTCTCATGAAGGCGAGTCCAATTGTACGTAGTTTTAGCAAGTTACTTCTTTAGTTACGCATTCAGAATCAGGCGTGAAAAAACACAGACCCTAGTTTTAGCAAGTTACTTCTTTAGTTACGCATTCAGAATCAGGCGTGAAAAAACACAGACCCTATTTGTAAAGCATCAAATCACGTCTCTAACACTTATGTAGTCCGTTACAAAGATCTTTGGCAATTTTATCGAAAGAGGCCATTTCTCGTTATTAACTGCAATTTACCAAAGACAAACCTCGTTGAGGGGAAGGGGGCAGAGAAATGATAGCCACAGGTGAACAAGGGCAAATCTTGTGAAAGAATGGATTCAGGTTCTGAAAGACGAAGCGATTTGCCTTAATGAAGAATAGATTTCACACTTCATAGTGAACTTAGTCAAATACAAATAAACAGAGATAGCAAAACATTGCAGTCGGATTCATTGAATGTGTGAAATTTATTCTCAGGGCTGTCAGGTCGCTTGTGTGTTGCAAATCGAACAGAACTGCTTTGCTTGTTGTACAAAATCCTCCCATCTCATCATTTTCGGCTAGATATTATTACAACCCTTGTTGACAACCGAGGTACTGAAACCCTTATCCAAAATTTATCATTTTACAGCTCAGTTACGCACGTCATTTTATTAAATATTTAACTGGTCAACCTCAGGACCCAGTATGGCCTAATGATAAATAGTAGCTCATGATACATTTCAAAACGGCAATTCTTCAAACATAACTGATTGCACTGATCATGAACTTTACATTTAGTTACAAATGACGCTCATTGACTCACAAAACTACTCTACAAAGATTCCCACTTATACGAAAGTACCCCACAAAGTACCCTACGAAAGTACCCTACAAAGATTCCCAAAATTCCCACTTACGTTGACTGTGAAGTCTCAATAACTCGTAATTTCTAAAATCCTTCATTCACAGTGAAAACACAAGTCCCCTTGAGGAAACCCCTGCGGAGGAGGCTCGCCAGGTTACGTTCAAGAAACCGACTGGCAGTACTTTACTTGGCATAAGCATCGTCGGTGGTAATGCAGTTGGGGTATTTGTGTCTGAAATTGAAAAGGAATGTATCGCAGCACTGCAGGGTGGCTTGAGAATTGGAGATCGTATTCTTAAGGTATTTATCTAAGTCACCGGAGTTGGCCAAAGTTTACCTTGATGCTTACGAAACTACTCTACAAAGATTCCCACTTAGGCGAAAGTACCTTACAAAGTACCCTACGAAAGAACCCTACAAAGGTTCCCAAAGATTCCCAAAATTCCCACTTACTTTGACTATGAAATCTCAATAACTCGTAATTTTTAAAATCCTTCATTCACAGTGAAGACACAAGTCCCCTCGAGCCAACCCCAAGAGCTATGATTGTTAGGCTAGCTTTTCATTGATCAAATTGCCAACATTTAGTGGTATGCAAGGGACATGTGCTTTTTTGTGGTTTTCATGCCGAAAAGAAAAGATGTCATTGTTTGAAAGATATTTGATGATTTAGTCTAAAACTTTTGAATTTTTGAATGTTTTTCAAGTTTTCAATCCAAGAAGAGAGTCTGCATTTTGAAAGTTGACAACGTGAAAAGTATACATGCTTTTGAATGTATTCATTACTTTTTTCATGGGAATTATTAACGTTAGCTTCAAATACGTAGTTTCTGGATAAAAACAAGGTGATTTTCTGATGTGGAAAAATAGTTACCTTCAGTTCATAAGCTCAGAACGGCTGATGATTTTAAAGAAACTTACTTCAGGTTGGCACATTCTTTTGCGGCTCGTAGTATTATCATTTTTTGTAGGTAGCCGAATCAGTACTGCCTTGAAAGATTTTGATCAAAGAATGCCTCTGGTCGCGTGTAAAGCAGTTGTTCACAGATAAACACAGTAGTATTAAGTAGAATACTGGCACTTTGATGCGAATTTTGTTTGGCACGACGTTTCGCGCATAGCCTGTTATCAAGTCCAAGATTTGATAAAAAGAAAAGAATTTAACACCATTTAACTAAAAATCTCCAATGTATGAATGCTTCTTTTCCATGTTATTCAGTTAAATGGCGTCTCATTCGTGAACAAAACTGCAGAACAGGCCATGTTAGAACTTGGTAAACCATCAGAGACCGTTCAGATGCTTGTTCAGTATGATTTTACAGGTAAATATGGGTTACATCTTCAACGCTTTGTCTGATTTTTGCCGTTTGGCACACAACTTGAATTTATCTACCTATTTCTTAAAGGACCAGTCCGGGGTTGGAATGATTAATGCTACGAAAGAAACATATCATCTGCTGACGCAAGTTCTTACCTTTGTTTCATATTCTGATACTTCCAACGGCTGCCAGTTCCACAAACGTTTTGGCAATTTAGGCCGCATCTTGTCTCTTTGTCGCCATTTTTCTTGCAAGTGCACATGATAAAGAGGCTAGCAACGATTAAGAGGCAACAAAACAATAGGACAGCCTCGTTTTTGTTTGCATGATATGACATCATTTCGCTCAGATCGCTTGATTGAATACATAATTTCACAAGAAGGAGGCGAGAAATTGTGGGAAACAGTTTGATACACCATTCATAACAGTATTATCCTGTATTTTCTCATGCAGCATACCAACCCTTGACTTGTCCTTTAATGATTTTTCATTAATTTTTGCCATCTCATAAATTCAAGTGGTAATGTGCAGGCAAATTTTATGGATATATTAATAAGCTTCTTCACTCATGTTATATATTCATGATAAAATGAGCTGTCATATTATTGAAACTGTAACCTCAAATTTTTGTTATTTTACAGGTTTCAGAAAAAGCCAAGAACAAGCAGGAGACTCGTTCTATGTCAGGTAAATGTGAATACATACCTAAATTTATTCCATAAGTTTGAAAGGCAGCCTTTGGAATAATTGTTCGTGAAGTTTTCCACCAGCAAGGGGCAGTTGCCACGTTGAGCTATCCCCTTAGGTTGTACCCAAATGTTACGAGAAAGTATCACTTCTTAGTGTTTCTTCTTCATGTGTGGCTTAGGATTTAGTTCCATGATTTTAGTGACTTCCAGTGTTATTGCATTGCTTCTCAGTTAAGCCTGGTTCACACTAGGTCATTTGGGTCGCTAAGCTCGTGCAGAAAGACCCAAAAAGCAAGGGATTGAAACTCTGAGTCTTTGTCTTTTGGGTCTTTTTGCACGAACCTAACAACCCAAACGACCTATTGTGAACCTAACCTTAGTGTTTGCAAATTTTGGAAAGACTGCATACTTTTATCTTATTTCCCGGTTTTTCGGGTATTGTTTACAGAATTTTTTCCAATCCTTCGGGTGGTACGTTCTGCCCTGACTTGTGTTCCCTGATTCGTGCAAGTCCGTACGATGGAAATCTTAGTAGCTCCCTGGATTTTCTCTCCTGACGTTTCTTATTGAGTACGACACAGAGATGGATACCTTTTACCTGAAAGAAGGTTCGTTCAGATATTTTCGTTCTGTTTAATTTCAGGGCTTTGTTTGATCGCACTGCTCATAGCAAGGAAGAACTCAGTTTCAAGAAAGGTGAAATATTGTTTGTAACTAATACATTATACCAAGGAAAACTTGGAGTGTGGAAGGCGTGCTTACTATCAGAAGATGACGAGCAACAAAAGAAAGAACATGGAACGATACCAAGTAAAACAAAGTAAGTTTTGTACCTATTCTTTGAAAATTTTGGTAAATGAGATTGTGTTTTCAGCCTAGTCGCCTGATACATAAGATTGTGTAACGTATTGGACACCATTCAGTTGCACGTTTTTTGCGTACAGACCATGAGGTAGTCATTTTCTGTTGTTCCATGTGGTATCGTCCCTGCAGTGCCGTAAAGTTGTATAGTACTTAGAAGGTATCGTAGTTTGTAACATGTATTGTAATATTTGAGATGAATAAAAGAAGCCTTTCTTGCGACTGAGAGATCTTGCTTAGATATGATCAGAAGTTAATCGAAGTGTTTAGTTATGTCGGTTAATCTCTATGTTCTCCCAAAAGGTACACCTTCTTTGTTCACTCGTTGCTGCTTTCTGTGAAACCCGACAAAAATCTCCATCGATGACAAATTTTTGTCGTCTTCGTGTGAGAAGATAGCTTTGAGGAAGGCGTTTGTTTTGCAATTATGGCTCGAAGAAACATTCAATGAAGTGCTGATGATGGCAAGTTTTATGATACACCAGTCCTGGAAAACTGCTTTTTGTGGCGTTTCATGCTTGGTCATTTTGAGAAAAGATTTTGCATGATTTAGGCCTGATTGTATAGGCGATATTGAATCACTATGAGGCTAATCCATTTGTGCAAGTGTATGGAAATGAGTCGTAGTTGTGACGGTATTCCTTCACTCAAAAAGCGAAGCTAGGCCATGTATTGAGTCTAGTAAGATACACTGTAAATAGAACACAGCTTTTAATTCCCTCCTTCACGTTTTTCATGTTTTTATTTACAGAGCAGAGCAAGAAGTATTATTACGAAGATGCTCCGTATACAGTGATGATAAAATGAAAATGCGACATAGCTTCTTTCGAAGAAGTAAAAAAGGATCACATGGCTATTCAATCAGCCATTCTCGCGAAAGTAGTGACTCACGTGGAGACGAGGCTGGCAGTAGTATTGGCAGTAATTCAATGGCATTTGCAAACGGTATGTTTCTGGACGTATTACTTCAATTCCATGTTTCTCTTTTTCTCGTGTGATTAATATATGGTTCCGCACTATATACTCTTCATTTGCGTATTTACTTTTTTGTTTGGTTTAACTCGTTTTTGCTCCAAAGTGGCTTTGAGAAACGGTCTCATTTGTATTGATGATGAAGCTGTATTAAAGTCTCGCACTGCTGATGTTTGTTTATATCTCTTTATCTCTTTTTATTTCAAAAGAAACGTTTGTCTTTGTCTCATTTCCTAAACAATTTGGTATTTCCGAAAACGGAACCTCTGTAGCAAGTCTATCTTTGCATTAAGATGGCACATTCCAAGTTCACCGATTTTTGCTTTTACTTAATCTTCACAAGTCATATGGCTTTCATAGTCAGTTTAATTGTTTTGCCGCTGACTTTTTCATGCAAAAAATCTGACTATTTGACTGAAAAAGTTTTTTCTGTTTTAGCAAAATGGTAGCAGACTGGTGTCGTTATTTTCATCGTTTTTAATTTGTTTTGAGTGAGCTTGTCAGGATTTCTAGCCACTGAAAGCTGATTTAGGCCCATCCAGGCATGGGACCCATAGTTTGACGTCCCTTCCGAAGAACGGCGAGATGAGTTGCGAGGTCAGGCCTCTGAGGTCACCCGTCCGGAGTTTGACCTCACTCACCTGATAAAGACTGCATAAGCCATCCGGCGACTTACCCAGCAAAATTGTTAATAAATTATATCTCTTCTTATTTTTTGTTTATATCCGTTAATGGATGTTGATCTTATAATTTGCTGTTTTTTTATAGATGCAGATTTACCAGCATACCAGCCAGTCCAACGGCTTGATAGTAAGTACACATATAGAAAAGTAATCAATCAATGTTTCATCGAATCTTTAACAATCTCAATAATTTGATTTTTCTACTGATAGTCAACTTTGATTTTGTTTAATTATGTTAATCATCACCTGAACATTATGTAGGGATGGTTTGTAATACTGGAAGTGAAGAAATAACTCTTTCATAAGTCCTTTGTAGCAAGTATAGCCAAGGGTACGTAGTTAGCTAGAAATGTGCCATAAAAAAGGATTAAAGATCATTATAAATATTGAGAAAAAAAGAAATCTAATTACAAATGCACACTATAATAAAAATCTAAAAGTTATGATGTAGTTTAAAAACGCCCCCAGTTTAAAATTGCAGGAATGGCATTTAAAAGGTCAATGCAACCTTGTTTCCATAATAGTCCCACAAGAGGTGCCTATGAAAGAAAAGTTTTCACAGAAGAAAGGAAAAATGATGTTTATTGCTCTAAAGTTGGCAGTAATGCAGCAGTTTTTTGATATTGTTGATGGATGCCACTGTTACAGCTTTTAGAAATTTAAAGATATATGTATAGGGGCTTATTTTCTCGATTTTGAAGATCTTTAAAGAATTTCTCCCTGATCATATGCTTGATCAAGAAGAAATATGTGGGTCAAAATCTACCTTGATAGCTATATGTGTATTCCTATTTCTAGGCCATTACTTGCGTCCGGTTGTTGTTCTTGGTCCGCATGCTGAACCTGTTTGTGACAAGCTGGTCATGGAATGGCCTTACAAATTCGCTCGAGCATTACCAGGTAAACACAAGGAATGAAATATTTTTGGGAGTAATTCAATCCGGGCCCATTGGCGAGCCTAAGTTTATAAATACACAGCCAAAGTCCAAAGGATTTTTCTTGTATCTCTCGAGTTTTATTGAGTTCTAGGGATGTTAGAGCACCTTTTTAGGGTCCAAGAGTCGTTGCCGTTCCTTATGTAGCATCCTCCTTTTACTGACCATTCTCTGAACAATTCTGCTTTGAGTTACCAATGTAATCGTTAGCATTTTGATAAGAAATCTTTTAGCTCTGTTGCAACTCTACTTATATTGATATAGATAAAAACACGTAATCTTGAAATGTATTTGATGGTTGGAAGATTTTCTTTAGCATTGAACAACAAAGTTCTTGAATTACTTTAAATGCAGTGAGGAAATATTTGGTCTTCTATTTTTCAGAAATGGTTCGTTCACCGCGGGAATCAGTAGAAAAAGACGTTGAATCTGGTTTATATATAGATTTCTCATTATCAAGACGAGGCAGTTTTGCTTGTATAACTCAATCTAAAATTAAAGATGTTATGCAAAAGGTATTTGTGTACTTTTGTTCGCTTTGTGCCCTTATTATTCAGTCGCACTTTGAAGGGAACATGAGTTCAAAAGGTCTTAACATGCTCATTTAAAGGTCATGTTTCTTTGCGTTCATTTTCTTACAAATTTTTAGTATCTTTTCCTGTCAAATATTTCAGTTTCATATATTTGATTCACTCTATACAATTTATATATAATTCACTGAACTAAGAAATAACTAAAGTACAATGAAAAATATTACAGAAAATTAATACAATATACAAATACAAGGAGGTCTAAATAAATTGTATGGAGCGAATTAGTTAAAGGAGGAGCTCTCTCAATAGGTAAACTAATCGAGGAGAGAGCCCCCCTAAATAGATAAATATATGTTTCCTAGACAGGCAACCTTCATCCAAGGCAACTAAACTGGTATACAGGATAATATGTATGCCGTTGTTTGGAGTACCTTGTTTGGCATCGTTATGGGAATTCCTTTTATTGAATCCGACACCTTGTTAGGGATATACCAAATTACTGAAAAAGCTGTAACTCTAGCCCTAGTCATGGTCACAACTATGCCTTAGTTAATTCTGTGTAACTTAAAGTTTATACGCATTTTGACAAGTAATATTTCGCTCTATTTACTGAGTAAACATTCTGTGTAACTTAAAGGGTTTGTGCAAGGCTACAAGCCTGCATTTGCACAGAGCAGAAAATTTTAGAAATAGCCCATTGAAATTGATGACCCTTACGTATTGTTAATAATCGATAGCTAAAGAAACAATGCTATGTTTGCGCACTTTCTTTGTTCTATTTATAGAGAAGCCTATTTACCATTGCACACTCCCTTTAAAGTATATACGCATTTTGACAATCAATATTTCGCGCTTTTTACAGAGTAAACATTGTCTTCTTGACGTAAATCCAACTTCACTGGAAAGACTAATGCCACTTGGGCTGCATCCAATTGTCATCTTGCTGAAATACAAATCACATAAGCAAATCAGGTAACTAATTTTGATATCTTGCATTTCATGATGTTGCCTTTAGATGAAATGTGAATGGCATTCATATTGAGGACTCACGTCCTTCCTCACCATTAATGTCAACATTTGATGTAATTTTTGTTTTGTTAACTATAACTTTTTTCAATTGATAAATAAAATCGTCTAAAATTGCACCCTTTATTTGCTATATATATAGTCCTATCTGGCTATTTGGAGCCACCCGTGCGAGAGTCATCAGTCCTTGCGTCGGATTATTCCACATTTCTTTCTGATTTTCGTAAAAGCAGACACAAAAGTTAACTCAGTTATTCAATTACATACACTAATGTTCTTTGATTCTTGTTGATATTATTTTTATATTCCGCAGGGAATTACGAGACGGTCATTACATTCGAGAAAAAATCAACTCAAAAGAAGCTAAAGATCTCTTTGAGCAAAATGCGAAATTTGAAAAAGAGTTCAAGCATCATATTGCCGGTAAGTTCCTTTTTTAGGAATCGAGAGGGAGTCTATACGTCAACCTTGCCAATCCTTGCTTATGTTTCGTGCTGTCATTAGGGTTTCTGATTGGTAATTCCAAACCTTCGAAATTCTGAAGTTGGAAGTATATTTCTCCCAATATGAAGCAAAAAAAAGATCTTTAAAATAGAAGGTTTCTGAATTAACCGCGGCAAAAACGGTATTGTCTTCAAAGTCTGCCAAACCGTCTGGCCTTTGGAGTGGAACGTTCGGAAACCTTTCATACCTACCAAGTCTACCATTCTGAGACTTTCCGAGTCTACCAAACACAAGTTTCCACTGTACTAAGTCTAGCGTTTTTTGGAATTGATACAAATCAAATGCACTCATTTTCTTGTTCATGCGGTGTGTGTGATTGCTGTACAGCAGTTTTAAATCGAAGAGGTCGTGCTACAAGTTTGAAAGTCTTGTCAGCATGACATTGCCAAGATGATACCTCAAATCTGATTTGCTTGCAGTAAAAACGTGTTATATATGCGGGAAGTTATCTTGAAAAGAGTCCCTACGCATTCGTTGAAATAAAAATTGGAGCAGCTTCGGGGACGCCGATTGGAGTTCTTCGAGTCTCCTGGTAGTATCGGGATCATTGTGGTGGTACAGTTTATTACTTTCCAATAGGAGATTGCCCGATCACCTGATCCGACCCGCAATTTAAAGAAACGAATAACAGTGGTCGTACGATGGTATGTAAGCGCCGATGCCCGTGTGCCCGTTACAAAACGTGCACATGTTTCTCCCATAAGAAAGTTACTACGCTTTTGGCATTATCATTGACCATCCAGCTTAGGCCTTACCTGTGTCTGTTTCTATTTGCTGAAAGTTCATTTAGAGTTTTATCCACGCATTCGTGGAATGCTAAAACACGCGTGTTTTCTTTCAGCTGTTATCAGTGGCAACACGCTGAACAGTATTTGCTCGCAACTCAACGATCGTGTTCAAGAAGAGCAAGCGAAGGCATTGTGGGTTGATGACGAGTTCAGTAAATTTGCACGATAGATCAGTGAAATGAATGCAAACACACTCAGAATTCTTGGACCTTGAAGTGCTAGACAAATGGACGGCAACATTACCTTGTGAGGTAATGTGTATTTTTGTCGGGGACTGGAGAATTAAGCCAAACTTTACCTATCGGAGATGGAAAGACCTTTTAGCTATTCTATAAAAGAGCCTGGATCGAGCGTTATTTTTATACATTTTTATATAGGAGGTTCGACTGAGTAGCGTTAGAGCATCTATCACAGTTGTGCACATTCGAAAATTCTACAGAATGTAGCAAAGTGTCGTTCGATTCTGATTTTTTTCGGAATAGCTAAAAGGTCTATTGATAGATTAGGCATCTGGGAAAGCGTTAGCAAGCAAGGTAGTTACTGTGATAAGAAGGTTTAGCGTCAGAATACACGCCCCGCTAACCAGGAGACCTTTTAGGTATTCTTCAAATGATTCTCGATAGTGCAATGTTTTCAACATATGCGATAGGCTCAAATGATTTGCTTCTGGACAGTTCCACACCAAACCATCCAAATGCTCCCATAGTGCTTTACTCCCATCGTCATTGTGTCGTCCTGTTGCGATGTGATGGTACAAAACTAATGGCAGCTTACGATATGAAAGTATCAGGGAGTGGTCCCTTTAATCCTGAGTACCAGGGTGGAGGATAATGTTGCAAAATTAGGGAAAATTTCATACCCCATCTTAACAAAGAAACAGTTTACGTGCCCCACTATTTTCAGCAAAATGTTTTAGTACCCCCATCTAGAAGTCTCTGCGCATAAAACATAGGTCTATGGACAGAGACCAAGTTGTCCCAAGCGATTTTTAAACCTTTCAAGTGATTCATCATTTCCAGGTGTCTATTAATTTTTCTTCTTTGATCAACGCATTCATCCAAATTTTTTCAAAAAAATAGTTTTGTACCAAAAAAATTGCTCCTAATATTTTCTTACCCCCACAAAAAGTGGCAAAAAGTTTAATGCTCCTGAAAAAATCCTCCCTCCCCCCCACGGCACCTAGGATTTGAAATGACCGCTCCCTTAGACCCATAGCATGGTTTGGCTTTAGTTTGGAACTGTCGGTCCCTCTTTAACTATTTGTGTGATGTTTCTCTGAGTGACAAAGGCTCTTTTAGTCAACTTTAACTGTCAAGTCTAATTATTTTGAATTGAGTCAAATAAATAGATAAGCCAGTGTTTCTTTGCCAAACTCCACAGTAAACGAGAAATAGTTCACGTCCAGGTTCGGATTCGGATATTTTAGAACTTGTAAGATATTTCGACATCTATCTATGGCAACAGTTAACCCTCGATTTGAGGGCTGAAATACGATACCACCCACTATCTATATTATAAGAATTCACATAATTAGCCCTCCCCCTTAACGTGGCAGCCTGCTAATAGCCAGTGAAAACCGACTAATGTTAAGCTTGCTTCTAACCCTGGAATCTGTAAAAAGGCGGAACAGTGCAGCGGGAAATTGCGGAACCGGGAATGCAAACCTTTCATGAAGGATATCTTATGCAGCAAAACATTAGCTACAACTTTAGGCATGGCAATGACACCCGAATTTCAGAGGTACACGCCACGTCCTTTGCAGTTGAAACTATTGCCTACCTTGGAAATGATCTGAGGTAGTTTTTACCGCAAAGTACACACAGTCAAGGACTCTTTCTATCTATAATAAACAAATTAGTCGTTGGACTGGCGATAATTACAACGATAGGCTTTGCAAAACGTATACTTAAAAAGTTTGGTTGCTGAACAGGATAGATCCATAATTGCTTTATCATAGTTATCCAGCGAATTGTATTTTTTGAGCCATTTTTTTCTACATCAGTGATGATGATGATAATGATGATGACGATGACCATGCTATAGTAATTTTTTTTGAACGCATATAGTCTTTAAGGTCCCAGATTCTTCGCTTCCTTCGATGTCTGTTTCCCGGTTCCTGGTTCCCCATTTTATTGCCTGTATGACCCCGTGTCACAGAATCTTGGTTCACATTTCAGCACTTGTAGTGATTAAGAAGTGGGACGGAGTGGTTTGTCTGATATTTTGCGTTTGATGATAGTATCATTTTGAGTGCTAATTCTTGAAGATTAGTTTTAGTTCAAAGGCTAATGTTCGTAAGAACCTCGATTTCTTGAAGACCGTTTTCAAGTCATACTAAGCCCTAGTTTAAGGAGAGTGATTGATTTGAAATCCTAAGATTTGTTTGTACCCAATTTCATGCCCATAGGAAGCACTGGCAGGGGGTGCTCAAGGCCCCCAATAATTTCTAAAACAATTATGCTAAATCACAAACATATGTCTGATGGATTGTTCTCTATTGTTTCTGAAGATAGGCCCCTTGTCAGCAGCTGCCTCCTACGTCCTACATTCAATTTTATCGACTTCTCCAGCAGGTTATCCCACACGCCTATTGTCGAGTTGTTCCCAGACTCTTATGATTGTGCAAAAATGGTTTTTTCAGTAATTTATTTTTAAGTGGGCTGGACGGATTTCAAGGCATTTAACGCTAGTTTAGGCCCACTGTGCATGCTGCATCCAGGCAAGGACTAGACTTATTGCCTGGAGCCCCTTGTTTCCCCTATGCTCTTTGCTTTGATGATTGCGCTTCGGTCAACAGATTACCCTTTCATGTTAGGAAAGGTTTACCACAGGGATACAGGGGACTCATCTTCATAAGTCTCGCATTGGACCCCTACTTTTTCACGTCCCTTTCGAAAGACAGTAAAGTGAGCTGTGAAGTCAAGCCTTGTAGAGGTCACCCAGCCGGAGTTTGACCTCACTCAACTAAGCTTAACTTTGTTTAAGCGGCTCGGCCACTCACCCCACAAATTTTGTACCCACTCGATTGTGCACCCCAACAGGAGCAAGGCTTACTGAAGAGAACTACAATGAAATTTTGTTCAGTTCAATTATCTATTGTATGCATGCTTATCTTTTATACGTATGAGCGTATATTATGAGACTGTCTTGCTATTTATACTGTATATCGGTATCTCCCGCGTAGCTGTCGACTGCCTCTTTTTAACTTGGCTATTTTATTTCGATTTGATAGCGTGGCTACATAATCATGCGATAACAGTTTAGACTGATCTTTTTTGTGTAAATAGGTGAGTTATGAAAGTAGATTAGGATTCTTAGAACCGAGCAACTCTGTTATAGAAAGATATATTTTCATGAGTATGTCAAGTGTGTAAATTTCAATCTCTCTTTAAGGTTGCAGTAAACGTTTGTAGGCCAAGAGAATGTCGATTTTCGTATTTCCTCAAATCTCAGGAGCCCAGGTTTTTGGGAAACACAAAGATGCCATAGAACTAAGTGGTAAATTTGTGGATCATCTGCTCAAATATTCCGTGTTCCGTCTTTGGAAGTCCTGAAATATTTTCTTAAGTGACAGAAACTTCAGTTTTTCTTGAGTCCTTTGAATCTGACACGAAGAGGCATTTCAGTTGGCTTTCTGAATGGCTAATTTCAATCAAATTGCACATTCTTGATTCAGCTTTAAAGCAGGAACGAACAGTACGTAAATTTATCATTTTTTCGAGATGACACATAACAACAATTTTTTGGTCCCAAGACAAATACGATTCTTGCTTCGAGCCTTGCCAAAATTAACAAAAATCAATACCAGTACATGTCATACTCCAAGGTAACATACTACTATCCATTTCTGTTGCACTACTAATTAAAAACATTTCATTCGGGTTATGGCCCATTCCCTCTGCATGGATCCTCAGCGACTTTATATCCTTGAAGCAAGCTCTTTTCCGTGATTCCGAATTTTCCAAATCAGCAAAACACAGAACGCAGTAAAACGGACGACTAGAATTATGCCTGTCTCTGTGGTGGACTGCTTGGAAGTATAAACTGCGGAACCGCTCTGGACATTTACGTTCCACGAAACAAGCCAGCGGGAACAGCTGATAAAAATGTAGCAAATAATCTTCACGCTTGTCAAAATATTCTCCACAGGGGCAGTTGCATTTCTTGTGGCAGTTCTTCATATGTATCCTCCATACGCTTTTCGAACTGAATTCTTTATCCGGGCAAAATTGGCAGAAATGTTTCCCATTTGTGGTCTGAAGCGCGTTGCGTTTCGAAGGTTTCTTTCGAGACTGCGAGCGCAAGGTTAAACTTTGCACGATTTTTGTATCATTATCAAGTTCATTGAAAATATCGTAGTTATACAGTTTCAGATACCCTTCATTGTTCTCCTTGGACTCAGAACTTGATGGGTTTTTGCCAAAACCGTCTGTGGAAATAAGTTCCAGTTTCGGCAAGCTGGGTGCCTTACTTTCGTTTTCGCCAATAGGACTTACTGAGCTGCTTAGAGGAGCCTCTAACGCATGTAGGAACTTCTGCTTGTCGGTTAGCGGGAACATATTTGCAAAATCAACTATGCTTTTCTGTTCATTGTCGTTCAACGACACTCCCATCATATCTGCATTTATCTCAGGGTTTTGAGTGCGTTCTTGCATAGTAGGAGTTGCTATGGATACTTTTTGATGCTCGTCAGGATCTTGTTGATCGTAGTTTCCAGTCTGTGCCTCATCAGACAGTTCGTCTTGTGTACTTCCCTTAGAGCCTAGTTTTGCAAGGAGATCATCCAGAGTTGTGTTAAAGGACCCTTGACTCTCAATCTCGTTGGCCTCATTCACGTTTAGACCTCCCTCGTGTTCTGCTCCAGTGTTATCTGAAGTTCCCGTCCGGCCTTCGTCGTCCTCTCTTCCCTTTTCAAAACCTATCTTAGTGTTTTCCTCACTATTCGACCTTTCTCTAAACAGAAATTCTTGGTTTTCCGCATTGTTATCATTGAAGCTTTGTTTGCGGCTTCTTACAGTCCATGTTTCGTAATTTCCACTGCCTTCTGTCAAGCTGCCCCTACTTATTAGGCCTTCTTGTCTACACTCTGTTCTTGCTTCCCTGCCCCCACCATTGTCTAGGGAGAATGTCTCTTTTACCCCAGTGGGAATGTCTTCAGTAGTAATTTGCTCCAAGAAACTTTCTCCTTCCTTGTCTTTTTGTTTTAGGAAAATCAGATTAGCAATTTCGGTCTTCCTATTAGAATCGTTCTGATTGGATCTTAATTTCGCAGGTGCAGTTCCAATCCTTTCTTTTCGAAGCATTCCGATCTTTCCATTGACATTCTCATTTTCTTCTTTCACCCTGTTCTGCGTTTTTGCTTTAGCATCGTCTGCATCGGATCTTCCAATTATCTTTTTGACGAAGCAATCGCTACAGATAAAAGGCGAATCACTTTCAAGGCAACTGCATTTTACTGACCCATTTTGCAAGAATTTCAGCTCTTTAGGTTCAGGTGGGTTTTTCACCTTGTTGGCCTGGCTTCGGCCATCTTCAAACTCGTTATCTACGCGAGCTACCGTAGCACAGGATGGACAATACTGCTCAAAATGGTCCAAGCATTGCTCGTTCATGTTATCTTTTGATTCCATGGTTAGTGGAGTTCTTGGGCGTGCGGGCCATTTCGAAGTTATCTGCTCATCCTCGTGATAATATCGTGACATGCAAATTTCACAAATGTGCATCACCTCAACTTGCCTTTGTCTACCATGACCAGTACTTGGCCAGCTCCTACGCAATTTAGCTGATTCTAGCAAATCACCTTCATAGCGCCCATTGCCATGACGCTTTCTGCAGTTTTCACAGACAGACTCGTACAACATAGGGTATTTATTGTCATGCTGTCTATGAGGAGGCAATCTATGTGGCGTACTGTCATTACTTGTTGTTTGAAACACACGGTACGCGGTGATGTTACTGCTCGTGGTTCGAAATCTACCTGGTGCTTGTCCGTTTTGATGTTCAGATCGCCTTCCTGGACCAAATTCATTACCATTGCGGACGTTGCCTTTCCATTTTGGTTTCTCCTTACTCCGTGTTTCTTCGTAATACAACGATGGGTTAGTTGATTCTGCAAAGCTTAGCCTTTGCCCCGCAACAATATGGTCTCTCGTGTGGAAAGCACTTGAACGACCATCGTCCCTTGATTCGTTATGCAGGAGTAGCAGTCGTAAATCGTAATCTGAGACGAAATCTTTCATGTTTGCGAGTATCGAAAATAACTCTTCATGCTGGCCAGGTTTTGTCTGCACTAAGAAAATGTTCTTACGTTTTCGAAGTTTATTTTTCAAGGAAATATTGCCGTTTAAATCATGTTCACGGATGTTCACTCCACCGTTGATGAAATTATTCATGATATAAGCAATCAAGCTCGCTTCTGTCGCACCACGCGCGCTTGTCAAACATTCATGTTCGCATATCCATGGTGCAAAATTTGGTCTGTCATGCTCTTTCAATGAAGGGTTAACGAAAGTATGCAGCGTTGTGTGTGCGGCATCATTTTTGGCAATGATGTTGTTATAAACAAAGTTAACGAATCCGTTGCGATTGTCATCCCAAGTTATGAAGATGTCTCCCATTATGAAATTATCACGCTTTCTTCTTCACTTTTACTGTGGATAAATTCTTTGCAATATCAAGTGTTCTGTGTCCTAAAACAGAAAGAAAAGTCGCTAAAGGCATTTTGGAAGTTCAGGAAAGGTTTTTTGTGACTCATTATGGAAGCGATGTTGTTCGAGTCCCGTGTTTCCCGGCTTTATTTCTCTGGTTTTTGCTGATGTTGCTTCGGTCAAGAAGAACTGGTAAGATAGCTCTATGACAAAATCTAGCCATGTTTAGTTGCCAGTTCAAGCCAAAATAAAGATGGACCAGTTTCTAGTTAAACAACTTCTACCACACACCCATGACAAAGATAGCCTGCGAGATTTCCGCTCTTTGCTCCTCCTCTCCGTCTCCCTCCGCAGAGACAGTAGAGGCTGCACGCAGGCTGTGACAAAGAACATCTGTGATCCGGGGTTCTCTTTTCTGACTATAAAAAGCAGAGTGTTTGGTTGCTTTTACCAAACTGTGTGCACCATAAAAGTCCATAGCGACGAGTTTTATTTCTTAATACGATTTCAAAACCAAAAGAAGTTGAACTTTAGATTAATAAGTTGAATTAATATTTGGCGTGCCGCCTGAAAAAGAAACGAGGAAAGTAGCGCTTTATATCCTGACAGATCGTTGCTTACTTATTTTCATTCACTTTTAATTCCTTTGCCCCTTCTGCGGGATCTAGTAATATGGTAAAATTTAATTTGATTTCGTCGTTTTTATTGAAGATAAAACATGGGTTTGGAAACGCAAGTTTATTAAGAATTTCATTTTCGATGAAGATTGGTCACTCTAGAAAGTAAACGACAATATGAAAGAGTCGTTGTCACCCAGGGTGCTTTACAGGCGCAATACACTGTCAGACTATACGAAAGTCACATTTGGATTGAGGCAAACTTTAGACAGTACAGTAATTCCACTGAAAGCATGGGTTGTTGGACACCGCAGTTATGTTTCAGTGTATTTACTGCTGTGTAGGACAAATTGCACCCTTCTGTTGAGGAGGTTTGAATTTTTCTTCCTTGTCCTCTCCTTCGTGGTAGCAAATAATTTTATCTTCCGTAGAAGAACAAAGTAGTGGCATTGAAGCACAACTGGAGTGCCTAATCACCCATGCTGAAAGACGAGCCAAATGAAGTTAAAAATTTCTGTCAGTTAATCTTCTGCAGCAAGGCTCCATACTTCCAATTTTGATTTTTAGACAGTCTCGAATTGCTGCGTCTGCGCAAATGACCATGGGTAACCGTGGCTCTTTATCGCCCATATTCAACGCTCTATGAATTGTGACGAATAAAGAAGTAGCAATCCGTCAATTCTGCTTGCGGAGAAATGAGATCATATCATCTCTCTCTCAAGCCTCCCACTTCTGCACAACCTATATCAAAGAAAGCACCCCGCCTTTCTTTGCTGGACATGTTAACATAGTAACTTGAAAATCAATGGTTTTTGGATTGGCACCGGGCGGGAGGGGGGGGGGGGTACTTGACTATGAATGTTACTCAACGTGAATCTAGACTTTTGACAGAAGGATCCATTTGCGTGACAGAATTTTTCAAGAATTTCGAACCGTTTTGCATGAATTTCAGGAAGTTTCATAACCATGACTATGAATTTTGTCCATTTGAGGATGCAACTGCAAGGTCTATTCAAATTTCATCAGTTGTAACAAATATTCTAAAAAAGCTACCTACCTATCAGAATCATATACGGAATTCAGGTGAAAAACCCACCCATATGAATGGCACGTCCAGTATCAGTTAACGATTAAGTACCCCCCCCCCCCAAGGGGAGGCAGGGGTTAACTGCTTATGGAAAGAGTTGTCCAGTCTAAACGTGGATCCACGCTGATGTGAAACAAGAGAAATAATCTTAATTGTAATTGCACCTACAATAATATAAATGTATGCACTGTAATCATTTTGACCGAAGAGTAGCAAATCCCCAGACGACGATTTGCCTATTAAGGTGGTTGTCTACCATTAAAAACTTTTGTCATTTTCTTAAAATCTGCTATCTTGGGAGCAATTCTAGTAACATATTTTGTTTCTTGGCCACTCATATTTCATATATACAGAATTTCATGCATGAGCAATTCCGCATAAATTAGCATAATTAACTTAAAGCTTCCAAACTTTAAACAAATACTGTTGCTAGACTGTTTCAAATAACCTCTTGAAAACTATGGAGAGGCAATGTCTAATGATTTAGGCATGGCATCCACCAATTTTTCTTTTGACAAATCTCTTAAGGTGGTAGCTGTACATAGGTAAATGTTGATACTGACAAAAAATGTTGCTGCGGCAAACATAAATTTTGGAATAATTACATGGGTATGCATAATTCTGAAATATTTTTTGGTGCTTACTCTGCCCAAATGTATGCTTAACATGATGTGAAACTCTCACTGTGAAATCTTAAGTTGTTTTTGACCAGTATTTGTTCAAAATTTGAAAATACCTCCAAAATTGATTTTTGAGAAAACTGAGTTTAAAAATTGTGTTTCCATTCTTGTGTTATTCTGAAGCAAAACTGCCTGCAGAATATGAATCCCCTCCCTCTGCTTCCTTCTCAGCATCAATGTAACCCTTTTTGGTGGCCCTCAACATCTTCCTTCTCTTTTTGCCTATTTCAGAAGACTTTTTGTCACTGCTATCAATGCGCTTCTTGTCTCTCTGGGTTGCGCCTAACATAAAGTATTTGCCAACTGGTATGTCTAACTTCTTGTAAACATCACCAAGTCTCAAAGAACCATCATTATATGCAATAACAGCTGAATTTGTTGCAAGCTGCAATGTCTCTCTGCCCACGAAGATTTCCTTTGGGCATTTCTGCCATAAAACTGCATTAAATGCCTCATTAGCATTTTGCGTCTGGCCGTGGAGGCATTTTCCTAAAAGTTCATCAGCACTAAGGTCCCTGAAAATTGGCTCCAATAATCTTTTGATACATACTGGCAAATTCAGCTTTTTCTTGTACAGAGATGTACCCTTTAGTTTGTCTGATTGCCATTTGCACCAGCCCTCTGGCTCTCTGGGACAAAATTGGTGGCGGACCTCTTCCTTTGTAATATCACTACAGTGGTATAGCACTGCACCCACTGCCTTTTTCATACTAAAAAGAGAATGGGTATTTTGCCTGATGGCCATGCCATAATAATTCTGCAAGGTATTGATGGCCTTGTCAGTTAGCCTTCCTTTTCCAAGAATCTTCTTTCCATCTTCTAATACTTTCCCTCTGTGGTTGTTTCGCAATAAACGTAGCCTGGTGCCAAGTCGTTTCTGTACGTGTCCCACACACTCAAGTTTCTGTGGAACCATATCACCATAAGGATTTGAATTCTTTACTTTTGAAAAAGCTTCTGTGTCACCATCCCAAATATACCAGCGAAAACGAAGATTGTGTGTCTCAACTGATCTTTGAAACATGGCCACAGCACCATCTGCCTCCATGGCACCAGCAGACTTTTTATGATTGATACTGCACTTGTGGTTTAGCTTCCATTCATCATATGCAGGGGTGCCTTCTCTACTCTTCCAAATCCTACAACCCATGCAATGCTTTGACATAATTTGAAAATCTATCACTTTTCCTTCTTTTGATGCAGCAATAACAGCACCATTCAATGATGCATAGCCTCTCTTCTGCCATGTACCATCAATTGTAACTTGACAGTCATTGATTTCAGCACTCTTATCTTCCTTTACCTCATCAGCAGCTCTAGCCATGCTCTTATTGGCAACATCTTCATAAGCTCCAAATAGATCATCAGAGATTGAGGCAAATGCTTTCTTTGCCATTGGCGGGGGCATATTCATACAGGAATTAAACATTTTCATTGCCTCATGCCCCTTACCAATTTCCCGAAAAGCAATAGTAGCTAAGGTGTTCACAGTGTGTCTGTTTTGAATCATTTTTTTCTATCTTTGGTGATGTATAGGTGTTAATACACCACAAACAGCTGCTGCAAGAAATCTTGAATTTCTGGGAAAAGCCCATTCTTTCATTGTCAAGATGCTGAAGAACAACATTGGGATTCTTTGCCCTGCAAGTTGCACAATGCTTGGAAACTACTTCAATAACATATTTGAGAATCGAGAAATTCATCAGAAAGAAAAAATTATCGTTTCCTTCTATGTCTCCATCCTCTAATCTGATCTTTTTTGCACTCCTTGAGAGTGGAGTACCATCGTCAGCCTTTCGTTTTTCCTGACGATGAGGTGTAGTTTGGTCTTCTTGCTTCTGCTTTCGACCCTTCTTTTTGTTGCCAGATGCATATTGGTTGCCACGAAATGACTTCGCAGATGCTCTGTTCTTGTTCTTTTTATTCCCCATAACATTAAAGCTTAGAAAACCTTGATTGTATAATTATTTGAACAAAACTCCTTCACGATTGCAAATGAAATGTTTCACAGCAAACAAGATGGCCTAAAATGACAGAGAACCTGCTGTCTAGCCTCAATTGCCGGCAAAACCAAGCATCATCAGAACGAGATATATTCATAATAATAAACATAAACTTAAATTCAAGCACCTTGGTGATTCAGGGGTTCTCATAGCCCCTAAAATAAGCACATATTTTTTTGAAAAAAGAGCAAAAGTGGTTGCTAAGGCGTTGCTAAGCAAAAGTATCAATACCTCAGTTGAAACAATTGCCAATAGCATGGAAAGGAAGTAAAGCACGGGAATAAGGTTTTCACCCACATATTCTCCAGTCTTCAGACTATATTCTTAACTTGAATTTTATTTTTGTCAAAAATTGGCCTGTAATGGTAGACAACCACCTTAATTGAATGTTTCAGATTTGTTTCCAATCAACTGAATCCCTGCAATCTTGGATTTGAGAGCAAAAGTTACAGTTTTCTTGTACCGTATTTGTAGTATTTATGAACGTTATGAACGTCTGTGTTTAAATGTCCATTTGGAGGAAGCTCTTCCTCTTTTCCCCTGAAAATTTTTGAGCTGTGCACGGCCATATTCCTTCCTGATTTCTATCGAAAGAGGACTGAAATATATAGCTATCTGAAAGCTATCATTTTACTTCTGTCCTATAGGCTGATTTCCTCGTTCCTCTTTGCAGGTGTTCTGAAGTTTACATGTAGTGTTGTTTTCCCCCAAAGAATCTGATGGCAGAATTGTTTCCTTTGAAGCGACAACTTACCTCGGTAAAGCTCCCAAGTATTACCTTAGGTTGCAAAGTTAGATTTTTATGAAAAGGAATTCAGCTTCAAAGGCAATCGATACAGAAAACAAATACACTGAATATTGAGCATTGGATTTCCATTTTCATCATACCTTCTTGTTTTTGCATTTCAAATCACATGACCTACATATTGATTTTGTTTTATTTTCCAACTGGCCGACTAGCTGCTTGGAACCCCCTTGGAACGAACTATTAATGGAGAGATTACTAACACAGCCCCATTCTTATTATGCTTCCAGCATTGTGAAGTTTTCCTTCTCTTTAAAACTATCAATGCTAAATTCATTTTCAACTGCAAATGCAAAGGCAAAACTGACCTAACGTCTCCTGGCAGTCCCTTCTTATGGCAGTCCTGCTTCCTCTAATCTCTCGTTTCTGTTTTTGCAGGAATTGCAATGTAGTTTCCTGCGAGATTTGTCTTGGAAACTGTATGAAATTCACAAATCTTTCTTCAAAACACAGTAGATAGCAACAATATATTGAGACCTACCTCGACGTCCTTTGCTTCATCACTATCTGTTGTCCTTTCGCAGTTTTGGGGTAGTTCCGTAAACTCATTCGAAGACTTCAATTTGACCTGATGACCATCTAAAACTGATGAAATCTCCAAATTCTGTTGGAAAATGAAGTGTTGGATTAGAACGGATTTTGAGTACGGCTTCAATCTTAATCTCTGACGATGATACTGTTCAGTCTGACCGTCGTAGAATAAAGTAAAAGTATTCAAATTTGAAATAGATACCCTTTACCAATGCTTGAGGTTTTGAACTTTGAAGATCCCATACGCAGTAATCTTTGCGAAACAACAGTTCGCTTTAACTATGAGTTATGTGAATGTCCCATCTGCCAGCCCCTTCGCTGTGCTACTGTTTCATCCTAAACTGTAGGCAGTATCTTCATGTCATTTCGTCTTTCTTTCTTGTACACCCTTCAAGTATATATAGAGACATGTACTGTTGACTTGACAACATTATACGGGAACATGAAGTCCATGCTGCAGTGTTTGAGCGTAGAGGACGGGGGATGCAATGGAGATTAAAACTATTCAACGTTTCAGCAACAAGACGCGGATGAAACTGCTTACATTTCCAAAATTTTGGATTGTCCCACCCGTGGGAAATTTAAAAGATTTTATTTAGGGGTGTGTCATCCAAGTTTCGGAAACATCCCCATTTTTTAGATCAATGAGTACACGACTTTGAATACATTTTCGAAATTGCGTACTTATTTGTCAAGATCTATAAATCTATTTATTTATTCATTCGTTTATCTATCTGTTTACTTATTCATCTGTTTATTTAAAGTAGGTAAAGAGTTGAAAAATATAGGTAAGATTGCAGGCAGTTTAATCACTTGTTACATTATTTACAACTTGGTTCAATAAATGTAAATGCAACGTTTATTCCCCCTCAGTCCGGTCCAATGAGATAGCAGTTTGAAGTGAAGTCCAATCAGATTGCGTCTGATCTGTACCATTTTTATATCGCGTGCTTCACTTGATTCCGTTTAATATTGATTACAGGTTGAAAGCTCGCTAAAACCATACAAGTTTTATCCTGCTAGAAACCCCCCGTGAACACTTGCTTTGTTGTCGAAACTCTCTCTGCAAATATTTGTATCTTATTTGTTTTCATGGCGAAATAGACTTCTCTTCTCTCTAAAGCTAACAAGAGTAATTAGAAATAGGACATCGAAGTTGACAAACGTGTTTAGGCCCTTCAATCTTTCTATTATTCCCTAAGTTTGCCCATCTTCGTCAAGTTCAACATTAGCAGATTGCTTTGAAAGAGCAGGAGTAAGCCTCATTTCAAATACAGTATTGACTTGTACATGTAGATTAACTACCTGATCCCTTCTTTTCATTTCAAATTTTATCACTCCAACTACGACTTATACCAGTACTGTTAAAAACGCATCAACTTTTTTCGGGCAAGGATAAAAGCCGCAAGCAAGCGAATGGAGATAAATAGTAAACTCAGGAGTTGCACCTACATGGTTTAAAATCAACCCATTGCATTTTATGATTTCGACAGGTGCATGGATATTGTTCAGCCAGAGAAAAACTAGCGTACGGAGATGTTTTCTTTGCGCTGTGCGGATTCGAGCACGGCTGCCATTTCCACTGGCCAAAAACTCAGCGAACAAAATTGTCAGACTGAAGGTCAAGGACAACCGCTTCTTTCATCCACATCATTTTTGATGCAGCAATGAGATTGCTTGGACAAATTCATAGAGTTTATTGTCCTGTCCTGGCCAAACCTGTAAACAGTATGTGCATGAGTCGTTGTTGAGCGAGATGCTTGTGATTGCTGTGATAGTCATGTAGCGGAACCAATGATTCTTGTTGTAAGTCTATTGTTTGCTTAGGACACCTTGTGCAATTTCGCCTTCTACCTAAAGTCTTTTTTTGAAATGAAGGCTTCTTACGGATTATTATACTCTTTGTGTAATAGCTTTCTCATCCATCCTTGACCAGCAAATTCTGACATGCCCCATCTTATTAATTGTATTAAATCTTGCTTTGAAATATGTTTGCTTCGAAGCTCTTGGCGAAGCCAAACTGATCTTTGAAAGCTTAGCTCATTTTAATAGGAATCTGAACATGCATACAAGACACCAGACACTTTCTGAACCATATTTCGGTAACTGATCTCGGAAAACAGAAAATATTGATATGTGACAAGCCAGAATTTGACAACAAAGCATGCCACTTTATTTATATTCTTACAAAGAGATAGCATGGGTACCAGAGCCTTTTTGAGGCTCTGGTAAAGAGACATAAAACTGTGCTTTTCCTTCACTGCAGAGGGAACTGGAAATTCGGCAAAACCTCGCATTTACGGTGGCCGAAATGGGCCATCGCTAAAGTTTTTCAAAATCAAGAAAAGTTTTCAAAATCAAGAACAAATCTGTTTGAAATCTTTGTTTTCCTGCCACACACCATAACTTGTTCTATTTATCGAGCCAATCAAAATTTTGTGGCTAAGCTGTGCTGCTCTCGCTGCTCGCTGCACTGGACAGTGAATTTATCAATCATTGTTTCCCTGTGTCTACTGTTTTTAATCCATTTTGAAAAGGAGACTGGTTGCCTCCCAAGCCAAAAGAGAAAAGAAGATGGCGGAACGAAGCTACAAAATATTCCAATGCTAATTCCAAATGTGTTCTAGAACTAAGTGGTAAATATCGATGGTATTGGTTTTATTCTGCTATTAATTCATACGTTCGTCAATCATTGAAGTGTTTTCGTTGTTTAGTTGGCGGCAAAGTAACAAACAGCACTGATAAAGTTTTACTTATTCATGCCAGCTTCTCAGGTTTCAGTATTATTTCATGAAAAGATCCTCGTTGAAAATCAGCACTTGTACAGAATGGCTACCCTCCCCCTGAGCTAGATATATCAAATATAAGAATAATTATAAAATATATCTTTTTGGTGTGGCAAGTACTCTCGAGTACCGAATAATCGTCCCCCCCGCGTATTAATTTTTGAAAAATTTTCCAATCCCCCGCTCTTATTCCAACCCCCCCTTTTATTGATTTTTGGAAAAATGAAATGATATTAGACGTGATTTCTGAATAAACGCAAGAAAAAGTCTCTAGAAGTGCATTCAACAGAACCAGAGTTCAAAAGTAAATGTATCAATAACATACTGTTCACATAAATATATAACAGATACGTGTTTACCTAAGAAAAGGGCTATTTTCTATTTCTCCAGGCATTCCCCCGATTATTCCAACTCCCCCCAATTATTGTTATATCGAACAATTCCAACCCCCCCGATTATTCTCACCCCCCCATTTATTCGGTACTCGAGAGTACTTTTCTAGGAATATTTTGAACAGTTGGATGTTGTATGTGAAATGTATCGTCCTTTTTCTTTTTATAGTTTCATCACAGCTTGATACTTCTGCTTGAAAGAAAAAGAGTGTCAGTTACAAAATGCTTCCAGATGATAATTATATCCCAAAAAACTCTGGTTTCAGGACAATAGAGAAAGTTGGAAAGTTTGTCTTTATCTTAGTTTATCGTTGTTGGAGAGGATGCAGTGCTGGTATTCTCTCATTGATTCTACTATACTGGTTGTATGGAGGAGTTGTGATATTTCTTCTCTTAGCGAGTGCTCTTGTCGGTGCCTTTTATCATTTCCAAGATGGCCTATTGTATTTTCCAGACCAGCCAGAATCATCTCGTTTATATGTTCAATCACCACATAAACTTGGGATTCCTTTTGAAAACCTATACATCAAATGTAAAGATGGTGTTCAAATTAATGTTGTTTTATTGAAACAAGCAGAAAGAAGACTGTCTGTAGCTCCAACAATGATTTATTTTCATGGGAATGCAGGAAATATTGGACATAGGCTTTTAAATGCACATCTTCTTTATATGTACAGTGGATGCAATGTTTTGTTGGTTGAATACAGAGGTTATGGAAAAAGTGAAGGTTCACCTAGTGAAAAAGGTAAAAGCTTTTTGTTTCTTAACAGTGTCAAAAAAACACAGGGCTTAAATCTTTATAAGGGTGTTTGTAAATTTCTATTAGATGTTTCTTTTAGCGAGTGCTCTTGTTGGGGCCTTTTATCATTTCCAAGATGGCCTGTTGTATTTTCCAGACCAGCCAGAACGGGCTTGAAAGTAAGCTTGGGTAGTTTGCTGTAAATCTGTTGTGGCAACTCTCTATAACCAGAGAGACAACAATTTTCTTTCAAGTTGCAGGTTTACTTTAGTTGTTTTTCTGTCACAGGAGTTAACAATTTTTTTTTCTGCAGATTAGGGGTGTTTTTCTTTTGTGGGTTTAGTAAGGCAAATCCATTCTTCATGAGTTTATCAATTTTTATAACACTCTGTGATTTTCTGCAAACCAAGTGTCCCGTAATCATTTCAAAATCCGTCTATTTTTGCAGGCCTATCACTTGATGCAGAAGCAGCATTAGAATTCATTTTAAACAGACAAGATATAGATCATGAGAAAGTGATAGTTTATGGTCGATCCTTAGGAGGTGCTGTTGCAATAGAATTAGCATCCAATGAAGCATATTGCGATGATATATTTGCTCTGATTGTGGAGAATACTTTCACAAGCATACCTGATATTGCTTGTCATATGTTTGTGTGGATTCATAAGCTACCTAAAGTCTGCTATAGAAACCAGGTATGTTATCTCAAAGGTCAAAAAAATTTTAGATCTTACTTTTGGATGGCTACAGGGTGCGTCAATAAAAGGAATCCTTGCTTAAAAATATACTTTTCCCCGAATATCAAAGCAATTGAAATTGTCTCATTTCACTGTCAATATATCCAGCTACATTCCATAATTTACAGGCCTTCAATCAATCACCTTCTTGTGGAGAGAAAGAGTTTTTTCTGGAGAAAGCCCATTTCAAAAAACTGCAACAATGAGTGCAAATGACAAGCAAAATTTCATTGGTTTTTCCTTCCTAACAATAATGACATTTAATCTGTCAACATACACTTGGTCTTCTTGGGAGAGTGGAATCCCCCTGAATATGTTTTTCATACCAGGGGAATTCTTTTTCATTCTCAGAAGATGAACAAAAGCTTGTTCAAATAATTGCTGCAAGATACAGTAGATTTTGGGGAAATTTGCTTGTGATTTTAGCATTTTTTAAAAGGTTTTAACAAGGGATTTTCTCTAGAATATCTCATGTAAAATTAAAACAGAGTGACCCATCTCAGCCATGTAAATTTAAAGATATTCTCAAACAAAACCATGCTAGATGGTATGTATGCAAGCAGCATTGCTTTTATATCTAGGAGGACAATAGACTTTCAAAAGGGAACTTTTATTGACTAAGCCAGAAGATCAAAAATCAACTCATTTATCATAGGGCTCTCAAACCTTTATTGTACTAGCCATGCTACAATTTTCTATGATTTTTTGAGCTGAAAAAACCAGCAATGATTCAATTTTTTACGCAAAGGTTTCCTAGGATTGAGGTGAAAGAATTTGTTGGTGATTTTAAGACTTTTTCAATGGTTTCTTGATGTGACTGTCTTGAAAAAGACCTTGTAGAATCTGAACGGATTGAACGATTTCAGCCAGGGAAAATGCTAAATATGATTTCTCATAAGAAAAAGTCAGCTTGCAACAAGTTCGTGCAAGCTTGAAATGAGCATGATTTTGCCTTGTAGGAGCTTGAAATTGAGTGTGTTGACACAGTTTTTGCCAGTTTGCATGTATGATCAGAGCTTGATCAAGCTTGACAATAATCACATGCTGAAGTCATTCTCAAACATACCACAATCAAGCTTGATTGAGTTTGCCTTCCAGTTAAAAGATACATGTTGCAAGCTAGCGCAAGCAGTGCAAAATTCTTGCTTGAATCAAGCTCTCAAACATACCGAAATCATACTCAAAACAAGTTACGGTTGGCTATTCAAGAAGATATTGCAAAATTTATCAAAAAAATGCACCCTGTTCAGTTTGATAGTTCAACAAACCTACAAGTATTTGCTAATAATTTTTGTTTTTGTTTTTTGTAGTTTCTTTCATTGGAGAAAATAAAGTCATTATCAGTTCCAACTTTATTCATTTCTGGATTAGCTGATCAACTTGTGCCGCCATCAATGATGACTGAACTTTATACAGTAAGTATCATTGGACATATTTCAACTCCTTTGATTTTGTGACATGATCAAATTGCAAAATACCGGACATAATTGTGACCACCAAGTTTTAAATTAGAAGAGGGACAGAATAGACGATTATGCTAAAGATTTTGGCGAGGAACTTTTTCAAACAAGATGCATTTAACAAGTCTATAGGAGTTTTTTATCAAGATTAAAAAACTACAATATATAAAGTTATATTACACTGTGCCATGCATAATGAAAAAAGACAAAGTTACCGGGTCTTCACTATGGATGGCACTTACAAACAAATCAAATTAATTTTCTATACAAAAACAAAGAACAAAACCGCAAGACCAAGAAACAGTACGCACAAAAACAACAAAACAACTGAACCAAGGCAGATTACTGGTCAAAGAAATGTGAAATAAGAGCTATTTCAACTCGTAGCTGTAAAATGAGAGAAAATATTGCAATGCTTGATTAAATGCTTGATCTATAGGAGTTTGATTAAAGAATGCAATGCATCTTGGTAAATGGTTTCTTGCCGCCACCTTTAGCATAATCATGTATTGTGCTTACCTTCATAGCTCCATAGGTCATCAAAACAAATTTTAAGAGCTAGCTCATAACTAGCTCTTTGAAGTGAAAAGCCATTGTCAAATGCTTTGCATCACAGTTTAGTTGGGAGGCTCAGCTATCTTTTAAGATGCTGCCTTGTCATGTTCAGCAATGAGTATCATCCAAGAAACTGGATTTGAAGAAAATTTTAAATCCCAGATTTCTCATTTTTGATAAAATAATCACCATATCATTATCCAGTCAACTCAACTTAGATACTGATTTGAAGTTATTTGTGAGATTTTTTGCATGCAAATTGATTGACCTCTGTTTAGACGGTAGGCGTGACTTAAAATGACCAAGCAACATCCAAAAAGTTAGTTACTCTCAAGTACTGAATAAAAGGGGGGCTGAGAATAGTTAGAAGTAGTTTGGTATAACAATAATTGGGGGCTTGGAACAACTGGGGTTAGGGTGTTTGAAGAAACTGAAAATAGTCATTTTCTTAGCGAAACATCTCTTAGATATTTATGTGGACAGTGATGTTACTGATACATTTACTTTTGAGCTCTCTAGTTTCGTTGAATGCACTCCTTGAGACTTTTTCATGCGTTTATTCAGAAATCATGTTTATTTCTATTTCATTTTTCCAAAAATTGATAAAAGGGGGAGGTTTGAATAAAAGCGGGGGGAGGGGGTGGAAAAATGTCCAAAAATGATTATTCAGTTCTCGAGAGTACATGCTGACACCTTGTTTGTGTTCATAAGATTTGGTTCAAGAAACTATGTGTGATCTAGCTCGTTAAGTTTTGTTGTGTCACCTGATGGGGTATGGTTTTCTTCAAACCTCTCCTTTCTTCCAAGAAAACTTAGGCAAGTCTGTTTAATTTTGTTTTTCAATACAGGCATGTACAGCACCAATGAAACGTCTTGAAACCTTTGTCACTGGCACTCACAATGACACATGGCAATGTTATGGCTATTCTGATGCAATTAACAAATTTTTAAACGAAGTAAGTCTTCAGTCAGTCCCCCAAAACAAGCATTAAGCTCCCCCCCAATAATTCTGATCCCTTGCAAGAAGAAAATTGATCTATTAAGATTTACTGGTGTCTCAAAGAAAAGTACCCCCTCGACTAGATAAGGGAACAGAACGATAGCATATTAAGACTTTTTGAGTTCATAGCTACATTTGTGGATCTTCAACTGGAATGCACATGCCTTGAATTTAGAAATTGCTCACCAAACACCAGAGCTATGAGCTCACAAAGTCAATATTTGGAATGTACTTGAAACCAGAGGTTTACCTGCGAAAGGGCCTAGCCATGATTTGATATCACAAACATTTTGCAAAAGAATTTTCAACTGTGACCTGTAGTTTTTACTTTTGAAAAAAATTATATCTTGATTTGCATAAAGTTGTTCTTGAAAATCGGTCCTTGCGTAACAAGGGCAGATTTTGTAATACAATAGCATCAGTTGCTTTGGTTCACACTTCATGTCAAAGCTATTAGTAGAAAAAGGAAATTCTCTCAACCAGTAATTCAAAACAAACATAACCGCAAGTTGCTCAAAAACTAGTGTGGCAAACTCTCGCTGGGTGCGGGCGAAGGAAGGTTTTTAAGATAAGTTATGTGCTTCGTACAAAAGAAAAAGGATAAATCTAAAGCTCTGTCTGACTGATTTTGCTTGCGTGATTCAGAAGCCGAGCAGAGGGCATTACAATTGTTGCATATTTATTGCTCAAATGACGACAGTCACTCCTCAGCTCCTGAATCAATAAAAGATCCGCCAGAAAGAACTTTAGATTTATCCTTCTTCTTCGTTATTACAACCTCTACAGGTATTCTTGTAAGATGTGAAAGGTAGAGTCTTGAAGTTGCTCGCAGAAATGGATTTTTGACGTGTTTTAACGTGAGGTCATGTTGTAAATATTTTGAATGATAGTTTTTTCCTAACTGATTCACTTACTGGAAATCTAAGGTTCCTATTCAAGTGAAAAAGTTGCGTTTTCAAAGCTGAATCAGAACTTTGTTACGTTGCCGAGATACTTGGGGCCTCCTACAGCTCAGGGACCCATAGGAGTTGCTCTAATCTGAACTCCCGTCCGCTACGCCACTGAGGAAAGCCATTGAGCTAAGGAATATCTGCGTTGAGGAGCACGTGCCTCATGCTATTAGTTTTGAACTGCAGTTGGTGCCAACTTTGAAGTACAGTACAGAATGACAGAAGTGGGATTTCTAAGTTGTGAAACTGAAAAGGACACTTCTGTTGAAGTCGATAGTCAAAAACAAAAGCAAGGTCGCATTGCTGAATGCCGTTATAGTTAGCATCCTGGTTTCATATAAACTCCCTTATGTCTCCTTTATGTCTGTTTGCGAGCGAAACAAAGGAACCTTTTGGGTAACTCACTGAAAATGTATCGTGTTGTCAAACTCCGAGACTGAAAGTCTGTCTCAGATTAAATTTCTTGTGAAAATTAAAACTGTTTACGTGTTTTGACGATTGCCTTATTACATAGTTTATGTTGGGCTTGTCCATAACTTTCTTTCATCAGTCGACTGAGATAAAAGGCGCTGCGGGGGAATAGAGGCTGTTATCTCAGTCGACAGATGAAAAAAATTGGACAAGGCCAAGTTTACGTGATATCTAATTTGAGACAGATCTTGATTTTGTTCTGTTATTCTTGTCAGGTAATCGATGCAACAAATTCAGGATTGGTCATACGGCCACAACGCACTACAAAACAAATGCACGAAGTCGATCGGAAAGGACTTCCTAAAGACATTTAGATGATGCAAGCAGAGCCATTCTGTTGAAACGAACATTGGCGTTGAATCTTTAAAAACTGTGGTATCTGTACCTTTTATTGGTAAATCTTTCTCCGCGTAGGGGTACATTACAACCCCTTTCTTCGAAGCTAAATTACTTATGGAGTCACTGTTACCCAGGGTCTGTTGCGGGCACGCTACTGTGTCTGAAAATCAACTTCGGCCTAAAGGAGACTGCAGATCCACAGTACAGCGATAGAACAGTTAAACTAAAGCGAAACTTTCCTTTTCATGATTTCCGCTTGGGCCGAAGTTGATTTTCAAACATTCTGAAATCGCAGTATGCCCGCAAAGTGACAATGACTCTTGAAGCAGTTAACATTCGAAAAAGAGGCTCAATGTAAATAGAAGAATTGAATAACAAGATACAGAAAATTCATCAACGGTAAAAATTCATCCAAAACCAAAATTCATCCTTCTTAACCCTTGTTTCTTACTGTAAAATTACAGTTTATCACAACACAAATTAGTTATTTCTGCATGTTAAAAGGGAATTGAAGCCCCGAGGGGTACTCCCATTATTGCCTAACAGGGGGGTTCAGTCGGTGGTTTGAGTATTTTACCGAATGGCTACCAAATGACCCTTTTTTCCAAACATTTACTACCAATTCGGGGTATTCTAAGATTCTGGGAACTTAATATGCTCCTCTGTATGCCAACTTAGTCGTTGCAGCAGAAATCACAAATGAATTTTGAAGTTTTCTTGCATAGTTTTGAAATAGAAATGATGGAAAACTGCTCACAATCTTTATTACGAGATGCTACCAAATGACAAGTTTTAGGTCCGTGAACTAACTTTGAGGATATTTTTCAAAATTTTGCGTTGGCCCTTCCCAGACTGGACCCCCTGACAGGCCACATTGGGAGTGCGCCCGGGACCTAAGCGTACATAAACCTTTGATGAAAATAGCCATGAAAAGACAGTGGGCAGTGACGAACCATATTTGGGTAACTGATCAACTTCGATAGGAAATTCCGATATGTAGTTGACTGAGGTGGCTTGGCTCGAATGGGCCTTCTAATTGGCCAATCGAATAAGCAGAATGCAGTTGATTGACTGAAATGTAACCAGGTTTGGAAAAAGCTGGTTTAACTGTGTCAATGTAAATGCGATGGTAGATTCCCGTGAAAATACTACTCTGATTCCAAGTCATTGAATCTGGAGAAAGATGCCATAACCGTTTAGTTTATATACCGTTCTTTGTAAAGATTTGACTCCAATTCTGATGATATGATATTGTATATAGGTAGTGTTTGTGAAATTTTTCAACATATTATTTGACACATTTATAAGTCTTTCTTTTAGACTGCGTTCACACGATGCCGGAACATTTTGAAAACGGTGAAAAATGTGACAGATAGACCTCCCGTTCACACGAAAGCGGCACTTTGCTGGCAGATTCGTGAAAACGGCATCGTGTGAACGCTAGCTCAAATGTTGGTACCGTCATATTTTGACCGTTTTCGAAATGTGCCGGCATCGTATCAACGTAGTCTTAAAGTTACGTACAGACTTGCTTAAATCTTCACAAACCTTTCCTCGGTACTTAAATTTTTAAGAGAGTGTGCTACCCAGGGTATTCGCAAAGCACGCCTGTCTGGTGAATTCTGCAATTTCTGGTTTGACTATATTTTGGAAATGTCTTTAGGCTCTGGCGCCTGGTGTAGTTGCCATCTTGGCCGAAACTGGCTTAGAAATAGAAGCAGATTTCAGTTTTGCCATGGTTTTTCCTGAAATATGGAGATGAAAACAAGACAAGGAGGGTGGGAGTCTTTCTAATAACCCTGCAATGAGGAACGCTTATGGCAATGAAACTTAATGACTTTCGCAGAAGGGAATCGACAAAAGTTAAAAGCTGGCCCGGGCAAGGTAAAAACTGTGATCTGTTGTACTCAATTTTGACACATTCGGCTTCATCGTATTGCTAAAGAAACAACGAATTTGTTGCGTGTCTTTAGTTTATTTGTCACGGCTACGTGAGATATCTATGCCTATTCCCTTGAACCAACAAAACAGTATAAATTTTAGCTATTGTGCAATTATATACAAGTAAAGATTCATTTGAATGTCATCACAAATAAGGGGGAGGGAAAAATTTGGCAGGACGACCCTATCCAAATCACAAATTCTCAAATCAAAATTTTTGTGGCAAAAGCAGCAAATTTCCAGTATTTTGCAAATTTCATTTACAAAAAGTGCTAATGTTTAATGCAAGTATTTATATTATAATCCGCGTTCTTTTGGATGGAAATCGTAGTTGAGATTTGATTTTATCGTATTTTTCGTGATTTTGGTCAAGCACACCAAATCTGGTTGCTCTACTTGTTGCTAATCAAGAGTAAAGAGGGGGGCTTTTTGCCCAAATCAAAACAAAGACGCGTAGGCTAAAAAAAGCCACGCATTTTGGTTCAATGAGCACCAGTCACTGATTGGTTAAGGTAGTAGTCTCAAATAAGCATAGGTCGCAGGAAACAAAGTAATAGTTAAAATGTAAACGCAAACATACCTGTGTCTTTATCGTGGCTTCTTCTGCCTTTCTTGGCTTTCCTTTGCTTCCCTGGCTCAGCTCAAATCAATTCATTCACAAAACCGCAAACGAGGGCAGCCTCGCTTTTGCAAAGAAACTGAATTAGGCCACTACAACAAACTTGAAGCAACGAATTGAGCTGAGCCGGGGAAGCAAAGGAAAGCCAAGAAAGGCAGAAGAAGCCACGATAAAGACACAGGTATGTGTGCGTTCACATTTTTAACTATTACTTCGTTTCCTGCGACCCATGGAATAAGGTAAACTTTACCTGGTTAAGGTGTGGTACCGCACTAGACTTATGACGATGAGTCCCTTGTATCCCTGCGGTAAACCTTGCTCAAGACGGACTTATAATGAAACAGTGAATAACCCGGCCCTATCTCCTGCATTCGATCATGATTCGATAGATCGAATCAGGATCGAACGACTGCCGTAGCTCTGTTCAACGTTCACTCCTCGGAAAGAAGATGCGATGAAAACCACGTTAAGCAGACATTTAATCAACGAAACTTGGTAAAAATTTGAAGAATATTTTATATTTTCATATATATTTTCATATTTAATTCTTTTAAGGAGGGTTGCCCTTCAACTAGTTGATTTTCAAGGGGCCCTCTGATAAAAGCATTAATTACAATATATAACGTAAAAGGAAAAAAGCTATTAATTAAATTAAACTTTAAAACCTTATTTACAATATCTAAAACTTATATACAATAATGTTCAAAATTTACAATAAGAGTGAAAGGAAGCATCTGTTTCTAAATAGTTTTTTTGAAACTATACAGAGAGGTTGCCTGCTTTGACTCGGCTGAAAGGCTATTCCATAGCTTAGCACCTCTATAAGAGAAACATTTCTGGCCGTTTGTTGACCTTTTCATCGGTAACCTCAAGTCGGTTCCCGTATTACGAAGACTATATGATGAGTAGAGCGATTTTCGGGTGAACAGGTCAAACAGATATTGTGGAGCCAGCTCATTCAGGGACTTGAAGACCATTGTCTTAGATTCACTGGAAATCAGTTTGTCAACGGTCTTCCATCCCAGCTTTTCGATAAGAGGTCTGCTTGGGACATCGAAGCTGCTGTTCGTTATTATCCTAGCAGCACGCTTTTGAAGTTTTTGTAGCTGATTAATTTCACTTGAACCAGCGCAGCCCCAGACATGACAGCAGTATCGAAAATGAGGCTCCACAATACCTGTATAGAGAGTTTGCAAAGTTTCTTTCGGAAGAAAAGACTTGGCATGTTTTAGAAATCCTATTGCCCTGGAGACCTTGGTAGAAACTTCCTTGATCTGTTCTTTCCAATCCAAAGAACAGTCAATTTGCAAACCGAGGTATTTAGTCTTTTTGACTACTTCCAGCTCGTTATCACGTATTTTCAATTTCAAGTCTTCATTTTGACCCTTGAGAATACTGTTGTGTTTCTGCTTGGAGGAAATAAGCATAGAATGAGTTTTGCTACATTCAGGGAAAGCTTGTTACCTTGTAGCCATGTGTCCAGTTTCGCAAGATCATTGTTAATAGCCTCATTCAGCCGAGTCATATCGTGAGACTGGTAGCACAAACTAGTATCATCAGCATACATGGACACGTTGGAATCCAGGACTGCTTGCGGGAGATCATTGATGTAGACGAGGAAAAGAAGAGGGCCAAGACATGAACCCTGTGGAACACCAACTTCTATGTCCTCGATTTCGGAATCAACACCATTAACCCTACAAAATTGTTTCCAATTCGTTAGGTAGGACTTAAACCAAGAGAGTTCACGATGATGTACACCGTAAAGCTCAAGCTTTTTGCAGAGAATGTTATGATCAACAGTATCAAATGCCTTTTTTAGGTCAATGAACACTAGACCCACAAGCTTTCCCAGATCCATTCCATTGTACCAGTCGTCAGTATTTTTAAGCAAGCATGTTACTGTTGAATGAAGACGCAAAAAGCCGGACTGGCCGCATGAAAAGTGGCCGTTATCAATCATGTACTGGTACAGCTGATTTGTTACTAATTTTTCAAAGAGCCTTGAGATGACAAGCAAGACTGATATTGGTCGATAGTTGGACGTATCAGCCCTGTCTCCATCTTTGAAGATCGGAGTAACTCTAGCAACTTTCCATGAGTCGGGAAAACGACTTGTTTCAATGGATGTATTGAACAAGAAAGCAAGCGAGTTTTCAATAAAAGGCAGCGCAAGCTTCAAAAAGTAATAATAATAATAATAATAATAATGCGAATATTTCAACAGGATAAAAGCTTCAACAAAAGTATTGCTGGTTTCAATGCCTGTCCTGCTTAAAAGAAAAGAAAAGAAAATGTTAAAACCTAAGTTACAATTTTGAATAAATATCGCATTTAGAGTCTATTGACAGCAAAACAGTCCATGATGATTTCTTTTCTTAAAATCCTAGTATATTAAAACTACTTCATTTTTAAAAATAGATCTAGTTTTTCATTAAAATCCTTTTTGTTTTCAGCAGTTCTTACGTTTATAGGCAAATCGTTGTATAACTTTGCCCCCATGTAATAAAATCCCTTTCGCCCATATTCAGTTTTGATGCGTGGCAAAGTGGCTAAACATTTGTTGCTTCTTGTCCTCTTGATGTGTTCATGTGTTGTGATATGACTTTGCAAGGCATCACATATATCATTATTCAAAATGTTATGCACCAGGACACATGCTCGTTTTATATTCGATTTTTCAGGTGACAGAACACTGCATTCCTTTGAGTTCGTGCCAATTATTCGTATCGCACGTTCATGAAGAGCAGCTAACTTTCGTGACTGACCAGTTGTTAGTTTCAGGTTTAAAATTCCACAATATGTAACAACAGGTACAATCATAGAGCGATAAAGTTTACAAGCCGTTGTGCTATCCAAGAAACATCTTAGCTTCGATAGTAGGCGTAGTCTGCCAGAAGCTCGTTTATAACACAGTTCAAAGTTGGTGTTTAGATTTAAAGTTGAATCGATTTCCACTCCCAAGTATCTATACGAAGTTGTAGCATTGATTTTGGTCCTTTTGTATTGAATACATATTTCTTCACTCTGTCGCTTTAGACGCTGGGCAGTCCCAAAAACCAACACCTCTGTTTTTCCTTTTTTCGCATTTAGAATGAGTTCATTCTCATCCATCCATTTTTCAAGCTTTCTCATTTCATTGGTGAGGATTTTGCTCAAATTTGTAACATCCTTATCCGCCCAATAAATAACCGTATCATCAGCATATTTGACAATGTTTGTCTCAATTACATCGGTTATGTCGTTAAAGAATAAAACAAAGAGTAGAGGTCCAAGGATTGACCCCTGTGGAACTCCAGATTTTAACTGCTGAGCTTTCGATAGGACATCGTTGTAGCTCACTCGTGCTGACCGATTAAACAAGTAGTCTTCAAACCATGCAAGTTCTTTGCCATCAATGCCATATGATGGAAGCTTGGTCAACAATTTGGAATGGCTGAAGGTGTCAAAGGCTTTACTAAGATCAACAAACACAGCGCCGACTAGTTGCCCTTTGTCCACGTTTCTTCTGATATCATCTAGCAGCAGTGTTGCTGCTAGTTCTGTTGACATTTTTGCTCTGAAGCCAAACTGCCTTGTAGAAAGTAGTTTGTTTTTGTCTAAAAAGTTCATCAACTGTTTGTGTACAATCTTCTCTATTACCTTTGACACTATAGGTAGTACGGAAATTGGTCTATAGTTATCAAAGCTTTTTGTCGATCCTGACTTGTGCAAGGGAATGATTTTAGCCGCTTTCCATTCCTGTGGGAATTGGCCAGTGTCAAGGGACAAATTTATTATATAAGAAAGTGGTACTGAAAGCACGTCAGCAGCATCTTTGATGAGACCTGGGGGGAGATCATCAATTCCAGTGGCTTTTGATCGTTTTATGGATTTGATAATCTTCTCTAGCTAGAGATGTTGTCAGTCCCAAAGCTCCTTGCTGTCTTAACAGTGGCAAATGCATCCCTGATTTCCTGCACTGAAATAGTTCTGAAATGGAATGTTGCCTTATGTTTGTTAATTTCATAGTCACCTGCAAGAAGGGGATTAGGGGCTGGATCTATTTTGTCAGCAAGATCCTTACCTACTGAGCAGAAGAAACTATTCATTGCATTAGAAATATGTTTTCTATGAACAGTTTCGGAACCAGACTCTTTGAGACAATCAATGATGCTGGACTTTGAAGTTCACTTTACCTGGTAAGCGCAAAATGAGTCTTTCAACGCTACTTTTTCCATGTTTTTAAGACCAAAACAAACCAGAGAAAATTTCAGCCACCTGCTGTAGCAACTTTGTTCAAAATCTAGTAAACTGCATCATTCGAATTGAGAATTCGACATCATTGTTCTCTGCCGAATTTCGCAATCTGATTGGTACTGGAGGAATTGCTAAGTTTGGGCCTAAATAGGGCCGAGTTTTTCAGAGTAGTGCTCTCTCTCTCTCTAAGTGCCTTGTTCTTCCAGAACGTTGGCGGCCATGGTTCTCCATAAGTCTCTGTCTTTTGCAGTTCTAATTATATCCTTTTCATTGATCTTCATCCAATGGCTGAGACTTGAGATGAAAGTGAGCCTCTGTCTTCCTCTGGCTCTTTTTCCTTCAATTTTTCCAGTTATTGCTACATCTTCCAGTTCTTCTTTTCTTAAAACATGCCCTAAAAATTGCAGTTGCCTCTTCCTGATCGTTACGACAAGTTTCCTTCTTGTTCCTGCCTTAGCCAGTACTTCCTCATTTGACATATGATCTGTCCAAGATATTCGAAGCATTCTTCTGTAAAACCACATTTCAACTGATTGTAATCTCTTTTCCATAGTCTGTGATATAGTCCAGCATTCACTGCCGTAAGTGAGTAGTGCTATGAGTCTCTATTGCCCGAAGCGCCATCATCAAGTCAAAGAACACAGGGCAACAAGAGACTCATTCTCATCAGTCTAATACTAATACCGCACTAGATGTAAAATGGCTGTCGCCAGTTTGCTGGACCCGGTCTTCAATAACATAAATTCAAAACTTACAGCGAAAGAAAGAGAAGATGCCCTCAACAACTTCACTTCAATTTATGGACATTCTGGTCAAGAAGACCTTGTTGCTCTTTTACAAGTTCTTGCCCGTGAAAATAAGATCACGCCTGCAAACACTGGGTCATTGGAAGAGGGCCTAACAGACAATGTAGAGACTAAGGCAGCAATTCGCGAAACGTTGAATAATTTCAAGAAGGCGAAGAGGACTGAAATCGATGCTTGGAGTAAAAGTCAGCCAAGGGAATTTGTTGGGAGAGATGTCAATTGGCTTGGGAGAATGCTGGAAGAGAAAGTTGGGGTTATTCTTTGGGGTACATATGATTTGGCTAACGCAACGCGTAGCCACTTTGGATTTGTCATTGTGGTGTGTGGGAAAAGAGCTTCCCTGTGCTGCACCACTGTGACTGCTTCCAGGCACACCTTTGCCATAACTCTGTAAAAGTTTGTTTACACACTTTACAAAAACCCCCAACCTTCAGATGCACCACAGTTTTATATTAGAATGATCTTCCCCATGCCAAAATTGCCACAATCAAAGGATGCAAACTGGATGTGTAGTGAGTGAAACAAATATGAAGGTGTGAGTAGACTCTAAAAAGCTGCACGAGACACAAAATTAACAATATCTTTCATTCTTGCATGCAAGAACTTTTTATTGTAGCTTTAGGTAGCAAGTTACACACAATTTCATTGTCATTGCTGCAAGCGAATGCAAGGATTTGTATGAAGCTTTCAAGCCACTTTGCATTATGTACCATCATCAGTTTGATCACTACTGTATGCTTCTGTAAAATATGCAAAATGAAGTCCTGATGTCCAGACTGGAAAGTTTGTATTACATGATGCAAGAACTTATAGGGTTTTCAATCTGAGCCATGCAGTTTGCAGGAAACAAAAGATCTATTTTTCCAATGTATTATTCTCAAAAGCTGAAAGTGCAAAATTTCAGTGAAAATCTTACTTAATTGACACATATTGTCCATCAGGGGAAGAGCAGTTCCAGGATTACTGATTTATTTTGTTTTTCATGCTTTTTTTATTTCAAAATATTACAATTCCATCTCTTGCAGGTGCCTCTGGGGTTGGTAAGACAAAACTTGCAAAACAATTCTTGGAATCACAAAGTGCCATCAACACAATTACAGTTGATCTCAGGGGAATTCAAACTATTGAACTTATATGTGTGGAGACTCTGAAATGTTTTGGAAAACTGGTAAGCGTAGAGGATGCATCAATTAATTTGCTGGCTCATGAGATCAGTAAATATGTTTTATCAAAAAGCACAATTTTACTATTGGACAATGCTGATGAGTTTGTCAGCTTTCGTGGTGATGGCCAGGATTTAACTGGACAATTTTCTAAACTTGTTCAAAGTATTCTTCATAGCACAGAAGGCAACCTTAAGCTTATCATAACATCCCGAGAAAAAAGCTCAGACCCAAAGGCTGATGAGTTTTTACACCAAGAACAACTTTTGGCACTAAGGGATACAGATGCCAGCCAAATAATCAAGTCCAAAATGATTTATGGATCGCAGCCAGAGAATGTTATTGCTGAAGCCAGCAAGCAATGCTGTAACTTACCATTGAACCTTAAAATAGTTGCCGCTGCCCTTCGTGATCAAGGTGTTGAATTGAAGGACATTGTAGAAGCCATTTCCAGAGCAGCAGCTCAATGGAAAGTGAAGAAACAACAAGAAAAGGTCACTTTACCAGAAGAAGATTTTTACACTTATGGAGTGCTGTCAGACATGTTTGATCGACTAAGTGACACAGTGCAGCAAACAGCTGTAGCTTTGTCTCTTTTCACCAGATCATTCACATTCAAATCAGTGAAAGCAGTTTTGCAACAATTTGTTGACAGACAAAGATTGTTCCTCAGCCTAGATCATTTGAAGGGTGTAAATTTCATCTCCTTAGAGAAAGATGCGGAGCATAAAGATGAGATAGTTTTTGACATGCATCCCAAAGTTAGAGAATTCCTTTCTGGCAAGAGCTCTCTTGAGTTTCTCCAAGATTTTTATCAAGATTCCAAGAAGATGTTTTTCAATTATTTCAAGGAGCAGTTGGCAAGCATCAGTCAGTTGATGGATACAGATTACACCAAAGCCTATGAGCAGTATCAAGCAGAGAATTCAAATTTTGAGTTTGTGCTAACTCAAGGGGGATTGGAGATGGTTCTTTATGAAAATTACAATGACATACAATTGGTTGCTAATTTGTTGCAGGGTATGCTTGATGCTCAGCAAAGACTAACAATCTTCAAAAATTTTGCACAAACAGCTTTTCAGCAAAGTAAGTGAGCAATTGACTGGAAGTGTAGGGCTAAAATCTTTGGAATAAGTTGAAATGTGTAGAATGTTATCACACTACTCTTTCAACTGAATTGATTGAAGGAAACTGTACTTAAATTGCCATAATCCTAAAGAGAGCATTTTTAATATCTCAATTATTTTCAGAATCACTGCATTTATCAAATTCCTGCTAGTTTTGAAACTGTGACATCAACCAATTGCCAAATCATAAGCTATAAATTTCATAGTTTCACGGATTTTGTTCTTATGATTCAGGAACTGTGTTGTAATTGTTTCATTTAAGCCAAAAATACCAGATTATGATGCCCTCTGCTTGGCTTCTGAATCAAATAAGCAAAATCCACTAGACAGAACTTTAGATTTACCCTTCTTCTTTTGTTATAAGCACATAACTTCAGTTAAAAACCACCTTTCGTTTGCATGAGGCGAGAGTTTGCCTTACTGGTTTTGGGGCAACTTTTGCAGCTGTGTTTGTTTTGATTTACCAGTGGAGAGAATTTGCTTTGTCTGCAGTCACTAATCACTGTTTATTGAGGCGTCAATCAAAGCAACTGTTGCTATTGTATTGCAAAATCTGGCCTTGATTATTTAGGGAACAGCATCCTTTTAAACCTCTCATGTTTGCGTATATTGTCTACAGGAAAGAGAGCTCTTGGCACACACTTTCTTTGCCAGATCGCCCTTATAGAGGCATTTCACAATCCTATTCAAGCATTACAGTATACATTACTAAGGGCAGAGCATTGCTTGCGTACTGGTAAAATGGTTGATGCGACATTTGAAACAAGGCAAGGCAGAGATATAGAGCCATTATGTCGTTACACAAAAGGAGATTTGTTATACAACATTGCGCATTCTAATATGAGCATGGAAGACTGTGATGAGGGTATTGAAGAATTAAAGAGGAGTATGGAACTGAGAGAAATATTATACCCTAATGGTCACTCAGACCTTGTTAGGACGTACACGAATATAGGAAATTTGTACAATATGAAGGAAGATATTAATCGCGAGGAGAGACGTGTGCATTTATTAGAAGGATGTTTAGACGCAGCTTTGGAGTACTATGAGAAAGCACGTGTTATGAGAGAACGCTTGTCAGGAGCATTACCACATATTGATTCCCCCACGATCTGTCAGAATATTGGAACAGTGTGGTACGAGAGAGGTCGCGTGTTATCGGACCAAGGAAAAGACGATGCTGATGTTGACAAATGTTTTGATAAAGCAGTAGAATTTTTTGAAAGATCACTTCAAATGGACAAAGAGTTGAAACTAGATGGCCTTTTTGGCACATCTACGAAGCTTGTCAACTTAGGCGACTTGCACAAGCAGCGGAAAAACTATGACGAAGCATTCAAATGTTTCATCCAGGCTGCAGATATCAGACGGGCCTTAAAGGGCGACCATAAAGATACTGTATTAGCTATCTACAGAATGGCAACGATAAAACACAGCACTAAGGACTACAGAGAGGCTATTAAGTACTATAAAGAAGCTTTTGAGATGGAAGAGAGGCTACCAGACGACTATCATTCAGCAGCGAGATTTGATATACGAAAGTTTTGGCTACGAGCGCTGAATTTAATGGCAAGGCGTGAAGACAATGCAGCTGAGAAGAGGAAATTGGTCGCTGAAAGGGAAGAACTAGAAAGGTCATTCAATGAAATAGTAAGTCTATTGGTGCCGCCGATGAATTTTTGCGAATTCGCGAATTTCGTGAATGAATTTTAAATGGCTATGTGCCTCTGATGAATTTTTGCGGCAAACGAAGCCGCATCATATCTCTCGCATTTCATTTTTCCTTTCATATTTTATCATGTTTTAACACAAAGCCTATCAGCTGAAAAAGAAAAAGCTATACAAGTATCTACTTGCACATGTATTATGCACATACTAACCAATTCTGTGTTGTACAGGAAAAATATAAAGTCCGAGGTCTTACAAGTACAGACCAAGCTTGCGAGGTCTGTGCATTAATGACAAATGACGGAGATATAAGGCGACTTAAATCAGGGCCCTGGGCAATCTAAATATAGTCTATTGTATTCCATTATATTTGATGATCTCGAGAGAATATCAAAACAATTGGACAAATGATGGCAGACGCCCATCTTTTGTTCTATTTTTAAACTAGACGCTATATATCCGTTATTTGTCTTTAAGATCGAGGGCTTTATGTTTTCCTGTTTAACAACAAAACCGGTTAGCATGAGTTTTACTACTTGACAGCTTCTAATTTGACTTGTATCCCTTAGTCAAACACATTTTGTTACTGTCATGTCATTTGATTTTATCGTAAATCTCACAGGCCTAAAGCAGTTGTTGTGGTGACAAAAACGGCCTTGTATCGTATTGTATACTAGGCTACGGGAAGCCTGCGGGGAATGTGCGATTGACAGATAGGAGTGGCGAGATTATGTGCTACCTCGTTTTTATAACTGTAAGCAGGTAATAAAACCAGAATTAAGTATCTTTCTATTTGTCCGAAATTTCTGTAAAGATGTCCGAAATTCCGTGGAAAAACCCCTGAAAATTATTTCTCCAAAGGGTGTTTTTTCTCCAAAAGTCATTCATCCGAAATTTATGGCTTTTGATTCATATCAAATCCGACTTGATTTTGATAAAGTATTTTAAATATTTATATTTATAGGCTACTGCAAATATTTTGCTGAAACATGAGGTACTAATGCCAATTTATTTCACTTTTGCAGGATGAGAAAGAAAAGGAGAGGCTTGGTGGTAAGTTTATATGTGTCAGAATCGCAATGTCTGTAGTCACACGACTGTATTTTCCCGTTATGATTTGAATTGCTTCACTTCCTTGCATTTTATTCATGTCGCCAGAGAGTACGGCAATATGGCGGTACAACGACCCCTTGTCACACAAATGGGAAATTTTTAAAACTTTGAATGATCTGAATCCATCCTTCACGAAAGATATTTTTAAGATTAGAACCTCTAACTATTCATCGCGAAATCCTAATAGTCTTACTCATTAGGCCAAATCAGGTTACCTTCAGCACAAACAGTTTCAAGTTATTAGGACCACGCACAGATTTGGAACTGCTTACCAAAGGAGCTAAAATCTGCGGATAACCTTAACACTTTTAAAAGCTTGATAACTCAATGGGATGGTCCCACGTGCAACTGCAATGCCTCTCGATTTATTTTAAATATTGTATAAACAACAAAAAATGATAATTCATTTGCTTCTTTAATCAATTACATATATTCATCGATTTTGATTAGTTTTTTTATGCAGTTAATTGTATATAGCCGACTAGTTTATTGAATCAATGTAAAATAATTGTACAACAACAACAACACAATGAAATGAGGTATCATGTAACAAGTATGCAAGGCTATGATTTGCTTATTCTCCAAACAACATTAAAATTAGCTCAGGAGCTTATCTTACCCGTTATTTTGAATCTGATTGTTTTTATGAAACGACCAAATCACTGTAACAGCTCGTACTGTGGACCGCTTGTAACAGCTCGTACTATGGACCGCTTGTAACAGCTCGTACTATGGACCGTTTGTAACAGCTCGTACTGTGAACCGCTTGTAATAGCTCGTAATGATGGAAAGGAAGACTGATTTTGATCAGACAAGTATTTGTGAAGTAAATTGCATCCATGAAATGTTGCAAACGCCCGACATTTTTTTGACTCGCCTGGTGAATAATTAGAATCTTTATTGTTTTAGAACCAATGTTGGTGGAAGAAAGCCCCGAGAGAGGAGAAGAGCCAATGACAACATTTACATCTGAGACATTCACTCAACAAATTACTTCATCCGAATCATTGTATGTATGCCATAGAATTACCGTAAAGGTTCTATAAAGCCCCGGGTGGCCCTTCTAATATCGCTGGCTCCAGATCTCACCAAAATTTTTGTGTGCTTGCGAGCGCAAAATTCCGCAAAAATGTGCCTGCGAATTTTTCAACGCATGTCATCTAGGATTTAAATTCTTTCAATGCATCACATGAAACAAACTTTGATAAAAAGAAGGAGATTTTGGTCCTAAGAGTTAGATAGTGCCGTATGCAATGAATACTTCTAGGGACGTCTCAAAGCCTCTTGAAATTGTAAACACAGTTCATCGTCTGATACATTCACAACGTTCAACCTCAATGCAATCTGTTAGAGTTTTGATAACTAAATGTTCTCCAAGAGCTGCGATATAAGGAAACTGTTCTCCACGTGAGATGTTGAAAGATTAGATTAATGTCCAGATCAATTACGCTTTCACTATTCTTGACCTTTCACGTCGTTTCATTGCAATAACCAAACCTCGTTTAATAAAACTAACATCATGACAGTTGTTTCCTACTTGCTACCCATCAATTCCTACCTTTCGATGTTGAAAAGTAAACAGAAATATAAAATTCGATTGCAAAAAATCTAGGCTACTTTTTCTAATCACACTTGGTAAAGTTTTCTGAGAAGACTGGTTTTGTAAGATGGCGACTCGCTGCTCACTGGAGCGGAAAGCAGAGTTACCTTAAAGGCACACTGTCGTGGTGCTGATTGGAGAAACAAGACAATCAAGAAGAAGAGAATTAGGCAAGGCTCAGTAATTTCGCTGTACAGTGAAATTCACAAAGATGATAATGATCTGATTCCCTTTATTCTCGAAACAAAGCAAGATCAAGAGCATGAAAGCTTAGTAATTACTCAAAGGAAAGAGCTTTGTTTTTGATTTCAAAATCACAACTAGCCAATCACAGCCACGACAGTGTGCCTTTAAATGATACATTGCTTGCTTCCTAACAAGACATTCGTATAATTGATAAGGTTTCATCTGTTTGTTTTTTGAAGGCATGGTGTTGGCAAATTCGAGAAATCTGGTGGTTATACGGACTTTGATTTTTTCCATGTCTACTTGACGCTGCCTAGAAACGTTACCAAAACTTCCCAGGACGTTCACATATCTCATGTCCCACGGGAGGAGGTTGAAATCCCTCTAGCAGAAGGAGAACATCTTGTAAGCAATATTTTCGCGATTGAAACCACCGGCATGTTTGCAGTCCGACCTCTGAGTGCGCCGGCATTACTAGAGATTCGATGCGATATTCGTGAATCAGTCATGGAAAAATTCAAATTCTCGCATTTAAGAATGATTCAATATGATCCAGAAGAAAAAATTTGGAAAGATGTTGAGAAAATTGAGATTTTTCCTCAGAGATACTGTAAGTTTAAAGTTGAAAGTTGTTTATTCTTGTTTCTGTTGCAACAGGGAAGATTTTGTAAGACAATAGCATTAGTTTTTTTCATTGTTATCTCAGTTGAAAACGATTAGCGACTGCAGACAAAGGAAATTCTCTACCCAAGAATTATGATTCCTTCTGCTCGGCTGTTGAATCAAATAAGGAGTCAGAGTCAGAATTGGAACTTTAGATTTACCCTTCTTCTTTCGTTATAGGCATATCAACTCTCTTAAAAACCACCTTTTTGCCTGCACAAGGCGAGTGTTTGCCCAACTAGTTTGGAGCAAATTTTGTGGCCATGTTTGTCTACTGGTTGAGAGAATTTCCGTCGCCTGCAGTCGCTAATCGCTTAGAAGTGAGGTGTCAATTAGAGCAACAATAGCTGTTGTATCACAAAATCTGTCCTTGTTTACCTGTTGCGCCTTGTGAACTGCCATCTTTATCACTGCTTTGTTTTGTTTAAAATCAGAACACTATGAAAGAGAACTAAATATTAGCAAGATGGTAGAATCAAGCTTATTTGAGGAGCAATATTTTATTTTTTGTTTGAACTTCTGGTCGCTTCAAAAAGCGACTATCAAATGTATCGTCACAACTGAAAACTATATCAAGGCATGTGTTCTTCAAAACAAGAACCTGTACAAAAACTGGAGTGAAAAGGTTCTTACATAAAGGAATAGAATTTGGAATATCATGCTGTAGCTGTATATTCTTAGATGAGGAATGTTCGTATATGCGTGTTTGTACAGTAAAACATACACAGTCTGAAATTGTTTTCTACAAAATATGGCTTGGTAAATGCCCCAAATTTCGTCAGACTTTCCCGTCATTATTTCAAGGTTTTGTTATTTCCCTTAGATTGGTATGCAATTAATGATGCAGTTCCGATTGTCCAAGCTTGGATTTCAAGGTTTACAAAGTTTGCAGTGATCATGAGGCCTGAAGTACACACGGTAATTGTGCCGGATTCTGGAAAGACATGGAGCCCTTCTCAGGATCGCAGAATCTCATTGACGTTTGCACCAAACACCTTTGATGTGCCAGAAGCTATTTGTGACATCAAGGTACATATTTGTACATTGTTACCGCTACCTACCAGAAATTCTCGATTAAGCATAAGCGAAAAGGGCCCACCTCAGCATTAGTTTTGACCAATAAGCTCCCCAGTAAGGTCTCATGGAGGTATTTAAAATCTACGATGGTTGAATTTGACATATATCTAAATGTTCCATGTCTTGGCATAAATTTCCTGCGAAGTCCAATTCAAAATTGATATATTTTTCATTTTTCTCCGTGTCTTTATCCGGTGTCTTTATCTTGTGACAAAGTGTCATCACACCTTATTACTTCAGGAAGGTTTAGAAAGGTCCGGCGATAGAATTGTAGTAGGGTTACTATAGATCCTTTCAAGTAATTCAGTTCAGAGAAAAAGGTAAACTAATAGAATTTTACACCAACATTTGATAAAGATTTGGACCCATAGGTTGTCCCAAAAATGTATGTTGTTTGAATGGCTACTGTGAAGGGGCCACCGATTCAAATGACATAAATTTAGAATTTGGTACCAAGCTTGAGTAGATCTGACAAACAGTTGACGATTTGTGGAGGACGCAAGTCGACATCAGTGATTGCTTCAAAGCCAGAGAATTTTTTCTCTGCATAATTCTATCTACATACCTTCTTATAACTTCAGTTGTGGCATCAAATTTGCTTTGACTAATAAGCCCATTTTGGAGTGATAAATGACTAATAACTCAAGGATATATGCCAGCAATAAAAAGCAATAATGTTGGTTTGAAAGGATTCTATAGCTTTTGAGAAGCGAAATATCTGACAGGAGCCTGTTCTGGCCTGCTGCACTTGCTTTGCAAATCACTATTTCTAGTAACTCCAGATATGTTTCTTCACGGTACCACAATTTATGACTACCTAATTCACTTATGAAATTTTCAGACCGGGCTAGGTAGGTGCGTTTCAATCATTTCCTTTGATTTTTGACATCATCGAGAAAATAAATTCCTCTAGTTGGAAGTAAAGAGTAATCTAATTTCCTTGCTTCATGAATCAGGAACTACTGATAAAATTTACACAAACCGGGGCTCGAGCTCTAACTTCAAACTCTTCAAGCAAAAATCTCAAATTGGGGAATGCAGCAAAATCTGCTCCGCAGCAACCATTTGAACAGAGGAAATATTTTTTGGGACATCCTGTTTGCTGATACTGTTTTTCATCGTAGATTATCACGCAAGATAGTGACATGTTGCTGCGTTACGCCATGAGTCACGTGGTGCAGCGGACAGGATTACTTGTTAGTCCTGCGATCAGTGTAAACACCAATGCCCCTATGATTAAACCTGTTAAGATGACACTTCCTGTGAGCGGTGTGACACTGTTTCCTCACTCAGAAGGAGCAATAAGGATACTACGCAGAGAAAGCGAGGCGAGAACGGAATGGAAAGAACTGCATCCTCAACCTGGTGATATGACAGATTTTGGCACGGGAATAATTCACCTGACAGTTCCCAAATTTAGCATGTAATTTTATTCTACATTCATTCCTTCATTCATTCATTCATTCCTTCATACCTTCATTCATTCTATCCTGCCTTCCTTCATTTCTTGATTCATTCCATGATTCATTCATTCCCTCATTCTTTCATTCATTCATTCATTCATTCATTCATTTCTTCCTTCCTCCCTTCCTTCCTTCATTTCTTCCCTCGCCTTTGACGTTTTCGTTATTGTGTTATGAAAATAAGTTATTTGAGGCAAAGCCAATTGCAGGATGACCACATTTCCACAGATATCGCAGGCAGCTCACTCTTTTGAAATATTGCTGCAAGAAGAGAGAAAACTGTTAAATCCTGCAAGAGAAGTAACACCTATTTGAAACCATTCAAGGAGAGAACAATAAATTAATAGCTGCACTAATGAGGAATGCTGAATAACCAAAAACGCATTTCGTCGCACACTTGTCAATTTGGTTGGTGCGAGAAAATCTTCAAGCCATATTGTTCCTATGGTTGTTATTGCTATTATGCTATTGTTGTTCTCAATCTTTTTATTGTCCTTAGTCTCATGGCCGTGTGGAGCAAAACAGGAGAAATCTTGCAATCTATAAAAGAAAATGAATATTTCGAATATATTTCGAGTATATTTCGAACTATGTATGATGCAGAGTTCCATTTGTACAAAGGAAGTAATGTGAATGATTTCCTCACGATCAAAGTTGCCAGCACGCCCATGACATGCAGTAAGATGCAAAGAGATGCCTGGGTCAAGGAACCATTGAGCAATGGATACATCCTTGTCGATTCTGCTTCATCGAATTGGCGGTTAGCAGATCTGCAGAAGATTTTGGTTGAAGCACAGGGACAATACATTAATGCATGCAAGCCAGAAGTAGAGCACGACCATTTTAAGTAAGTTTTAGCTTCAAAGGTGACCTTTAGCGAACATCTTTATTGATGCAAATAAATATCTCTGCTGAATGATAAGGAATCCCGTTAAAAGTCGTTGCTATCTTAACTCGTTTTCAAGTTGCCTACTGATTTCAAGTATCACTTGTTAACGTCGTTTTGTTGCAAATTACAGACTTACATATGGAAATATAGCTGCATCTCATTTTTGAAAGGCTATAGCCGCAATAAATGTTTCAGCAGAGCTACATTCATTCATTCATTCATTCATTCATTCATTCATTCATTCATTCATTCATTCATTCATTCATTCATTCATTCATTCATTCATTCATTCATTCATTCATTCATTACTTATACAGGGTAAAAACATTCAGTTGCTAAGAAATAACTGTTTTACAATGTGCCCTGTTAAAATACAAAAGCAAACAAAAGCAAAAAGAAAAATTAGTTAATCAATAAACTCCTAATACTAGTTAATACTATCGGAAAGAAAAAGAAATTAAATTGCAACAGAAAGGAAAATCAATAGAATTTATTCTTGATGCAAGGAAGTATGTAAAGTTTGCTTCATAATCCTTCCTTTAGTTTAAATTTGAAATTTGATAGCGAGGGGGGAGGGCACTTATCATATCCACCTACAGGGAGGCATGAAGCGTGAAGCAGCGTTAAGCACCTTCGTAGGCAATGTGTTTTTCTAAAAGGAAGAAAGGGGGTGAAATAGAGAAAGTGGAATTAGGAAGGAAGAGAGAGGAAAAATTGCTGGGAAAGGAAAGAAATGAGGAGAAAAAGGAGTGGAGTAAGAATAGAAGATGGAGACAAGCTTGGATGACAAAGAGTGAAAATATAAAGAGGACGGGAACGAATAAGAATAAAGGAAGGAAAAAATCAAAGCAAAAATCGATGTTTAGACTCTTTTCATGTGCGGCGTTGTGGTCCAACGAAGCTTTCGGAGTGATTCCAGTTGTTGGTTGATTATCAAGCACATCGTTCAAAATATTGCAATTCAAATGAAATCTTGAACTACATAAAGCTGATAAAGCAATGGCATGGGGAATTCTAGTTTGACGTTCCTTCGTAGGAAGGCAAACATTTATTCCACCACTGGTAATGTTTTTAAATCTCATCTCGTTTTAGCTTCAAGAACAGTTGCTTGTGTCATAGCCCAATCAAATTGAGAAAAACTGGATTAAGCAGTGGACAAGGAGGTTCTGTGATGATGACCAACGAAAGAGGGAGCGATCTTTGTAAAATTGAATACATGGAGCATTTTGTATTGGTGAGTGTTCATACCATGTGTTTACTCAACTAAGAGATAATTGTAGAAACGAGGATTTGATATGTTTTCGGTTACTTGTGTTTTGAGCCATTTATTCTATGAGGTGCCTTGTGTCATGGCACAAATTGTATTTAGGTAGCTTCATACCTGTGTTGAGTTTATAAAAGCATAACTGGAGACACAACACATTTACCTTTAGTAGCATTGCTCTCAGAATTTTCGCTGCTCTGCGGCAGCCTCGTTTGTGAGAACTGACTTCGATCTGTGTTTCATTTAAAGTCTTACTGTCACTATAAATATGATCATAGCCTCGCTTTTATCAGTTGCTTTTGATCACCCCAGGAGACGGTCATGAAATTCTGATGACCTTCCTCTGCACAGAAACCAAACGAGTAAATCATTGGCAGCCAATAATTTGTGCTTTTCTTTATATAACGACCGTAAATACTTCAATGTTCGTTTAGTCCAGGTTCAATAAATTCATTGCGTCGAAAATTATTTTTAATTGCTCATTCTGCCTCTTGCTGTCATGTGTCTCTTCGATATGTTTGTGAAATATGGAGTTTTCGTCCTTTGCATCATACTTCACTAAATGTTCATCGATTATTTCTCTTACACTCCTCGCCGTTTCTCCAATACGCAATCCATCATTTCTTCTTTTTCCAATGTACCTTGGCATTTCATTTAATACACAATACCTCTGCCCTTACAGTTAGCATCTCAATCTAATTTGCATACCCTGCATTTATGTTGATTGCACGTTGTTTTACGGAATGGGTTGGAATCTGACAATGTGATAGATAATAAAGGTGATCTGAAGCGAAAATTTGTATTGATTCAAATTTATGGCACTGTCGAATGATACGGACTCCTATTTAAATTTCTTTGATATCTCTTTTCGTTTTCAAGTTACCCACTGATAGTAAGTTTCAGTTGATGACGTCACTTTGTTTGCAAATTGCTAGGATGCTATATTGAAATATAGCTGTATCGAAGCTTTGAAAGGCTACAGTTGTCGGAGACATTTAAGTTGAGCTGAATAAATGTAATAGAAATTGTGTCATGGACTGATATGATGTTTAGAAAGGTATGCCAATTTAAGAAATGCTCTTGGAGTCAATTTCCCTTTAAGGAAACATAGCCAGCCTCGTACATTTTCATTACTTTTTGCAGACAAAATGTCGTCATCAGTCAATCATACAAAATAGCGTATAATTCGAAAATGAAACAAGGTATCACAAAATGGTAAACGACGTTCTTTTATCATTCAAAAGTGCTATCCATTTGCATCAATAAAAATTTTCGCTCCAGATCACCTTTAAAAAGCTTTGCTATCTACCTGGTGAATCAAAAAAAGTTTACGCGTTTGGCGGGCTATGGACTAAAAACTATGGGATCAATGTTCAGTGCTGAAATGTTAATCTTTCAGTCAAAGGCTAACTTAAATAGTCTATTTAGTTTGGTGAAATCGCTCATCATTTAGACACACCAATTAGGAAAATGCTGGTAAATAGCAAGTTTTGAAACGAGGATTCCATGTTCCATTCTGGTCCATGATTTACTTACTATCGAAAGTAAAGTTCTATTTCTGAAAGTGACAATGACAACTTCATGGCCTCATAAATCATGGACCAAAATGGAACGCGGAATTCTAGATTCCCGTACACGACCAGATACTTTTTCACAGGTGAAAATCGCAGTCACACAATAAAACGGAGGGCAAGCACGACGACAGAAAAAATCATAGTTGTGATATCCTCAGCATGTCAATTTTTTTCATAGCTCGCCAAACGCCTAAATTTTTTTTAACTCAACCGGCACTTGGCAAAATTTTAACATGATAATTCTCCTCTTTCAGGAGTCAGATAGTTACGACAAGAAAGACGAAGCTCAATTGAAAGAACCAATTCGATTTTTGGGAATGTCATTCCCTCGTTGTTCCTTAGAGAATATCAGTATACATGCTTCAAACTTGAGAAATCAGCTATACAAAACTGGGCTGCACGATGACTTCATTGAGGAACTCAAACTCGATCTGGAAGCAAAGGCAAGGTCCAAAGTTATCAAAAAAGTGTTTGAAAGGATAACTCATAAGTTTATTAAAGGAGAGCTCAAAGCAGATTGGTTCGATGTTTTTGGAGAAAATTTACACCCAAAACCCACGAGAGAGAATTTGATTTCTAGTAAGTAAAGTTTCCTTTTCGATTCCTTATTTCCAAAATTGAATGATTTGCAAGGTGTCCCAAAAAATCGTGCTTCATTTGTGTGGCTGGTGCTGAGGAGCTGCTCGTACCAATTCTCCGTGCCGTAGTGCCCGTACCGTACCATTTCCTCTCGTACCGTAGCTTCCAATCTCGTATTGTATCATTTAGTCAAAAATATCTTGTTGCTGTCATGTCCTTTGAGTTTAATGTAAGTCTCGTAGGCCTAAATCAGTTGCTGTGGCGACAAAAACGCGTCCTGGTATCTTATTATATACAAGACTACGGGAAATCCGCAGGAAATGCTCGACTAAGCAATGGGAATGGCGGGATTCTATATTGCCGCCTTTTTGAAACTTCAGTCTGGTAATGAAGCTTTATACTAGACAAAAAAATGTGTACAGCACCGAATAGAGTAATAATGTCATGTTCTTTTTTCTTAGGTATGGGTGTTTTGAAAACACCGTTACAATATTTTGAGGATAAATACATACTAATGGCATGCATTTCTGATGATGAAAGGCTTCGCGAGTTCTTGCGTTCTCTTTGCTCAAATCTGAAGATAGATATAGGCAACTACAGACAGGAAAGCGCAGAAAGAACTTGGTTCAACGCACTAAAGGGATGGCTTGCATCGAATGCAAAACATGGCTGTCTTCTCGACATAGTCAAAGCTGTTCTGCTACTCAAAAAGGAGGGGATTAAGAAGGAGACAGTAGATCGGATCCTTGATTCCCTTGGCTGTAAGATTGAAAATCGAATAATTATTAGATATTAGATGCACAGTTTAAAGACCCTCTGCTAATCATTAGGTTTTGGGCGCTGCGCATGGGAAAAACAACAATAAAGCAAGCTGAGCAATGGCGATGGTAGCTAATCATGTATGGCTGTGATGTCAGGCTTGAAGAAAGACAAAGAATAGAGTACTCGGCTTTCTTCTGAGCGTCTTGGATGACCCATTTTCTTCTCTGTATCAATTTCAACTCGACTTTTCGCTCGTTATGAAACGGCGATCTTAAAGCAAAAACACTGGCCCAGCTTCAAAGACTTTCAGGTGATCTGAAACTCATCGTCCAATGCATTATGGGGCAGCAACAGCGTGCAAGGCCCAATGTTTAGTAGAGACTCTTTAATGAAGGTTTGTATCGGATGGGTTAAAGAAGATAAAGCAATTAAAAGCTTGTACTTTGCTACCTGTTGATGAGATTCCTTAAAACTGGTTACTGTTTTGGAGGTAACATGTCAGATTTTTTTGTAAACTTTTGTTGGTTTGAATCGGTTGCATAGTTCCCTAGTTATGAGAAAGTTAATAAAATTGTTCGATATTACCATCTTTTAAAACAAGCCTAAAATCCTGGAACAAGTTTGCTTACAATGGCAACGCTAGAAACCATCTGAAAAGTAGCTAAAAGAGATTCTCAAGTGAAGGCAGTGGCAGGATTGGCTCTGTATCTGCCCAACTGATTGTACAAATCGGTGAATTGGCAGGAAAACGAAGTTTGACAAGGAAACAGAAGCATTGCGACGATGATCATTTTCGTTATCAATATCTCATTCCGGAGACAAGTCCAAGTTACTAAGACGAATCCATTATGAGACAAAGTCGAGGCAATAAGAAGCCCTTTCTTGAATATTAGGCTGTTTTGGCAACGAGACGTGAGTCAAGAAGACGCCTATCATAATTCTTTTGCTCGAAGGTGTAAATAAAATAACAAAGCGAAATCAACCTTAAACTTTTGTGAATCTCAATAGACGTTATGTGCGTTCTGTTTAGAAACTGATAACCTAAACAGTGTACTTTGCGGACTGTTCTGCAAAAACATAGCGTCGAGAAAGAAAGGAAAAACTACGTGAGACTATTCGTAAGAAATGGAAACTCCTACACACCAGACAGAACTCAAACTGTTTTTAAGGACAATGCCTCAGCTTTGGGAGGAAATATCACTTTGAAATTGGGATTCTCCAGAAACTTTGGGATTCTCAAAGACTCCCAATACTTAATCCGGAAGGGTAGGCCTGTTTTGGACGATTCTGAGACGATACAGTTTTATATGAAAGTATATGTGAATCGAAAAAGATATGCCCAGTGTTAACCAAATAAAATTTATTGTATAATACTGCAGTTACACTTACACATTTAAACCAGCTTATCTAGACCAGTTTGAATTTCAACCAATCAAATGACTGGATTTCTTGGATTGACCAATCAGAAGGCCTTTTTCGAAAACCTGGCTTAGTTTAAACTGGTTTAACTTGAAGTGTGAATGCGGTATGAATTGGCATGTTACCCACAAGCAATCTGGTTGATGGTTTGTAAGCCATAGGCTTGTAAACATTCTAACTTTTTCTTGACTAAACCAACCTGGTAGTATTTTTACAGCGTAGTAGCAATAAAAGATGTACACATGGTTTTATGTAATATGCACAAACTTACAGAAGCTTAGCTTCCTATCATGATGTTGAAGGGCGGAGTTGCTTCATTTCGAATGAGTAATTCTTACTCATGGGACATCGCATTTGAAATTTCACCTCCCTAATGATTTGCTTTTGAAGCAATAACAATTGAAGTAACAACTATACGTGTTATAGGACATTCTAAGCGAACATTTTTGAGAAAAATTGCCAAAACTTGATTCTGCTTCGATCCTTATCCAAGATCGAATTGATTTTTAGAGTTCACTTTATTTCATTCATAAGGAAACAGAGAGTTGAAAGCTTGCTTGAATAATTGTTTTGAGTGGGTGTTGTATAAAATCGGGGAACTTTACGAAAAGGACATGTTTTGCGATTTCATATCAAAGTTTGAATACTAGAAATAATAAAACCGCTTATTCCCAGAAAAAGAAACAAATTGAGTAGTTGGATCAAAAATTAGATTTTATAGCCAACTTCTGAACTTTGAGAGTATGCTTGAAAACCAGGTGACTCTTGAGCAGGAATTGCATGAGTCGTAAAGTACAAATAGAGCTGGTGATATCTGTTAACTTAATCACAACCAGCTGTACCGAAAGAAATTTCTAACTTCGACAGCATGATCAATCTTTTGTAATTTTTCCAAAAGTTTCACTATATTTGTCACCTGCGATATATCATTTTATTCTATTTATTTTTTAGCTATTGCAGATATTTTTGTTAAGATAGATGGTACCGGATGAGTCAAAAGAAGGCCTGGCGTTTGAAAAATCCTGATCCCTGAATATCAATGCAATGATATTGAAAACTGTCTTGTTTTTTCCCATTATGTCCAATTAGGTTCAGTAATTTACCCGGCTTTAATCGGCTCTTACTTCCGGTCGAAATATGAGATTTCTGCAGAAAGGCCCTTTCAAAAACCTGCAAAGACGAGTGAAAACAACAAACAAGATGCCCCTTTGTTCTCCTTCCTAGCAATACTGACTTTTGGATGTGTTCATGTATTTTGTCCTTTTGGGAGATTGGAATCCCCCAGAATAAATTATTCATATTAGGGAGAATATTTATTCAATCCTCCAACAGGATAGCACATGGTAATGCTTGCTGCTGTGAAGGAAACACATCAGGGAAGCTTGCACGTAATTTTAGTACGTTTTTAAGATTTCTCGAAGGAAACTTTTTTTAGAAAATACCTTGCAGATTCGAACCGGAGTGACCGATTTAAATCAAGAAAACTTAGAAATCAATAGAATATGTAATGTAAGCTATTCGATCAGATCTTGCAAAGCATCATTGATTATATACTCAGGGAGCAATAGTTATTCAATACCGAGCCTTTTTTGACTCACCTATTAGACATAAATTAGCTGTAAATTTAGATTACTTTATTTTGCAATTGAACATCAAAGTTTTTAAAGTTTCTAAACTTCAAATTTGCTCCTCATCGCTTCTCGTAGTGTAGCTTAATTTTTTACATCAGGGTACTTGCAAATGCGTTATAAACAGCGCATGCCTGCTCAAAGGCTATTGCTTGCAAGATATCAAAGCACAGGGAGCCCAGGAATAATTGGCAAACTCAAAAATAGATTGTCTGGAATAAGAGCTGCGTAGGAAACAGCGAAGGATTTGCGAAGCCTTGAAATAAAAGCTGCGTAGGAAACTGCAAAGCCGGTTTTCACAGTTCCTTCTCAGCAACAAAAGACTTTCCCCTATTTCGTCATCTGTAATAAGTCTGTCTGATGGTAAAAGAGGAAATTTCGCTATTCCCTTTCTCAATTTTTTTGACGAAATAGACGTGGGGCAAGTCTTCAGCAATAGTAGGAAATTGAGGGACAAGTGTAACTCTGGTGTAGCTTATATTGCTTCTCATCAAATCGTACTAAACCCCTAAACGCAACACAACAACAGTAATCTGAAGGAAGGAACTGGTTTACTCCTCTGAAGAGCAACAACCAAAATTAACCTGTAAACAGAGAGAAAGTGAATTAGACTTCTTGCAAGGAAAGAAATAAGTTAGTAACTGCTAGAAAGAACAACATTGAATGATAAGAAACGCGTTTCGTCGCACACTCCTCAGTTCGGTTCGTCAGTTAATCATGAAAAAATGAATGTATCCAGGAACCCTTGGTCTAAGCAAATTACACGGTTCAGAAGAGAACGCTGCTATCTATCAGAAGTCGCGTGATTGGAAGCTGGTTGATAAGAATCCCTACTGGTGTTTTGCAGGTTGCAAGTTGTTGTCATCGTAAAAATTGCTCCAGGGCGTTCACAAGACCTGCTTCATCACTGATTCTGTATCAAAGTCAATTGCAAAAATTCTAAAGCGAATTGTGACCGCTTCCTTTGAAGGGATTTCAAGAAACCGGACCTTTGTTCTACCCCATACATTCCGCAAGAATATACTTCCTACCGTAAAGTCCCTTACCCTGTTTTGTTAGAAGTCTTTCAATTGGTATGCCCCCGTTTGGTGAAGTAGTTTCGTAGTAATTTTCCCGAAAATGTGAGGTTTTGCGCAAAATATTCTTGAAAATCTCTAAATATCCCTGATTCTCGTGAAAATCTTGTTCTATTATTCGAATAATAATTTTATCCCTCGTACGGAGGGTTGGGGACTAAAAACGCACACCGCACGCCATGTGCTTGTGCAGACTGTGAATTTCTGTACTCTGAGACTTCTAGCAAGTCCACTCTCTGGCTTGATGCAGAACCATAGTTGTAAAATCTACGGAAAGATTTTTTGCGGGAGAAGCCAACCTAATAAAGCATGTTTTGATGTATTCTCAGTGCTAGATCCAGCCCAAAAGAAACACTTTCTTCTAGGCTTAAGTGAGTCTGGCAAGAATTTTACATAATGCAAGAACTTGATTCTGTCTACGGAGAAAGATATTCCGGGACACATACACATGTCATATCCCCAATATCTTTCATACTGGATGAATGAAAACCAATGATTAGGAGTAAGGAAAATTTGAAAAACATATTGAAACTTTCCATTTTTCGAAAAAGTGAAAAATTTTGAAATATCTGTAGATCATGCAACAAATTCATTTCAAGGATGTGATGATAAAACTTTTGCCATACCACTTCTGCCTTCATAGCAAAGTCAGTAAAGAAAATTTCTGAAAGATTTTTTCTGGTACAATTCAAAGCATACAGCGTGAGATTTTCAAGCAAGGAAGCGATCACACAATATTTCGAAAAATGAGGGGTTGGGAAAAGGGGTAATCTCACTACTTCAAGGGAATAGGGAAATTTTCAAAAAAGAGTGATTTTAAAAAGGTGGGGGCTCATGAAAATAAGTTCAGGCATACAAAGTCCTGAGCGAATAATATGATGAAGTAAGTATTTCATAAGAACATTTTCGGGGGATATTTCCTGAGAAGATACAAGGGTCAGTGCCTAATACACCAGCTATTCTACAAGAGAGCATTTCCATCATTAACATGTATATTCTAAAATTCTTCAAAATATGGTTCAATTGAGATTATTTTTCAGACCTTAGCTAAAAGCTTTTTGCAACCCCATGTCTGTCCCCCGGAAGTTCCAGCCCCCCAAACTTCTCCCCCCCCAAAAAAGCCGTCTCCACTAATGAGCATGCGCAGATGGAACAAAATTTCATACTTCCGTCCAAGTGCAAAAATGTCGGGAATCTGAATTGTGCGGAAAAAGAATGCATCTATAAAAGACTTCAAATAGAAACATAACAGCCGACAAACAAATCAAAATAGTGTCAAGAATAATGCTGAGATATTGCGGCTGTAATATATGCAAGATGAATCGTATCGAGTGAAGAAAATTGATGCTTTTTAGCTGTTGTTTGCTGCCCTTCCTTGCCCCTTGGATGAGAGTATGTGAAAAATCATCGACGAGTCACAATGTACTAAACGGTATTGAGATGTTTTACAGTGTTCAAATCGGCGATACGACTTTTGTCGTCCAAGAAAGATATCAAAATCTTCAACCAATTGGATCTGGTGCTCAAGGAATGGTTTGGTAAGATATGAAAGGACTTTTATTTGCAAAAAGAATGAAGAATGCATCCATATGGAATGAAGTGCCCAACCCGGTGTCTGTCTGTTCTATTTATTTGGGCCTAAATGATGGCCTAAGTCGATCATAACAAACTGGCCCCATCCGCAGGAACGAAAGGCCTGGACGACTATTTCAAGCATGTTGCTCTCGCATTTTAGAACAAAGGCTCCACTGTTACTTTTTTGACTCAGGCCAAATCATGCATGTTCTCTCCGACCATGCAGGGCTTTTTTTACCAACCAGAACTAGCTATCTCTATAATGGACAATGCCATCCAACAACCAGCAGTTAAGTGTACTTTCTTATGTATAAGGGGCATCCAACCCGAGAGCCATTGTGGATTTGAGGTAGAACTGCCTGCCATATACATCTGCCAGGTATATTTTGGGTAGGCCAGGAGATAATCTATAGGATATAGTAAAATTAGATTTCAAGAATTGAATCTTTGTGTCCACCAGCATACGCCAAAATGCAAGTTCCTGTCCACGATATAAATATGGTGGAAACCACCTCAATTCCAGTCTGGCCTCAGATGTTTGCATCATTTGCACAACAGATAGTGCATTCACCATGAAAATAATAGTGTACTGGAGGCAATCTCCCCAGATTCCAAAAGTTGTTAAAAATTGTGAGAGTAAGATGATATGAAGTTAGTTGGGTATACTTTTAGGGTTGGAATGTTAGAATCCCCATCTGCCAATGATTTAGAGCTCACAACACCACTGCCTAGTGTTTAATCTGCAGAAATGTCCTGTGCAGAAATAAACTTTAAAAAAGACTTCAAACTAGCATATATAACAAACTTATCATCATATGTAAAAACACTGAAGAGAAAGAACAAATTAATCTGAAACCCTGAAAGGGAGAAGATGAATTTATAGCTGCAATAAAGAACACAGCTAAATGACGAAGAATGTATTTCATCATACACTCACCAGTTTGGTTTCTGCATAGAAACCAAACTGATGAGTCTGTGACAAAACACAATATTTCAGTAGTATAAGGCCCCATCCACATATATCCTGATATTTTTGAAAACGCATCTTTTTTTATTCGTTTTAGGTTAGTGTCCACACGGAGATGGCGTTTTTGGTCACCAAAAATGAAGCTTTTTGAAAACGCTGACCCATCATAGCATATGCGCACAGAGCTTTGGGGATCACACAAGGGCATTTTGATTGTTTGTTTTCTTTTGTCAAAGTTCGAAGAGTGGAGTTTGAATCCAAAAAGCGTCTTTGTGTAGACGGAGATATTTTCGAAAACGCTTCTTGTGTGGACATGGATACTTTTTATATGGATAAAAAAAGATGCGTTTTCAAAATTATCCGGATACGTGTGGACGAGGCCTAAAACAATATTTCCATTCAATTTGGATAAGAAATAGCCTTTAATTGCTTTCTTGTGACTTGGTATTTGAGAGTGTTTTAAATCTATTATCATCTTTCCTCAGCTCTGCAACAGATACAGTGTTGAAGCAAAGGGTAGCCATAAAGAAACTAAGCAGACCTTTTCAGAATGTGACACATGCAAAGCGTGCCTACAGGGAACTCGTCCTTTTGAAGATTACTAATCACAAGAATGTAAGTTTTGCTTCACACTTCTTTAAAGCTAATGTGCAATGGTAAATAGGGTCCTCTATAAATAGAACAAAGAGATCACTCCGAAACAGCATTGTTATGTGGTGAGATAAAAATCTTATTGTGAGATTATCCTTTGTTTACACTGTGTGCAAGTCCGATTTGAATGAGATATTTTTAGAATTTCTGCTCTCTGCAAATGCAAGCTTTTAACCTTGCACAAACCCTTTAATATGAGAAATTTAGTGCCAAATGTTATCTTGAAGTTCACATTTGGCTATGCTACAGGCCTTGCACATATCAAGTTAGCATGATGATAAGTTTTTATGTGTTGTGAAAGGTTGTGAAAGGTTGTTGTGAAAGGTTGTTAATGGCAACAGTCAGTAAATGCTGCATAATGGGGCAGGAACCATTATACGATGGTCCAGTCTTTTGAAATATAATGATCTATGGTAATCACAACAAAAAAGAAAGTTGGAAGACCGCCAACCACCTTGATAAAATTGATAGAGAAAGACTTATCACTGATCAACGTACAACTAAACATTGAGTCAAATCCTGCTGAAAAAACATTACAAGTCCTGCATGAGATAACAGCTAATGGAAAGAACTGGAGACGGATTGTCAAAGACATAATAGCGGAAAACCGCTGACCATGTACTTTAGTAGTTTAGTAGTAGTGCAGTAGATGAGTGTGCCAGGCAAGATTGCTCACAACTGTAGTGCTGAACTGTTATGACGCAATTGCAATAACATGTACAGTACTCTTTCTAAGCAAATAATATCTATAGTTTCTAAGCAACTGAAGCATGTCCTTATGCTCATTTATCAACTCACCTCCTTTGAAACAATTCAGTGACATTTTTGCAAAAAGTGACCAAAGAGAAAGATACAATCTTGATAGAACAGCACCCTTTAGAAATAGGCAAATCAGTACAATGGTGTCTGCCACCTCCCAGAGAAAAAAGAAATTCTAATTGTGTCTTGTTGCACTGCTGTTAAATTAGGGATTAAGAGTAACCTGTATGTGACGGGATGCCCATCAGCCATGAACTATGAACCGAAGCCATGAACTGGCCACAAGATGGTCCCTCTACATACCCAGACAGACAGCCCAATCTTGCTTGTGGGATTGAAAAAAGATTAAATGCCACTGTGTAGCAATAATGTTAAATCCTTATCCAGGTGCTTCAGTGAAGAAATTCGATAGAATTATATAAATGATAAACAAGATTGACAAACAAATTTACAGGAATTGCACTCCACAAATTAGCATGGTATTCCTGCCTAAGAATTTTGAAGAATTTGTAAGAAGCATTAGTATGCATTGCACAAATCGTAAATATTTACATGGTTTTTCACTGGCAGTAATCGGTAAATAGGAAAAACCTGGAAATTGATGTTACTATTGTAGTTACAGTTTTTTGGCCACACACTTAACAAATATTTATGCTTGAATATGTGCATACATACAAAACTATGAGATTGCATTGAAAAAACTGTGTTGCAAATAATCTTTTAAGATTCTAAGTCATACTACATGAATTGACAAAGGTTGCCTGCTTCACTCTTGATATGGTAATTTGCTAAAATCAGTTGTAACTTAATGAAAGGATGCTCTTCAATATTCTAGTTAGAATAATTTGATTTTGTAAGACTCCTTGTTTAAACAGAATTACGGTCTTCCATGTGGCTCAAGAATTCTTGAAAATCCAAAAGAACTCTTGAGAATTCTTTTCATTTCAATTTGCATATAACCTGTACTCTACTTGACAACTGTCAAATGATAACTGTTCAAGACAACTGTCAATGTTTCATACATATATTTTTTATTTCTTAGATCATTGGCTTATTGAATGTTTTTACACCAGACAAGTCACTGGAGGAGTTTCAAGACCTGTAAGTTTGGTCTTATAAACTAAAGCAGGAATTACTAATTTGCATGTTCAATTACAAAGATTCTATTTTCAAACAGAATGTGCCTTCAAGCGGTCTGTTGTGTTCTACGTTTAAGTTTTTGGCATGGGAATTGATGCAATGATCTTGTGGAGCAATTGACTTTGTTTTGTATCTTCCAGCATTTCACTTCACATTTTGCACTTTGCAACCTCCATGTTAAAGATTTGATTAAATTCTCTTCATGTTCCATATCCAGCTATTGTTGAATTGAAGCCTTCATGGCCATACGTTTTTCCTGTTAGGTCTTGTAATAGTGAAACTGTTTACGTTTTTGTTTGAATAGTATTTCTGAAATAGATTCTACTGTATATATATATTTGTTTAGATACTTAGTTATGGAATTGATGGATGCAAGTTTATGCCAAGTGGTACAGATGGATCTTGACCATGAACGTCTCTCATATCTTTTGTATCAAATGTTGTGTGGTATCAAGGTATATCAATAATGATTTGTTTCTTCTTTCATATTATATAATTGACCTTCCATGAGTATATTCACCATAAATGAAATAAAAGATTTATTTGAACCCCCTTTAGATCCTTGAATTCTGACTTCCTTGTGGGCTCTTTGCAAAATATTTTACCTGGAAATTTTCCTGAAAGAAGCATGGCCCTATGTTATGACAAGAAAATGTATACTTCTTCCAAGTTTGTTGTTGCATCCTGTTTTATTTTGCGAAACCTGAGAAGTTGGTAGAGAAAGTGTTCTTCCAAGATGGAAAATCATAATTCATTTATATATTTCCTTCCCATTTTTAGTTCCAAAATTTACACCTCTCCTGAAAATCAATCCCCCAAATACAGTGCTTGTTCAGGATACTATCAGTGACAGTCTGGATGGATTTTCTCCGGAAGAGCCAGACCCCTGTCTAAGATCATTGGATTTCTGTGCTGTGTGATTTCAGGGTCATCACCATTGAATTTTTCTTCATGAATTTTTGTTGCCCCAAAAGGTCTTCACCTAATCTATAGATAGCAGGCCAATCAGTGTTAACATCTTTTCGATTGTGATTTACTGGAGGGGGTGTTTGCAGTTTCCTGGACAAGTTCATGCCTTGCACACATTGACATTGCTTTCCTCCTCAAGAATTCTTGGTTAGAAAAATCTACAATCTTAACATGCATATATACTGTATAAAGAATCCTTATCATGATATACAAGAAATTCTTGTCATGTTGATGTACACAAGGCCTCTCTTTAATTGCAAATATTTTAAAATGGTTGTCGTTCTTTTTACAGTGTTTTCTTAGAAATGTTTTCACTTGGGCTATGCTAACATGCCTGTTTTTGCCAGGGTAATGAGCCCTTGTTATCCAAAAGTCATGGCAAAATTTTTATTCTCTTCGTAGCATCTACACTCAGCTGGCATTATCCACAGAGTGAGTAATTAAATACTTTTGTCTCATAAGAATTACCCCATTTTAAGAAATCACCAAAACTTGATTATCAAACTAGTGATTAGAATGTTTTGTTTGATTTGTTTGTCAGTGTTCCAAGATATTTAAGGATGATGAAATATTTGTTTCAGTCTCACAGACTAAAGTATTGCATCACAAAACCATTTTTGGAGGGTACTTTCAAAGCGTAGTCAGTTTTGTCTCAGTGCCAAACTGTTCAGATATGGTGTGCATGTTTTCTCGCATCAGTTTTCAATCAACATGTATTGAGGTGCTAGTAACATGCGCAGAGCCACGAACATGAAATTTCACAACCCATAAGTTAATGGCACCTCTTCTGTTCTGAGAGTGCTTTGTTTGCAGTCTCATTTTTACCAGCCATTTGCTCATAGGCACAGAATGCTTTTTATGATGCCTGCATAGATCTTCTGCAGTGGCTTTGTAAGCTGTGACAGGACTCTTGCATTTTAATGGAATTTTTAGTTTCATTTTCGCAATGCTTGTTTCTATGAGAAGATACCATTCTGACATTTTTATGGGGATCACTTATCATTTCTGTAGGGTCTTTTTCTTTGAGGAAAACCACCTCACCTGCCAAACCAAGGGCTGGCAGGCAAGGTAAACTTAATCCACGGTTTATATGAGATGTTTTACCTCAACCTGTCAGCTCCAGTGCTGAGAGTGAGGTGGAATCACCGGTGAAATCAGAACGAATCAACCAGTAGCAATCGACAGATAGATCAATTCACCTCACTGTGCTCCAGTCCATAGAGATGGTGTTTCATTGCGATGGAAAATTTTCACTTCGCCGAGACAAGATTCCGCCTCTGTTGAAGCTAGCTCTTACTATACTGGTGGCGTTGCTTTCATCACATTCAAACGCAAAGTGAAAACTACAATAGGTTCTGTGGGAGGGTAAAATTACAACTGTTAGCCCCGGGTCTGGCAGATGAGGTATTTTTCGTCATATAGCCAGGGCTTTGAGCACGCTGGTGCTGCGACCAAATTGCAGCATGCAAAGTTGAAAAGCTTTAGCAATTAATATGATCACAAGCGGCCGATATTTGGGTGCTTTGGTAGTAGGAATGAGTTCAACTCCCATCGTGGACGCTTGCGTGCTACCGAAAGAACAAATCTTGGTCGCAGCGCCTGCGCTCTCAAGACACTTGTTTGGAGAGCAGCCTGTAGATTGATATGGATAATGGAATTGAAACACTTTATTTTGTGTTTAGGATTTGAAGCCAAGTAATATTGTTGTGAAATCAGACTGTAGTTTAAAGGTTAGTACACCTATTCTTTTATCATTTCATTTCATGTTCATTTCATTTCAATCTATTAAGGAGAGAAGCCCTTCATCCTAGTTGCTGATTTTCAAGGGGCCCTCCACATAAAAACTTGGCAATAAGAATTGGATGAAAGCACCTGAAATATACCAGAATAAAAAGTAAGCATAATTTTCAAAAGTAAAAGAAATGTCAATAAAACCAAAGACTGGTGAACTTTTTCAACGATCAACCAACCAGGGCATATCATATTTTCATGCTTTATGGCAGTTCTTTCTTCGTTGCATAATTCACGAGAAAGGCCAAGATAAGAGGTTTGAAACTTTAAAACATCGAGAAACTTAAAAATGTACATCATGGCAAAGTGCGTTTAAGATGAAACGTGAAAACTGTGTGAAGTATATCAGATTGGTATCTTTTTCATGTAAACAGGAGGCCAATCCAATAAGAAACCAATCGGATATGAAATAAAATTGATATTCTAGAAATGGGACCTAGTGAGTCTTTAAAGGTAACAAGTTATCTTTTCTCAGATTTTAGATTTTGGTTTAGCGAGGACAGCTGGTTCTGCCTTCACAATGACGCCATACGTCGTTACTAGGTATTACAGAGCCCCCGAGATCATCCTTGGCATGGGCTATTCAGAAAACGTTGATGTCTGGTCAATAGGCTGCATATTTGGAGAGATGATCCGGGGGTCAGTCATGTTTCCTGGATCCGATCGTATCCTTTTCGTTACTGTTCTATTTCGCTGGTGGTTATGAGTTAAAATTCAGAAGATGGTAGGATGGGGTGGATTGGAGATGCGGGAAGGCAGAACGAGACACTGCTTTCTCATTGGCAACACCATATATTCTGTGTCCGTAACTGCAACCGATTTTGGAATAGAGACACTGCTTTTCTCATTGACAACACCATATATTCTGTGTCCTTAACTGCAACCGATTTTGGAATAGAATTGAATAAAATTGCAGTCAAGGAATCATTAGTTTCCTTTTTTCCACCCAGATCCTTTTTATCCAAACCAGTACTACAATGCTTTTCCATTGTCTTCAGACATCTTAGGTTAGTTGCCTTGTGTGGTGACATTCTCCCTCTCCCCTTGGAACACTGTTGTTTTGTGAAGATAGAATGAGAAGGACGGCACAATTTGTGACTCTGATAGAATGCAAGGACAATAAATGACCTTACAAATCAACATTGTTTAGGGGGGGGGGAAGGACACTTCACTAGCAGCTAGGGATTAAAGACGTGGTAAAGTGTGTCTTTACCTTGAAATGGCCTAAGTTTTTCAAAAATTTGTTTCAGTCATCATAGCTGCTCAGTTGTGAATAAACGTCTCTAGCATCTGAAAGTTAATTTTCAGACACTGAAAAGCTCAGCTTATTGAAACGGTGCTCTGGCCCTTCCTCTTGATGTGACCACCTCTCACGATGACTTTAGCTACGAATTGTAGCGAGCTGACGAAAGTAAATCACTGATCAAACTTCTCATCCATGAATTATAAGAGCGACTCACAACGAAGAAAAAGAATCGTTTTCAGAAATAACTAAATGTTGTGATGAGTGTTGAATTTCGAATTTCCTTAACGTTACTGCAGATATTGACCAATGGAACAAGGTTACAGAATTACTTGGCACTCCAAATTCAGTATTTTTAGATCGCCTGCAGACTTCGGTAAGTGCCTTATCAAATTAATCACCTGGTCAGGAATCTAATTACGAACTTGTTGAAGGGAAATTTGGGCGACAAACACTGCTAGGATGTATGCACTGCTAGGAGATATAGCAACACAATCTAAATCTAGCACAAAGGAACGGCTGGTGCCACTTATCTCCCTTTTGTTTTCATCGATCAAAAACATCAAATACAATAGGTTATATTTAGATGGGCCCGGTCCCCCTAGCTACGTTGCTCTTAACTCCGCTGATTTACTTTTAAGCACACAGAGGGATTTCGGAGTTGTGTCTTCATCAGAGTTAGATCTCTATCTTATCACTAATATGCTTCGCCATCATTTGCAATGCCACCACATACATTGAGTAACATCAATGTTTTACCTTACTTTTTTGCGGTAATTTAGGGGCGTACTTTCGTGAACCAAGCATAGTGTTGCATTCCCTGGCAGTTGCAAACCCAGGGCTAGGCAACTGACCTTTAATCTACCCGACAAAAGAACCTGAATCAAGTGACATTTACATACAATTTATTCGAAAGGCCCGATTGAGCGGTGCAAGAGCCTTGTGTGTATTCGAAAATTTGAAAGATTTCTACAAATTGTGTTAGATCTATGTTGTGCGCATTCAAAATTCTACTAAATGCATCAAAGTATCATTCGATTTAGACTGTTTGTAGAATAGAGAAAGTGATTATTAAACAAAAAATCCTATGGAAGACATTATTCAGACTGATGTAATCTTGGTTAAAGTCTGTCCTTATTTTATTGTCTATGCAATGTTGCATCGTCATCGGACTATATCTTTTGCAGGTAAGAACGTATTGCAGCAACCGCCCGAAACACAAGGGATATTCCATTAGTGAACTCTTTCCAGACGACTTATTTCCCTCTGGAAACAAAACTAAAGGTATGTTCTGCCGTTTTTGCTTCTGTTTTACCTATGTACCCCAAGAATTTGTTGCATCATAGCTGTTTGATATATACAGCATACAGTACAAGCCTTGCACACATTAACAAGACTTCTTATGAATTTGCAACGAATTCTTCACATTTTGAAACAGAATTCTTAGCCATATGAGAGACTGTAAATTTCTGAAACAAGAGTTCTTAAGAAATGGAGACTAGTTACCAAAACACTGGCCATCAACTTTAAGGCCCCAGCTACACTATACCGGATTGCTATCGGACTGGAGTGACTTTCGTATCGGATAGGGGTTTGAGTTACACTACACCGCACCAATCCGATACACAACGCTCCGATTAGCGGAGTGAAAATCACTCCGCTCTGGAGGTGGTATGAAAATCACTCCGGAGTCACTCGGTAGCGAAGCGTTGTAGTGTAATCGCATGAATCCGATATACTCCGCTTCAAAACAATGAAGTTTCAGATTAGCAGACAATGAACTTTGGCGCCAGGCTGCAAAAGCACCCTGCAGTGCAGACCAGAATTGCGGAGGAATATGGCGTGGAAGCAAGAGAAGCGTTGTAGTGTAACTGCAACCCCGAATATCATTACGGAGTGAAAATCACTCCGCTCTGCTCCTCTCCGATAGCAATCCGATATAGTGTAACTCTGGCCTAAACCTGATATTTACCATCCAGCCTTTCTGAAGTGTTGTCCTGAACTTAGTACCTGTATCCCTTGTTTCCCTGTGCTCTTAGACATGAAGTATATTGCTTCGGTCAATAGAGACTAATGATCTTAGTCTTAAAAACTTTGAACAACTTGGCCCTTGGCTAGTCTGCACTTTAGCGGACCAGCTTTCAAAACCGGCACGCTAGGTGTCATGGTGTAGGGGTTGGGGTTAGGGTTTGGTTTGGAACAGGGGCTTTGGGGTAAGTTAGGGTAAGGTAGGGTTAGTTTAGGGTTAGCAGGGTTAGGTTAAGGTTAATTCCTGAGAGATATGACACAAAGCTGGTCCGCTAAAGTGCAGTCGTCCCTGACAATTTTTGGGACGTACAAGTACTTGACAAGTACTTGACAAGTACTTGGTCCCTGACAAGTACTTGCGGTGGCATTCAATCCTCAAAGATTCGACGAATTCCGTTGTGATTCAGGCCTTGATCGGCAGTGTATGAACGTTGCTGTAATTATGTAGCTATAGTAACTATTTGCTATCATCGCATTTCGTTTCTGCGATGTGATAGCGGAGATTGGACCTAGGCAGGGCAGTCTTTTCATTGGTGCATCATCAGTGCCTGTTGATCAAGTTTAGCATAGGAATACAAGGGACTTCAGTAATTAGTCTAGAGGCATGCTATTATCCGTGTTTGGTGTTTGGGTTGTGTCTTTCAGATTATCTCTTATTGTCTTTGCAGCCAATCAAGCTCGTTCTTTATTATCCAAAATGCTTGTCATTGACCCCCTGAAAAGGTGCAGTGTAACGGAAGCATTGAAGCACCCGTATGTCCATGTTTGGTACGATGCTAGTGAAGTCGAAGCGGTAGGTTTCTACAACCGTCTTACTTATAACTATTTAGCAATCAAATTCGAGAGAAAAGAATCATTTTCCAGGAGATCAGGGGTATCACTTTGGTAGTTTAATTGTGCTCCTGCCATCCCCAAATTTTTGTCTAAATGGTTATTTTGCGTTTTTTGAAAGGCACCATTACACAGCCTTTTTATCTTTTTTTGTAAACGAAAGTGCTATTTCAAAGTTGAATCGTTGTACTTAACAGAAGAACGAATAAAAAATCCATGTGTCTTCGATTGGTTGGGTATAAGTGGATTTTTGACGGTTATTTTTGGTGGCCTGGATGAAACTTATGTATAGATTTGCTTACCCCTTTAAACCGACAGAACCCCTTTAAACTACCTTAGTTTACCTTTTTTATCATTCATGATTTTATGGAAACTTATATTGAAAACAGACAAGTTTGGTGAGAAAGTTATGGTTTCGAGTCCTTTGAAATGCTGAAGATGGCTGAATTGTGTCAACATCGAGGAGTCAACATTCAGCTTTCGTCCGCCATTTTCTTCATATTTCGTAGAATGGATCCTTCTATGTTTTTCGATTTTGAAATGAATTTTCTTTTCCTAGCCTGCACCCACTCAGTATGATCACTCTGTTGATGAAGCCGAAAATAGTGTCGAAGAATGGAAGAGTAAGTCGGACATGGAGTTTTATCTTATCATGAGTTATACCAGTCCCTAGCCTGTTACCAAGACCTAGGCTAATGACGATGAGTCTCTTGTTTCCCTGTGCTCTTTGATTTGATGATGGCGCTTCAGTCAACAGAGACTCATAATATTAAACTTAAAAACCTGGCCCTATTCAGGCCCAAATTTCGCGATTCCTACAGTACCAATCAGATTGCAAGATTTGTGAACTACTATTGTGACGGTGTAAATGTGATAGAATTTTCGATTCGATTGAAGAATTGAAAATACTCCCACGGATTGAGATTTGAAGCCATGATTCTATCATAATTCCATTGATCATTGAAGAAAATAGGGCCACGTTTTTCTCTATTTCATCACGAGTCGCCCTTGAGCAAAGGTTTACCGCAATGATACAATACAGGGACTCAGCGTCATAAGTCTAACCCGTATCTAAACAATCCCGGACTTGTCCTTTAAAACACTACAAAAGAGCCAATTAGAGCATCTTTCTAATTGGAGGTGAGGTGAGCATAAGTGATAATGCTAAGCAACAGAATCCCCCACAGATTATTCTCTCTCGTGCTACGGCAGTTTCAGTTGTTTAACAGGGACGTACTTTAGGCTGAAATTCCACTTAAAGAAAGAAAAAATTTCTATGAAATGCGCATTACTCTTTGTAAAGCTGAAGATGAAAGAGCTACTATTTTGATTGTTGTTTTTTGCATGGCCATTGGCTGCTTTATCATGCAATATTTCGGATTTTGCAAATTGATGTAAAATGGAATGTGTGCTTTTATCGTAAGTTTCAAATTATGCATTTTCTCATTCTAGAATTAATATATGGTGAAGTTGTCACTTTTCAACCAACTAAAGTTGTAACAGTTAGCAATGGCGTAGATGGAAGTCATGGAGGTATGTCTAAATTCCTTTATATATTCCACCGTGTGCAATAGTGGTACTGGACTGGATGAGTGTTAAAAAGACTGTCCCCATGTAAATGGTTGGTAAACCTTGGATATCAAGGCTATAACAATTGCAAATGCACTATTCAGTGGTGGACATACTGACTTTTTTGTGGGTGGAATTTTCTCGAGAAAGCCCTAGACTTTTGATCCGGAGTCCCTTAGTTTCGTATGCTTTTCGACTTGATGATAGTACTTCTATCGACAGAGATTCAGAACTTTACTCTGAAAAACCTGACCCTTATTAGGGCCAAACTCTCGGCTCCTAGAGTACCAATCAGATTGCGAGATTTGTGAATTACTATAGTGGTTGTAACCATGATGCAGCTTTCGATTCGATTGAACAGCTGATAACAGTCGGACGATATTCGAGATAAGAATCAATAATTCTAGATTTGGGGTCATGATTCCATCATGATTCGAATGGTGAATACAGAAAATAGGGTCGGCTTTTCATTGTTTTATTATGAGTCCCTCTGTAGCGAGATTTACCGCAGGGATACAAGGGACTTATTCTCCTAAGTCTAAGAAAGCCCCTCACTCTGAGAAAGCGTCAAACAGCATAAATCACGACCAAAGTTTCCTAACATTTCTGCCTCACAGCAATGACTTTTACATGTTTTAGCATTAGCACGTTCTAACCCTTCAGGACAATTCCGTTCTACAATCTGATTGGCTGTTCGCCATTTTGCACGGTCATTCCATTTTGCGCGGGACAAAGGGCCGCGCCACGTCAAACTTCGACGTAAAACCATATTCTTTACCTACTCTGACCATCATTGGCAATTTTTTTCCGAAATTCGACGAATAACTAGCTATTTCATTTTGGAAGCTGCGGTAAAAATTTCTCTAATTTTCAACTTAGGCCCATTTTTCGCCCCAAACAAACCGTGCTTATTTTCACATTAAACACACTTGCTGACCCCAGATTATTGCGCGAATACCTTTAAAGAGGTTGAAATAAGGTCCTGAAAGTGTTTGTTTTTAGTATCTGGATTCATCTATTGCAGAAATTTAGGAAACTTGATCAAGTTTACAAAGCACTCTTTGAAAGCCATCTTCGCTATGGCAACATTGTTTGAATACTCTTTCCAACACCAAACTATCCCAATTGCAACGGTTACAGACAAGGGCAAAGAAGCTAATAGCGAATGCCAAGTACAAGGCCGGATGGACTTACAAATGGCTCTCTTTAAAATCATTGATCTCCTTTGACCAAGGAATCATGACATAAAATCTTGTATGACCTCTGTCCCGAAAATCTTCGCCATAAGTTCACTGAAAGATCCATGATTTCAGGGTATAGAACCAGAAACCGTGGAGATCTTGAAATTTTCTAAAGTTAGGTTAGAATATGCAAAGCGCAGTTTCTACATCTCTAGTGTGAAAAACTGGAATGATATCCCTGACAGCGTTCGAGAAAGAGATTTAATCGCTCGTTTTAGAACAGGTCTTAGAGATCACCTTTTGAACCTTTCACAGGACCCAAACACGACCCCTTGGTAGAGCAGCAATAAATATTACAATTTTTTCTTTCTTTTTCTCATATTATCTTTCAAGAAATTTTGTCAGTAGGTTATTAGTTTGCTGAAGGGACCTCGTGTGTAAATATTGATAAAATCAAATGAATAAAATGAAAATGGCGCTAGAGCAATAGGCATTTCCCGTCGCTTGGCGTTGCCTGGCAAACTATAAATCCATAATGGCTGTAAATCTGTCCATTTTCTGGGCTTGTATTGCACATCTTTCAAAAATGCCCTCTTCATTTATAAAACATTAATCATTATTTTTCTGTTTTAGCCAAGAAAAGATGACGTAAATCCTCGCACTATGTATGTATTGTTAATTTTATCATGCAAATGGCTGTCTTCGACAACAGTAGCCAAATGATGGTATGATTTCAGAGTAACTTTTCTAGCTATTAGAAATTGTTTGAAAACAAGCCTTTCGTTTTGTGTATTTTGTAGTAGATTGAAGTTTGAAAACAAAAATCAGATCTCTGCTATGACAAAGCGATTTTCAGTTCTTATTAATGGGTTTCACACCGTTTGTGCAACCTGATGTAGAGTTTGAAGGAAGAAGGAGAGGTACCAGAGCTCCATCCAGCGCTTTACTCGCATTTCGAATATCCTAGGAACTCCATAAAATGAGCGCCTAGGTTGATGGCACAAGTTTGATAAAATGAATGTGAATGTTGATATAACTATACTATTAGACTGATGACGATGAGTCTCTTGTTGCCCTGTGCTCTTTGACTCGATGATGGCGCTTTGGGCAACAGAGACTCATAGTATTGCTCTGAAAAACTTGGCCCTATTTAGGCCCAAACTTCGCAATTCCTCTAGTACCAATCAGATTGCGAGATTTGTGAATTACTATTGTCAAGGTGTGAATGTGATAGAATTTTCGATTCGATTGAAGAATTGAAAACACTTCCACGGGATGGAGATTCGAAGCCGTGATTCTTTCATAATTCCATTGATGATTGAAGAAAATAGGGCCAAGTTTTTCACAATTGCATTATGAGTCCCTCTTGAGCAAGGTTTACCGCAGGGATACAAGGGACTCATTGTCATAAGTCTACTATACTATTTGGCATGCTCTTGCCATATCTTGCTGTCTCTTTTGCTGTGCCATATTTGTTAACAATAATTTTCATGTGTTCTGAGATTAATTCTTCCCTTGATGCTCAATCAAGCGCCTTGAACTTTTAAGGTGTTCCAGTTGTTAAGTGCCTGCTGTTTTCGTGATTTGCAGGAGTGAAATAGGTAGGCTATGGGTGAAATAAGTAGAGATGATTCCCAGAAAATCGTAAAAGGAGAAACTTTTATCAACATTCATAGCTTCAAACATGGTATAACAGATGTAGCTAGAGAGAATCTTGAGTCAAGATTTTGGCTAAAATTATTCACCTGTTTACCGCTCATATTTTATCATCAGATTACTCACTATGCCCCCGTTACTCTTAATATTCTTTCTCCCCCTCTTTATTTTGGTTTGATCAAGTCAATTCAGAGGTCTGAAATTCATTCTGTAGGATGGTAAATCGCTTTCCTGGATCAAGGCCTCATTACTCTGCTTGCAGCTAGCATTTTTCCCTTCTGAGAATAGGATGTGTCAAGCAATGTGTCTGCTTTCGATTTCCTTCTTAAGTTTACTCAGACGCGTGATCCGACCCTATTTCTAGTAAGTTTATTTCAGTATTCAATCGCTTAAGGCCATTCAGATAGACCATCTATTTGAAAGATGCATCGCTATATCTAGATATATTAGATGCGTGGTATAAAAAAGACTTTGTTTATGAAAAGAATTCACGTATTTGAACTCTGCTCTTTTTCCTTGTAGCAATCTATTGTGGCACAAATAGCCTTTGCTGTTTTCCCGAAATATACCTACTTCGAAACTACCATTTTTTTATAACAAGGCAAGGCTACATCCAGACTTCATTTTTTGGCAGAAATGAGCCCATTTCCGACACACCGATTTTGCGGCAAAAAGTAAGGTTAACCCCTTTGCTTTTTTCCAAAAATAGGCCCTTTTCGGAAATATTGATTTTTCGGCAAAGAGTAAGGTTAACCCCTTTGCTTTTTTCCAAAAATAGGCCCTTTTTGGAAAAAGCAATTTTTCAGCAAAAAGTAAGGCTAACCCATTTGCTTTTTTCCAAAAATATGCCCTTTTTGGAAAAACCGATTTTTCGGCAAAAAGTAAGGTTAACCCCCTTTGCCTTTTTCCAAAAATAGGCCCTTTTCGGAAATATTGATTTTTCGGCAAAAAGTAAGGTTAACCCCCTTGCTTTTTTCCAAAAATATGCCCTTTTTGGAAATATTGATTTTTCGGCAAAAAGTACGGTTAACCCCTTTGCTTTTTTCCAAAAATAGGCCTCTTTTGGAAATATTGATTTTTCGGCAAAAAGTAAGGTTAACCCCTTGCTCTTTTCCAAAAATAGGCCCTTTTCGGAAATATTGATTGTTCGGCAAAAAGTAAGGTTAACCCCTTTGCTTTTTCCCAAAAAAGGCCCTTTTTGGAAAAACCGATCTTCCGGCAAAAAGTAAGGTCAACCCCTTTGCTTTTTTCCAAAAATAGGCCCTTTTTGGAAAAACCGATTTTTCGGCAAAAAGTAAGGTTAACCCCTTTGCTTTTTTCCAAAAATAGGCCCCTTTCGGAAATATTGATTTTTCGGCAAAAAGTAAAGTAAACCCCTTGCTTTTTTCCAAAAATAGGCCCTTTTCGGAAATATTGATTTTTCGGCAAAAAGTAAGGTTAAGCTCTTTGCTTTTCTCGAAAAATAGGCCCATTTCAGAAGTACTAATTTTTCGACGAAAAGTAAGGTTAACCCCTTGCTCTTTTCCAAAAATAGGCCCTTTTCGGAAATATTGATTGTTCGGCAAAAAGTAAGGTTAACCCCTTTGCTTTTTCCCAAAAAAGGCCCTTTTTGGAAAAACCGATCTTCCGGCAAAAAGTAAGGTCAACCCCTTTGCTTTTTTCCAAAAATAGGCCCTTTTTGGAAAAACCGATTTTTCGGCAAAAAGTAAGGTTAACCCCTTTGCTTTTTTCCAAAAATAGGCCCCTTTCGGAAATATTGATTTTTCGGCAAAAAGTAAAGTAAACCCCTTGCTTTTTTCCAAAAATAGGCCCTTTTCGGAAATATTGATTTTTCGGCAAAAAGTAAGGTTAAGCTCTTTGCTTTTCTCGAAAAATAGGCCCATTTCAGAAGTACTAATTTTTCGACGAAAAGTAAGGTTAACCCCTTTGCTTTTTTCCAAAAATAGGCCCTTTTTGGAAATACCGATTTTTCGGCAAAAAGTAAGGCTAAACCCGTTGCCTTTTTCCAAAAATAGGCCCTTATGGAAATACCGATTTTTCGGCAAAAAGTAAGGTTAACCAATTTGCTTTTTTCCAAAAATAGGCCCTTTTCTGGAATATTGATTTTTCGGCAAAAAGTAAGGTTAACCCCTTGCTCTTTTCCAAAAATAGGCCCTTTTCGGGAATATTGATTTTCGGCAAAAAGTAAGGTTAACCCCTTTGCTTTTTTCCAAAAATAGGCCCTTTTCGGAAATATTGATTTTTCGGCAAAAAGTAAGGTTAACCCCTTTGCTTCTTTCCAAAATAAGGCCCTTTTCGGAAATATTGACTTTTCGGCAAGAAGTAAGGTTAACCCCTTGCTCTTTTCCAAAAATAGGCCCTTTTCGGAAATATTGATTTTTCGGCAAAAAGTAAGGTTAACCCCTTTGCTTTTTTCAAAAAATAGGCCCTTTTTGGGAATATTGATTTTTCGGCAAAAAGTAAGGTTAACCCCTTGCTTTTTTCCAAAAATAGGCCCTTTTCGGAAATATTGATTATTCGGCAAAAAGTAAGGTTAACCCCTTTGCTTTTTTCCAAAAATAGGCCCTTTTCGGAAATATTGATTTTTCGGCAAAAAGTAAGGTTAAGCTCTTTGCTTTTCTCGAAAAATAGGCCCATTTCAGAAGTACTAATTTTTCGACAAAAAGTAAGGTTAACCCCTTTGCTTTTTTCCAAAAATAGGCCCTTTTTGGAAATACCGATTTTTCGGCAAAAAGTAAGGCTAAACCCGTTGCCTTTTTCCAAAAATAGGCCCTTTTCGGGAATATTGATTTTTCGGCAAAAAGTAATGCTAAACCCGTTGCCTTTTTCCAAAAAATAGGCCCTTTTCTGGAATATTGATTTTTCGGCAAAAAGTAAGGTTAACCCCTTTGCTTTTTTCCAAAAATAGGTTCTTTTCAGAATTATTGATTTTTCGGCAAAAAGTAAGGTTAACCCCTTGCTCTTTTCCAAAAATAGGCCCTTTTCGGAAATATTGATTTTTCGGCAAAAAGAAAGGTTAACCCCTTTGCTTTTTTCAAAAAATAGGCCCTTTTTGGGAATATTGATTTTTCGGCAAGAAGTAAGGTTAACCCCTTTGCTTTTTTCCAAAAATAGGTTCTTTTCAGAATTATTGATTTTTCGGCAAAAAGTAAGGTTAACCCCTTGCTCTTTTCCAAAAATAGGCCCTTTTCGGAAATATTGATTTTTCGGCAAAAAGAAAGGTTAACCCCTTTGCTTTTTTCAAAAAATAGGCCCTTTTTGGGAATATTGATTTTTCGGCAAAAAGTAAGGTTAACCCCTTGCTCTTTTCCAAAAATAGGGCCCTTTCGGAAATATTGATTTTTCGGCAAGAAGTAAGGTTAACCCCTTTGATTTTTTCCAAAAATAGGTTCTTTTCAGAATTATTGATTTTTCGGCAAAAAGTAAGGTTAACCCCTTGCTCTTTTCCAAAAATAGGCCCTTTTCGGAAATATTGATTTTTCGGCAAAAAGAAAGGTTAACCCCTTTGCTTTTTTCAAAAAATAGGCCCTTTTTGGGAATATTGATTTTTCGGCAAAAAGTAAGGTTAACCCCTTGCTCTTTTCCAAAAATAGGGCCCTTTCGGAAATATTGATTTTTCGGCAAAAAGTAAGGTTAAGCTCTTTGCTTTTTTCCAAAAATTGGCCCTTTTTGGAAATACCGATTTTTCGGCAAAAAGTAAGGCTAAACCCGTTGCCTTTTTCCAAAAATAGGCCCTTTTCGGGAATATTGATTTTTCGGCAAGAAGTAAGGTTAACCCCTTTGCTTTTTTCCAAAAATAGGCCCTTTTCGGGAATATTGATTTTTCGGCAAGAAGTAAGGTTAACCCCTTTGCTTTTTTCCAAAAATAGGTTCTTTTCAGAATTATTGATTTTTCGGCAAAAAGTAAGGTTAACCCCTTGCTCTTTTCCAAAAATAGGCCCTTTTCGGAAATATTGATTGTTCGGCAAAAAGTAAGGTTAAACCCTTTGCTTTTTTCCAAAAATAGGCCCTTTTCGGAAATATTGATTTTTCGGCAAAAAGTAACGTTAACCCCTTGCTCTTTTCCAAAAATAGGCCCTTTTCGGAAATATTGATTTTTCGGCAAAAAGTAAGGTTAACCCTTTGCTTTTTTCCAAAAATAGGCCCTTTTTGGAAATATTGATTTTTCGGCAAAAAGTAAGGTTAACCCCTTCCTCTTTTCCAAAAATAGGCCCTTTTCGGGAATATTGATTTTTCGGCAAAAAGTAAGGTTAACCCCTTTGCTTTTTTCCAAAAATAGGTTCTTTTCAGAATTATTGATTTTTCGGCAAAAAGTAAGGTTAACCCCTTGCTCTTTTCCAAAAATAGGCCCTTTTCGGAAATATTGATTGTTCGGCAAAAAGTAAGGTTAAACCCTTTGCTTTTTTCCAAAAATAGGCCCTTTTCGGAAATATTGATTTTTCGGCAAAAAGTAACGTTAACCCCTTGCTCTTTTCCAAAAATAGGCCCTTTTCGGAAATATTGATTTTTCGGCAAAAAGTAAGGTTAACCCTTTGCTTTTTTCCAAAAATAGGCCCTTTTTGGAAATATTGATTTTTCGGCAAAAAGTAAGGTTAACCCCTTCCTCTTTTCCAAAAATAGGCCCTTTTCGGGAATATTGATTTTTCGGCAAAAAGTAAGGTTAACCCCTTTGCTTTTTTCCAAAAATAGGCCCTTTTCGGAAATATTGATTTTTCGGCAAGAAGAAAGGTTAACCCCTTGCTCTTTTCCAAAAATAGGCCCTTTTCGGGAATATTGATTTTTCGGCAAAAAGTAAGGTTAACCCCTTTGCTTTTTTCCAAAAATAGGCCCTTTTTGGAAATATTGATTTTTCGGCAAAAAGTAAGGTTAACCCCTTCCTCTTTTCCAAAAATAGGCCCTTTTCGGGAATATTGATTTTTCGGCAAAAAGTAAGGTTAACCCCTTTGCTTTTTTCCAAAAATAGGCCCTTTTCGGGAATATTGATTTTTCGGCAAAAAGTAAGGTTAACCCCTTTGCTTTTTTCCAAAAATAGGCCCTTTTCGGAAATATTGATTTTTCGGCAAAAAGTAAGGTTAACCCCTTTGCTTTTTTCCAAAAATAGGCCCTGTTCGGAAATATTGATTTTTCGGCAAGAAGTAAGGTTAACCCCTTGCTCTTTTCCAAAAATAGGCCCTTTTCGGGAATATTGATTTTTCGGCAAAAAGTAAGGTTAACCCCTTTGCTTTTTTCCAAAAATAGGCCCTTTTCGGAAATATTGATTTTTCGGCAAGAAGTAAGGTTAACCCCTTGCTCTTTTCCAAAAATAGGCCCTTTTCGGGAATATTGATTTTTCGGCAAAAAGTAAGGTTAACCCCTTTGGTTTTTTCCAAAAATAGGCCCTTTTCGGAAATATTGATTTTTCGGCAAGAAGTAAGGTTAACCCTTTGCTCTTTTCCAAAAATAGGCCCTTTTCGGAAATATTGATTGTTCGGCAAAAAGTAAGGTTAACCCCTTTGCTTTTTCCCAAATAGGCCCTTTTTGAAAAAACCGATTTTCCGGCAAAAAGTAAGGTTAACCCCTTTGCTTTTTTCCAAAAATAGGCCCTTTTTGGAAAAACCGATTTTTCGGCAAAAAGTAAGGTTAACCCCTTTGCTTTTTTCCAAAAATAGGCCCCTTTCGGAAATATTGATTTTTCGGCAAAAAGTAAAGTAAACCCCTTGCTTTTTTCCAAAAATAGGCCCTTTTAGGAAATATTGATTTTTCGGCAAAAAGTAAGGTTAAGCTCTTTGCTTTTCTCGAAAAATAGGCCCATTTCAGAAGTACTAATTTTTCGACGAAAAGTAAGGTTAACCCCTTTGCTTTTTTCCAAAAATAGGCCCTTTTTGGAAATACCGATTTTTCGGCAAAAAGTAAGGCTAAACCCGTTGCCTTTTTCCAAAAATAGGCCCTTATGGAAATACCGATTTTTCGGCAAAAAGTAAGGTTAACCCCTTTGCTTTTTTCCAAAAATAGGTTCTTTTCAGAATTATTGATTTTTCGGCAAAAAGTAAGGTTAACCCCTTGCTCTTTTCCAAAAATAGTCCCTTTTCGGAAATATTGATTGTTCGGCAAAAAGTAAGGTTAAACCCTTTGCTTTTTTCCAAAAATAGGCCCTTTTCGGAAATATTGATTTTTCGGCAAGAAGTAAGGTTAACCCCCTTTGCCTTTTTCCAAAAATAGGCCCTTTTCGGAAATATTGATTTTTCGGCAAAAAGTAAGGTTAACCCCCTTGCTTTTTTCCAAAAATATGCCCTTTTTGGAAATATTGATTTTTCGGCAAAAAGTACGGTTAACCCCTTTGCTTTTTTCCAAAAATAGGCCTCTTTTGGAAATATTGATTTTTCGGCAAAAAGTAAGGTTAACCCCTTGCTCTTTTCCAAAAATAGGCCCTTTTCGGAAATATTGATTGTTCGGCAAAAAGTAAGGTTAACCCCTTTGCTTTTTCCCAAAATAGGCCCTTTTTGGAAAAACCGATTTTCCGGCAAAAAGTAAGGTTAACCCCTGTGCTTTTTTCCAAAAATAGGCCCTTTTTGGAAAAACCAACTTTTCAGCAAAAAGTAAGGCTAACCCCTTTGCTTTTTTCCAAAAATATGCCCTTTTTGGAGAAACCGATTTTTCGGCAAAAAGTAAGGTTAACCCCCTTTGCCTTTTTCCAAAAATAGGCCCTTTTCGGAAATATTGATTTTTCGGCAAAAAGTAAGGTTAACCCCCTTGCTTTTTTCCAAAAATATGCCCTTTTTGGAAATATTGATTTTTCGGCAAAAAGTACGGTTAACCCCTTTGCTTTTTTCCAAAAATAGGCCTCTTTTGGAAATATTGATTTTTCGGCAAAAAGCAAGGTTAACCCCTTGCTCTTTTCCAAAAATAGGCCCTTTTCGGAAATATTGATTGTTCGGCAAAAAGTAAGGTTAACCCCTTTGCTTTTTCCCAAAATAGGCCCTTTTTGGAAAAACCGATTTTCCGGCAAAAAGTAAGGTTAACCCCTTTGCTTTTTTCCAAAAATAGGCCCTTTTTGGAAAAACCGATTTTTTGGCAAAAAGTAAGGTTAACCCCTTTGCTTTTTTCCAAAAATAGGCCCCTTTCGGAAATATTGATTTTTCGGCAAAAAGTAAAGTAAACCCCTTGCTTTTTTCCAAAAATAGGCCCTTTTCGGAAATATTGATTTTTCGGCAAAAAGTAAGGTTAAGCTCTTTGCTTTTCTCGAAAAATAGGCCCATTTCAGAAGTACTAATTTTTCGACGAAAAGTAAGGTTAACCCCTTTGCTTTTTTCCAAAAATAGGCCCTTTTTGGAAATACCGATTTTTCGGCAAAAAGTAAGGCTAAACCCGATGCCTTTTTCCAAAAATAGGCCCTTATGGAAATACCGATTTTTCGGCAAAAAGTAAGGTTAACCAATTTGCTTTTTTCCAAAAATAGGCCCTTTTCGGGAATATTGATTTTTCGGCAAGAAGTGAGGTTAACCCCTTGCTCTTTTCCAAAAATAGGCCCTTTTCGGAAATATTGATTTTTTGGCAAAAAGTAAGGTTAACCCTTTGCTTTTTTCAAAAAATAGGCCCTTTTTGGGAATATTGATTTTTCGGCAAAAAGTAAGGTTAACCCCTTTGCTTTTTTCCAAAATTAGGCCCTTTTCGGATATATTGATTTTTCGGCAAAAAGTAAGGTTAACCCCTTTGCTTTTTTTCCAAAAATAGACCCCTTTTTGGAAATATTGATTTTTCGGCAAAAAGTAAGGTTAACCCCTTTGCTTTTTTCAAAAAATAGGCCCTTTTTGGGAATATTGATTTTTCGGCAAAAAGTAAGGTTAACCCCTTTGCTTTTTTCCAAAAATAGGCCCTTTTCAGAATTATTGATTTTTCGGCAAAAAGTAAGGTTAACCCCTTGCTCTTTTCCAAAAATGGGCCCTTTCAGAAATATTGATTTTTCGGCAAAAAGTAAGGTTAACCTCTTTGGTTTGTTTCCAAAAATAGGCCCATATGGGAATCACCGATCTTTTGCCAGAAAGTACCCTTAACCCTATTGAATTTGAAATACAAATTTTTAGCCAAGAAGTGAGGCTATAGCTTTTGCATTTGTCCAAAAGATGCCATTTATCAAAGATTGATCTAAGGCCAAATACAGAGGGGAAGAAGGAATGCGTACAACATCAAATTTTGGTCAAAAAGCAGTATTTCAAAAATCAGCCAAATTGAGGGAGAAAGGCCTTCCTTCCATAGCTTTCCTATTTGGTCAAAAGTCAGAATTTCAAAAAATCTGAGAATTGAGAGACTGTAGATTTTGCTAAGTAGGTCGTTGAAAAAAATGATTGCCATCGTATAACTGAAATACAAAGTTGAATCCATTGTAAAACTCAACTTTGACATACTGAGTAGAATTTATTGTTAGTCATAACACTACGTGCCAAAAGGCGCCTTGTCACAACTGTTCATATTAAGGGAATTGCAAAGATAACTGCAAAGATTGCAAAGATTATGAAATTGCGCTCAGTGAACTGATCCAATAGACTGTTACCTAAAGATGGTGGCAAGGAACCGCTTACCAAGATGCATTTCGTTCACTCTGGATAAAGTCTGTTGAGAAGTCTAGAGGTTGTTCAGTAAAGTAGAGCCTGCTCAATGCGAGAGAGGGATCGCATGATGTCGTTGGATAACATGCAGTGAATTCGAGGTTATTCAGTTATTTTGAGGGATAAGATACAGTAAGTTAGAGGGGATCATCGTGTCGTTGGAGGGAAAACCCCAGTTAATTTGGGGCTATTCAGTATATTTGAGGGATAATATGGTCTCGTTGGAGGGCTAAGGTTTATTCAGCCACTGAGAGGGAAAACAATAAGTGCGATAGAGGAATAAAATTGTGTCAGTTACAATGAGGGATAACTTGCAGCAAGGTACAGGGATGCATTTCTTAGCTTGGGAAATGTCCTTATAAATTCCTCTGAGAAACCGTTAAAACAATTGATGTATCCCCCAATGGACACAATGCTATCCATGCGAAGTTCTGAGTTACCTCTCCTTTACTGACGTTATACCTCTATCGATAATTTTATTCCTCTTTCGTACTTTTTGTTTTCCCTCTCAGTAACTGAATAACCCTTAGCCCTCCAACGAGACGATGTTTCCCTCTAATTTGCTGAATAACCCAAATTAACTGGGGTTTTCCCTCCAACGACACGATGATCCCCTCTAAGTTATAGTATGTTATTTCTCTAAATGACTGAATAACCTCAAACTTAGTGCATGTTATCTCTCCAATATAAAAAAGTACGATCCCTCTATCACACTGAACAGCTTCTAGTTTCCCGAATAAGCCCTAAATTACTGCACAGAGGTTATCCAGGGTGACATTCTAATTACGAATCTTTAACGATTCCTGTCAGAATTAAGTTTATATAATTACAAAGCTCCTTGCTGCCATCTCCATAATAGGACTCGTTACTGACTAACTGCTTAGTACAAAAGCATGTTTAATCACAGGGAATCCTCTGAAAGTAAAATCCGATCGTTTCCTTCGCAAATGATAGATCTAGATCCGTTTTTGTTTCTTTCAGCAATAATCATATGATATGAGAGATTTTGAACATTTTCTTTGTTTTTCCTCTGCGATGGCGCTGTGTGGAGGAACGGGAAGTGCGGAGGTGCGTCTGCAATCTCCTCTCTTTTGCCTCCACACTTCCCGTTCCTCCGCACCGCGCCATCGCAGATGAAAACAAAGAAAATTTTCAAATCGCTCATATCTTATGATCCTTGATGAAAGAAACAAAATACGGATCTAGATCTATCATTTGCGAAGGAAACGATCGGATTTTACTTTCAGAGAGCAATCTTAGCAGTGGATTCCCTGTGGTTTAATCACTCTTTCAATCACTCTTTCAATCACTCTTCTCAAATGGCGCACACAATTCTCCAAAGGCAAGCAGGTGAATTAAGAAAAATAAACGCATTTTGATTGTACTTAATTGAGCTCATATCAAAGTCCTTATAATTTGCTTTATTCACTTGTTTATCTTTGCAAGCAATACAGGGCTGGGAAAAATCTGAAATCTAACCCCATGACCCAGTCGTGTGCACCTTCACAAGTGATTTGCTGTAACAAGAGAGAGAATGTATACATTTGTAAGAAAGAAGTTTGCTACTACCAGGTGAGTCAATAAAACACCTGGCGTTTGAAAAAATCCTGCTCCCAGAATAACAAAGCAATGATATTGAAAACTGTCTTATTTCATCCCCGATATGTCAAATTAGGTTCAGTAATTTACCCGGCTTTAATCGGTCATTCCTTCCCGTCAAAATAAAAGATTTCCTGAAGAAAGTCCCTTTCATAAACCTGCAAAAACGAGTGAAAACACAAAGCCAGATTTCTCTTTGTTCTCCTTCCTAGCAATTATGACACTTGAATGTGTTCATGTATTTTGTCCTCATGGGAGAATGGAATCCCCCTGAATAAGGTCAGGGGGAAGACTTTTCAACTTACCAAAAGGAAAGCACGTGCTAGGGCGTGCTGAAAGTCATCGCTGTGAGGTAAACACATTAGGGATTCTTGCTTGTAATTTTAGCACGTCTTTTAAGGTTTCTCTGAGGAATTTTTTTTTAGAGCATCGCTTACAGAATCTGAACGGAGTGACCGAATTTAGACGGAAAGTTTTTAAAAATAATTGAACATGTTAGCTATTCAATCAGGTGTTACAAAATATCATTGCTTATATACTCAGGGAGCAGTAGCCTTTGAAACGCCGGGCGTTTTTTTACTCACCCAGTATATATCTTAAACCTGTAGTTAGAAATGTTTTTGGCACTAAAAGTGGTGGTTACAGAGGGCTACGGGGGTCCAGTCCCCTTGTCCGTCAGAAAAGAGACCTGTTTCAATATTTATGGCATCAAACCGCATCTTTCTAGCCTACTGGGCAATCAATAAAACATTGAAGCTATTCTACAAAAAACCCTGGATCGAGCGATACTTTTATGCAATTTTTTGAAAGATTCGATTGAGTGTCTTCAGAGATTCTATTACTATTGTACACATTCGAAAATTCTTCAAAATGTATACAAAAACATCGTTCGAATCAGATTTTTTTAGAACAGCTAAAAATGCTATAGCAAGAACACCCCCTCTTCCCTCCCTCTTCTATTCTAATAGCTCTAAATTACTGGTGGTAAGTCAGTGCCAATGGTAAGTGTTTCAATATTTTTTCCTCTTTTTTTACTTCTGGAAGAAAAGATTTTCGATGACACAGCTTTGCACAACCGCAAAGAGCTAGATATGTGAGATTTTACGTCGCATTATCGCGTGAATCCCGCGAACAATCGCGGAAATGTTCTTGAAATAATGATGTTGGATATCGATCTCCGCAATTCTCGCATTTCAATGTCCCATAGTCAGAATAATCATCATCTAGATCTTGCGTGTATCCCGCGTCTGGAGACACATAACCTTGAGTGAAGTCTCTAATCTCGGGCTCTTGTTCTTGCTGCATCCTGCGTTCTCTCTGGGCTTGATGGCTTTCTCTCCTGGGCTGCGGTGGCTCTCGGCCGTCAAACTGATAACTAGAGCCTCGTCGGCCGCCATCGGCTACAACACCAGGTCGCTGATTTGGATTAAATCGAGTCCATGGCTGATTCTGGTGTGGTTCTGGGATATCCTAAATGGAACAACAACTAAAGTTTATGATTGCTTAAAGGGGCAGGGTCAGGTAACCGTAAACAAACCTGTTATCTCTAGAATCTATATTGTTGCCCATTGCATGGCAATTGTGTCCTGCACAGACTTTGTTGGATGGGGTGAATCCAAACTAAAGTTACTTCTAAAAATCCACCAACATCTCTGCAACCATACAACATATGTGCGTTTCGTTTGTTTCTCTACGAAGTACAAGAGTCCATCTTCAAAATAACACCTTCAGTTTGAGAAAAGTAGTTGAAAACCTCTGTGATATGGCATATCAAAATACTGCAAAATCGTAGTTTCGAGAGAAATTTGTTTACATTACGTGACCCTGCCCCATTAATGAAGAATCAGAAAGGACAAGCCCCCCCTCTCTATTGACTCCCCTTCTCAAATACGTCCCCCTCTCTACTAAGTACCCCCACTGAGAGCTCTGGAGTCTCCATCACAGGCTCCAACATTAACAAGCGCCCCCTGGCTTCACCAGAGCTTTTACGGCACTATAGATAAGTCTAATTTTCAGAATGAAGGCGGTTTTCTTCTTTCTTCTACCTCAGCCTCGGGTTGATTCATTGCAATAATATAGCAAGCTTACCGGCCTCATTTGCATGGGTCTCTGCTGCCTTTGTTGAGCCACCATAAATTGTTGATGTTGCATTTGATGAAACTGAGACTGCTGTTGTTGCTTTGAGTCTTCTCGATGGAATTGAGGAGAATTTTGTTGCTGTTGCAGTTGCTGTTGCTGTTGTTGCTGGCGTTCGTTTGATCTTTGTTGTTGATATTCTCTGGGGGTTTTCTATAAACAAGATTGCAATGCTTACCATGAGAAAATTAAGGAATAAGAAACTGAATATTTTCGTCGAATACTGCTCACGTAAATCAGAATACTTTTTGTCGAGCACCATTCAAATAAATTGTATATAGCATTTTCGTCGGATAATGATCACATAAATCGTACGATATGATCTTAAAGAGAGGCTAAACTGTTGGAAATGATGAATTGTTTCTTAGCAAGGAACGAGATACTATTTTAGACAAAATTTTAGAAGATAAATGTTGACATAGAACTGAAAAAACTCACTTGCAATTCTTCTCCCTGTCGTCCAATAAGTGCAGCAACATATCGATGTAACTATAAAGACAAATAAAGTCAAGTTTAGAAAAGTGACAGCTAACACACATCAAATTAGGGACAAGCAAACTTTACTATATTATATGGCTATTGGAGAAAACCTGTATATATATACTGTATATATATGTACACTCTTTTCAAAGAAACAAATCGCCTGATAACCCTAAAATATCCCTTTCCCGTATCCTTGGGCATCAAATGTTACTGTTCTGCACTTGATATGATACCAATTGTTACAGACCTTCCCCAGAGAGCACTCACCAAATACGCATATGGGGGGAACGTCAGTCCAAGAAATTTTCAGACAAGCCAAAAATATTAGTTGAGCTTCATTGCAACCTAAAATATCAGCTCATTTCGTAGCATTTTATACTTAGAAACCTCTGCATGAACATGAATGAAGGAAGCACATGTATTGACAAAACATACCTCTTCATTATTTGCCTTTAGTTTTTCATTTTCTCTGACTAATTGATTGTTTTGACTCATCAAATCTTCTTGTTTCATAATTATCTGGTTCCTTTCAACTCCATATGACTTGATTTCCTCTTCATAGTTTTGAAGCTTATGAAAAAAGTAAACTGTTTATCAATTGGACAATCCTTTGGTAACAGAATTTTAACAATCAAACACTCTCACAATTGATTTCTCTGCACCAAACGCAACATTCTTCATATTGGAAAGACATCAAGACTGATCCAACAGATTCACCATGCATTTGAGGAATGTTAGGAACATGACACATTTACATGAACAAAACGAAAACGATCTGGACAACAACATTTCACACCATTTCAATCTACCAAACCATTGTACCGCTGATATGTCAGTTTTTGGCCTTCTATAGCATCTACACAAAGCAAAAGAAAAACACTGGCAAAGTGGATCATTTTCAAACTTGAGACTTTGTTTCCTTCAGGACTCAACAAGCAATTTGTGATCCTTCATAACATTCTGTTTGTACAGTTTTATTCCTAAACCTCTTTCCTACTCTCAGTCCTTTCTACATCACATAAATTCCCTTGATTACTATCCCAATCCTTTGAATCTGCCCTTCTTTTGTTTGATTAGTGTCAGTTCAACTAAGTTTGCTTTGCTTGATAATAGGCTATGCTCCAAACGTGGTGATTATTTCAATTTACATCAGAGTGCTTATCTTTATTTCATTTACTTGTGTATCCTAACATTTGGTTGTTACAAACCAAATAAAGGTGTGTATGGGATGCCTTTGTGATGAAATATATTTATACAAGGACTGGATGCTCTATCTAACAATTGATCATCATGAGGAATAAATAAACCATGGTGTAGGAATTACCACAATATTTTCCCTTAATGGCAAAACCATGGAAATAAAAAAGATGCCCTAAGTTAATACTGACTTTTCATGATATATAGATCATGATCTATGACATCAGGCATGCAAAATACGACATTTTCAGAAAGAAATGTTTTGGTATTCTGCTCTGGTATAGAATTGTTTTTCAGATAGGGAATAACAAGCATTTGGTCATGGAATTACTTTGCTAAAATGCACAAAGCAAAGATGATTTCTTGATCCAAAATTGTTTTCAGAAAGTCAGTTTTTAGCACACAACAATTTAATTGTTACATTGTACACTAATCAAATATTTGATGGACGTCTAACTTTATAAACAAGTTGTTCTAACCTAAACAGCCCCAAACTTGTCCTTTAAAGGTTTTCATGCAATTTGTATGCAAAAACTTTCCTTAAACTGATGGCAAACAATTTTTGATACTTACAACTTGCTGCATCAATGGAATTTCATCAACTTTTTCTTTGTAGTCTCTCAATTGATCTCTGAGTGTGTTAACCTCTGCATGTTCTTGATTGACATTATCAACACGTTCCTGCATCAATCTCAAAATATTTTCTGACTCTGCTTGTTGCTCTGCAAATTCGTCAGCTTTCTTTTTCTCTTCTGCCAGTCTTTTGTTAACCTCCTCAATCTCACTTTGCTTCTTTTCGTTTTCCTCTGAAATGGCTTTGCACGTTTCTTCCAGCTCCTGCAAGTTGCCCTGCAAGTTCATTTAATACTTCATCAAACAATTTTGCTGCTTTGCAAAAGAAACTGGAAAAACACACTTTTTCTAGGCACACTTGTCAAGGATATAGCAAGTGTTCCAAATATCAAATGATAGATTCTGGGATTAAAATTTGGCCCTAAAAAGTTCCAGTGACAGCACAGCTGAAGCCCCATTAAGAATACCACTTGAATATGGCAGATGCTCCCAACACGATAACCTTGGGATCCCTGCTACCAGAACATGTTTTGGAAATCATCTTCCATGAAGTTTGTTAGGGAGACAAACTGCTTACTGTATCACACCAATCTGTGATTCAGCTTCGTTGAGAACGAATCAACATTTGGGATCACACTGCCATGCACATCATAGCTGTTTTTTCTTCTCTTGTTCGCAGTGATCAAGATATTTGCATTATTATGTCACTGAACTAAATTATCACTTCACACCCAATCTGAAGCCCTTTTGGGGATTCCTTGAGGCTCACAACTTAGCTTATTCATATCCTAACTAAAACAGTCACCGTCAAAAAACATTTCAAACAATAGTCTGTGTCAAATTAGATGCTGCTTGTAAATTCCACAAACAGCAAGCCAAATGTTTTGCACCAGCAATTTTGTATTATCACAAATCTCAAGAGACACCTAATTTGAAAAAGAGTTTCGTTTATGAATGATTTTTGACAAGTCCCTGGGGGTGGAAACCAATTCTTGATCAGCTAATAGCTATTTACCGTTCATATTTTATGGCAAATTAAAAAATTTCATACCTTCAACACTGTGACTTGGTTCTCAAGCATGTTAATTGTATGTGCGCCATTTGCAGCATACATGAACGCTATATCTGTGTCATCTATGCTTCCCCTGGCACTGGAAGTGCATGAAACTCCTGAATCTGTCTGCATTCCAGTTGTCTGAAATTCACATTCAATAGTCTGAGCATCCATGTCTCTTAAAGATTCTCTCCGGCTAGTTGCTCTGCTGGTATTAGCACTGGTGCTGCGGCTCGTAACATTACTCCCTCCTCTGCTTGTGTTGTAAAAACCACCACCACTTGCTTCCCCCTCCTTAAATTGCTCATCCGAAGCATCTGAAGATTCTTTTGGCTCCCTGTTGCGCTTGTCAAGATCTGTCATAATTGATTCCATGATGGCAGAATTCCTCTCTCTCAGATGTTTGACATAGTTTTCATGTGATCGAAGCTTGCTTTTTAATTCACTGCACTCCTTCCTCTGTTCAATGATATTACGTGCCAGTGTTTCTGCATCATCCTTAGGTTGGGTTTCGCTCATCAGGCTTTCATAATGCTCCAGAAGAGATGCCTTCAGGTCAATTTCTTCACGAAGCACTTTTACCATCGACTCCAACTGAAGGTTTTGCTATGAAACAAAATATCAAAGTTGGATTTGTGCCAGAAAACAGTTTTTGAGGGCTGTGTCGCTTCCTTTTTTTGGAGAGCTCCTCCTTACTTAGACTTGCCCCAAGTCTACTTCGTCAATGAAAAAATTGGGAAAGGGAAAATTAGGAGTTGTCTGCAACTTTCACATAGACTTATTACAGATGATGAAATAGACTTGCGGCATGTCTACTCCTTACTTAATCTATCCCATGTTCATATTCTTAGGTTTTTATATTGTAACTTTTAGTAAATTTCATGCATTATAACATATTTAATTGTACAGTTATTGTTCAGAATTGCACGTGGGATTCATTCAACACATAAAAGAAAAGAATGCATTCAGAGGCCCTTTACATGAGACCTGACATGAACTCATGTCGGTGTGAAGAGTTTTCATGGCAGCACAAGTTTCATATGGGGTGCTGGTCTGAGCTATTGTTGTGTTTACCCTACATGACATTGGGGCAACATAAAACTTAAGGCGGCATGAAGATTTTGTGTCACTTTTTCATGCCAGCAAGAAAAGTCATGTCTAGGGGATGAAACTCCTGCTGGCATCAAAATCTCATGTAAACATATTTCTCTCATAATTGGGCAATATGAAAATGAAATTGCCTTTGTTCCTCTTCCCAAATATCTATGCTGACTCAAGTGAGAGATGCATGGAGCCTGTGGAAAATTTGACATCAATCAATATCAACAGGAGGGCATTTTCTCATATTTGCATGCTGGAATTGCTTCACATTGTCTAAATTTTCATGTTGGGTCTCATGCAAAGAGCATCTTAGTTTCATCAAGAAATCTCTGAAATTCTGTTGTTTTGAAAGGAACCCAGCATGGTTTCAAGAGGTGATGAAACTTTTGGACACTGATACCCCTAATTTCTGGTGATGGATCTTTGGAGGATCCCACCCCCTGTCCCAATTGCCTAATAATGACTTCATATTGACTATGGGTAAACAAATTAGCGGTGGAAGTATCTATGGACCTTTGCACAATTCTTCAAAGCATATCGCTAAGTGATAGTTTCATACATTGACATCAGAAAAGGTTGATTGATTATCGTTAGAGCTTCTACCCCTGTTGCTCACATTCAAAACTTCTAAATCTGTATAAAGACTCTAGACTGAGCAATATCTTGATACAAATTTAGAAGTTTTGAATGTTAAGACTGTAAATCAAAAGGTATATTCTAAAGCATGAATTCATCTCCCAACTGAGGAAATTCATTTTTAGAATTTCAGATTTCAGAAATGCACATTAATTTTTTGCTGAAATTTCATTGGCGAAGTTAGCAAATTGTTTCTATCCCTCCAAAAATCCTTTGCTATATATGTTTTTGCTAACATCATGCAGGAATAAGCATAATGGTTACCAGGGCTACTTATGTGTCACCTGAAAGCCTCCATGTTTCTCACAGGGTAATTCCAGTGGCTTTATTGTTCTGGGAAAGACAACGGAGACACAGGTATTGTTTTCATGATCAGCACGTGGCTCTGGGGATCTCCCTTCAAACCAAAACAAAGGGTTGTCCATCAAACAATCCCTTCGCTGATTGGTCAGAATAAACAAAGCGTCGGGGATTTCTCCCATTGCCTTCGCGGAAGGGAAAACAGAGGGGAAATACAAATGGAGTTTCGCGTCCAGTTTCGCGTCCAGTTTTAGCGTTGAGGACATTTTTTGCGAAACAGCTCAGAGACTATGTTCGCACTAAAAATGATCGAAAAAATTCACGAAAATCAAAATAAGACAGCAAAAAATCGAAAATCCTTCCTAACAACTCCTATGGAGTCTTTAAGCTGGGGAAAGCGCAAATTTGTGGGCTAAAAATACATTTTAGTGTCACAAATTTCTACCTCCAAAATTTTGGCTGCGTGTGGTTCATCCACAGCTTTCTGCAAACTTTTCATCAGTGCGACATTTTTCGCTGTTAAACTATCCACCAATTGTTGCACAGAACTTGGCAGATAAAATGGCAATCCTTGGGATTTTTTCTTAGTCACTTCGACTTCCTTTCTTGTCCCATCTGCGCCATTTCTACCATTCGCTCGGTACAAATCTTGTTGCAACTGGGCTGCCCTTCGCTCTGCTCGGATCATTCCATTCTCATAATTAAATGCCCTTTGCTTGAGTCTTTCCACTTCATCTTTAAGGAACTGTGTATGTTTAGCAAGTCTTTTTGCGGCGAGGATCGGTGTCTGTAGCTGGCGATTTTTATTTATCATCACTCGAAGAACGCCATGCAGCTGCTGTTCCTTTGTGAGCACGCTTCGGCCTCTCCCTTTGCTTTCTTTCTCATCGGATACAGCTGAAGATAATATTTCTTGCGACATTTTGACTCAGAGTCCAAATAATTAGTTGATGTGTACTTCAGTATAGCTGTCTGATCCGTATGCTGCTTCAATAATGATTTCAAAGTGTTCTTTTTATTTGCGCAAAATCGCTTCACATAAACTGCCATAAGCCTCTGTACGGCCTACTCAGAATCTCAAATCGAAGTGCTTGGAATAAGATCCAAGCTAACAGCTCCTAAACAACAAACTACGGCACAAGCTTAATATCAAACTCTTAGTCGAGTACTCGACAATCCTTTACGCTATATTTCGTGTAAGTAACTACAATTTCTGGGCCACCGTAACCATTCTCTCATCGTGCAAGTTTGGACGTGAACGAACCTGCCACAAAACTTGTGTTTTGTGCTTGAAACGCCACAAATAGGGATGACGTAATCTTCATACTTCCCCCGTCTCTTCACGTGCATGGGTTTTCTCTTACGGGGTTTTTCCATGGCTGACGGAATTTTTATTATGAATTTTATCAAAATTCACAGAAAGTCCTTCAAATATGAGAAAAATGTTCAAATTTCCCTTACTTGATGCTTAAGCTTCTTAGAATAGCTGCTTTTTGGGATATCATGATATACTTTCCGGGGTACCCAGGATATGAAGCATGTTCAGAATACGACAGGGACCATCCCATTACTTTGACTAATACT